>JAUESR010000197.1:10013500-11221500 GCA_030914345.1 Drosophila koepferae | reverse complement strand
AAAAATATATTATTTTGAAATATAATTATAAATATAATATTTTTGTTGTTTGCATTGAATAGAAGTGGCCTGTATTTACCTATCATTTTATTTGAACACTTAATTTTAAATCTACCTCTACATTCTTACACAACTCTGAAGTGCAGTTTTTGACAGTTGGCAAACGCTAACGCGAATGGCAAATCAAATATTCATCTGTCAGAAGGAAGAAAAGGGGACACATATAGAAAAACTGCAGTGCAGCAGCAAGAGTCCCGACGAAAGTAATTTAAATTGTGAAAAAAAAAATCTTGTTTGAATCAATTGTGAAATCAATAATCTTAAGCATAGGCAAAGTTCGCGTTGTCATCGAACTAAAACGCGCGCACGACGCCCGCATGTAGCTCAAGCATGGAACAGCGTATTCTAAAGCAAGACGGCTACTTGGATGTGGGCGATGATAGTAGCAACGACGGTGTCTTGCCTGGCGGAGCACCAGTGTTTGAAATTCGCAACATCGTATATCATCCGCATTTAAATGTGCTGCTTGCGTTCGGTGTCAACAATCTAGTGAAAGTTCTAGATGTCAATTCCGGTGTTATATTGCAGACGTATCAATTAAGTACAAATGGTAAGCAGCACCAGCAACAGCAGTAGCAATTTTTACACCCATACATATGTATGTATACATATATACATACATGTATGTACGTAAATGATTCTATAGAAAAAATTACTACACAGACTCACAAATACTTGTGCACGAACAAATGTCAATTTATTGCATAGAGTGTTTTGTAAATTTGCCTGTATGCGTCAGGCTCAATATGCATACATACATACATACATTTGTATATACATACATATGTCTGTATGTCTATGCATGTTTGACAGGAAATGTTGAACGATTGCAAGGACATTATAAAATTAATTTTATTTTATGTTTATGTTGGCGTTATATATACATACATACATACATACATATATATGTGTTTATATGTTTGTGTAGCCCAAATATATATCGGGCATTTCTATTGTTATTGTTTTTACTTATTACGCAGTTTACGCATATGTTGCTTGCTCTAACATGACATACATACATATGTATGTACATATGAGTATATGTGTTTGTTTGTGTATACCTGTGTGCATGTTTGTGCCTGGGTAGATTAAACAAATGAATTAATTGCAATCTTTGATGAAATTGATGGCCTAAGAGATGTGATCATCTGTGAAGTTGTATTTAATATATTTTTTACATGAATTTGTAGCAGAAAACTTAATCCATGGACGCTACATGCCATTACAAGATAAAATCTTGTTCTGGGATGGCCATAATTTGGGCCTTCGCGGCGACTACAACGGAGTTTTGCTCTTGGATACCATACTGCAGGCCCCAATCGGCCAGAATGATGATTACATTAAGCTGGAGCTTATCTTGTCCGAGGCTATCATCTTTCAAAATTGCATAAACGAACTGGAGAGCGAAGGGCTCGAGTGTCCGTGTGATATTAGCAACGAGCTGACACAGAAGATAAACCAGGCTCAGTTGAACACCAAGAAGGGCATCAAGGCACAACGTGTAAGTTTTTCGCTTGTCGTTATTATTTTCTCAATATTGTACTGCGTTTTTGTATAGATATTATATATTTATCTATATATTTAGAGAAATTTATAATATACTTTTTTAATTAAAATTAAGTTAAAATTGTTTATACAAATCATTCAACAAAATCAAGAGTAAACATTTTAATTGAATTTGTATTTTGATTGTGGTATTTAATTATTATTTTTATTTTTTGTCATTAACATTATTTTTTCAGTGGAACACAATTTGCTTGGAAGTGCCCTATTCCAGTCTTAAGTTGGTTGCAAACAATGTCGTCATACTGCTGAAGCGTTTGGAACGACACATTCCGGTTCTGGCCATAGCATCGGCCATCAACGAACGTTTAACGGATATGCTAATGGGTTCTCGTTTGCCGGATTACGGCTGGAATTTTAGCAACTTCCAGCGTGTACTCATGCACTCGGAAGCTGTGCGTCGCCAGACATTCGAGAAATGGCCGCACATGGACTATAAATGGGCACTGCCGGACCAAATGGCACAAGCCGGCTTTTATCATCAGCCCTCGTCATCAGGCGAAGATCGAGCTATGTGTTTTACGTGTAACGTGTGCCTGGTGTGCTGGGAAAAAACGGATGAACCTTGGAGTGAGCATGAGCGCCACTCTCCTCTCTGCCCATTTGTCAAGGGCGAATATACACAAAATGTACCGCTCTCCATCAGCTATGCCACCAATCCGGCAGTAACTTCGCCGGGCTTAGGATTTGATGTAATTTCTAACAGCGACTACGCAAATGTTCTTTGTACTAGCTGCACTCAGACGGGTGAGCTAAGCGTGTGGAGTATTGAACGTCATCTGAAGCTCATGCACAGCTTTCATGTACCCACACTGCTCAAAGAGCTATTCGAGGAGAACTTTGAGTGGGCGCGCGTTACTGCCATCTGCGTGCTGCCAAATGCGCGCGCCCGGGCTAAAGTCAACTATGTATACTCGGAGAATTATAGTGGAACTGGCAGCAGCAGCGGTGCTGCTCACGCCAGCAGCATGCACGGCAGCAAGTTTGGTGGCGTTAATGCACAGCACATAACATCTACATCGACGCTCCGAGCCGGAGTTGTGGGCTCAAAGATAGTCCTCGGTGTAACTGTGCGTCAAAGCAGCGGCGAGATGGCACTACGCATGGTGGTGCTTAACATCGTGGAGCTGGATAGGCACAGCGAGAACTCAGCCGTCATTAGCAATGACAGTGGCAGCGTCTCTAGCATGGGAGGCCAACTTAAAAAGACATCTTCGCAGCTAGGGACAAGTAAGTTCTCTTCATTATGCTTTAAATATATCTATAAAATTAAATAAATATAAATGGGTATATTTATTCCTTCTGCTATATAATAATAAACTTTAGAAGTGATTGACGCATGATCAATTAAAATATTAACAGCAATTGGTCAATTAATAATTTTAAAATATTCAGATTATTGTTTCATTGTAATTTTATTTATTTATTTTTTACTTGAATCATTTCTAATTCACAGCTTCCAGTGACTCGAATGTTGTTGCTAGCCAAGTGAGTCTTGAATCTTCAAAGGATGATGACAACAAATCGTTGACGCCATATGAAAAGTTTGCTGATGGCTTTGACAGTAACGGTTTTGTGTCCGCTTTAATGACATATAACAAAAACAATGATGTTAACCAGACCGGCAACAACTCTTCTTTGTTGTACGACTTTGATTTGTCGACATTGTCACAAATACTGGACAGTAATCTAGATGATTCCTCCTCGGGGCTAATGGTCTCCTCAAATACTGTAAATGTTAGCAACAGCTTGATGGGCATGAGCAATGACATGGACAAGCTGATGGACCAGGCCGATGTTTCGCATCAAAACAATAATAACAACAATGACAACACCATGGGTGTAGTCTCCTCTAATAACAACAATAACAACCTTATCATAAATGGCAGCAACAACTCGAGCGACAAGTTGACCGCCAGCGAGGAAATCGACTGTGTTGTGGAAAGTTGGACGAGCGTTAAGCGCATGAATGCCTTAGATGGCGCCCATAGTACGAGTGGAGGACAATTAGATGAGCAGGAGATAGTGGAGATTGCTGAAATTATGCCCACCAGTCCGAAGTGCAATCAGTTGCTGGTTAAACTGATGCGTACCAAAGCTCCAGACTCCGAGGATACTAAGATTATAATGGCTACGGTCGCCAAAGAAGAAGAAGAACAACACAGTATACCTACGGATGTTGGTAAGTAAAAAGTTTATTTACCTGCACTATATTTGCATAGAAACAAGGATATGCTTTAAATGATAAAGCTGTAAATTTTAAATTACAAAACTATATTAAAATAAACTAATTAACATGAATTTACTAATTTCAGACGAAAACAATGCCGAATGCAATGTCGCAGCACAGCTGCTCCTCTTTGACTACGATGACGTCCAAATCTCCAATGATTATACTCTTGCCATTACCTTTAGCCGGGCTAAATGTCCCAAGCAGCTGTGCATCCTGCCACCCTTAGCGTCGACAGCATCGACTGATCTGAAAGAGACCGGCTCTATTTGTGTCGTATGCGCTGATGGATGCATTGAAATTTACTCTTTAGCCGATTTTCAAGTAACTTCGGTTATCGAGGAAGAGGGTGAGCACTTTGAGGCCGTGGTATATTGCCGAAACTTGGACAGACTCTGTTGCTGCTCGCGCCAGGGAGGAATGCTTTTTTATTCGCTCAACGACGGCGAGAACGACTCTGGCGATGAGCTGTTGGAAATGGAGGATGACTGCAGCACTACGTTGACACATGCTATGGACTTAACCGTAACTGATGGAGTGCGCAATATAGCCGGGGCTGACACTGTCATGGGCGATACAATGTTATGCGGCGATGCGGGCAACGATGCGGTGGCCGGAACATCAAGTCAAAACACACACGTACAGACGTCTCCTTCTGCTGCATCCTTGATGGGCAACAACGCAAGTCTCTTAGCATACAAAACTGCCGACCTGACGCTCGAAGATTTGCGTGTATTGTATTCACTTACGCAATTCGATGACAAGCTCACAGTGTACTCTGCTGAAGTGCCAAGTTGCTGGAACGATTTAGGCCAGGTGCAAAAGCAGCGCAAGCAGTCGCAAAATATGCGCCATGGCGGCGATGAGCGTGATTTCACGCGGACCTGGAGGTTGCATAATGATGCGTAAGTCCTCTAACAATAATATTTTATTTATATTCTTATAATTTTTTTTTAATTAAATTTTCTTTTTATAAGAACCACATGGGACGAGCACATAATTGAGCTTAATCTGGCCCAGCCAGTGTCATTGGGTCACATCGACCTTAAGTTTACGGTGTACCAGCAGTGTTCCAATCCGGCTGCCATACAAGTCACCCTACTCAAGCAGAACACCAATGGCTTTGGATATAGAATGAAAGGACCGCATGCTAGCTACAAACCCAACGTCATCGATGATAACATTGACTTCTCTTATAGTGAGGCACAAAATAGTAATCATTTCATATGCTTGGCTTTATGCATCTCTATATTCATTCATAACTTACAGTTGCCAGTGACAATCCGGTTCTCAGTGAGGAATATTTGTTGGCCCACAATGCCGAGGTGCTGGCTGGTCCCATTGAGCTGTCGTCATGCATTGATCTGTGTGATCAGGGCGGCACCGCTACCCTCACTTCGCCGAAACTATTTAAGACACGCACACGCAATTTTCTTCTGCATATCAAAACAGTATCGGATCCATCCAAGGAGGGGCAGAGTAAAACGAGAGGTTTGTAAACCCCAAATTTGTGAGAACAAAAAAATAGAAAAGTTTTATAAGCTACCCTTGCATAATCATGCGAACTTTATGACTCTTATCTATGCAAACTAATCTTTCTTGCTAGGTCCTAACCTTCTAAATTTGACTCAAGTGTTCTGTAAGATATTCGCTCTTCATTGCTTAATATTTATAAAAGAATCGTTGTAAATAATCCATTTGATAGGATTTTGGTAATGTCGGACATAATCTTCTTCCAGTTTAGTTTTGAACTGACTTAAATAATACATGCAGGGGTATATGATCCTCGGTGCACCGAAGATATTTTACAGATTATTGTCTTTTGGATTTGGCTACTTTCTTTACTCACCCAACAATTGCAGTTTTTTCTGCGCGACAGAAGAGTCCGCATCAAGTTGAATGTTGTGTTAATCGTACGCGAACCAGTAAATTAAATGCCGCACTGTCAAATGTAAATCAAGCCCACGTGAAAACTGGAAAAATGAAATTGATTTCAGTTTTGAGCGCTCCGCTTCACAATGTGAACAATAATTTAAAAGTACCACATATCCAAACGATCATCGTTCCCAAGCATTCGCTGAAGTCTCGGCCAATTGCAGCTGGTCCTTATGTTCGGCGCAATCCCGGGCAACTAATAGGTAGTGCCCACCGTAGCTGCACCCAGTACTGCTTTCCTTTTAATATCACATTCGAATCATAACATAAAATCATTTGCTGCAGGTTGCGATTGGCTACACGAGATTTCAATAAGTGTTCGCGCCGTAAAGGCACAAACTCGTATAAGCAATGGACGCATTCAGCGCATTGCTATGCTTGATAGCAACGGATTGTTGGAGCAGCTCTTCCGCATAGTAACCGATTCTGAAACAACACCATTGACCAGGAATCTAGCTCTGGATATCCTCAACTGGATTTGCTTCATCCGCCTAAATCGGTTCCGTTCGCCGAAATCAGAACGTATTAAGGATCAGATTAACAAGCAAACTGCCTGCACTATTAACGATTTGCTTGCACAGCAGTTTGAATGCATAAACTTGTCCGAGAAGCACATTGAGAAACTGATACGTAACTGTATTCTATATAGTGAGCGCACCACGGCACACAAATGTGTTAAACTATTGATCATGCTAACAGAGTAAGTAAAACAAGAGCTTGTATTATCTTACATGCAATAAATGTTTTCTTGTTGGTTAATTGCAGGGGTATGGCTAATCTTCCCCGCGAACTACAGAAACACGCATCATTAGATGTCAGCATTAAGACGGCAATATCAAATACGTTCCATGAGTTGCCGCAGGCACAGTGCGCAAGCGTTGTGCGCTGGTATACAATGCTCACGTGTGCGACTTCGACTGCTGAGTCCCATAACAGCATCTCAGAATATGCTATCAATTTGCTCAAAGACATAACGGCCGAAATTGATAAACGATGGGATCCGCATTGCGCGTTGCTGAGCACTCGCTTTGGTCTTTATGGTTATCCTTTTGAGCCAGAAATTTTCGACTTTGATTTTCCCAATATAAATAGACACGGTTCTAGCTCATCTGTGGCACTCACAAATGTAATACGCAGCAGTGCCACAATTTTACCGGTAACAGGACTCGACATAAAGCGTTTAAGCTCGATAGGTTGGTGAATTTGGGATACAAAATCTATCAATTTATTATATAAACTGATTACAGACGGTGTTGACTTTCGCACCTTTCCGCATCTGATACGTGGGAAGAGTATCAGCAATCAGCTGCGGGGACTGTTGGAAGTAGTGCAGCTGCACTTTAACTGTGTACAGACCTCCGAAGCTACGCGAATTGATAGCATTGACAGCGTAGTCAACGGTGCTACCAGTGTGGTCATTGAGGATGTAATGATGATGCCGAAGATGGTAGTAAGCAAAGGGAAGGATGAAGAATTGGTAAATAACAGAGCTCAGTAACAAAATTTAAACTGTTTGTATAGGGATGACGTGAGATTAAAACTTGTTGTCCAATGCTTTAAAATTCTATTCTTAGCTAAATGATCTGGTCAATGATGTAGAGTGTCTGGTGGAAGAGATGAAAGACAAGGATGTTAAAACCGCTTTTGGATCCTTTGGCATGGTGAATGGGTTCAAGGACAAGGCTTGTAAGTATTGTGTGGAAGATATCATTTAATTTATCTATTAATTTATATGCTTTTTATGCTTAGCCGTCTCTTCGCTCACTGATTTGGAACACGCTCTAAAAGAGGAGGTAAAAATCGAGAAGGCCATTGATAAGCTGAAGATTTCTAAGTTTTTGCCACAGCTCACACTTTGGAGCAGCTATATTCAAAAGAAGTTCGGAATAAACGAAGAAAACTCGTATGACGCCTTTGGGGAGCTGGAGAACTGGGAAAAGCCGGTAATGAAGTCTTGCCTCGATTCGCTGCCTGAAGAGGTCTCGCTGTCGCAGTCGTCTGAGCAGTCGCAGCCCTCAACTCAACCGTGCGCCAATGACAACACACAGAACATGTCGGATGATGCCGCAGAGAGAGAGAAGATCTTGGAGAATTTGAGTGCCAATCCTTGTCCACCAATTGCTTGGCACAAGCTACTTACCCCGCCCCCCAAGCTTATGATTGTTGTTGACCGAATGCATTCTGGCGCCCGCCGTTTCGTCGTACTTGATTTTGGTCAGCACGTATTACTGACCGATGTGGTTATACCCGCCTGCGATGAGCTGACGTCCTTAAATATTGATATTTGGTGCTTTGATGAGGAAACGGATTCCACGCGCCTTGCACAGGTGTCTGACATACAAACCAAAACACTGGTTCTAAGCGACATGCAGCCGCCACCGATTTGTCGCTACTTAAAACTGACTATCGTTGGACGTATTGGAATGTCGTCTACCAAGTGCAAGGTGCCGCTGGGCAGTTTCTTTGGCCATCCCATTGTACTGGAGCATGATGGTTACGGGGATCAGCTGGTGCGTTTTGTTAAACAGCCCGTCCAATCCCTGCAGGCCCATCTTAAGTCTCTTAATGCACTTCACGAGGATGTCCACTGCCGTTACAGTTTAGCCAGTTGCAAATTAATAGAGCTGCTGTCGCCTATGCGCAACAGTGAGGTATCCAATGTTGCTCATTTACAGGCTTTTATTAACAAACAACGTGATGAAGAACTCAGCTGCGGCATGGATAGTAACAACAAAGTTGTTTCCCTATATGAGGAATGCATGCTACTGCAATACCAAATCAACGTTATACGCAATGTGGTGCTACGGTTGGAGCGGGCAATCTCACCAAAGTCGGTACGTGCACCTGCACCACCGAATCCTGCACTCATCGAAGAGGCGTTGCGCACCGCATCGCGGGATAAACTGCGCGTATTAAGTCTTAGCTTGGTCGAGGTGCTATTGCACTTTTCCATTGAGTATGGTATTAAAAACATACTACCCGTGCATCAGCGTTTCAATGTGGTCACTGCCAAAGCACTGTTCAATTCCTTGGTCGTGTACGGCGAAGCACAATTGCAGCTTACAACGTGTTCCCTACTAGTCCGCATGTGCTGCTTCCAGCCTTGGTGGGGTGACTTTTTGGCCGACACATTTTGTGGTTTGTTCTCTGCTCAGAATTGCAAAGTATTTCCACAGGATCGGTATGTGAATTTTATTTCCATTCTGTTATATTTTTGCACTTATTTATACGAATATTTGCAGAATATTCTTTTTGCTCACATATTTGGGACGTCGGAGCATTGCAATGGGCGCTTGTCGTTCTATTGTAATTGATGCTGTGCTGAAGACACTCGTCAAATTGTTGGCGCCTATTTCGCCGCACTATAAGTTCCAATCAGAGCAGCCCAGCACTTCAGCAAGAGCGGCGGAACGCAACGCTGCTATGGGAAGCACGTCTGACCTTCAACTAATTACATGGCTTTTATTGTTCCTGTCGGTTTGTTTGGATGATAACAATGAACGCAAAGATAAATGTGAGCAAAAATATTACTTAAAAGATAAATATTACTTAGAATCATTCTCATTATATTGTTTTCGTTATAGCGTCAGCTCGCTGGGATTTCATGAGCTGCGAAAGCGACTTTACCAAAACCAGACCTAACAATACACCAAACAGCAAGCAATTACGTTGCTTCAAAAAGCGAATCATTCAGCAGAATAAATACTCTGTACAGCCCTACACTGATTGGGGCAAGAAAATTTATATGATTCAAAATGAGGTAAATGATATAAAGATCACAAACTGGCAACAGGATTAACAAATTTATAAATCGTTTAACGCATAGCACCCCGGCATATTTATGGAGCATCGACGAAATCTAAAGCTAGTGGTGCAGGCAAATCAACGTCAACTGCTGGAAAGATTAATATGGTATCCAGTAGTATGTGTCCACCTAGCTCCAGTGGCAACTCAGTTAAGGCAACTAGTACTTCTGCGTCATCGCCTAAGCATCTGGACGGTTTGGGAGGAAGTACGGAAGGAGATAGTAACTTTGACAAGGGCCTGAAGACATTAAGCATGTCCAATATTAAAGTTGTAATACGTGGGCTATTCGCTCTATTGCTCGAGATGAATTTCGATTGCAATATGGATCAATTTCTAATAACGTGTAAAGTCATAGCGCGTCTTGTGGCGGCTTGTCGGCCATCGGTGCGACTGTGCAAAATTGTGACAACATCACAGCTGGAGCAGCTCATTCGCCTAGCGGTGTGGAACGATCAGCAACAACCCTGGGCTGTGCATGCAATTACTTGCTTGCTTCAGGTAATATTTCGTATATAATTTAAAAGATTTTTAAATCATTTTCTAATGTTAATATTTAATCTAGGACTTATTGGATGCAGATAAACAGTATAGAGATAATGACGCCACACCCACCAACGATGGAGCTCGATCCATTGTAACAACAGCGGTGCAGGAGACTCGCGATATTTTCAATGACTATACTTGTAAGTATCTAATCAATCACACATGATCAAATATTGAACAATAATTATAAAAATTGTGTTAAAAGTGCTTGTGTGATTATTATACATGAAATTTGGTTTTCGAACTGTATATGAATTTCCAAATGTCTTCTTATATTTGTTAAACTTTGCAAAACATTAACAGCTGTAAAATACAATTACCTACCTTCTCTGATCGAGTGTGAGGACACTGAATTTGACGAAATGCTAAACGACATTGATATGATAGAGCGCACAAAGCCGATTACAAAGAAAGAAAGTAATGCGCTCTGCAAGAACACGTTTAGCTTCTTTTGCAAGTCTATATCGATTGCCATGGATAACCGTTTGGATGCTGGATTGGAATTACATGTGGAAACCCAGTTGCGTCGCCTAACCAATCGTACATCGTTAGATCTGTACTCCTCGCTCCCTCAAGTGTTGACCAATGAGTTTGTGTCCGCACCGCCCGATGCTGCGCCCTGGCCCGAATATCTTACCCAGCTGTGGTCTGGGCCAGATTACAGTGGTCGCAATACATACATTATGCTGAAGAATGTTTTTGATTCTATTCTGGCCGATTTGCATTATGAGGATACGTGGGTGCATCTGGAACAAGTGCTGCAAATGTGGCTAACATTGAATTGTGAGCTAGCTGATAAACCCTACACCTCTGGTATCACCCAGTCAGATATACCAAAAATTCCATTTGGCGCCAATGCTGTGCAAGGATTACTGTTGGCTCTGGCTTGGCACAATGACATTAAACTACGGACTTGGTGCTTGGGTTTCCAATGTCTATTCCTTGCTTGCAATTCGTTGCCTATTGGTGACGATGTTACGGATTGCACGCGCATAAATGAAGTTATTGTGAATGATGAGAACTTTGAAAAGATGCTACTGCGCTTCTTTTCCGGATACGGCATGAGTTCCTCCATAATTACAAACCGTTGTGTAAGATAATCTTTGACACTTAATATAGGTCCATTATTAATTCCTTTTACTTTGTCAGGCCGGTCCAACCATCTGCAAGCATTTGCACGAACTGCTGTTATGGCTTCACAGTAAGAACGAAAGCAGTGGCGGCCTCATTCCATGTAAGCGTCGACTTAAAGATATTTTGTTGCACGTCGTGTTGCAATTGGTGCAGCCCGGCGGCGCTATTAGCAACCAGCAAGGCCCCATCGATGCACAAAATCAACTGGTGCGCGATCTGCTTTTAATGCCGAATGACAAAGGCGATTTGAATATTGCCCTTAAGATTATCGAAAGTGTTTGTAAGTAGTATAACTGGCAACGGGCGTACATTAGAGTCTTAAACCTTTTTTTTTTCCAGCTTTTCTAGTCTACAACAACATTTCCAATGGTGAGAAACTACAATGCCAACGTGCAAACGAGAACAGTAATGCTGGAAATAACTTCAGCAATTTGTTTGCTAATGTGCTGGGTTCCGAGAATCCGAGTAAACAAAATGCCAACATCTGTGACAACTCCTTGATTATAAATCTACTGAAATTGTCCTCGCATATGGCTCTCACCGAGATGCCCAGGCAGCCCAGCGTATGTTATTCTTGTGGGGAGTACAAAATATGTTGTTTCTAATGACTTTATGTATTATAGGAGGTGACTATACCTGAAGAAGAAGAGCTGTCCAATCAAAGCCAAACGGATGAAACCAAAGCAGAGCAGTTGAACACAGAGGGTCATCGCAGCAAGGTGCCATGCATAGCAGATTGGGGTACGTAATAATGTTTACCTGTTTAGTATATTTTATAATAATAATATTTGTTGCAGTGTTACGCCAGTTCCCTACTATGAAGCGCCTGTTTGGCGCACTCTCTCAGTGCTCAACAAATACATTTACAATGATGTCTTCGAGTTGTCTTTTTTCGCTCAAAACGAACATGGTGCTGGATGAGCCACAAACTATTGCCGATGCCGTGTTTAGTTTGATGATCACTTTAAGTGAGAGGGCCTCTAATCCACGTCTGGTTGTAGCTCCCATATGTCAATATCTCGAAGAGAGTAAGCTATTATTTGTATTTTTCTCAGAGAGGTTTTATTGACGAGTTGTTTTCGTGTTTGTTCGCAGCTACCATACAGCGCAATGCCACATTGCCACGTCTTCAGCTATCGGAGCCCTTCCTTTGGTATATATCGAAGGTGTTGGAAGTAACAGCAGCTGTTCAAATTTTCACTCAGCTTGGCGGTATACAAATAATTTGCCATAATTTAGTCCGGCTTAACAAGACTATTATAAATATGCAACCCGGACTGGTAAGTAGCTGAATATCATTGTGTGTTTATAATGAACTTAACAGTAGACTGTTAAATATATATTATTATATATATATAGTCGTTACCTGGAATATTTATAGTTTTTTATTTTTTTATTTTACAGATCTCAATGATTATGCAACATATGACACGTAATACTCGGCTTAAGCTCAATAGTCATGTAAACAATGCAAGCGCCTGTAAGAAAGCCTGCACAAACACTGGCGCGCAAACTACGACAACAGGAACACAGTCTACCAGGAGTGGCAGCGCCCAATACGATGGACTGATCAACTTTGCACCGTTCTCGCATATAGTATCGGAAAATGATGCTGCTCAAAGCGCCGAAATGCTTATATCAAATCCAAATGCGACACATAGGCGACCCCGTTCGCCAGCCTGGAGCTATATGTTCTATCCAAATGAGACACATGTTGATTTAACGATAACTCTGCCTACGGCTATTTTGTTGAAGGAGGTGCAATTGGTGCCACATACCTCTAGTCTAGCTTCGTGTCCTTCAGCCGTAGCCTTGGAGCTTTCGCGTGATTATGGCGTTGGTTCTATTCCTGTGGGCGCTCCCATGGCTACTACTGGACTTACATGCATACGTCTTAAGCTTGCCAAGGCTGAAGTAGCTACCAGCATCGTGCTAAGGCTTTATAAGTATGCAAAGCATATGATATTTTATTTTACAATAACTAATGACTATTTTGTATTTTAGACCCAAAGATTGCGGAAATGTTGGGCTTGTGCAAATAGCTGTCCTGGGTCAAACTATCTTTGCCAATCGGATGCAAGGATTACGCAGCCAAGGTGCATTTGGAGAATCATTTATTGGCTCCTCTGCACCAATGGGCTCGGTCGCATTGTCAGCAATGGATGTTGATGCAATGCCGGAGGATGATGCCTTTGCTAAAACAAGCATCGGCTGGGTGCGAATTCTATCTCGATGCTTTCATGTGGCTGCCTTGCAACCAGATAGCAAGCTGTCGGATTTAATTGCTTCGTACCCGGCTGCATATCCCGGATTCCTGGAGGCCTGTTGCTCTCTTTTAAATATCATGCCAATGATACCAAGCTTTGCGCAACAGCATCTTGAAACTATTTTAATCAAGCTGGGCGCCTACAACAATGAGCTTAGCTTGCAGCTGCTGCGGACATTACTTTGGCACACAACACCACAGGGTAATTCGGAACACAGTTATTTCACATATCCCTTTAATAATATTTGGAAATTTGTATCTGCAGTGTTTAAACTCTCCAGTGATGCTGTGTGTGATCTCATTTTCCAAGTGGTCACAGGCTCTACCGAGTATATGGTGGATAAGCTACGGGTGCTGCTTGACTGGGTTATGCAACTGCGCGATACTTACAGCAAGCAAGCACGCTGTAATAATCCGCAAAGCGGATTCGTCAAGGTTATCGCCTCAATTTTGTGGCAAGTGCACCGCCAGCAACAGGTGCCCGAACTGCCACAACTTGTTACATCACCATTGTTTGAGACTTGCTTCCAGTGGATATCTGAACTGGAGCACGATGAGCCATTGAAGAGCAGCTTTGATGCGCTCATTTGTGCGCTGTGCTACATAAAGCCCGAGCTATTTAACCAACTGCTGGTTAAGTTGGGTGTGAAGCTGGAGCAGCAGACACGCGGTAAAACGGACGATAGCAAAGTGCAAAGCGGATGTGCTTGGTTCCGGCGCGAGGGAAGTGAAAATCTTACAATGTTGCTGGAATATCCAGCTTTCCTAAAGACACTGGCATTGGCTTGCCAATCTCCTGTGGCCGTTTACCAAATGCTAGACTCGGGTCTCCCCAAGTTACTTGCGCACGCCATTTACGAATACTGCACCCACATGTTGCCGACAACAGAGGTGCAATCTGCGGAGCTAATGGCCAAAGCGTCCTGCAGTAATCAAGCTGCTGCTGGTGGAGATTCATCGCTTACGGATTTCGATAAAGCGGAAGCAAATTTCGGGATTGACACTGCGCCGCTGCTTAGCTGCAGTAATGTCCCTAAGGTGCTGGACTTTTTCTCGGAGTGCTGTGCAGAGGGCCCGATGCGTGACTGGCTGGGCACTATGCAAGGCTCATTATTTTGGAAACCGTTGCTACAGCTACTCTGCAACACACACTTGGCACAGTTCAGCAAAACGTTGCCAATGCAGCAGACGTTCATTCGACTTGAACGGGCAACAATCAATTTCTTTACTCGTGTGAGCGCTTGCCATCCTGCCAATCAGGAAGTGCTCACTTCCTTGCTCATTGGAGCCATCATTTGTAAGCCACTGCGTACTGCTGGTGGCAATCGTCCAACTATTTCTGGATTCACGCGGCAACTAGTACTGCAGCTGTTACTGGAGAACGAGCACATTACCGTGTGTGTACGCAGCCAGCAACCACTACAGCTCCGGGATACATTGTCTGCCATAATGGGCGGCAGTTCTGCCGGTGGACCCAGCAACAGCTTACCGATTGCAGCGGTCAATCATCATCCAGCTAAGAGAAGCAGCGCACATCAAATGCTATTTAATGTGACCACAAATACCACCTGTCAGGAAATCATGCAGAATTGTGTTAGCGGTAAGTATATTGCACATGCGTTCAAAATGGGAGTCTGATTACATTTGATTACTTATAAGTGCCAGCCATTATTGTTGTGTTCTTCATAATTATGATAAAACACACTATTTGGTATTCAAAATGACAGCTTTTGAAATTTATACGCTTTCAAATTCAATTTATTAATTATACTATTAACCAGTGCTCATTTTCGTTAAGGAAAAGAGAATTGTAATATTAAGTCCATTCACTTTGTTTTAACATCATTTAACATTTTGAGTTTTTAATTAAATTAATTTTAATTTTTCTTTTTTATTTTAATTTTTCATGCCGTAGTTTATAGTAACTTAGTGTACCAACAACCAACAGATCAGCGCTCTACTGGCGGTGATGCTTCAGGTGGTATGCCAAGCGCTTCCAAGTCAAGCGATACAAAGCTCGACAAATCGAGCTTCATTAACTTCAACAATATGGAGGCAGGTAGCATGGAATTCTTAACAGTCGGCGCAGCTGTGGCTGCTAAGGACAAGCGCATTAAGGATGCCAAGAACCAGGCAGCAGTAAATAAAGACAAGGAGACACAGACAACAGCTATGCAATTGCTACCTATAAGTAAGTGAAATTTTGTAAAAATCATCATTTATCATAGCTAATGAACGATAAATTTCACCCAGACACATTCAATATTGAGGAATTTCTATTGCAAGCTGCACATGCTGGCACTAGCAGCCAGTTGGTGGTGGCGGAGTACCCGGATATAGTGCTGTCTGGTGATGCCACTATCTCACAGGTATTGGCCACATTACAGGATGCTGGGCACTCGTTATCCGCGCCCTGTCTCACTCTGGATTTGGTGCTGCAGCGTACCATGGGTGACGAGGCTGCCGAATCGAAGAAAATCAAGGCCGTTTGCACAGAACCCTTGCCATCTCCGTTGCAACGTTTCTCAAGCAGTGGTGGATTATCTTTGTTGGCACACTATTTGCCGACTGTGTATCCAGAGCACATGGGCCGCAAAGCTGCTGCTGTAGCAGCCGAGAAGGAGAAGAGTCCCCCACTATCCGATTGGGTTAAGCTTGAACCCAATGATGAGATCTACGAAGATCTGGAAGATACCATATGTGAGCCAACTACCAAACAGATTACCGTTAGCTCTGTGCCCCAACATTCGCTAGCTGCTTTTGGGTTGTTTTTACGACTGCCTGCTACTCTGACGTCTTGCTCAAGGACAAGCAGCGTGCGCAGTGTCTGCTAAGACTCGTACTTGGCGTCACCGGTGACGGCGATGGCAGTAAGTGCAGCTTCGCGGACAGAGTATTATATTTGCTAAAATATTCTATTTCATTTACAGACGACATCTACAGTCTTTCGCTGGCACCTTCGTTACCAACATTGCCATTTGAGGTATTCCGCCAGCTGCTTGATAGTGTGTCACTATCCACAGATGACGGCGTACTCTTGCGGCGCGTTGTCATTGAAGTAGGAGCTATGCATCTTGTGCTTAATTGTTTAGGAATCTTTTCTCATCAATCCCATAACAACAAAATTGGAGCATTGATAAACGAGCCATGCTCAAGCGGAAATAGCAATGGCAACGGGAACGGCGCAGCAACTAAAAACAGTACAGCAGAGGAACCCATTGCTAATACGGCAACATCGGACGATA
The DNA here is from genome assembly GCA_030914345.1 of Drosophila koepferae. Taxonomy (NCBI): domain Eukaryota; kingdom Metazoa; phylum Arthropoda; class Insecta; order Diptera; family Drosophilidae; genus Drosophila; species Drosophila koepferae. The sequence continues at coordinate 11,204,717 of JAUESR010000197.1, read as the reverse complement.
AAAGCCACATATACTGGGCTAAAGGCACTGGCTTCGGCACTGGTTCTACGACACAATCATGGAACGTAGAGCAGGCCCTAATGCGCCAAAAAAGTGAGGAAGAGCACGTAACGGTCCTCTTGTTGGTATTATCCAGTTATATCAACCCCGGTGATTGTATACCCAGCGAAATGCGCGGAGAGGATATACTTGCTTATCATGACGTACGTGATGTAACTGGGGAGCTGCCACCCATATTCCAGACTCTCCTACAGCAGTCGTGTCTCATACCAGCGCTTAGCTCTTACCTGCGTAACGACTCAGTTTTAGATATAACACGACACATTCCCCTTTATCGTGCCATTTTAAAGCTGTTGCGTGCACTATCTCTTTCTAAGAATTTAGTTTCGTTGCTACAGCCTAGTGTTAGCGGAGATTGTACCCCACCAATTGCGGAGCTTCTAAAGAACATGAAGACCTGCGTTGATACGTATGCCAAACGGCTCAAGTAAGAATAACATACATATAAAATACTTACAATAACAATTAAATTATATTTATTTGAATGTTCACAGAGTCAACAAAAAGTCAAACATCAAAGGCCAAACCCATCAGCTGACTTTTAATATTGATGATGGCGATGACGAGGGCCTAGCGCTGCTTATTCCGGATATACATGAGACTTGTGTGCTGGTGCAGAAGACGACTGATGCAGACGCATTGATTAACATGTTGAATACTCATGAGGATGGGATGGGCTCAATAGATCGACCGATCAGCAAATCTGTTGAGCAGCGCTATCTGGAGTTGATGAAAAAACGTCAGTTCGATACGTATGATATGATTGTCGAATCGGATAACAACAGCTTTCGATTTGTGGTATCGCATCATTTTGAAAAAATGGTTCGGCTAGCCGGAGATCGATATCATCCATCACGTGTCAAGCGTTTGGCACAAGAAGCAGTCACGCTCTCCACCAGTCTGCCACTGAGTTTCAGTAGTTCTGTATTTGTGCGCTGTGATACGGACAGATTGGATATAATGAAAGTGAGATATTTACATATAAATTGCTTGTAAACTAATAATTTATTATATTATAATCGAATATTAGGTGCTTATAACTGGCCCAGCGGACACGCCATATGCCAATGGATGCTTCGAATTTGATGTGTTTTTTCCACCGGACTATCCAAACTTGCCCATGCTTATCAATCTAGAGACCACAGGTCGTCACTCGGTACGCTTCAATCCCAATCTATACAATGATGGAAAAGTATGTCTGTCAGTGCTAAACACCTGGCACGGAAGGCCTGAGGAAAAATGGAATGCACAAACCTCCAGTTTCCTGCAGGTTCTCGTTTCTATACAGTCCCTGATACTTGTTCCTGAGCCATACTTTAATGAGCCGGGCTTTGAACGCAGTAGGGGCACACCCAGCGGCACGAACTCATCGCGCGAATATAATAGCAACATCTATCAGGCTTGCGTACGTTGGGCAATGTTAGAGCAAATACGCAATCCGAGTCCATGCTTCACAGATGTAAGTTTTTTCTTTTTTTTAATATCACTTGATCTAAATTAACCATGTACATGGCAGGTGATTCACAAACACTTTTGGCTCAAGCGTGAAGAGATTTGTACTCAAATCGAAGGTTGGATTGAAGAGCTAAGTAAGCCGCAGTATACCGAGCGCGCTAGTCGCACTATTTCATTCAATTCGATGGTGTTGCGTCGGCATTATCGGCATCTACGGGAAGAACTCGCCAAGCTAAAGCCCCCGCGTGGTCTGGAAGATTTAGATGTACCCTTTAATCCGGTAGCAAAGTTGCCACCTATGGATGTTTCCACAACAACGTCAGCTACCACAACGACAAATGCACAGGTGGGCACCGAAGAATCACTGGTGCCAGAGCTGAATCTAATGGTTGACAACGGGGATAGCGATATGTCTATGCCAGCTGATTTCTTCAAAGATATGAAAGAAGAAGGTTTGCTGACAGGCGAAGAGGAGGTCGTCGAAATTTTAAGTGATACGGAGAATGAGAGCAGCGTGTGGCAAGATAAAGAGGAGGACACACCATGAATTGCTCCTTAATGCCGCTTACTGCGCACTAGACAGTTTAATTTATCGTTTTAAGTTTTGTTTAATGCTCTTTTGTTTTGTTTAATTTTTGTATGAGAGACTGCAACTGCAACAGAACTTGGTGTGCTTTACATGAAGAAAATATAATTATTAATGTTATCGATGGAGAAATGAAAAATGAGTTAAAAATATTTAAATACATATTAATCAAAGTTCCATATAAAAATCACCTTCACAAATGCATATTAAAAAATATAACTTTCATTAAATAATGCGTCTAAAACTCTATCGCAACTTATATAAATGTTTCATCAAATGGATCTATTGGTATATATAATGAATATAACCATATGTGTATAGCATAAAATATCACAACTTTAACAACACCACCAAAACTAAATTAATGTGTATTAAACTATGAATGTAGTCATTTAGTTAAATATTTACAAATAAAATATGCAGTTACTTTTACAATTAAAATGCAACGCAAAATAAATTTTGTTTCTCCAAGAATACATTTGTGTTTCCTTAGTACGCCTGAGGGGGAAACCTTTCTTCCTTAATTGACGTAAGCACCCACATATTAGCAACCTACGAAGTACGAAAGCTTTAAAGGGGGAACAGAGATGTTGTACTCCATAGCTTGTAAAAGAAAATAAAAACATACGACGACAGGAGTCGGAATCACATCTAAACTACTTTTACCGTAACTAATATAAACTAAAGTATTAGCTGATGATTAACACGAAATGTTAGCAATTCATTGTATGTATGTTTGTGTGCACATGTACAGAGAAACCGCGTACTACTTCTGCTAATTACTCAAACAAGTTGTTTAATAAGTTCTCTTGTACTAAACGGAATTTTCGTAAATAAATTTGTTTATTGTTTTTATTTGCAATCTAACATATAAAACAAATCGCAAATTTAAAAATTAATTAATAACAATTAGCTCAATCCATATATTTACATATTTACATTACTAACTAACTCTAATCTCTATTTGGCAAATCTGGACTGTGAAATCGTTTTAAACGTCGTCGACTTTTATTATTGTTATCTATGGGTTTTACTGTAAGAACATTACAATTGTAATGTAAACTATTTATTATTTTATTATTTTCAGCACAATATTTTTCAATTTAGTAAAACTTCAAACTCTGTTTAATATTGGCTATATTTGAATTTAAATCGTCCGGTTACTGTAAGTTATTGTTAAAAAAAACTTAAGTATTGTTTACTATAAGACAGATTGAACAAAGCTGATCTTCAAGATCTTACAATAGAAAATGCAAGAATTTTAAATTTCTAGCTCTTATAGGTCTGGGATCTAAATCGACTCAGCTCGACGCCCTCCTGATCAAGAATATATGTACATAAATGTTACATACCATATAATAAAATGGTCTACCATTAATTCATTTTGGAAATGTGTTGAGGCTATAAAATATTATATTGCCGACTGTTGTAGTCTTGGTAGTGGAATTTACTTGAGTATATACATAGTACATATATTTACTTACATCAATAAAGTTAATAAAGAGTAGATTTCAAATTTTTAGCTGACTGATCTTTGCGATTAAAAACAAAATAACCGCATAGGTATAATATTAATACATATAATACGTTTTTTTTTTTTTTTTTATTAAATGAACTTAGTACTTTTTTTGACATGCTGCCATATACTTGATAAGTTTATGGACGTTTACATATGCATACACATGGGACTTATGATTGTTAGCAAAAACGTTGTTAATTAAGCGAAAGATATAATATTGTTTATCAAGCCCGTTGGTTCATATCTATATGACGATTTTTTCGACAGTTTTATAGGGTAGCAACGATTTTATCTTTTACCGACACAAATAATAAATAACTTGGAAAATAATAAATAAGAAGAGTAAGAATAAAAATATAAAAAAAAAAAAACGACTTGATTATCAATACAATTAATTTATTATTTACTGAATCGATCAGAATACATCTGCTCAGAGCTGTATCGATCACATTCTCTTCTATTGCTAAGTTCTTGTTCTTCAGCTGAGAGAGCGCTACGAATAGCCAGCAATCTACACTCTCTCACTGTAACTGTACAGTTAAATTGTACAATCAATTGTGCGATTTTCGACAGCCTTTTGCTAAGATCTTTCCCAGCGCTACCTTCTGTCGTCGCTATTCGCGTTGCTCGCTTCTTTTCTCTTTCTTCAGTCTCTTCCGATCAGTCGACTGCAGCAGTTCAAACCAATTGCAGCAGTGAGGATTATATTGTGCACAATTGTAATAATTCAATCGATGCTGAGCAGAAAGCAAACCAATTTCGAATAATGGAGCTACATAATGTTGCAATTGGCGATGGAGTTGCAGTAAGTAATTGAGTCTTCGAGCTCGGGCTAAGCTCTATTTGTTTCTATATACAAGTGCACATTTCTCATTATTATATATTGTAGTTTATGTAAGTGGTGACTTTTCAAAGCTCATTCGAATATCTATTGCCCTTAATTCTCATTTTTGTGCCGATTCTGTTGTGATTCTTATCAGTTCAATTGTTTCCTTCTTGCAAGAAAAATCGTTTTTTAATTGATCGCTGAGGATCTGGTGAATACTAATATATATTTAAATTGTCGCAAAGTGAATTGTTGATAAAATCTTATTTGCCGTGGGCTATTCTCTGAGGATCGACTGAATATCAATTTATATTAAATTTGTTGCAGAGCGAAAGTCTGTGTAATTGTTGATCAAATCTAATTTGCCGTGGGGCTATTTGCTGCCCTATAATTTGTCACATATTTTCAACAAACAATTTATGCTAGTGATTTATTGACTCAACACAAGTTTATTGGCTTATTGAAATGAAATGTAACCTAACAAGCTGCGATCCATCGATTTATTCAACAGTTGCTGGTCTTCAACTCACGCTCAATTAATCAGAATTCCAACACGAGTGCTAATAATATCTGTCTGCTAGCAAGACGGCGGGGATTGGGCGTTACTTATAAAAACCCACGATCTAGCTAATTCATAATGCTAATAAATTCAATTTATATAAGTTTTTTTTTTTTTTTAAATTAAACAAAAAATGCACTCCCGTTGCTGATAGATAGAGCGGCGCTGCTGGTAGCGACAGAGATCATATACTACTGTTTCTCAGCAATTCCTAATTACCATAAGTCAATAGAAATTTGATTTAATATACTGTAATTTCGTAGTCAGTTTAATAGCTGCATACATCAGCGCAATATCTTAATAAGTTTATTATTTATATATATTTGTTTTAGGCGGAAGCAGCCAAGACAACTGATTTTAATGGGAGGCCACCCACTGAAAGTCAATCGGCGCCAAATGCTGAGAGAGCCAAGCCCCAGTTGCTGTATGCCATCAACGAGAATCCTGGTAGATCCTGGCAACTGCCAAGAGACATGAGCACAATTTTAATTCCTCTCTCACAAATCTGTTTCAGTGTGGTACCTGAGTATATTTCTTGCTTTCCAACATTATTTGACTATGATTGGAGCGATTGTGTCGATACCTTTTATCCTAACGCCGGCTCTCTGCATGTCCGACGAGGATCCCAATCGCGGCATCATTATCTCCACCATGATCTTTGTGACCGGGATAGTGACTTACTTCCAAGCCACATGGGGTGTGCGTTTGCCTATAGTTCAGGGCGGAACTATATCCTTCCTGGTACCGACATTGGCTATTCTCGCACTGCCGCAGTGGAAATGTCCGCCTGCAGCTGAGCTTGATGCTATGAATGAAGAGGACCGCAATGAACTCTGGCAGATACGCATGCGCGAGCTGTCCGGAGCGATTGCAGTTTCAGCTATGGTGCAGGTCATCTTGGGCTATACGGGTCTAGTTGGCAAGATCCTAAAGTATGTAACGCCGCTAACCATTGTGCCAACGGTTTCCTTGGTCGGCCTAACGCTTTTCGAGCACGCAGCTGAAACGGCCTCCAAGCACTGGGGTATTGCTGTGGGGTGAGATTGAGAAGTAATTGCTAGACATGAACCTCATTAACAATTGTCTATGTGCTTGCAGAACCACAGGAATGCTGACGCTTTTCTCGCAAATCATGTGCGACGTTTCGATTCCAATAATTGCCTACCGCAAGGGCCAGGGTCTGGAAGTGCGCAAGTTTCAGCTCTTCCGTCTATTCCCCGTGTTGCTCACCATCATAATTATGTGGGGCCTTTGCGGAATTTTAACAGCCACAGATGTCTTTCCGCCGTCACATCCATCACGCACAGATGTGCGTCTAAATGTGTTGACCAATGCCAAGTGGTTCTATGTGCCGTATCCGGGCCAGTTCGGATTACCCTCGGTGACGCTGTCCGGTGTCCTTGGTATGCTGGCAGGCGTGCTAGCATGCACTGTGGAATCGTTAAGCTATTATCCCACAGTTTCGCAAATGGCCGGCGCCCAATCCCCACCCCTGCACGCCATTAATCGAGGCATCGGCACCGAGGGTCTGGGCACAGTTCTGGCCGGACTCTGGGGCGCTGGCAATGGCACCAACACTTTCGGCGAGAATGTAGGGGCTATAGGCGTGACCAAGGTGAGCAACAAGCAAGACTTGTTAGATAAACGAATTGTCATTTAAAGCCTTTCACTTCTTTTCAGATAGGTTCTCGGCGTGTTATTCAATGGGCCGCTTTCATTATGGTTCTACAAGGCATTATAGGAAAATTTGGTGCCATCTTTATTCTGATCCCCGACTCGGTGGTGGGAGGAATATTTTGTGTTATGTTTGGCATGATCATAGCCTTCGGTCTATCTACACTACAGTATGTGGACTTGCGCTCCGCGAGAAACCTATATATTCTCGGCCTATCGATATTTTTCCCCATGGTGCTGTGTCCCTGGATGCAGCAGCATCCGGGCGCCATCAATACGGGCAATGAGACCGTCGACTCCACGCTATCCGTGCTGCTGGGCACGACTATTTTAGTGGGTGGCTTACTGGGCTGCTTTCTGGATAATATAATTCCAGGTAAGCCAAAGTCAATTATTACCAGAATTAGATGATAAACAGTTGAGTTTTTCCAGGCACACCAGCCGAACGCGGACTCATAGACTGGGCAAACGAGATGCCTCTTGGAGACGACAATATCAACGATGGCACTGCCACAGATTACGATTTCCCCTATGGCATGGACTCCATAAGGAAGTGGAAGTGGACCTACTACATACCATTCATGCCCACCTACAAGCTGAAGAAACAGAACTGAGTGATATTTCCCTTATCAATGGCATAAGCACTTAATGAAGAGCGGATTGATTCTAGAATTTGTTGTATATTGTTGATTGTATTTATACGTGATGTTTATTGATGTCTGTTTAAAATGAATGCACTAATTGCATAATCATGCTTTATTATTACATTTTCGTACGTTTAGATTTCTAACAAGTATTTTTTTGTTTGTTTTTTTTTTTTTTTAAATTCGCTTATTGTTTTCGCTACACTCGAATCTTTAGCTCTCGTTAATTCTACACGTATTTTCTATTATTTTGCAATAACATCAATAGTTCTAGTTAACGAAACATTGCTCCAATCTAATATCAATACCATCGTAAGCTATCAATTTCTTAAATCATCATTCAGTACTGTTTTGCAAAAAATTTTAGTTAAAATTATTGATAAAATTTTAACGCATTTTTCGGCGCGGGCTCCTAATAATATCATATAAAATATCTCTAAAATATTCATTAAAAAATTAACATTCCTCAACTGTCCCTCCCGTACCGTTAACTGCTTACAAATTAAATCATCTTTATGTCTAGGGCTAAATCTAAAAACGTAGAAGGAACCAAGGCACAATTATTTGAGAATCCTAGACGACAACAATGATCATCGGTCACATGGACACCAGGGACATCATTTCGCCTCATTCTATTACGGCTTCTTTTAATTTCTATTTGCTATCTGAAACGTTACTATGTGTATATCTGACTAGTTAATGGGTTAACTACAAGCAGAGCTCCAGGGCATTCTGCACTAAATTTAAACTTTGGCTATATAAAACATATCAAAAATCAGTTACGAATTTTCGTAATATCTAAGATGTCGTGATATTGTGGCAGCATCAAGCGAGTGGTTTCCTAGAACCTATGTTGGGTGTGATGAGTTTGTGCGGATTGCATTAACTTTCTGATGCCGCCGCTGCTGGCGCGCGAGGATGAGGCCGAGGCTGACGAAGAGGCAGTTGTATTGGGCGGCGTGGCCATGGCTGTGGCATGGGCTGCTTTTTTCCGTTTTGAGTAGTAGCAGAAGATGCAGAATCCATTCTGCGGTGTGGAACATCAAATATTTGTAGGGCTGCGTGTAGCCGACGAGGTACGGTAACGTGATCCGGAACTGTAAAATCAGATTACATTTTAATACTTGCAAGAGATATTTCCTCTTCACAACTCACCGCGAAATGCTCGATGTGTAGTCCCGTACTGGAGTGCGGGCTTCTCGCCTGTGGTAAGTGCCAGCTGAGCTGCTGCCGCTGGTCGGTGGCTCCAGCAGCGACATAGTGCGATGATCATAAGGTCGAATTGAACGTCGCCCCAGTGTGACATAGCCATCCAAATGACTATTGGCGCCAGCGCTGCTGGTGGTTCCCGATGGCAGAGTGCCATTTAGAGTGTACGAGGAGCGGCGCTTGGGGTTATATGTGTTGTAGTAGCCATTGATACCGCCAACGGCAGTATTGCTGGGACTGGAGCTGGAGGAGCTCTTGTAGCGCATGGGAACGGAGCTGTAGTCGTGCGACTCGTAGCGTTTGCTTAGGAACGATGGCGATGTATTGCGAATGTCGTTAAGACTCTTGCGAGGCTTGCTTGTTGCGCCCGCTGATGCAGATGTCGATGTCGAATAGTCCAGTGGAGAGCGATAGACAGGAGGCTTGAGCTCAGTGCCCACAGGGCTCAGCTTCAATGGCCTGAAAAACTGTTGAGCAATGTCCGGGGAATGGGCACGCGTCTCCACCTCTGTCGCATGCAACTTTTGGCTGGAGCGCGCCTTCACTGCCGCCTGTTGCTCGCGATAATAATCTCGCACCGCCGAGGGACCAACAATGCTGCTGGTGCGTCGAGGTTTTTGCTCATTGAAGCGACTGTAGAAGCTGCGGCGCTTAATGCGATCAATCACACTCTCATTTGGATCGGAGCTCTCTGAGCAGCGAGTAGGCGATGACATCTGTGAGGTGCGCGATAGACGAGAGACTGTGGGTGAAGGCGTTGCATGCAGCATGTAATTGTCCTCGGAACAAATGGACCAATTATCGAAGTACAGCTCTGGCTCCTCGGTGGGAGACATAAACGTGGAAGTCGAGGCACAGTCATCCTGATAACTTCTGGAGTCCGACGAGTAGTTGGCAATGTTCTCGAACGAGGGCGTCAACAGGTTATTCCGATTAATCTCATGCGCCGAGGAAGTGCGATAGCCCGACGTCTGTGAGCTACAGTTGTTGTTGGTATTGACAGAGTTATTATTTGTGGCATTATCCATTGACTGCTGACTCGAACTGTTGTTGGAGGATGCGCTCTTCATGGCACCCGGATATGGCGGCAAATTAGAGTACAGACCGTTGCCATTGATCAGTGCCGGATTCGTCTTTGACCCACGATAGCTACCACTGGTGTTAGTTGTGGTTGTTGCAGTGCCAGTAGTCGGACCGGATGTGCTTCCACTAGTCGCATTGCTCAGATCTAGCATGAGACCCTTGCGCTTCTCCTTGTTGCTTTGAGCATTGCTGCCAGTCAGCGTCGTCGTTGTCGTTATTGTAGCCGATGGCGCCTCTGAGCTGACCATTGCTGCGCCCAGGTTCTGTATGCAGTCTGGGCATATTGTGTCGCAGTTACAATTCTCCTCAGCAACTACGTTTTTGGTTTTGATCACATTCTGGTAGATGGGAGAAGTTGGAAGTGATATGTCCTGCTCCTCGCGCACCTGCCTCTCAATATTACTAGACGAACGCGTACTACGAACACGCCGCTGCTCACTGCTGTCGCGATCGAAGCGTCGCAAAAGTCCACCTAGCATTTTGTTCACTGTACCGCTCTGCTTTCCACTGCTGTTGCTATCGGCATGCAACTCCTCAACGCTGGCGGACCGCTTAGGACTCGCACAGGTTGCGGTCTGAGTGCGGGGAACGGAACGTTCTCGGAACGAGCGGAGCATGGTGTCAAAGCGAGATCTCTTATCGACACGTTTTTCGTCTGTGGTTGTTTCCTGTGATTTTTCCACATCCACGGATTTCTTTTTTCGCTGCAACGTGGACGTAGACTTCTCTGGAGAGCTGCGTTCCTCTGACACGCCCTGCTTGTGTGCACAATTCAAAACAGTGCCGGGCATGCTGCCCTTCTTCTCTTTGCTCATTGCTGAGTCACGCAGTTTCTCGAATTTTTGTCCAATAGCATAGAGAAGGCCTTTACTGGGTTTCTTTTCAGGTGACTTCTCCTTCGACTTAATTACCGGACTTGACTCCTTAGAGCTGTTCGCTGAAGTCGTTGTTGTTGTGGTTGTGGGTGTGGATGGAGTTACTGGCGTAGGGGGCACCAGCTTGGATTTCTTGGAAACTTTAATAATTTTCTTAGTAGTCGTTGAACGCAGTTCCGCAGATGAGGATCCAGTTTCTTTTTCAGTCATTGTGCTCATTAAGCCTGTGTTCGATAGCGACTTCTCTTCCGAGGTTGATTTGGAGCTTGAAGCAGTAGTGGCTGCTATGGAAGCTTCAGCGATACTCGGTATTGCCGCGCCACTGCGAGTCACCTTTCTGATATCCTTCGGCATGGCCAACTTTGTAGCTGGGTAGCTTTTGGGTCGCATCAATCGACTCTCTCTGGGTCCTGCATCAGCAGACGTATCCGTTGCTGTTGTGTTTATTTTATTGGTCATTTTACTTTGCAGAGTTGCAGTTGATGTTTGGGGCAAAGGTAATTCCGTGTTTCCTTTAATACTTAGGCCGAGATCCTTCATGGGATACGATTTAGGACGTTTTAACTTAGTGTCCATCGGCGCGGGTTGCTCATTGAGCTGTGTTTCTGCACTGATCTGCTGTACTGTAGATTCATCATTTGACTTTTTGATAACTCTCTTGACTTTTCGCACGAGCTGGCTGGATGTTGCTGTAGTTGTTGTAATTGATTTGCCAGCATCCATATCGTTGCTTAGCTCAGTATCCTTCTCCTTTGATTTGATTTTCTTTACCTTCTTGATGGTGGAAGTTTCTTCCGATCTTTCACCTCTAGACGTCTCGACAATTGTCTGCTCGGTGGCGAAACGCTGATCGCTATCTTTTTGAGTTCGCACAGCAGACAGCAGCTGAAGCTCCTGCAGTATTTTATTGGCCAAGTCGTGCTTATCAAGTTCTGTTTCTATTTCACGTGAACGTGATTGGACTGCGTCGCTTTTCAGATTGTGGTTGAACGTTCTGTGGTTCGGCTACTGCGTCCGAAAACTGTTCCATGCTCTTGTTGCGAGCATGCCGCTTCGTTGTTTGGCTTGGCTCCACCTCGGACTCCACATTGGGCAAGCTGTGTTTGCGCTGATGAAAATCCGTCGTTGCATCCAAGCGATCGCATGACTTTTCCCGTATTTCACGGAGCACACTCTGAGAGTCGCGTTCGCGTGGCTCGTCGAAGAAGTCAGGCCGCAGAAAGCGTGAGATTCTACGCTGCGAGGAGCGTCTACGCAAGGAGCTGCTGCCGTCAGTCATGGCCACAGCTACACTCGGAGCTTGTGGCGGTGGCGACAGGTAGCCGCTTGGTGGACGCCCTACAGCAGCGCTATAACGCTTTTCCGGTACCTCCTTTGTCAAAGCTGATGAATTGCCAGACTTGCTTAGATATGGCGAGTAGTACTTGTACTTGTCATTGATGTCGCTGGTGTAGCTGCTGCTGCACAGCGAGGACTTGCCGTAGTCATCACGACAGACGCTGCTGCTCCGACTTTTAGTGGCCACTGCAGCAGTAGTGGTGTCTTGGGCGGGTCCCTGACTGGGAGCGCGACTTAGGCTGCGTCGGTAGATGGCTGTGCTGGCCGACGTGGTCTTTGGTGCGTCCGTTAATGTTTTGCTCTTACCATCCTCCTCGGGCTGTTCCGGTATGTAGCCACGACCACTGCTCTGGCTACGTTTGTACACTTTTATAGCTGGCGTGGTTGCAGTGCCGTTCTGGACACTCAGTGTGCGCGACAGCTTGCGAGCCTGCGTTGGGGGTAGCTTGGCCAGCAGCTGCTCCTGGAAGCATTTGGGCAGGCCTGGCGTAATGCTCGACAGTGTTTCGAGATCCTTTTTGCTCAGTCGTAGGCGCGACAGATCCAAGTCGGCGAGATCTAGTGGCTCATCGATACTGGCTTCGGCAGCCCCTGTACTCAAAGTCTCCTTTCCAAGTTCCACATTTCCTGGCGCTGATTTGGGCTTACTGGAACTGCTCTTGGAGTGATGCCCTGTGAATGGTAGGAGAAAAAGGAATGGATTAAGACTCGAGCATGGTTCGTAGAGTCACGGTCGTAGTAGATGCTGCTGGATCAGTTGGTAAGCTCACTTACCTGCTATCAATGTACACAATTCAAGCATCTTACATAACTTAGTACCTGTTCTCCGAGTCGCTGACCAGTCGCACCTGTAAACGTTTTGTATGTTTGCAACCAAAAGAACTTTGCACACTGGATCGATCTAGAGTAACATAGCGGGGTTAGCTTGTTAAGGCAATTGGAATTAAAAAACTGATCAAAAACAGTAACAACAATAAATAACATACATACATCAATTCGTTCTCACGTGCAGGAGGACATCAAAAATAACAATGTTTTGGGTTTTTATTTTGGATTTATGTATTTTGCAATTTAACACGTTTAATGACTTTTGTTTCATTTGCAAATCAGCATATAAAATTTGTGTTTTAGTAATAAAATGTATTTATGTACGAAAATGTGTGTGTGTGTGTGTGTATGTGTGTGTGCATATAAAAATATTGCTTATTTGTAATGCTCGAGGCAGCATTTGCGTTAGAGAAATACTCCGCTTGAGTTCAATAAATGACTTGAATATGTATAACAATCGGTAATTATTGTTTTAGTTTTTAGTATTTAGTATTTAGATTTTGTGAACTACCTTAGAACAAACTCAAATTGAGCAAATACATAAATAATTAAAGCTGTTTAAAAATAATTAAAAATCACAATTTGTGTCAAACTCTATAACAACATATTCTCTCCTCAGAATTTCAAATGTTTTTCAATTTTGTTTTCTTTTTTTGTTTTTTTGTTTTTACTTTAACAAAATAAAGAAAAGTAAGTAGTGTGCTTTTAGCGTTCAGTTAACAGCATTTGATACGTTTATTACAATATGCTTTTGGGCGCATATTGAACGCCAAATGTGCGAGTGGTTAGATGCGCTGCCAAAACTAATTACAGGTCATTGGAAATCAACAATAAACTATGCAAAATCCAATCGGAAAATTAAATTATTATTTCGTTGGGCCAACCAAACAGCTTTCAGCAACAGCATCAGCATCAGCATCAGCATTAGCATCCGCACCAGCATCAGCATCCGCATCAGTGACTGCAACAGATTTAATGTTATGGCTTCTTGAGGTTTCTTGTGGTTGTGATTGTGGCTGTGGTGGTGGTGCTGATGGTTTTTGCTGTGTTGGGTGATTGTGCAGCTGTTGTCGCTTGTTTGTTCTGCTGCTCCTGGCTGATGGTTAAATGCGGCGCTGTGGCGATGGCGACTTTTCTTGACGTTCTTGTGGCCGTTGCAACAATTGCTGGCTGCAGTTGCGTGTTGGTTTTGCTGTTGTTGCTGCTGGTTGTTGTTGTTGTTGTGGATTTTGTATTGAACGGGCTGTTGTTAATTGTTATGACATGCTTTGTGGGCGTGGTAGTAGTTAAAGATAAACCAACTGTAAACGAAATAAGCACGAATTGTGTAAAACGGCCAATGAATTGCGAATAATCAAATAATAAGTTAACTAACCAAATATACATATATATATTAAGTATTATAATAATTAAGTAAGCTTAAATGGGACCTAGTTAAGTATGAATGAAATAACGGTGCAGTGCATTAATACTCGAAATATATAGAAATAAAATAGTATAAGAGAGATTGAGAGATGAAAAGAGAGAGAGGAGAGAGAGAAGAGAGAGAGAGAGAGCAGCTCAAGGTTGGTGTTGTTTGCTGATGATAAAAAAATATGTTTGCGCTTCAGAGAATGACAACAATTAGTAGCTGAACATTATTATTGTACATTATCGTATTCAAAGTTTTGGACATTTTTTGTTGTTTTAGTTTCGCTTAACTTTGCTAAAATTGCTTGAATAAAATGCACAGATCTTTTATATTTTTATATTGTGGTTGTTTTTGTTTACATTATTAGAACTGCTATACAAAAAATTCGTACTGATTAACAATTTTATTTCTCGATTAAAAATAGCCCAGAACTCAGAAAGTTGTTTTTAGTTTCGATTTCAATTTGAAACAAAATTTGTATTTCCTTTGGTATTTGTGCCATGTTAGTTGTTCTTTTTGTTGTTGTTGTTACGGTTGTGGTTGTGGATTGGTTGTGGTTGTGGTTGATCAGCTTTTACACAGCATTAAACAGCGTGGACAAAATTAAATACATCGATAAGCTTCAGTTGCATGTGTGTGCTTGTGTGTATGTATGCATGTGTGTGTGCTTAGTGGTGTTATAAATTAATATGTCGTACAACACAAAGTTTGGTTTAATCATTATTCAACTAAAAACATAAACAAGAACTTTGGAACTCAAACAACTTGCTTGGTTAGCGAATTTCCATTTTAATTGAATTTCTTTTGTGATTATTCTTTATGGTAAAGAGAGAGAAGAGATAGAGAGATTTATATTTATAGATATATATATGTATATAAGTATGTAAAACTAAAACAAATTTAAGGTAGCGGGGCCATTTGCAAACTGTACAACAATAATTAAAGTATTATGTATGTATATGTGGATATTTATTAAACAAAATTCTTTTGGTTGTCAAACAATTTGTAATTGGAAATAAAAGAGCCATGGTTTATTAATAATTTTTTTTTTTTTTATTTTCCTTCCATCTGTATTTTTTTTTTTTTTCATTTTTTCTAGGTTTCTAAAACAAAAGTGGATCGCTTTATTGTCATCAAAATTGTTCTCACTGTAAAATGTAATAAAATTAATTGTGGGTTAAATTTGTTCATTTTTGGATGGTTGTTAAGATTAAGTACATCCTTGTTTTCATTTGTTTGGTTTTTAACAATATTATTTTTCCTCTTTTTCCTCTTTTTTGTTTCGTTTGTTTTTTTTTTTTTTTTTAACAATTTTTAATAACATACGAGTCAAAGAAAATTTATTCAAATTTCGTGTTTGTTTTTTGTTTCTAATTACTTTGTGCATAATTTGTTGTAGCTGTAGTATTTTACTACTGAATATACATACACATACATATGTGCATATATATATATAAATGTGTGTGTGCATACATATTCTTTGTTGAGCATTTTGTTTTGTTGGCCAAGCTATAATTGTTCTATGCGAATAACTAAACTTTTGCGCAGATATTCAAAACTTTGAATACGATTTCATATTTCACAATTCATATTTCATTTGACCTTTGACATTTTTTCTATCATCATTGCATAACATTTTAATACTTAATAAAATAATAATAATAAAAAAGAACCTTGTTAAGCAAATAATGGAAAAAACTCAAATTAAATAAATTAAGTGGATAAATAAATAAATAATTAACTGTGCAAACATTACGAAGAGAACAATGAGAGGCACATTTAATTGAGTCGGTTGGGTTCGTTGAGCTACGAGAGCTTAAACATGTCTCTGATGAGAGGTATATAGCAATATACATACATATATATAGATATCTCCATATATGTATATATATTTATATCATGTATGTATTTGTTGTAAATTGTAAAGCGGCAGCAGCATTAAAGGTTAATAACAAACGTTATTGTGCTCTAGGACAGGTAGCAATAGATCAATAGATATATATTTATAGATAGATAGAGTAGATAAACATAGATAGATAGATAGATTGATTGATAAGAGTACTACTTTTGATATAGTTTCACATCCTATTTTGATGGTAGATATGCTAGTAAATGGATGTGCGCACACACAAAATATAATAATAATAAAAATAATAATAATTAAATCGTAAATAAAAAATGTCAATCAGGGTAGAACAGAAAAGGATTTGTCAAAGTATTAATTGGCATTTTCATTTAATAATTACAGTAGACACTTAATTAATTGCTTAATTTGTTTTTGTTGATTTTAAGGGTTTTGTGTGTGTGTGTGTGTTTTTTTTTTTCAGGCTGCACAAACTTGTTTAGTCTAAATAAGTAGATATAGTAGTAGTAGTACTTGGTTTGTTTTGTTTCTGGTTTTGTTTTGTTTTTTTTTCTTTGTAGTTTCTATTTATGTTTTGAATTGTTTTTTTTTTTTTTTTTTTTTTAGCATACATCAACAACTACTAGAATGGTGTATACAAGTATATATCGTAATTGAAATTTCTTATTTACGTAGCATACTTTTGCAGCTGATATTTTAACGATTTACATTCTGCTCGATTCGCTGCAGTTATAGTTGCTTCGCTTGCATCGCTCGGCATCATTTGCCTGTTGTCTGCCTACTGATCTAAATATTTACTCTTTAATCTGTGATATTCACCTCTTGGCAGCGTGGCGCCCGTGCGGGAGAACATCGATTCCATATCGCTGCCCAGGTCCCGAGACATGCTGTGACGCCAGGGAGCACCCAGACCGCTGCTGTTGCTGGCGCTGTTCAGACGACTGTTAAAGAGATAAATAAAGAGAGAGAGAGAGAGAGAGAGAGAGAGGGAGAGAAAAAGAGAGCCAATGGTGTTTAATTTGTATTCACATATATAAATGTCTATGGCATGCGCATGTTTAACATTGCTGATTGTGAGTCATGTCGGACAACGTTTAGCTAAAGGACTTGCACATTGAATGGGCCAACTTACAGGCAGCACTTGGAGCCACAACAATCAATCAACCAATCGCGTATGAGGTTCTTAATGCCCAAGCCCCTTAACAAACGTTGTCCGCATCTAGGAAACACAGGCGCATATGCCAGGAGTTAATAGTTCTATCATAATAGTAAATAGATTGCAGGTGATTTGAGGGAAGTTTATTCAGTGCGATTTAATAAATCTCAGATTGCTCTGGCTACAGTTCATACTTACACTTGCTTCTTTTCAACCGTTTGAGTATAGCTATAACTGACTTGTGATCTATGCTCGCTATTTGGTTAGTTAGTTGAGCAGATTAGCAAATGAATTAGGGTTTAGTATTTCGAAAGCATGTAAAGAATGTATAACAAAATCATGGTAATTAACGTTAACGTTATTTATGAACTTTCATCGATTGCTATTGTGAATGACCTATTTGCTAAGAGCTGCCTCGTGGGAGCAGCCACTCACCTGCCGAAGGGGCCGCCCTGACTCCAGAAGGGCCTGTGGCCCTGTGCCTGCCGCGATATATCTGTTAGCAGGCGACTAGAATGACTGGGAAAACCGGCTGTCAGGTCGCTATTGACGTTCATGCGATTCGTTAGCGCACGCACCTGAAATTAGAATAAGAAATGTAAAAAAAAATTTTCTATTTGGAATATATTATAATTCCCACTTACGCGTTGCAACAAGGTCGAGAATAGGTTCTCCGCGGTGAGTATCTCAAAGCCATCTTCGTCATCCTCCTCGCCTGAGCTCTGTGAATCGTTGTCCTGGCTAATTTTCTTGACGGGCCTCGAGCTCCTGCGCAACAAATGTGAAACTGTTAGTGAAGTGCTCCGGAAACTGATTGAAATTGTTTGGACATTTACTCACCTTAATCTGTGCGGGGTAAAGAGCGAGTCATCGTCAGCGCCATCACGAGTTATCGATGCTGTGCGCATCTTCTGGAATGGCGAACTCTCATCAAAACCGGTCTCGCTGAGCAGTGATCTGCGTACACAATTAAATGGATTATTAGATTAAGGGAGTAAAGGAAAGTTAAGGACAGTCACGGCTTACCCAATCCGATGGCCGAATGTCGGCCGCCTGGAGGTACTTTTTTGACTGGACTCGGATGGCTCAATGCTGCGTTCACGTGGCGTGATAATGCCACCGCCCTCCACGGCAATAGGTATAATAAATTCGCGTGGACTCTTCTTAATGGGCTGCGAGATGCCCGGCCCGCCAGTAACAGTTGACTGTGACATGGTGGCGGTTGTTTCCGCTTCGGATTCAGCAGTGGATTGACGGGATAAGGAGCCAGAGCTGCAAAGATTTATAATTCTTAGCGACATCAATAACAAAGCGCTCAGCGTGGACTTCACTCACCGTGTTGTGGTGTTGGAGTTGGTGCGTCCATAAGCCTGTTGCGTCGGTGGCCGCTGAATGGTGATGATGTGCTCCTTGGGCTCCAGGCTTGTGGCACGCGCCTGTAGCGAAGTCTTGATGGGGCTGTACGGTATGGGGCCCTCGCGTGGTGGCGCACTACGCAGATCGGCAACGGGATGCTGCATCTCGGTGCTGAATCGCATCGCCGGCTGTGGATGCTCTGGCACGCGTGGCTTAATGTCCAGCTGCACCTCGGATTTGGCATTGATTTTGCGACGCGGCAACGTTGCCGATTTGAGCGTAATAGAGGCGGTGGATGTTTTCACTGCGCCGCTACCGCCTGACGAATCTCCGCCCGGTGAAGCTGTGCAAATGCAATTATAAAGATATTCAGCATTTAGTTTGGCGTTTTTATTGTGGTTCAACTGGGAACATGAACGGTTAAGTAAATAAGCATAGAAGTAGCAGCGGAAGTATTTTAGAGACAAACAAATTTTGTGGTAAGTAAGTGGCTATGTGTGTGCGTGTGTGTGTGTGTGTGTTTTTGCAGCCAAGTGTTGGGAGTTATGTTGCAGTGGCAGCGACTGGCAGCAGCAGCTAAGCAGCTACAGATACGAATATGCACTAACAACAACGAGCAACAAGAAACAGAACAAGAACAACAACATCAACAATATCAACAGCAACAGAAATGAACAGATTTTCTACAGAGCACAGATAAGTAGCTTTTGGATATGTAGTGAGTTCCAATTATGGGCAAAAGGAAAGCAGAGTAACAACAACATAGATAACAACAACGACTACGGCAACAAGTAACTCCATATTAATTGAGAGAAACTACAGATACTACAACAACAGAGAAACAGCACACACGAAACAGTATGAGGCCGGTTGAAGTTGATCGGGCGTCAAATGCTAACCAGCCTCAATACATCTGCTAAAGGAACGCAACGGATTTGGTTGACGGCGGGGCAGGCAGGCAGGCGGAGAGGCAGGCAGGTGGGCAGTTGGGCGTCGCGAGGCACAGTGTAGCCGCTGCCAAGACTTACATTTCAGCCACACAGCCGCAGGCAAGGCAGATGTATTGAGAGTGTCTTGAGCTTGATTATGAAATGGTCTCGTACGCGAGTTGACATTGTAATTGATAATTGGCATCGGGTTGTTTTGGTTGTTGTTGTTGTTGTTGTTGTTGTTGTTGCTGTTGTTGCCGCTGCTGCCGCCATGGCTGGGAGCGTAAAGCGGCGAGGGCGGTGGAGTGAACAAAGCGCTGCTTGTCGATCGTAGCTGCTGCTGCTGCTGCACTGCCTCCTGGCACTTCTGCTGGTACTGCTGCTGCATCTGCCGAAAGGGACTGCTTGTGGGCAGTGGCTGGAATATGCTCGACGTGCTATACGCACTCTGTGGCTGCCAGATGGCTGCCCGTTGTGGCGCTGACGTTGATCCAGGCACGCCGCCCGAGAAGAGACGTTGCTGCAATGTTTGCTTGGCAGCTGCCAAGGTCTTGGCTGGACTGTTGTTGTTGTTGTTGCTGCTACTGCTCGTATTGCCTATGAAATTAATGGCACTCTCAGTGCGCATCGGTTGCATTGCACCGCCCCCAATACCGCCGCTGCCGAAGCCATTGCCAAATAATTGTGTTGGCCGGCGTATCACTAAAATTAAGATGATTCAATGATTATGATGAGAATGTATGTGAATGCATGTGTGTTTGGGTTGTGTGACGTTCACCACAGAGCAAAAGACAGAGAAAGAGAGAGAGAGAGAGAGAGAGCGGGGGGCAAAGAGAAAGAAAGAGAGAGAGAGAGAAAAGAGATAGAGAGAGAGAGAGAGCGTGTGTTTGTGTGCAAGTGAATCCCAGACAATGGTCAAGAGTGGCATGTGCTCTGTTTACTTTTGGGTCCATGAACTGTGTTTGGTATGAGTAAGCGAGATGCATTCAGAGTCGATTCAACTTATAATTATGAATGTGTCAGAGTATATTCCAAAAGCCAAATGTAATCCATGCAGCACTCTGCTGGCAAAACGTTTTACATACACAACAACAGGGGAGAAAGTTATGTAAATATTGGAAATACAAGACGCATAAAACTGAAAGCTATGCACAAGTCTCAATCAGTTGGCAGATAAGAATATACATCATTATTTAAAAGGTATTGTTTTTGTTTCTTTTTTTTTCGAGTAACATTCGTTTTCTATGGCTACTGTCATGGCTACAATTTAATCAAAACCAATTGGAAGATCGCATAACTCTGATTAGACACAGTAAAAGCACATAGATATGCCTGTGTAAGCTGTGGTCATTCAAATAATAGTTTGGCTGAGCACTACATGTTTATGTAATAAGTAATACTAAATATTAGACAACATACTTTAGTTATAAACAGGATATTTTGAAAACATTTATATTTCTAAAATAAAGTATTAAAAAATTTATTGTGAATTTACAATGCAGAAAGAGGTTTCAAGATCAAATTTTGCTAACTTTTTCCATGCCCTATGAACTTTCGCTTAACTGCCTTGCCGCTAGACTTGTGCCAGATGCTATTGCTTGGTAATAGATATATATGTATATAGATAGAAGTGCTGGTAGTCAACTCGAAAGCGCTGCGGGCTTAGCTTAAATTATCATTATTGGATATTATCGTATATGGGCATGCAGTTGCATTGGCCACTCACCCGGCTGTATGGCGTTTCCGATTATGGCGCGCGCATTCTTCAACTTACGTTCGCGCTCCTCGGCCGTTGGCTCGCTGACGCCGATTGTCTCGGTTTGGGCGCAGAGCTGGTCCAGTTCCTTGCTGGACTCGTTCTGCGCCTGTCGCAGCAGTGCAATCGAGTTCTCCATGGAGCGACGTGCCTCTTCCAGTGATATTGAGGCCACAGAGTTCTTGGAATCGCTGGCCTCTAAAGCGCCCGTCACCACCGGCGAAGCGGGTGGCGTGCCCAAGGCTTCCTGCGCCTCAGCCTCGGCGGCTGCGGCGGCCACTTGCTCTTGAGCGCGACGCTCGCCTGGCGTGGGTCCGGTCACTGGCGTCGGATTTGTGGCCTTACGTTCGAATTCCTTTTTAAAGCTGCCGACACTTACGCCTGGGATGCTCAGCTTCTTGGGCTTTTCCGGCGCCACAGTTGTTGGCGGTGGTTGAAACTTTTCAGCTGTTTCCAGAATTCGTGACTTGCGACGCTCTGCATTGAATTTGTTCAGTGTGGACTCATCCTGCAGGCTGCACTTGCGCACGAATGGTGTTGCCGGTGGTGGCTGCGAAGCGGCAGTCCCACTGGGGGTGGCCTTGCCGGTGGCACTCTCATTGATCGCATTTACCAAGTCGGCGGTCTTGTGTTTGTTTACAAATTTCTTAATCACTTTGGTAGCGTCCTTTTCCTCGGGTGCTTCAACCACAGCATCCAGTTTGGCACGTGTTGGTTGCCTTGGCACTGCATTGGCGGGTGGTGCAACAGGTTCAGCAATAAGCTGGTCGCACAGATTGCCAACCTTCTGCATATCCAGCGGGGAGTAGTTGGGCGCCGTTATTGACGTTGGCTGCTCGATGGCAGTGGCAACGCTCTCAGTCTCCATGGCCTGGGGCGCCGTTAAGGGTGTTGCTGTAGCGAGTGGTGCTGTGGGTGTTGGTGGTGCGACTGATGGCACCGTTGCCTGATTGATGACAAACGAACTATTGGCCGGCTTCTCCTTTTTCTTGGCCGTGGTGCCAGCGGCGTTCTCCGTAGATACCGTTGGCTGTAGCTTGCGCTTGGCCTGCACCGGACTCTGGGCGGGTGTGATGGTGCGTGTAGGTGATGGCATAAGGGCAGCCTCTCCGCCAGCTAGGAAAGCGTGAAAAGAAGAGAGATCGAAAGAAAGAGAGAGAGAGAGAGAGAGAGAGAGAGAGAGAGAGAGAGAGAGAGAGTGAAAGGGAGGCGTGGTTTAATGAGCGTGGTTAAATGATTTTGATTTCAGTTGTTTAGTGCACTTGAGTGTTTGATCCGTTTTGATCGTTTGGCCGAGGAGTTGGAGCAGGGAGACCGCATGAGCAGCAGTTAGTTGGGTGGTGGGCAGGACACATTGTTGTGTATGCCAAGTTAGTTCACAGCACTTTACAATATATATATATACAAAATTGTGTGCGGAGGAGCTCTAGGGTGTTATGGTCTTTACAAGCATGACTCGTATTTCACATTCGATGTGCGTCAACTCACCAGCAACCATGTCGAGAATGCGACGCTCTGCCTCCGTGTTAGGCGCTCCCATATCACGTATGGAGCCCACTGAATGCGAGCGCTGAACGCGCTCATTGGCGGCTGCCTTTGCGGCCGCTGCTGCGGCCGCTGAACTCTCAGCCGATGGCACAACCAGTTGATCTGCTGTTATGGCAGCCGGTGTCAGCGACAGTAGAACGTCGAGACGCACCGGCGTTTGATTCGCCAAATCTTCGGCTAAATCCAGACATGACACATTGTCGTTCTCGTTCACCCACCAATGCGAGCAAATCTGCTCGATGGTTGCTCGCTTCTGCGGACTAACCGTCAACATGTCCCGAATCAGCGTGGAGGCACGCACAGGCTGTCGCGGCTCATAGTAATCGCCCTGACTGATCTGTTTCACAAGTTTCTTAAAATTTGAGCCATCAAACGGCATAGAGCCGTAGACTAGAGTATAGAGCAGTACGCCCAAGGACCAGCAGTCCACCTCGGGTCCCTGATAAGGTGTGCCTTCTACGATTTCTGGCGAGGCATACAACGGTGAGCCACAGAAGGTGCCCAACAGGCGCTGATCGTCGAAGACATTAGACAGACCAAAATCGGCAATCTGTTGGTAAATTTAAGATGAAAGAAAAATTATTTATTAGCTGTTTCAATATGTATTTTAGCAGTATGTTAGATATATTTAATCCTCTGAAGGAGCTATGAAACTATTATAATTAATTAGTCATTTACAGCTTCGTCTTAATAAAGTTTTAATTAATAAATAATAAAGTATACAATAATGTAAAAAATTTGATTGATTGATTTTTATAAATTATTAATTTACTATTAATTTCGTTTCTTTTTTCACCATACAATCAAGTATTTAATAATTGAAATTTTTAAATTCAATTTTTCAATAAATGCATTTTTCATTTGCATATTTAAATCATCATAAATATAAATAAGACCAGTATACCCTGATTTTCCATTTTCAATGGGTTCAGGGTATAAAAATATATATATTTATATCATCAAGTATATAAAAATGAATCAAATATGAAAATTTCCTATAAAGCTAAAGACGAATTTGCTTAAATTCCAGTTTTAAATCGAATATAGTTTAAAGACTCTACCTTTGCATTGCCTTGCTCGTCAAGCAATATATTTTCCAGCTTTAAATCGCGATGGCAAATTTTGTGTTTGTGACAGTAGTAGACGGCCGTAGCCACCTGACGGAAGATGCGACGTGCCTCCTCCTCGCTAAGCACCTTACGTTCGGATAGATAGTCGTATAGCTCACCGCCAGCGGCAAACTCCATGACTAGCACCATTTTCTCGCGGTTTTCAAATACTGCAAAAGAGTAATTACATAATAAGCATGAGTATTTTATTATTTATGAGAGAATTAACGTACCTTCGTATATGTGTATTATATTAGGATGCTGCACTGAGCTCATGATTTGCACCTCGCGTCGGATGCGTACCAGGTCTGCCTCCGCTTCAATTTTGCATTTCTTTATCGTTTTAATTGCCACCTCCTGGCCCGTTTCCTTATTAATACCAAGCTGCACCTTGCCGTAAGTGCCTTGACCTAATTTCTTAATAATATCAAATCTGCAAAGGATGCAAGTCGAGAGTAATTCGAATTGGGAACGACCAGAGAACTTACCTTTGCCGTAGCTTCTTGCGATGATTGTTCATTTTAACGTTCCCCGTATGAGTGCCGCTCATAATATTGTCTATTTGATCCTGTGGTATGCCCGACCGATGTGCCATGCTATTCGCAGTAGCATCCAGACCAGCCGCTGCGGCATCAGCAGCACTCGCCGCCGTCCCATTGGGCGTTGAATCGGGTTTGCTTATCACCATGGCTATGACTGTGGCTGAGGCTGTGACGGTGAATGTTGCTGTGTCTGTTGTCGAGGCCAATTACTGCAAAGAGAATACATGGAAAGGATGGATGGCCCCGACACGTTAGTAAATAGTTCACTGGCACCAAAAGCAAATATGCACACACACACACACACCATGGCACTCATCCATCAAACGTTCAATCAAATGGGCAATCAATTAATTATCCACGATGCGCGACAGGCAGTCGTCGGAATGCTGACGACCCAACCCCAAGATGAAACTAGCGCATTGCATCTGAAGCGATGCAAACCTGTTCAGGGCCGCACAAAATCCACACTCGACCTACATAGTTCGTAATTATGCTCACAGCAGGCAAAAAAAAAAAAAAAAATGCGCTAAGCAACGAGCTGATATATAATAATATAGCATACGCTTTAAGTTCCCTTTCGAAAATTAGGATTATTCCTAAAACACGATAAATTGAATCACATATGAACTTGATTATGATTTGGATTTCAGAAAAGTAAAGAATGAAAAAGTGTATACGGAAAGTTTTGGTGGGAAAATGAATCAATTTACATGGTATGCTTTAAGTTAAATTTGCATTATTAATGATTATACCAATTGGATTCAGCATATATAAAATGCAAAGCAGAAGCAAGTTAAGTAAATAAAATAATAAATTCTTAAATATAATGTGATTTGAGCTTAAGGAAAATACAAAGGAAAGGAATTTATATAAAAGTTATTCACATTATTCGTAGCTAACAGACTAAAACTTTGCAATAGTATGATCATTGAATCAAGGTAAAATATTACAAACGAGAGAAAACATTTTTGAATTTAATTAAAGCTTGTTTGTAATTATACAAATATGATTTTAATAATATTCAGACATATGGAAATTAGACAAAAAAGCAAATGTATTTTATGAATATTTGTTTACTATTATTTCATTGCTATTATTTATTATTACTATATTTGCTTACTTTTCATTACAGCTAATAAATTCGACAAATTATTTAAATTCGATTGGACTCTCTCGCTTTTGACTCTGACACTCGAAGAACCAAACTACATAGTCCATTAATATTGGCCGTGTTTTATTTAAATACTTTAAATAAATTTGAATTTAAACAAATTGCTCTGCTTTGGGTAAATAGAAATTTCAATTATGTATTTAATAGTCGCCACAGGCCAAGTTTCAAACGATTAGCTGCGAGACTTAAATAAAGTTGCAAACTTAATTTCTGTTACATGGAAATGTCACTTGAGGATATTAGCTCTATTCGTATAAGATTACGTTCTAGATAAGCTTTGGGCTTCAAAAGCGACACACCGAAAAGTCTGAGCATGGCTCAAGGAATATTTATACAGCTTTAGTGTCATGAACAGAAGAACAACGCCCACGCTCTCTAAACTATGCTGTGTGCCAGTTTGTCTGCCTTTTGTCCCTTGTCATGCGGCAGTCTAAGAGCGACGGGGCGTGGTAGGTTGCATGTGCAGAGTCAAGTGGCTGACTTGTAGTGGACGCCAGAATCGGTATCGTCCTGATTGCCCCTATTGTCTGTTGTCACAGATTTTAGCTAACTTATCTATCAGCATTATGCATGAGCGCAGCTATTAGACACAACAACGATATATAAGAGATGAATGCATGCATCCATGTATGTGAATTCGAGCGCTTGACTGTGACAGTTATGACTTGAGCCACAGTGGGTGGCTGCCTGAGAGAGATCGACATGCACGCTTGTTGGCAATGCTCCAATTATAAATGTGCATTTGATGGCCACTAAATTTGAGTGTAACCACAGCAAACGAATACAAAACACAAAAATAATAAACTCGCAAGCTTGCTGAGATAGTGTTTGACTAAGTGCTACCCTGGCTATATTGAACGGCCTCTAACACATATCAAATAATTGAAATGCATTTAGTCAATTAGGTATGCTGAAAAATACGCTATTGAGCTACGGAAAGTAAGCGGTTCAAAAAAAAAAAAAAAATTAAATTTAAACAAATATATAATATAAATATGCATAATATATAGTGTAAACTCTTATGGAAGAAATCAATTCTTAGGACTTAAAATATCAGTTCTTATCAATATCAAAGACAAATTGTAGTGAGCCAGATTAAAAGCCTTTTAATAAATGCTGAGCAAAGAAATGCGATAGAAATAATTTACTTCAGCATGTCACATGCGCTTGTACAAATCAATTATACCCCTTTTATATATAAGACATAGAAGCCAAGAATATAACTCAGTAAACATAAGCCGCACAAACAAGGAGCACGCCAGGCAGTCGTAAAGACATCCGAAACACTTTGCAGTTGCCCCAGAAGTCATGTGCATTGCCTGGCACGAGGCACGAGGCACACTCACACACAAGTGCACTGATATAGCGTATAATACCGGGTTTATCTTTGAGATAGTGGCACATGCATTACAAATGCGTTGGGGGCGCGTGCTCGACGGGAATAAATAAATTAATCTTGGCACGCAATTGTATTAACGTCCATCTATCTTCGGTCATCTGGGGCTCTTTAAGCGGTTGTGCGGTGCAACGAACAGTTTTTAAAGTGCGCTGAACTCGGTTCGTTCATTTTCACTTCAGGCAATTCAATTTGTGTATCTGCAAGATACAATAACAATGCAGCAGCGTCCAGTGTGCTGCTGCTGCCTCGCTGCCTTCTTTATTTTTTTATTTATTTTTTTTTTTTTTTTGGCACACAGAACTCAGCACATGTCATTGAGCAGATAGCGTAACAACTAACTACGTGCCAAGCAGCAGCGGGCTCGGGCGCACCGATGAGAGGCCGGACGAGGCAATGTCGGACACACGGACGAATGGACAGACAGACAGCCAGTCAGTCAGCAGAGATAAACACGAGCAAGCAGCCCCAGTCCCAGTACTAGCCCCATCTCATCGCAACGTAAACTTGCTTAAATATCTGCGCTTGCTTTTCCGTCAGTTTGGAATTTCTTGCATCGCTGTCGTTTACGTCAAGGGAAAATATTTTCCTTGTTTTCCTTTTCTTTTCTTTTTGTCGACGCTGCCGGTATGCTTACCTCACAGCAGGAGCAACGACAGCAACAACAACAACTATGACAATACGAATTATTACAGGCGTCCAAATAAATATGCAAATGAAATGTCATATTTGGGTCAAGTGAAGCGCAACATTTGCCAAAGTACGAGTTTATTTTATTTATTATTTTTTTTATTGAGCTAGCGTACCCCACATTCCTCTGCACAGTCCCATGCAGATACACAGATACAGAGATTTAACCACAGACATTTCCTTTTTGTGCTGATGAACACATCAATCCAAGCGAGAAATGTCCCCATATATAATCGCATAAATTAATCAAGGACCATAAGCTGTCGTTAAAAAGTATGTGGTCGCTCTCTCGTTTGCATGCACAGATAAATCCATTCCATCGTATAATTGAATTGAAGCTCGGGCAAATTATTTATTTGCGTTTATGTATGCATGAACAAATTTGCTTATCAACTTGAAATGAGTCTTTCAAAAAGTATTCCCCTTTGACTGTGCAATTTAAATTTAATTTACTAAACTATGTACAAATAATATTTAAGGTAAGCTAATCAACAAAGCTAATACAAATGAAATTAACATGGCAAAAATAAAAGTATTCGCCACTGCAGTGATGATTTTTCATTATAATCAGGCATTTCAGCGTCAGCAATTGTAGACTTGTTCTATTTGCTGCTGGTGAAATCATTTAAAATATAGAAACAGAATCAGTTCTATGTACATAAGCATATGCAAAGTCATTTAATTAATTCTATTATTTTATTTTATTTTCTTTATAAATAATAAATGGAATGTCTCTTGTGACAATTAAACCAAACAACTGGCAATTTTATAAGTCAATAAGTCAAAATATCTTGGCCTCGACTGGACGGACGTTCAATGTACGCATAATAAACCAAATAAACATAGACATTAATTGCGTTAAATAAATCAAGCAATTTATTGTTATTATTATTTCGGCACTGTCCATGCGCGTTTCATAGCACGATGATAATTTCTATTTTTCACTGTGATGAAAGCAGAAACGAAGGATTTATCTGGAACTGAATTAAAAATACCTCGAGAACAATAAAAAAGAAAAACTCAGATACCTCAAGAAATTTAAGTGAGAAAAAAATAAATATATATGTATGTATATAAATATGATGTACATATATTATTAAAATGTTGTGCACAAAGAGAAAATAATAAAATAAAATACAAAATATGTTTGCCCCCTGGTTAAAAAGAAAAAGAAGTTAAAAGACCAAAAACAAATAAAATAGCGAAAAGAGGAAGCACAACGGACGAGATATGTCAAGCATTTCCTTTCCTTGCACTAAAGTTGGCACACCAACAGTCACAAACACACACACACGTGCACACATACACCCACAATTGACGTGAAATAAGCGGCTGCTACATGCTGAAAAAAAGTTTTCCTAGCCCTGAGTAAAACAACAGCAAAACAGCAAGAACAACGCCATCAGCCGCCTCTCTGTGGTGCGTTGGTGTATTCGGAAAACAAGAATGTTTCGCTTCGCTCTTTATGCCGGTGCACAAAACTGCTCTGAGCAGAATTTTCGTTTTGAGTGCACTGCATTGCTCTCATCGGTATACCCTGTAATTGAGAAAAAATATACGCTAGTGTTTTTTTTTTAAATGTGGTTGGCATAAGAAG
Organism: Drosophila koepferae; assembly: GCA_030914345.1. Classification (NCBI taxonomy): domain Eukaryota; kingdom Metazoa; phylum Arthropoda; class Insecta; order Diptera; family Drosophilidae; genus Drosophila; species Drosophila koepferae. Next base: position 11,175,536 of record JAUESR010000197.1, on the reverse strand, counting down.
GCATTTCTTTTATTTAAACTTGATGCTAATTAATGGGTGGCCATAGACTACATATGTTTTTCCTAAGAGTTATTTGAGTAATGATATTTTGTAATGTTGCTTAAAAATGTTCCAACAAAGACCTCTATAATAGTTGCTAAAGGAAAATCATTTGATTTCGGTTTCTGTGTTACATTAGTATATTCTTATATATTCTCTATATTCAAACATTAATAAAATCAATATTATTGATTAATCGAAGTTTACATTCCAAATGTTAAATCAATTGAGTGCATTTTATAGTAGTAAGAACTGCACTTGGATTCTGATTATTTCGAATCGGATTTGTGAGGAAAAGATCTGTAAATAATAAAAGATTGCTAAAAAGATGACAAAAGCGAAAAATGTAATTATTCAAAGGATTCCGCAAATAAAGAAGCCGCAAGCATTCCTAAATTTATAAGAATAAGTTTGCTATCGGCAATGACAATTTAAAACTTTAAAAATCAAATGTTTAAATTGTTTCATTTTCAACCGAAACAAGCTGAATTACTATAAAATATGATAAATGATAGCATTACAGTAATCTATCAAAGCAAATATCTATACTAAATACGTAGGGTATCTTTCAGTTTGTCATCAATTCAATTAAGAACTGTTGCTTGATGTTTTCGTGCTTTTGTTGTTGTTTGCAATTTGAATTTTTAATGTGTGCGTTTTATAGTTTCGCGTTGGATTTCCACTTCAGTTATGAGCTGTTTAGTGAGAAGTTGCAAATGAGACTAGATGGCTGGCATATGGGGCGAGAGCAGTTTCGGTGTTGGATAATAATCGCATTGTGTGCTTGATTTTAGTTATAATAGTTGGTCGCTCTTGTTTAAAATTGCATGCGCTTGCCATCTCTTCACAAAGCATTCATCTTGCTCTCTATTTCATTGTTTTTTGTAGCCCCAGCATTAGCCGCAGCCATAGACGTAACCGTAGACGTAGATGTAGTTGTGGATGTAGCTGTCTATGCCATTGCCATCGCCGCCTTTTGTTTGACACTTGAGTTGTGACATTGTTGTTGACATTGCCATTATTGTTGTTATTGCACTTGATGTTGTTGTTATTCGTCTTGCTGTCCACCTTCCACGGATATTGCATTTGGCAGTCGGCTGACAAATAAATGTTAGGCCTAATTGCCATTTTGAGAATGTTTGAACAGCAGAGGTTTAAACTTTGCCTACATTGGCAGCAACGTCTGCCAATATGTATATAGAAGACAAACAATGCAGCGCATCCAATTAGTTCAAGATTGATCTGATGATGGTCAAAGGCTTAAGCGCTTAAGCAAAAAGTTAAGATTCAAAAATTATCGATAAACATTGTTTGATTCATTGAGCTCAAATATTATAAACCAATTTATAATTATAATTGAGTGATTTTGCAGAAAATTAATTAATTGCAAATTTCAGAATTTCCTATTAGCTTTGAAGACGAACATTGCGTATACTCAACATGAACAAAGACTATTGCATTTACTGCTCATAATAATTAAACAAAGAAATATCGACTGCTTAGACAGTTTGCTTTTCAGTTCATTCAATCCATCTTCTTAAATTTTCAACCTGAAGCTTTAGAGATTATTGATAATTTGCACTTTTCTAAACAAGACACGGAAATGTTAGTTTCAATGCAGCCAAAGGCGGAAAAATGTGTGTGTGCGCATAGTATCTGTGTAGAACATCATCGACAGCGACATCGTCAGTATTTAAAATCTCGTATCTCGTAAATGAGAAAAAATTAAAAGAAATTTTTAAAAATAACTTTCAGCTAACACGCAAGAGGAATTTTTATTCGAGCAGCAGACCCGACCAGCTACGAAAAGTAAAAGCGCCAGCGACAAAAACATACCCAACTAAATAGTATACGAACGAGGAAGCAACTTCGCTCATCTCTCGAAGAATCAGGCTGGGGAGATGCTCGGGATAATGCCACATTATATAGATACATACACAGATGAACACTGTTGTCTGCGAAGTTCATTACACACATATATACATACACATATACTTAATTATATATTGTATGCACATTTCATATGTATTTACCTCGAATGTGTATTTCTGTGCAGTTTGATTTCTTTTCTCGCTGTATATTGTATGGTGTTGCCTGCAATTTTCATGACCAACACACCTACACCCACACACACACACACACACACACACACGATTAGACACAAATTTGAATTTGAATCTCACGTCAATTTTCACATTTCTCCTTTTTATCAAACATTTCAGAGAACTCTTCACTTAAATATTGCCCCATATATAGTATAAGACGTATGTGTATGCGCCTATATATACCATGGGCTATATTCCGAATAGTATATGTATATCATTAGTTATACATATATATCTATATGTACATATGTGTATATATTTGTATATATTTCGCGCACTAGTCTTTGGGCTGCCTTTGTCGTTTTGCCACCTTGTTCGCGTTGCTCTATCCGGTCGACTGGTTGCAGCTCTGAAAATTTTCCTCGATTTTCCCCAAATACTGAAAATGTTGAATTTCGCTCCTGCTACCCAATGCTGCGGCATTGTTATCCTAAAAATAAATTCCTACATACATCGCACACGCTCTCTTTCTCTCTCTCTCTCTATCTCTCTTTCTCTGTTTCTTTGGCACGATCGTACCATTTGCATCGATCTCTCTCGTATTTTCGCTCGTAATCTTTCGTTAGCTCTCGCTCTCTCTATTTCTACTTCAATCGCACACGATCTCTCATTTGAACGGTGCGTTCTGCTCACGTGCGTCAGGGAGACTTGATGCTTGGAGCGAGGCGCGTGCCATAGCGCTATGTGTGAACCGATCGTAGCGAGATCATGATCGTGCATATATATTGGATGTGGTGTGTCTATAAGCGAGTGCGTTGTATGCATAAGTAGTACATACACATGAGCAAGTACATATATGCGTACATAATACATACATAATACACTGTACAAACATTAAGGGTGGCAAGAGAGAGAGAGAGAGAGACAGAGAGCGAGAGCGAGCTAGATAGAGAGAGAGAGATAAAATGAGATAAGCGGCAGTAGTCGAGCACCCAATGGGCTATTGATTTATTTTTGATATAATTTGCTTAATGCCGCACAAAGATCAGTATTACGACTATATATATTTATATATACATACGTAAATATATGTATAGTTGTATATATTAGTATGTTGGTAAATATTGACGCCGGCATTCGTGTGAGTGAGAGAAAATTGGGCATGTATATGAGAAGAATTTTTAATGTGCAGCCACAAAAATATTTCTTAGACAATGCAGATTGCCGGTTAATTAACTAAGAGTCATTTAGGTTTATTTTGTTTAGTACTGAAAGCGAATTTCGACTTAGAATATAACAATATTTGTGTTAGTTATACTGTATAGTGTTTTCTTAAGCAGCTGAAATTTACTTCGTATTTCTCTTACATATCAAAATATATTTCATTAAATTCTATTTAGATAAAGTTGTCTAAAAATATTTCATATCAAAATAAACAACGAAAATATGTGTGGTTATTTTCTAGCCATTTTTAACTATTTTATAGTCGTTTAGCTATTTTTCTGGCTATCACGCCAACTATTTTTTTTTTTTTTACTTTCTACCCTTCCTATCGTACTTTTTAATTATATTTCTATCTATTAATCTACCAACCTTATCACAATCTTTCTATCTTCACATGTTTTCCTTAATTTTAGATGACAGAATTAATTACGAAATTAACTCTTTTGTTGGTAAGTAAACTAGGACAATAACTATGAATAATAAATAAATAGAATATACATTTCGATTACACTTTTAATAATATTAAACATAAGTGAGATTACTATGGCGGTGGGATTACTGTGGCGTACAATGATACTTGAAATACAACTATAAACCTGAGAACAATTTTCCAGGGTTATAGCATATTCCAAGCACAAACAGACACACATTCAGAACGTTCTATCTAAAATTAATATATAATAAGGATTTCGGCTTCTCAATAAACTTTGTTTGTAACCATATTACTTTGGATAACGCATATTTAACTAAATCAGATTAAATATAATTTTACGCATTGACAATTGAAATACCTGCAACTCGTTCGCATGCCAATTACTGCACAAACTGTATCTGAGCTAAGCAAATGAACAGGACATAGCATAACGCACGTAATACCATACTCTAGTGCTTCTTGGCAGCCAGACATCAAAATTCCATTTACGATTTATAAGGCAAACAACTGGGCATTACTCAGTGCTTCATATCTCCAGCTGTGTGACCTCGGGCCAGTCTACCAAAGGAGCTCGAGCAACATTAATCAACAGAGTCAATCTCGTAAGCGCATACCAAAGAGCCTTTGCATGTGTGTCTGTGTGTGTGTTGTGAGGCATCTGTGAGCATAGCTGAAATCCTCTCAAGTTGTTCTCAGCGCCTGGATACGTATTTTGTGTGGCTCACATTTGCATATGCAGAAGTGTGCAAACTATTTCAAAGCTTATCAACGATGGGCAAACACAGCATGATGATCATCGTAATCATGACAATAATGATGATGATGTATTTGGTGGCAGCAAGGCCAATACCATGGTAAAAATGCATTATAGGTATGCATAGCCTGTTAAATGCCTCCTCAAGCATTAAATATTACATTATGCAAAGTTTATCACCTTTTAGTGGAAGCTAGCGCAAATATTTGCCAGGCAGCCTGCCAAGAATCAGCCGTCGACTATTTATCAAGCGCCAGGCAGACATCGACGACGACTTCTACTACTACGACGACGACGACTACGCCTCGGCTGTCTGGCTGCGGCACACTTCCGCTTCTGAGCGGTGAGCCTGCCAGGAAGCGCCGTAGAAATGGAGCACGGAATCGAATCGCTGCTTAGACGATGTATGTATGTGACCGTAATTGGGGCCAGGGCACTAAGTCAACCTTAACGGCATAAAGTGAGCTTATATAATTTCCGCACGCCTTTTGCCTGTCAGCGTGCCTGACTCTATATCAAATTCAAGCAGACACACACACGCACACATAGTTACATGTGTAATGTATTTTTAAGAATGACCCACAGACCGATCGACCTACTTCAAACCACGCCCACATATTCGCCTGTGCAGCAGCGAAAAATCCGTTAAGCTGAAACAAAAGAAAGCGCACAATTGCATGACTACAACAACAATATGGGGGTTGCCATGCACCCACTGTGACGTGCACGTCAGCAAAATGGCCCCAAAAATAAACGCGACTTTGCTGGAATTTTTCGCTAGCGACAACCGGAAATGTCAATTTTGGGCGTGTTGCTCAGTTCTATAAGGTTTATATTCGTAACTATCATGCGTGTGTGAGTTTATATAAGTATTTGTATGCATGTACATATGTCCGTCCATAAATCAACAACTTTCGCTTGGCTGTTAATATAGTATATGGTAGCTAACCATATAAGTGCCCAAGTCTTTTCAATGGGCGGCACGCGTTTATTAAAAGCCACGCTTAAGCAAATTTGAAAAGTTTTGCCCACATATGTATGTATGTATGATGCTCACCTTCATTCGCCTCCCTTATCACTAGCCTTCATACATTTACATTTCAATTCATTTCGTTTCATTTCATTTTGCTACAATTCATGTGGCAAATTTGCCTCAACTTTCTGAATGGCGGCAGACAGGCAACAAAATGGCGCTTCGTCGCGTGTGTGGCTGGTGCGTGGGTGGTTGCATCTCTGTGTGTGTGTGTGGGTGGGTGTGAGGGTGTTGGTGAGTAGGTGTTTTCATGAATGCATTTACGTGCGCTGGCCATTTTCTCTGCTGTTAATTGACTTTGCATGCTGCACAGAGAGTGTTAGTTATGTTGTCGCCTGTCGCTAGAGTGACTCGAATCTCACCGTTCTTCTTGCGACCCGGCTAATGGCTAGCACCAGGGTATGTGATAATTGAGTTTTACTCATACAATAACACAGTGAGTGGTTCGACAAAGTTAAAGAAAAAAAAAAAAGAAAAATACAAAACAAAGTTTACAGTTTAATTCTGAACGTAAAATGCAATCGCAAATCACTTGGATATGCTGATTTACACTAACTAGTTAGTCAATTGCATTAACACAGAGTTTAAATAAATCCTAATGCATAGTCACATATTGAACCGTATGTTAATGTAGAATACTTTCTATATACAGCTGCGAAAAAAAAAATAGCACCACTTTGAATTTCAAAGTTTAAGAAGTTCTCCTGGCTACATTTATCGATGGATTGGTCTGCAGATTACTTTTATTGAAGCAGAAAACTATTAACTATTACTACAAAAAAGAATTTTCATCAAAATATTCAACGTTTTTATGTAATTCAAAAAATGCTGAAAAAAGTCGAAAAATCGACGAAAAAAATAATAGCACCACTTTGTCATTTTCCGCTAAAAATTATTAAAAAAATAAAAATAAATTACAAACTTTATTTTATAGTTAATAATAAGTGAAAATAATAATATTCCTTAAGTTTAGTATTTAGTTGTGTTGCCCCAATTGGAAATTATGGCTGCACAACGCCTAGCCATGGAATCAACCATGTCCTGGCATCGTTTAAGGAGAATTTGATCCCAGGACTCAAGAACGACTTCCCAAATCATCTTTATAATAGTTGAATTAGATTCAGAAACTATTTTTTTGTCATTCGCCCACAAGTTTTCGATCGGACGGCGAGCTCTGATCCAACATCACGTCATTTGACACATTCGCGAGAGTAAAAAGGATCCTTTAAAGTCGGCTACTCAACTGAAAAAGGACCTAAACTTATCAGCAATGGACCAAACAGTATGGACATATTCAAAACATCACTATTTGAATACCCGCCGTCCAAAAAAAGTACCATATTTGAATATAAAACACATTGCCAAACGGGTGACGTTCACAAAGGAAAACAAAAATTGGTTTAAACAGGAATGGAGAAGCATACTTAGGACTGATGAAAGCAAGGTGGTCATGTTTGGTGGAAAATGATCGAGGTCCTACATGAGACGTCCACAGAAGTCAAAATTCAACCCTAGACATACCATAAATCCATTTAACATGGAGGATGAAGTGTAATGGTATGGGGTCGCTTTTCTTACTATGGTGTCAGCTCAATTCACTGTACCAAACCCATAATGGACCGACATGTTTATGTTGATATATTGGAAAAAATTGATGCTGCCCTACGTAGAATACAATATGCTACTAAAATGGGTCTTCCAGCAAGATTATGATCCCAAACCCAGCAGTAAGAAAGCGAAGGAATGGTTCCAGGAGAATTCTATCAACGTTATGGAGTGGCCTGCACAGTCGCCGGACCTAAATCCAATGGGAAACTTGTGGGTGGATGACAAAAAAATAGTTTCTGAATCTAATTCAACTATTATAAAGATGATTTGGGAAGTCGTTCTTGAGTCCTGGGATCAAATTCTCCTTAAACGATGCCAGGACATGGTTGATTCCATGGCTAGGCGTTGTGCAGCCATAATTTCCAATTGGGGCAACACAACTAAATACTAAACTTAAGGAATATTATTATTTTCACTTATTATTAACTATAAAATAAAGTTTGTAACTTATTTTTATTTTTTTAATAATTTTTAGCGGAAAATGACAAAGTGGTGCTATTATTTTTTTCGTCGATTTTTCGACTTTTTTCAGCATTTTTTGAATTACATAAAAACGTTGAATATTTTGATGAAAATTCTTTTTTGTAGTAATAGTTAATAGTTTTCTGCTTCAATAAAAGTAATCTGCAGACCAATCCATCGATAAATGTAGCCAAGAGAACTTCTTAAACTTTGAAATTCAAAGTGGTGCTATTTTTTTTTTTCGCAGCTGTATATATTTTATATATTTATACAGACAACTGTTAGCTTGTTAATATTAATCGCATTAGCATAAGTCTTAAGCTCAAACATTTAAATCCTTTTCTGAACGTATGAAATTATTAGTTCGCTGAACTCCTGATGCGAGCCCAGCTCATAATTATGGCCAACATAAAAAAGGAGATGTAAGCAACAACAAAAAAACTACCCAGAATAATAGCACAGGCAGGAGCCATTGTCAGCATCAGCATCAGCATCAACGCCTGCTTTTCACTCATTTACTTAATTGAGTTGTCGTTGTCGTTGTCGCGCTCCATTTTGTTGCAGTTTGCTTTTCTTCATTTGTGGCTGCAAGTTGCGGCGTCCAACTTGTGGGCAGCCAACCAAAGGGGCGTCGCAGTCCAGTAACAGAGTAACGGGACTGCGAGGCGGCGTAATGGGATTGGGCAGGGGAGAGGAGAGGAGAGGAGAATAACATTAAAGTGGTTGGCAGAGGCTCCACTGCGGCCTCTTGCTGGCATAATTTACGGTTGTAATTGTCGCACGTTGTTGGCTTTCGGTGTTCCGCTTTATTCTGCTGTTGCTTGTTGTTGCACACGGCTATGCACAACACTGTGACACATGCTGAGAGTCGTGTGCCTCACTTGACGCAAATTGCTTGCGGCAACAACTTAATCAGCCACATTTATGTGCCCCGCTCGCCAACACGAACGTGAAAACGAAAATACGTGCCAAATAAGGCAAAAGAGGGTCCGAAGGATATACACTTGACATAAGTGCCTAAACTTCCTGAACTCCAAGCTTTGATAATTACGACTTTTATAATTTACTCAACATTCCACTTATTTATCGAATTTCACATAAATATTAATCATATATTTGTTGACAATCAAGTTTTAAAAAGTTTAAGTCAGTTAATAATTAAGAGTATTTCGATTAAGTATGTCTATATGTTGATTACTATATACATATATGTATGTGCACTTTTTATGTATATTTGTTTCATCAGAGTCAGATGGATAAACAATATTTTGAATATAAAGTTAGAATCTTTTTTAATTTTCTAACTAAATAAAACTATTAACTTTATACCAATATATATTTTATAATTCAATATGAAGTTATTTGTATAGCTTAATGATATCTCTTCTACATAGATTTATTATAATTTATATTTCCCTCTGATGTAGTTGCATTCCGAACAGCCTACAACTAATAGATTAGTTTCACTTCCTGAACGAGTGCAACAATTTGATATTTGTTTTCGAAACTTTTTAATTATTATGTAAAACGATGAGCGAATGAGCGAGAATGAATCGCGTTGTTAAATAACTGTTGGCGAACTTGTTGATGAGTTTTCCTCAACTTTTCAAACTGCTGTGTTTATAATTACTTTTCATTCCATTTAGATCCGCTAACAGGAGCTCGCTGCATAAAGGACTCTATGATTGTTAGCCATATTTATGTATTTGTACTATTTCTACCATATAGCATTTTTAAATGGCCTTTGGAACGATGTCAGATGTGTTTATTTACGGAAATATATACAACTCCATCTGATATCATTGCTGGAAAACAAGCGCCAGAAACTTTTATTAAAAACTCGCCACAAAGTTCAGATATGGCAACGGTTGCAGTTGTATATTGCCGTTTTCTCTTTTAGTTGGCCTGTAGAAGCATTCGTTTTATTTTATGATGCAATACAAATGTTGCTCAATGGTTTGCCATTGCCAATCTATACTATATATTAACCGAGAGAGAGAGAGACTGAGAGGTACAGCAGCAAATTTCTCGTTAATTGAAAAACTTTGATTGGATTTTTATGCATCATTGATGAACCAAATTGTTAATCTTGAAGCAATATCTTGAGAGATTTTAAAAGTGAAATTTCGTTAAAAATTAATTGGACAATCCTTTGACATGTATGCACAACATTTCCATATTTAAATAGATATAATTGAATGACTGACTGCCTGTCTGTCTAAGGGAAGGTCACAACTCGAGGGTCTGACCCACTTAAGAGGCAGCCACCGAAGTGGGTTGACTATTTAATTGCGAATTTTTTGTTAGCTGCTTAAATCACATTAAATTAAAGAGCACAAGTGCGATGGCCAGGGGGTTGCAGGGGCGATCACGAAGGCGTGTATTGCCACTGAGACGCATGTAATTAAAATGCATTTTCAAGTTGTTTTTGCTGCGCTTTTGCTGCAGCTCATTGTTGAAGAGCCAAACACGAAGCACGGCGCACGTACTGCTAGGGGCGAGGGGCGCGGAGCGCTGGGCACGGCATCACATTGAGGCATGAGAGCACAGAGCAATTCCTAAAAGAGCGCACACAGATTTGCAACTGTTGTTGCTATTTAGTTTAGTTTAGTTCAGTTTTTATTTTGTTTTCGTTTAGTTTTTTGGCCAAAGTGCCTTTTAAACATAACAAAATATAATGAAAGCATAGACCGTCAAATGCTGAGTGCTTTTCCCCTTCTTTCTTTGTGCCTTGCATATATTACATATGGGCAGATCATGTGCATGCCATTAGAAGATGATTTTTTTCTTAAAATATGAAGATAAATGTAAATGCAGTTTGTTAGTATTCCTTGTCGAATACAATTTGAAAATGAAAAAAGATTCGCTTAAAAAAGCAAAGTAAAGTGTAGAATATATTTGTACCCCACTATGGGTTTATAGATTATTAATGCTGTAAAACTTAGTTAAGTCAGTTAGTTAATCTTACAGGGATCATTTATGGCAAATATCAAACTGAACAATGAATCATATTAGAATAAGTGAACAAATAAAATGAAATTATTTTTCTGTTTCTTACAATTGATGGCTTTTTATATTGCAAATGACAAATATAATAACAAAGTCAATAATCACGATAGCGATTCCACAATTTTTTGATTGAAATAATCTTCAGAAGTTCAATTATTTACTATATCTGCACATTCATAAATATATATTTATATATGTAGTATGTTTATCGTTTGTTAACGTTGCGTTGATAGTCAATGTGAGCAAAACAAAAAAAAAAATGATTAGAGTTGAAGTTCAGTTCTGACGGCTGCTCGCTGCAAGTGACGAGGTGGCCGAGAGGTTAAGGCGTTGGACTGCTAATCCAATGTGCTCTGCACGCGTGGGTTCGAATCCCATCCTCGTCGAATGTGTTCTCTTATTTACTAACTTCTTTTTTAATATGACAAAAATTTGTCAATTCAAATAAAATTAAATATTTTGGCAAAGAAATTATGTGTAGTCGGAAATTGAAATCATTATTTATTTTGTAACGAATACCATGTGCACATTCTTAATTAATAACATTTTTCGCTATGCTTAAAATATATGTTGAAATTTTCCCATTTTAAGTCTCAAGTGGGTGAGTTTGTGAGGGTTTTATGTTTCGTGGTTATAAGGATTAAAGTAAATTATGAGTCCATATTAAATAGGTCCGTTACATAAATTTTAAAACAGACATTACATTAATGCACTTACATAATATGTATGTATATGTATAAATATGTTTTAAAATTATGTGTGTCAAATAATTTTTCCTATATGAATAGTCAAATACCCTGCATGCTAAAGTTACTGCAGTTAACAATTTTTAAATACAAATATGATTTTATTATAAAGAGATTTTTAATCAATCAAATTGTTTTTTTTTTTCTCCCTCTCCAATACGTAAGGCATGCCATAAGATACCAAATAATGAGTATATGACCTATGTTAATTATTTACAGCAGAAAAATATGTTAATAATTGGATGTATAAAGTAAAGATTAATTAACATCAGCAGGCTTATCGATTTATAAATGATAACACAAATAAGCGTTTCGAACTTTCAGTAGAAAATTGAATTAAATGAAATTTTTGTACGTTCCACGAGCGGACTAACATTGTGCTTTGGTAAATTCAATTATTATATTGACAATGCCAAAACACGTGTGATTGCTTCATTAATATTTTGATGAAACTATTTATTGCATTGTTGGCATATAACTGCATATGTTACAATTATTCTAGTAATTTCATATTGTGTTAGTGGAAATCACTCTGGCAGCTCCTTCGCCTCCTTTGAACACGATACTATCGTACGGCTGAGCTTGTTAGCTAAAATAAATGGCAAATTACAAAAGTACACATACAAACACATATTGACGCTGACAAAAAAATATTTGTGTTAATTACTAAGAGAAGTAAGTAGATCGCAGAGTGTCGCAGCTCGTACCAACTAGTCGAATCAAAGGAAAGACAATGCCATAAAACTATTTTGAAAGCCATAAAAACCAAGACAACAACACTACGCGCACAAGACAGACAAAAACTTAGTTGTCGTTGTCGTAGTTGGGGTTAGCTTTACGAAAAATGGCTTCAATGGGTATCGAGAGAAATAGCAGAGCACAAAACAGCTAGCAATTTTCATATTTTCATCGCAACGGGACACAGGAAGCTTAGTGCAGGGGAAGGGCAAGCGACATCACAGATACAGAGCAGCAGCAGCAGCAGAGAACAAAAGGCCAACAAAAACTATTAGCATGGCGGAAAAGAGTGACATTAGTGGGAGTAGACTCTACACACATTCACACATTCACACATACACATATCTACAAGTCAAATTGCGAACTTTTGTCGCCCCATATGCGATATTTGACAGTTTTCAGCTATTCCGCTATTCAGCCATGCACTCTTTCATTTTCAGCTGTCAAACATTTCGAATCATTTCACTTTGTCTGTGCGCTGACGACAAGCGGCGCTAAGCAATCTCCCAGCTCTGACGGCCAGTTTCTCACCCAGACGCAGCTGCTGTGACTGTGTCGAGTCATTGACGTTATAATCAAAAATCATAAGACGTACCACGTTCCACGTTCCGCTCCCAGGCAGCGTCAATAGCAAAATTCTTAAGGCTTGAAAGCAAGCACCATCAATGTAGGTCAGTCCGAAAATAAATAAATAAAAACAACATATCCAAGTATCCAACTATATGTACATTAAAAAAAAGCTAATATCTGCATACACTCACTAATTGAAAGCTCTTTAAAATCTTTAAATATTTCGTTTAAATTAAGACTTTAATCTACTTCAATTTCATTTGGACAAATTTTGTAATATTCTGAATTGAATGACTTTTAGCATATTAGTTTGATATTATCTATATAAGAAATTTCATATATTGTGGGTTATCTGATATATAATTATATTAATAATTTCGTATTTTATGTATCTCACTCCTCTTACATTACATACATTTATATAGTTTTTGCAATCAAAGAGTAAAAAAAAATGGGGAAATCTTGCTGAATTTAATGCCAGTGTCGATGTCCTCGCAGGAGAAACCAAGAAAAAGCTTTGTTAAGATGCAGCAGGAGCAGCAGCAGCTGAAGCAAATACAAAATACAAAATAACAATTGCAACTACTTTGCTTCTTGCCTGAGTAAAGGCACTAAAGCAAAAGTTTTATTGGCAGGGCGTGACGGCGAGTGGGCGTGGCTGGCAGCGCCTGCACGAAGCAAATGGATTAAGAAAACGCCGTTGTCGTCCCTTTCGCCGCTGTTGTTGTTGTCCCTGCTCAGCTAAGACGACAAATGCGTAAGCTTCAGATCCGCATTATTTGCTGCCACTGTTGACGTCAGCTGTGGGCGGGGACCACGCTCCTGGTCTGCTTGGAGCGACGCTTTATAAACAAGTGTTGATGGCAGATTTGAACGCACGTCTCATGGCCGAAAGCTGCATCCGAACTACAGCTCAGCAGTGGCATACTTATATGGGATTACACAAAATTTTGCGGCTGCTGGGGAGCGACAGAGTACTGAGATCTGAGAAGTGCATTGAATGCTTTTCAATAGCGCAATGAGAGTTGCTAAACTTGTTGTTGCTATTGCTGTGGCTGTAGAACTTCTTGCGGTGCTGCTGATTGCTATTTGTTTGCTTGCTTGCTTGCTGGCAGCATCTAAGTGAATTTCATGGCATCTGCGTGTCCAAACAAATTCAAAAAGTTTTCTTTTTTTTTTCACTTCTTTCGACCACTGCACTACACTTTTATTAAAGCTAATTACAGTTGAGGGCGAAGCTTTATAGCTGTGAACCATTCGAATGTAGCTTTATTTCATCCTGTGAATTTAGGCTTAATTAATTACTTAAAAATCTTGTTATAGCATACTCCAATTTAGCAATATTTTAAGATTCAGATTATAGACTCAACAAAAGATTGTATATGTAATACATTCACAGTCTTGGACCGTTGATCGAAAAGTAACAACGTATTTTATATATTTACTAAAGAGCAAGACAAAACATTAATCCTTAGATTGTGATAGTTTAGCCTGTTATTGAACTACATGGACACAATAGTAATTCTAATATACATTTTGAACTGTAACAAATGTATTTCTGAATCACATTGTTGAGCATATTTTTGTTAAATTGGCAGTGGGCAGGGAATTGCTTTCATACCCTAGCGCTAACCTTCTAATTGTTGCATGCAAACTTCCGGCTCATAACACCCACGCCCAAATGCAACAAAGAACGAACAAATCAAAATGCACGCAAACTCCGCTCTGACTATTCCCTCAGGATCAGAATTCGAACCATTCACTTTGATATGTATGTATGTGTATATATTCTGAGAGCCTCGCGTGTGGACCGTGCAAGCCATATCCTTGACCTTATTTTGGGGTTACCCTAAGCACTTGAGCATTGTCATGACAAAGGAGGCCCACGAGTGATTGGAGACGAAAAGCGGCGCAAGCAACGTCAAAATGTCATTAACGATGGCAACCGTATTTAGAACGGCTGTGGATATCGTTAAACGTGTTGATTTAGTGGCACAGTTGTCTTGGAGTCGGCGATAGCAGTTCCTAAAGCGCTGTTTAAGTGCGAGCTAGCTGGCTGCCAGCCTTGACCGATATTTCAGTGGCAAGCACAAATACAAACACAAACACACACATACACGCAAGCACTCCGGCCACCCACACAAGCACACATAAATGACGAAAAAGTGGCAGCAAAAGTAAATGCTGCATGTGGCAATGTTGACGGCGCCGTAAGCGTTGCTGCCTCTGCTGTTGCACTTCAGCAGACTTTTTCCCAAAATGCGCCGTCATATTTTATGCACACTCAAAGTCACACACACTCACACTCGCACACGTATACAATGCATTTTAACAAATGGCATCAAATTGATTTTGCACGCTAAGCATTTTAGGATTTTAAGGAGAAGTGCGCCCTTTGCCTTCATCCATTTCACTCTCTCCTCTCTCTCTCTCTCTCTTTGTGTGTGTGTGAAACAGCAAGCTTTGCATATTTACAATACTTACACTGCACTACACAGCACAGCACAGCATCACTCATTTGCCATCCCACACTGACATTGGGTTTTATTTATTTACATGCATTCGTTCGCTCGAATTTGTGTATAAATTCACTATGTGAAAATACCCTGAATATGTTTAAACAAATTTATTATTCTATTTGTAAAAGAATTTGAATAGCGTTTTTGTCACAGTGCAGGCATGTTTGCATATCTAAAAAGCGTTTTCCTTTTTTTTTTACTTTATATGCCATTTCCAGCAGTATTTGATTAAAAACAATATTTACTTCATTTTAAGCAGTCTCATTTAAGTTCGGATAGATATAAAATAAAATTTAAAACAAATTTAGCGTAAATCTTTTTTTTTTTTTTTATATATATATCATATTTATATTTATCAAACGATTTCCAAGTATATTTAGTCAGACAAAACAAGTTTTATAAGAGACAAAATAAAACAAAAGCTATTAAGGATCTCTCACTCAATCCCAATGATATATACATATATATATTTAAATAGATTTCATTTTTATTATAAATTATATTTATATATGTTGTCAGCTTTTTATTTCAATATAATTTATAAATATGTATAATTTGACTTGTAAAGCTGAGTTCATGAAAATAGTAAAATTTTGATATTTGTATTTATCATTAAATTATTATTGATATGTATAAAGTCATACATATATTCACCATATATATATATACATAATATTCTTTTTAATAAATAAGGATTACATTTTCTAATTAATTTTTCTTGTTTCAATTTGTATCGCAATATATATATATCTACATATTAAATACATTCCCAACTGTTTTTATTATGAGTATATGCGGGGTAGCAAAGTGGCTGCATTTTTTCCACGGATTTAAAATGATTCCATGCATGCAGGGGATGGTATTGGGGTGGAGGAGATGCGGGGGCTGATGGAGGAACACCGACAACGACGCCACATTTGCATATTATATATTTTGGCCTGCCATTGCGCGTTTCGTTAACCGACTGCAGTGCAGATGCGGTTCTTCTGCTTGTTACCTGACTTTCATTTACCAACATTCGAATGCCATCATGTGTCAGATTTTACAATTTTTTCGCTTGCATGCTTTGCAAACTTTTTTTTTATTATTATTTTTTAATCAAAAAATGAGAAACGACGTAAAGCGACAGTTACGGCTGGAGATAGAAGCTCCTATTAATAGAGAAACCAATTAAAATCTGAATCTTGTAAAGCGTTGCAATCCACGTAGGCTTTAAAAATCGGGATTATTGTTGAGTGTAGATTTAATATGGAGACTAGACCAGAATATCGTTTACATTAGATAAGCAGATGGAATTAGTTATCAACTTGCAACAGATAGTTATCAAAGGCAAAGTTATCTATTTTATATGACAACGTACTCTGGTATCTCGAAAGTCAAATTTGAAAAGTGCAAAGCTTTAATTAGTTTGAGATAAATTCGTAGGGAAACATTGAAATGGAGAAAAGTGTGAATACTGACTTTAAGTTATATTAAATGTATTATACTCTATTATACTATATATATCAGATTCTACTACACTATATACGTGTAATATTCACAGAGAATTGTGACTAACAATTTTAAGGCAATTGCTCAAACGATGTAACTGCAATTTAATAATTCAGAGTAAGTGTTTTCTAGAGCTATTCTGAAGTATCCCAACAATTCTCAAATGAAAGTAAAGCAATTTCCCCTTCAACTTGATAATATGCTCAGAGGTTCAATAAATGCTTCCAGATCCTTGAACTCAGCTGCAAATGCAAGAGCAACAGCAAAATCAAGGGAGATAGAGAGAGAAAACGGTAGAGAAAAATGAGGAAAAGCTTGTCGAAGGCGTTTGCCTGGACTTTCCACATTTTCCACATCTGCCACAACGGGCGCATACTTCAGCTTGAATGAGTGACGTACTGCGGGTAGCGCATCAAAAATGTGGCTGAGTTTTATTTAACTTGCGGATTTCATTAAGCCCTGTAGCAGTTGCAGCTACTCTAGATGCTCCGCCTGAGTGCTTCAGTACAGTCAGGTGGTGCATCTCTGGAGAGCTAGCGTGTGTGTATGTGTGTGTATGTATTTATGTGTGGGGGACTTAAGAGTAGCATGCTTGTTTGAAATGCATATAAAGTGTTTTCTATTGCATTGTAAAGCGCTCGTCGAAGAGCAAATGGAAGTGGTTGAGGAAGTGGGTCAGACACCGTTTGCTGTTGCTATTGCAATAGCAAAGCCAACTCAATCTTCCCCTTTGCAATAGCTTATTGGGCCGACAGCGACAGACAACAGAGACTCGGGGCTAGCAAAATTCACTTGCTCGAAAAGCAAATCAAATTAAAATCAATTGAAATTAATAAGCAAAACACCCGGCAAAACCAGCGGCCAGACCACCCCACAGCTCAAGTGGCAACGTCTTCGCTGACGTCGACGCAAGCGCTAACGCTGACAGCGAAATGCCTATCGTATGAATCATGCAATTCGCCGTGCTGTTCTTTATCTACCTTTGGTGCTGTTGTTAAAGGTGCGGCAATATGTATATAAATACATACATACATACATTCATATGCAAGTAAATCGAATTGCCGGGACCGCACAGTGGACATAGAACTGATAAGCGAAGTGTTTAGGGCCTACGCTGGCGTCACAGTTATAAGAATTCGCCTACTCAGTCAAAATGAGCAAGAGAGTATACGAGAGAGAGGGAAAGAGCCATCACAGCTAGGTGCTCATCGGTATCATTGTGTGCAAATATTTAGCTCTTTTTCTTTACACCTTATCGACACGTACAAACAATACTTAACTACAGTTCTACCTCATCCATACGCAGGCACATTGAGCGGCAATGTTTGTATGTATATGTGTGCGCGACCTGGTGTGAGTGAATTGAGTCAGCGCGCTGTGAGCAGCGACCCACTCATCAATATCAACAGCCGACTAAATCAAAAGCCGCCCACACAACCACATTCACACACCACATTAGTAAAGGTGAGATAAATGAGCAGAGAGCTGTGAATCAATTGAAATCGTGTTGCATGCTACGTCTGGCGCCATCTCTCACCATTGAGATCGTATCTTAGCTCATGCGTAACCGTTTTTTGTCTAGCCAGAAATTAAGCAACACTCAGTTTATTGGCCCTTTTAGCACACTGGCCGCGTTTTATGCATTTCTTTTCTCACTTGACAATTGCTTCGCAAAGTGCAAAGTGAAGCAATCGGGAAAGGAGAGCCAAACAATAACAAGGCAGAAAGTCGAATGTAGTGTTAAATCATAAACACCCCTACACCCACATATGCATATGTATATGTATGTATACATATGTATGTACACACTTACAAATGTATTTTCACGCTGAAGACGAATATTTTCTGTTTTTACTGTCTCTCTGGCTGCATTTCAATTTTATTGGCACAAGGTTACAAGAAAAGAAAACGCAAAAAAAAATGATAGTCGCACGCTGCATTCGACAAAGTTTTTGCGGTCGCCTTAGCTTCTTCTTCGTATTCCTCTTTATGTGTCTCGAAGTGCAATATTAACAAAAAAGAAAAAAAAAATTGATTTAAGGTTGGTATTCATTTCACAGTTAGGCTCAACGTAGGCGGTGAATGACTCAATGTGTGCGTTCTTAATATGGCAACGCAACAAAAGAACTCAAAAGCTCAAAGGGAGCAAAGAAGATGAACTCACACGTGCACAAAGCTTGGCGCAGTGAAGTGGCTTCCAAACGTCATAAAACAGCGACTAGAAAGAACAAGACAAGCGAGCAAGCAAACGAATAGCGCTCAGCTGAGCGTATGACGCTTTTGAAGCGCGACTTAAAAACGTTCGCGTAGGCATCAACAACGGCCGCTCACGTCATAGCGTGTGAGCGAGGCAAACATATAGTATGTATGTATGCATATGTATGTTTAACTGCATACAATCAGTACACTAGTGTTGGTGTTGAGGTATCTAGCGGCTGCAGCTATAGAAATGTTTGTGTGGACGCTGTTGCTTTTATGTGGGTGGCGCTTACAAGGCTGCTGTTGCTAGTGGCTCATTCACAATGGATTTGTCGCAGTCGGCGACGTCGCAGCTGTTGATTTGTTTGCATCGCTGTAATACAACAAAAGTTTTCTAGAAATTCCATGCACAATACATAACCTAAGAGCTGTGTAACTTACCGTTGTGCTGTGGCCACACCAAAGGAACCTTGCGAAGGGCACACAGTTACACTTACTGTCTAAAAACATGTGCACACATGTATGCATATGTGTGTATGTTAGATGATATTCACATGACAATTTGTGCGAGGAAGAAAGAAGGAAAGAAAACCTGACGCAGCAGCGACAAACAACAAATATCTAAGGCAGTGACAGCAAGTAGCTTGGAGCCATAAACCGCACAACAGCAACAATAATGAACTGTGTGTGCAGCAGCTACTCAAAGCTAACTACTAATTGCAAGTAAGTAAATAGCAGCGGACGGCTTGAGCAGCATAAATTCGTTTTGTTGCCAGACAATGCCAAGCGAAAACGGCGCCGACTAATAAATACGGCGAAAAGCTGCCAGCACTTTGTTATTGTAGCAGTTGTTCAGCAACGTCAATGTACAAGCCGTTTACACATGCGTACATAAATACATATTAAATACATACATATACGTACATATATACATACGTATACAGATTTACGTACCCATATTCGTATGTATTGGACATTTTGCTTGGTCTAAATGTTAAAAAAAAAAGAAAAAGAAAACGGACATAAAATTGGGCAACAAGCGAAACAGACAGAGGAAGAGAGAGCGAGAGCGAGCGCGAGCGCTCAAAAGAGCGACAGCGGCGAGTGGGCGACTCAGTCGATGTCGCCGGCGGCACATAAAAATGTGTTGTTTAAATATTTCAGCCAAATTTTCGCCTTAAAATTATACATACATACATACATATAGATGTAATGAATATGTCGAAAGCACAGCTGTGAGCACGAAAAAGTACATAAATACTTGTACATGCATACTTACTTGTGTTTATAAATCTATACAAACAAAAGTATATGTATGTATATAACTATATATATGAAAGTATATATGTACTTTGAATATTTATTATATTTTTCGCAATGCTTGATTTGATTTACGGCGAAAAGCAGATACAAAGCCAGTTGCGCTTGCGTGCATACATACACACATTTATACATATGTACATATGTATGTACACGTTTCGGCAGGCGTATGCTTATAAGAGCGAGAGAGACTAATTAGCGAACGGTTCTCCAAAACAGATAAGCTTTTACGCACAAATCAAATGAAAACGTATGATTGTAATTAATTTTATAAATCTCATTCATAAACATAAATAGCGCGCTTCACACAATCTTATTGTAAGCGAAGCGAACAAAGCAAGCGGCAAAACTAGCGGAGAATTAGAATAAGAATGAAGACGGGCTAACAACAAATAGAAAACAGGGTGGAAACAAAAACCAGTAGCTGCCCAGCGTAACTTTCGTTTTCGCTGGCAGCGACAAACGTACAAAAAATTATGTAATTTGCTAGCGTGCTGCTTAAATGATAATAACAGTTAATGCAAAAAATTATAACGAGCACCCACGCACAAACACACACATCTCTGTGCGTAGACAGACGGCGGGGCAATACTACACCTAATTTGCTACTACTTGGCAGGCAAGGCCCCAGTTACCCACACTCACACACCTCCACACAAATGCAGAAAGAGAAAGAGAGAATAACACCCACAGGCATTCACACGCACTTACCGTCTGTTATTTGTTGTTGATATTCGCTGTTCTTGTTGCTCGCTCACTCACACACACACACGGTGTCTTCTAGCTGCCGTCGTTCTGTTGTAGTAATTGTCGTTGCAGCTGCTCGTTGACCCAAAGGCCGCCAAATGTTTCCATTTTCTTAAAATGCAGCCATTGAAAAGGCTTAGACTGACTCCAGCAAACAATGCACCGTTTGATTGGCACCCAAATAATCATAAGCAATTTTTATTGCAAAGGCGGTTTACAAAATATAATGCGTTTACACTCATGCATCTACGTACGTGTGTGCATGTACATATGTATGTGTACGGAAGGTGTAAATAACTATAACGGTTAATTGCGTTTTTGGAGGCGGCGTTTGCTCTGACCGTCAACTGCTATATTTTTTATTATTTTAACAACTGAACACTTAATTAATATTTTAACCGTGCGTATGTGTGCTGTTACTGCGTGAGCGTAAACTATTGACACGAGCGTAAGATTTTAAATTATTTAAAACACACACCGTCTAAGCGGTAGCCGAAAAGCACATAGCACGCACCGAATTATAAAATGTTACTGAAAAAACTCTGTTAAATATTTCTTATAAGAGAAGTTTGATAACAGAGAAGCGGTGCGAACGTGATAAAATTAAACACGAGAGCCACTCACGACCTTTAAATGTTAAGTCAAACACATTAAATTAAAACAATTGGAGCATCTTATTTTTCTGTTGGCTACTTATATCTGTGAGAATTAAACAAATAAGATATCCGTAAGATTTGGCGGCTTAGTTCAAACCTCAATATAGACCTGAAACAGGATTGTGTCCTATAAGCATCTGTCAGCACTAGTTTTGAGCGCATTGAGTTAACAGTAACAATGTTAACAAGCAGTACTCTCTCAGAGAGCAACATTTCAGCTGTTTCTAATATCGATATATTTAAATATCCGATTAGACTCGATAGTTACGCAAATTTATTAAAGTATCGGTGTCCATGGAATTGTGTTTTACATGATTTGAGTAACTTACAACATAAACTTATTATTCTTTTCGGAAAGATGCTTGGAGGAGCGCTTAGCGTCCAAGAACAACGAATGAACGTCTTCAATATCCTCCTTAGAAATCTGATTGCGTCCATTTACCTTGCACATCTGGTGAGCTGGAGTTAGCAATTGGACTGCATAGCGTAAAGTCGAACTTGTTCCAATCTCACTCAGATGCGTGAAAGCATTCTCCTCTAGCTGCAGGCCCTCAGTCTGGGCACGCAATTTGATGATCTGCTCCATGTCCGAGGTGGAGTACAGCAGCGTGCGAATTATGAGCAAGCGATCCAGTAGATCCAATGGAATTCCATGTGGAGACACTATATCAGTGGTTCCACTGCAGGAGTGACGTTATAAATGGACATGAAACATGAAATGAAAGCGTAACTCACCGAATGACGCAGCGGCCTCTGTTGGTGGCAAAGATGACAATGGGCGCAATGGGAGATTCCAGAGATTTGTGCAAATAGGTGAAGGTCTCCAAGTCGAGCATGTGAATCTCGTCTATGAACAGCACGCCGGGCACCAGTTCCGCAATGCCTTGATCAATGTACTTGTTGACAACTTTGTTGATCTCCATACGAAGTTTGTCTGCAAGAGATTGGTTAGTCAGTCTGTGGGTGAAGTAGGGAGTCGAAGTTATTCACCTGTAATTTCAGTTTTTTTTGGCTTCATCAGTTGCCCCATCATGGACAACACATCCTGGCCGCCCTGCGGGCGGGCATTTGCTACATCTAAGTCGTGCAGTGTAACATCCTGGATGACCTCTTTTTTCTTGTGCACATCACCCTTGGGCAGAGGCACATACTCCTCCGTCTCCAAATCGAACTCTGTGGCAAAGGTGTCGCTACGTCCCTGACGCTTCACGGCGCCGCTGTTGGCCTCGATGTAGATGACGTCGCCCACCTCGACCTTCTCCTTCTGCAATGCATCGAAGATGCTCGGATCGAGTTTTAGCTGCTTGGTGCCCTTGGCGGTTTTCAGGCCAATTACAACGTTGCTGATGGTCTTGCCGTAGCCACCCATCGGGTTCTCGGTCTCCACTGGAGTCAGCTCGGTCACTTCGCCCTCGTAGACTTCTTTGGTCTCGCGTATGCGAAGGCCAATGGAGCGACGGAAGTTCTCCATGAGCACCTCGGTCTTCTTGATCTCATTGCTGAACACCTCGGAGCCGACCATGGGGCAAAAGGGCACCTTGTTGCCGAGTTCCTGGGCAATTGCCAAGGCGATGGCTGTTTTGCCTGTGCCTGGTGGTCCAGCCAGCAACAGAGCTCGGCCAGCCATTTTTTTGGATTTGATTAGATCCACCACAATGCCGGCAGCCTCGCGGGCTGCTTTCTGACCAACCAGTCCTGCAGCGCTCTGTATAGCTGCTCCGGTCTCGTCCAGGCCGAGTCCCTTCACGTGGCTGTGGGCCGCAATACGCTGGGTGCGTACGGTGCTTTTTACTTCCTCGATTTTCATGATTTCTGTTTTATTTCGAGCAGCTGCCGTATAGTTACTCTTCTCGAAGTCGAAATCTTAAAATATTGTTTATTGATCAAAGTTTGTGAAATAAAATTTGTTTGTCGCTGCGTGCACGCTTGTTTTTCTGTCACCAGCGCAACAACATATGGTTTTAGCATCAAACAACATTTGCTGAACTGTTAATAACAGCAGTGCCTTTGAATTGTCTGTCAAAAATGCCGGTTGTTTGGTTGTTTTTAAATTGGTTTTCGTAAATATAGTAGGCTAGAAATAAGGTGAGAGTTTGAATAAGTACAAAGGTTGATTAAGGAAATTAAATTCAGTGGGCAGAATCAATTTGGCTTGTGTATTTCTATATTAATTTTAAATAAAAATCTGACGCCCCTTTAAACAGTGCCAAAATGAGTATTTGGCTGTAAAAGTTAGAGATGAGTAACGTTAAAGAATTTCGAGCTCGTTCAGTGGAATAATTTAAGACTTAACTGATTTCCGTTAAATTTTTCATACAGGAATCATAAAAACAAACAAAGATAAACTAATAATTGTCAACATCCAATTAATATTAATAATAATAATAAAACATCAAACCTTAATTAAAATAGTGTTAGTTTAGCTGTATTATACCACTAACCATGTATGGTTAGTGATATTAATCTAAGGAGTGTGTTGGGGATGCGATGATTATCATTTGCTATCGATTTATAATTTGTTGTCGTTCGCTGTGAATGGTACTGCTGCTAAAGATACATTTTCAAAATAATGGCGGAAAAATAAACGGATTGAACAAAAATACTTTGTTTAATACATATATTTATTGTATGATATAAATTTTTATTACAGAAACAAAAAGGATAACTCAGAAATAATGTAGTGAGAATTTTCTAATTTATGTTGGTAAAGATGACTGCAAAAACTAAGTTGGGCTATTTATATACATTTTATTACTCTATAAATGTTTCTTCTTAAATGTAGATATTATATGTGGTTTAAGTTTATTACAAGTCTGGCAAAATGGGCGGACACGTGCAAACCAAGTGCTTGTCGCCGTAGGCATCATCGATTCTTCCAACAGTTGGCCAAATTTTAGCATCCGGTTTCACGAACAACTGTCGATGAAAATTAATTATAGATTAAAACAGATTAATAATGAGAAATATTTACCGCTGGGTAGGCAGCCTGTTCCCGTGAGTAGGGACGGTTCCATTTGTCAGACATGACCTGGGCCTGGGTGTGCGGAGCCATTTTCAGGGGATTGACTGTTTTGTCCATGCGTCCATCCTCAATTTCTGAAATTTCTTCTCGGATGGATATCATGGCGTCACAGAAGCGATCCAGCTCCTCTTTATCCTCGGACTCAGTGGGCTCTATCATCAGCGTGCCAGCCACGGGCCAGGACATGGTCGGTGCATGAAAGCCGTAATCCATTAGACGCTTTGCCACATCGACGGCCTCAATATTCGCCGTCTTTTTCAGATCACGAATGTCCAGTATGAACTCATGGGCCACTAGCTGCGAGTTCTCCGCCTTGTACAACGTCTTATAGTGCTGTTCCAGACGCTTGGACATGTAGTTTGCATTTAGTATGGCCACCTGGGTAGCTCTCTTTAGGCCACGACTGCCCATGAGCTTAATGTACGACCAGGAGATCGGGAGGATTGCCGGACTGCCAAAGGGCGCGGCTGAGACGACACCAAAGCTGTGCTCCTCGCTGGCGAGTGGACTGACAACTGGATGACCGGGCAAGAATGGTGCTAGATGTGCTTTCACTCCGATGGGACCCATGCCGGGCCCGCCACCGCCATGCGGTATGCAGAAGGTCTTGTGTAAATTCAGATGGGAAACATCGCTGCCATAGTCGCCGGGCCTGCATAGACCCACCTGAGCGTTCATATTGGCACCGTCCAGGTACACCTGGCCACCGTGCTGGTGCACAAGGGTGCAGATCTCAGCTACTGTTTCCTCAAATACGCCCATAGTTGAGGGATACGTAATCATGAGGCAGGACAGCTCATTGGCATGCTCCGCCACCTTATCACGCAAATGGACCATATCGATGGAGCCATTCGAGAGGATGCGTATAGGCTCTACCTGTAAGTGACAGCTAGTGAAATATTGATATTGATGAGTTTTTGGTGAGCTGATCTACCTTCATGCCAGCCATTTGAGCCGAGGCTGGGTTGGTGCCGTGCGCGGAAATGGGAATGAGGCAAATATTGCGATGTCCCTCGTTGCGATGCTCATGGTAACTTCTAATGGCGCGCAGGCCGGCGTATTCGCCTTGAGCGCCAGAGTTAGGCTGGAATGAGATTTTGTCATAGCCGGTGATTTCACACAGATCCCGTTCCAGTTCGCTAAACATTTGATGGAAGCCCTGAGCCTGCTCAACGGGCGCAAAGGGATGCAGCTCTGTGAAGTGCCGGAACGAGCAGGGCATCATTTCGGTGGTCGCATTGAGTTTCATGGTGCAAGAACCCAATGGAATCATGGAGTGGACAAGTGAGATATCCTTATTCTCCAGCTTCTTCATGTAGCGCACCATGCGTGACTCGCTGAGGGAGAAGTACTTTCGTTAGGTTTCACCTGACTGGCTGACTGTCTCTCTGATTACCTGTGATAGCTGTTGAATATGGGATGCTGTAGGTAGGGCGAGGTACGCAAGAACTTGGAGTTATCAATGGAGTTCTTCAGCACGTCCTTGCGTGCCAGCAACTCCTCCAGCGTTAAGGGCCCTCTAAAGGACCACAACAAGTCGTTTACATCAGCCACGCTAACCGTCTCATCCAAGGCGATACAAACTGTCTCATCTGGTAAGTAGCGCAAATTGATGTGCTTATGCTCGGCGCGTTCCTTGAGCTCCTCCAGCGAGAGATCACCTGAGAGTCTCACGTGCAGCGTGTCAAAGAAATTCTTGTTGAGCACCTCATGGCCAGCCTCGAGCAGACCCGTCTGTAGCGTCAGCGTGAAGTGATGAATGCGATTGGCGATGGCCTTCAGGCCTTCCGGACCATGGTAGATGGCATACATGGCTGACATGTTGGCCAACAGCGCCTGTGCGGTGCAGATGTTGCTGGTTGCCTTGTCGCGGCGGATGTGCTGTTCCCGGGTCTGCAGTGCCAAGCGGTAGGCATCGTTGCCGTCCATGTCACGCGTCACCCCAATCATGCGACCCGGCATCAGGCGAACCAGGCTCTGCTTGCAGGCAAAGAAGCCGGCATGCGGACCTCCATAGCCCAACGGTACGCCCATGCGCTGTGAGGTGCCGATGGCAATGTCCGCACCAAACTCGGCTGGCGGACGTAGAAGCGTGAGGGCCAGTAGATCGGTAGCCACCACCACCAAAGTCTAAGTGTTTAAGAGAAAGAGAGAGCTTAGACTCGAGTAACTGATTCAGAATGGAAATCTCTGATAGTCTTACGCCATTTTTGCGTGCCAGAGCCGAAATGTCCTCAAAGTCTTTGACATCGCCGTACGTATCAGGATACTGCAGCAGAATTCCGGACAATTCACGGCTGCGTAAATCTGCCCGCTCAATGGGCCCTACGATAATCTCCAGTTCCAACGCATCGGCACGCGTCTGCACTATCGCCAAGGTATGAGGATGCACCTTGTTCGACAGGTAGAGCTTCCTGCGCTTATTGTGCCTGTTGGCCAGGCACATGGCTTCCGCGGCAGCTGTGCCCTCGTCCAGCAACGAGGCATTCGCCACATCCAGGCCCGTGAGCTCGGTGACTAGCGTCTGATAGTTGAGCAACGATTCAAGGCGACCTTGAGCAATCTCCGGCTGATAGGGTGTGTACTGTGTGGTCCATCCGGGATTCTCGAAAATGTTACGCACTATCGTATGCGGCACATGGCAATTGTGGTATCCCAGGCCTATATACGAACGCCACAGCTGATTCTTGAGCGAAATATCACGAATGCGCTTGATTAGCTCGTGCTCGTCTGTAACGCGATCGAGATCATATATTTATTGAGTATTGAGTCAAACGGCAGTCAACGTCGCTACGCTCGCTGGCGGACCTATTGAACCGCGCTTATCTCTTATCACTTCTACGTCCCAGGGGGTCGACATAGTTGACTATTTTTGAAAAATATTTCCATTACTTACTCAGAGGCTTGTCGAGGCTTAGATCCCGCTTCAATTGTATGCTCTGCGGCACCGCCTTTTCGGTGAGCTCAGCCAAGGACTAAGAGAGAAAGAGAAAGTGACAGAGAGAGAGAGAGGGAGAGAGTGAGAGCAGTGTATTAGCCTGATAGCCTGTCTGAGTAGCCTTCCTATTTGCTTACCTTAAAGCCCAGTGTGTCCAGCATGGCAACCACGTCCGTCTTGCGTGGTCCTATATGGCGACTGGGAAAATCTGATTTGGTAGGGAAGAGCACATCACCCACAGGTGTCGTAGCCAGAAAGCGAGTAGTATTAAGCCTCAGCATTAAGCTGCAGCTGCGCTTTGACACAATTCTTTGCATTCTGATTTCTCTATGCGATGCTTAAGGGTGTTGTAAGGCTCTACCTCCTCTGGCACGTCCAGTCCAAGCGTCTGCCAAATAGCGACTGATTCGACTCGCTGACCATTCGAGCTGATAGAGCGCATCTTAAGTCTTATCAATGGAGAACTGAACTGAGCTGAGCTGAGTTGATCTCAGCTGCTCTTATACTCTACGTACGCATGCCATGCCCCATAGAAACAACACTCAATTGATATTTTCGCATTAAATGCACTTTAACATATATTTATTTGTTGCTCTAATGAAATCAAAACGTTTTTGTAACAAAAATATTCGATTTGTATATTCAATATTTTGACAAATTTTCAACATTAACAAAATGAATATTGTAAAAAGTTTTAACAACACGGAATATGCGCATACAAAAACCAAAATATAACATTATAAATATAAACATTTTGTTGTTCCGCGAATCGAACTGAAGCCTGTCAAATTTCTTGCCTACTTAATTATATATAGGTTTATAAATGGATCTTGCTTGATTTTTTTTAACAATTGCATTTAACATATAATATTTTGAGAGCATTCGGCATCTATCTAGCTAGCCAAATGTTTTTGGAGTTTCATAAAATTTTTCTAATCGTTTTGATTAACTTTTTGTTTCTCAGCTTGATGTTGTAATAATTCTTGAAGCCATTTTTTGTCTTATCCGTTTTTGAACTCGTTTTAGCAATATTGAAATTCTCGAACTGTAATCGGTATATATGAATATATACATATATATGAATATGTATTATTTTTCATTTGTATATATCGTGTCTATATATTTTGTTCAACTAACGTCTTTTTGTCTGTCATTTCAGCTCATCTAACCCATCTCATAATTTAGCTAAGTTTTTCTTTAGTTTCATAAATACGAAATTGAAATTGAATTTTTTTTTAAGATATACATTATAATAGAGTTGAGTTGATGCAGTGCTCGAATAGAGAATTCGCCTTAAAAGTTTTTTTTTAAAGATATATTTATATAGTAAGGTATATATATATATATGTATATAAAATGGTTTTTAGTTTGCTATTTCTATGATCAGTTACGTTGATTGGTGCCATGAATGCAGTTGAGGTAATTAGCTATTAGCAAGAAGCCAGAATATGTTTTTTGTTTTGGTGCAAAGAGTTTGTCATAAAATTCTGTTTTGTATATATGAATATATATGTATAATATAGGTTATATTTGTAGTTAAACGTGTGTACTGTTTCCTATTTCTGATTATATCCCAAATGTATGAGGACTTTGAAAGTTTTCCTATTTCTTGTTTATATAATTGCAACGAGTAATTTGTTAGCTTAAAGTAAATATAGTTTGAGCATGTGTTGAGAGTGTTTAGCATGGTTAGCAGATGACAACCTATTCTTATGTATTGCCATCGACTTAGTGAGTCTATGGCTTATCGGGTTCGCTCTTTGGCAGAGTCGAGCTGAACGCACTCTTGAATTGATACTGACCCGATGACGTGCTGGGCAAGCTGCCTATCTGAGGTTCGCGCAATGTGAATGACATCATGGGATTGTAAACGCCAGTGGAGTACGAGCTGAGAGTGGAGGTGCCAGAGGTGCCAGAGGTGCTCACTGGATCACTCAGGCGACTGCTAAATGAGCTAGTGAAATTGTATGGCGCGAATGCAGATGCTGTCGAGACTTGACTGCCAGCTGCTACTGAGCTCGAGCCGAGTAAGCTTGGATATGGTATGGCGGTGCTTGTGCTTGTGATTGTGGATGTCTGTGAGAGAATGTTTTCAGAGCTGTTGCGCAAGCGCAGGTCTGATGAACTGTCAGCTGGAGTGGAGGTGGCGGCCAATTCGCTCGCAGTGGTGTATGGGGTGAGGTATGAGTAGTTGCTGCTACTGCCCGCATAACTGCGGGACATGGGTGAATAGCTGCTCGCGCTTG
Organism: Drosophila koepferae; assembly: GCA_030914345.1. Taxonomy (NCBI): domain Eukaryota; kingdom Metazoa; phylum Arthropoda; class Insecta; order Diptera; family Drosophilidae; genus Drosophila; species Drosophila koepferae. The sequence goes on along the minus strand of JAUESR010000197.1, from coordinate 11,145,737 downwards.
TGGTAGTCACTTCTGGCATGAGGTCGTGACTGTACTTGTGGGCCGTCAGAGAGCTGGGCAGATCGCTATAGCTCTTGGTCGCTGCCGATGGCGAGAGAACGGGTGAGCGGCTGGATGGACGAGGCAGCGTCTGCTTCTCGATCTGCTTCTCGGTGAGGAAGCGATCGTAGAAGGTCGAGGTGACGGTGGTGTGGCGGATCTCCAGCTTGGCTGGCTGATAGACGGGCGTGTTGGAACGTGTTGTCCTGCTTGGGTCATAGGGTTGCCGGTATGGCGAAACGGGCCTAGGAAAACTGTCGACGGTTGGATTTACGGTTGTTGTGGTGTAACGTGTGCCTGCTGTTCGGGACTCGAACGGTGAGCTCAACGGGGACTTGCATGCTGAGCGTCTGTCATCCGCGTACTTGGCGCAGGTTTCTTCTAGTTGTCTATCTACTTTGTGAAACTTAGTTAAACTACTGGAGCTACCTAGTTCGCTATGATTATCAGCTAAATAATTTGGCAACATATTATCACGTCTTACCCTACTACTCTCGCGTTCCTCTAGCTCTTCCGCCTCGCGACGTCGGCGCGGCGACAGCTCCCGGCTAACATCCCTGTGCGAACGATGATGTGGCGGACTAGCAGCACGCAGCGGGCTGCTAGTGCGCAATGACTCCACGGAACCCAGCGAACGATGCTCGGAACTGATGCGGATAGTTGGCGCATAATCGGAGCCGCGCTGCGTGCCACGTCCTCGACTTTCACTTCGACTGTGCGTCAAGTCCTCGGCCGATCTCTTCTTGTTGGAGAAGTGCAATGACTCTGAAAACAGAGAATCAATATACCGCTGGCACTTCTCCTTCTGATAAGACTTCTCCTCGCACAAGCTGTCTATTGACTTGATGCTGTTTTTAATGGAGCTCAGACGATCATTAATATTATCTCCAGTGCGCAGTGGCACTCCCGTATGGGTTCCAGTTCGAGTTATGGGTGATGTTTCCTTAGGTAAACGAGAACTCAGTATTTTGGGATTTACAAAATAATGGAGCCCTTACCCTCATTAGGCGACTGCCTAGAGCGTCGACGCCCTCAGTTGTTGCTACGACCGCTGCGCTGTTGATATAGCTGCGACTTGGTGTTGCTGATGCTGACGGCTGATCTGCAAGAGTCTTCTTAAGAATACGTTGAAGAATTTTAGAATTCTCCTCCATAAAACTTAAAACATCAGTTATGCCCACCATTCGTTCGCTGGCTGGGCCCTGGCCCCGACTCTGCCGTGACTTGGGTCGCCACGAGTCCTCGTAGTAGTCCTCGTCCTCGTCACGGAATCGGATGACCTTTGGACTGGTGGGGCGATACGAAATCGTCTCCTCTCGGCGATAATCGCCGTAATCGTCATGCATCTCGTCGCGTCGCATCGCTGACTTGGGTGTAGTGGGAGCTTGACGCCGGGGACTCTGCTCGCGAGATTTTGCTAGTTTGAACTCCTCATAGGATAGCGAGGGTGATACCACGTCCTTTAGTTTTTGATTGAATTCTTTGTAGTTTTTTTGGGTCTTGAAATCAAAGCGTTGCTCCTTTTCTAGAGCAAGTATACGCTTGTCCAGCTCTTCGGCAGTGGGTGGTTCCGGCTTGGTGGGTGAGTAAACCAAGCGTTCCAGGCTGTGCACGGGAGTCTTAGGCTGCTTATCATCTAAGAGTTTCTTTCGCTTGATATCCTCAATTGTGGGTGAACGGGAACGTGACTTGTGACGCACTGGTGACTTTAGTTTTTCGTCTAGCAGTCGTATGCGATGCTCCAGCTCACCGGTAGTCGGAATTTCACTATCATCCGGACTCGAATCAAGCAACATTTCAAGTGGATGAATAGGTGGTTTCTTATTGGGATCAGTTTTACGCTTAGAGAGATTGTCTTTCGACTTGGAGCGAACCAAATCAAGTACGCGATATTTGTATTCTAAATCGTCAGAGATGGGCAGATCGTCTTTGTGAGGCTGACGGCGAGCCGGCGAAGTGTAGGGACTCTTCTTGTTGCCGGCGCGCGTTGGTGATGTTTGTTGCGTCTTATTACTCTGGCGTGACGGAGATGTATAAGGGGATTTTGTGGTACTTCTTTCCTTACGTGAAGGCGAGACATATGGCGACTTGCTTACTGTCTTAGAAACTGGAGAAGTATATGGTGATCTCGAGGAGCTTTTTTGTTTGCGTGCGGGACTGCGTGAACGTTCATTAACTGGAGAAGTAGTCTCTGCCACAATCACTTCCTCTTCGTCGTCTAAGCCTTTGCCTTCGCACAGTTCTAAGTACTTATTTAGGTCTTTCTCATGCGACAGGGAATACTGTAGTTTGATCTTGCGCTCGATTTCACAGAGTCTCTGCTCCACATCAATTTTCTCAACATCTTCTAGTAATTTTATTTGACGTTCTAAGGAGCGAAAGCGAGCCTCTAGCTCTTTGGTGGATGGCAGATAGACTGTTTTGCGTTTCAGATGATGCTTAACTGGATTGGGTCCCCAGTCATAGTTGGGATCCTCTTCAGCTGGCTTTTCCTTTTCTTCTTTCTGCTCTGTGGCTTTTTGCTCTGGCTTGCCACTAGTGAAGTCCTCAATTTCTTTGGTGAGGTCAGATATGGCTTGTGCCTGCTCGACTTGCTCAGCAGATGGCTGGCTTTCTGCTCGGATCAATTTTCCATCTTTGGATTTAATGAGATTGCGATCGTTGAGTTGTTTTTCAAGTGCTTGGAATAGCCCCTCAAGTTCTTCAGTATTGGCTCTGGTTAGACGGCGAACTTTCAATGCTTTTGGCTCATTATCCATTAGAAGTACCACAGTCTTGTTATTGGGATCGACGGGACCAATATCACTTGGATTGACAACAAGATTTTCATCGGTATCTTTGATTGATTCTTCGCCTGAAGTGGACTTTTGTTCAATCATTTGTTCATCTAATTTCTCATTATTTGGTTGTGAAGGCTCAGTTTTAGAAGGTGTAACAGGAACTTTGGCCTCTTCGATTGTTGGAGAAGATTTATTTTCAATTTTGTTTTCATTTTCTGCATTAGAAGATTTCACCTCAGCTTCTTGTTCTTCTTTAGTGGTATCTACTTCGTTGGTTTCTTTATTGCCGGATTGCGCTTTTTCTTCGTTTTGCAAAGTTTTTGTTTCTTTTACCGTCTCAGGCTCAACATTATCCAATGGCACTGGAGCCTCCTCTAGCTTTTCGGCCTCATCGCACTTGACGCTCTGGTTGTGGCTATCTTTTTCCTGCTTTTTACTTGTCTCAGTGTCATCGTTTAGTTCAGTTGACGGCAGTTGAACATCATCGGAGTTTACTTCGGCATCAAGGATTATTCCAGTTCCAGTTCCATTTCTGGCACGCGCTTCGCTTAGTTCCAGTTCGAGTTGTTCCAACCGTCGCCTCAAATCTTCGGTGCTGGGCTCTGCTGGCGGCTTTTTCAGCTCATTATCTTTGTTGAGTAGCATTTTAATATTGATGCTTATGTTTATGGGCTTGTCCGACTCTTCAACATCAGTGATGTTTTGTGTGTAGCGCACCAGCTCTTTGCCAATTTCCATATCAGTGCTAAGTCGCCGTGGAGAACATAGATCATCAGAATTGTTGGTTACTTTCTCCTGTTGTTTTTCCTTTTCGCGAATAGCTTCCAGCAATTTCAGACTGTTTTCACTCAGCTGCTTCTCCAGGGCTAGAACACGTTGTTCTAGTTGAGCCTCCGCCTGGTGCGAGGTGCTTGGCTTGTCATCATAGCTAAACATCCTCGATGCAACTTCGGAATCACTTGCACAGCGCTGCTTGTAGAATTTCTTGTACAATTTCTTTTCCAGGAATTGTAAACGATTTTCCAAATCGGCTCTTGATGGCAAATCGGAGAAACGACGAACCGTTCGCTGCGATTGCCAGGGTTCGTAATTTCCCGATCTGTAGTAAGCGGTGTTTGCAGGTGCTTCCGATGTCTCATCGCCCATTGTAGTGGGTCGCTGTTGCAGCTGTCGTGGCTCCGGTTGGCGTTTTCGCTGAGGATTTATTTCGCTTGGCTTCAAGTTCTCCTCTCCCAGTGAATGCGCTTTTATTTTGCTCTGCAGCTCTTCAATAAGAGCGCGTTGTTGATGCTGTCCATGGTTGTTGATGATCCTGTGCTCTGTTGGTGGGGGCGGTGGTGGTTCGGGTATATGTGCCTCGATGGCCACATCGACTCGGCGAGGAGGTGACTTTAGTGCAGGCGTTGACTTACTTTCAGTTTCTTTTATATCCTTACTATGTAACGCTTCATAACGGCTCTCCAAGTCCTCAGTTGTAGGTGGTTGCCTTCTGATTGGTTTTGTCCCTTCCTCCGAGTCGCCTAGTTCTGCCATTACCTCCTGCTCAATGCGCTCCAATGCCTCGTTCACTGTTTCGTTTTGGCTGGTTAAGTGATTTTTACTGCTCATGCGTCGCTTAAGGGTTTCATAGCGCTTATCCAGATCTTCCATAGAAGGAGGTTCGGAGGCTCGCCTTTTAATATGCTCTGTCGGTTGTATTTTCTTCGACTGTTCAGCTACATGCTCTGACTTGTTATCTGCTTTGACAGTAGTTTGCGTATCTGCACTAGTTTCGGTTGGTGAAGTCTGTTTTTCGGTTTCTAAGACTTTGTTAGCTGTTTTGCAATTGGTCTCAAAAGCTTTCCGTTTCTCTAATGTGGCTTCTGATACTTCGCTGGATTTTTCGTCGGTTGTCAACGATGCACTTATAGCTTTAACTTTATTGTCAAAAGACTTGATTGGGTTTTCAATCTTATCCTCTTTTTGGGCTTTAGTTTCTTTAACATTTTCAGTTTGCTTCGGGTGCATCTCTTTTTGGGGCACTGGTTCATTGTCAACTTCTCCATTCGCATCTCCTTTGGAGGTACTGAGCTGCTTTTCCAGGGCATTGAAGCGTTTCTCCAGTTCCTCTGTGGAAGGCGGGGATTTCCGCTTGAGCACCTCAACTTTCTTGTCTTCTGTATTCAATGATTCTTTGCTCTGCACAATTTCTTTCTTTTCTTTCTGGATTTTTTCCTCCTTTGGAGTTGAAACATTATCGTGCTTAGCTCCTTTATCCGTGGTCTCTGACTTAAATGTCCTCTACATGTTTGGGAATGTCCTCATTAGACGCAACACTTTTTAAATGTTTTTCTTCAGCGGATTGCTTGCTTTGGGGTCTATTTATTACCTTTGCTGGTGTCTCGGCAACCTTTTTAATATTTCGATGCCTTCATCAGGTGGTTCTTTCTTTGCTTTGGTTGGACTAGCTTTCTGTACACTTATCCTTCGCTCTAAGGCATTAAAGCGATCTTCCAATTCGGCTGTTGAAGGCAACTTTTTAAGGCGCGTAGTCTCTGATTGTTGTGTACTTTCAGTTTCTTTCTTTTCAGCTGTTTCGCTTTCGTTGGCAGGTTTAGTTGTATCTGTCTGCGAGTTATCTAACTTATGCAGTTTGCTGGTTTTTTCGCTATCGTTTCCTTCGTTTGAACTACTACCTGCTGGCTGATCCTGACCCTTAAGTTCAATAGGAGCCTTTGAATTTGATTCAGCAGAACTCATTTGCTTGGTCAAAGCATTAAAACGTATTTCAAGGTCAGCCGTCGAGGGAATGCGTTCTGGTTTCTCGAAACATCCGACCACAGGTTCTACATTTTGTGCACATAGCTTCTCCACACTGATCTGTTTCTCCAGTGTATTGTAACGCTCTTCCAATGCCGCAGTGCTAGGTATGTACTTGGTGCCCTCTGCTTTATCAATTGCCGATTGTCGAATCGGTTTCTCCAGACTGAACCGTCGCTCCAACTCTTGAAATCGCTCTTCTAGCTCAATCGTCGAGGACCTTGTTAGAGTCTTACGTCTGGAATCTCGACGCTTGCGGCTGGCACTACTCATGCTCCTAGGTAACGTCTCCTTCTTTGGTTCTATCGTCATACTCAGCACCTCTTTATAGTCGTCCTTGTTTTCGCCTGGTATGTTGTCATCGCGTATTGGAGGTATGTCCGCTTTTATTGCCATTGCAGCTTTAGCTTGTATATCGCAAGGTATGCTCTTTGCTACATATCCAGCACTATGGCCTTCGACCAGCGCTCGTTGCTCTTCCTTGGGCGAGGATATTTCAGCATCCGCCTCGTTTAAGGAGAATGAGAGTTCCAGTCGCTTTGGACGCTCCACACTATTGACACGCTCAAAATACTGATTGGTTACGCCATCATCACTAACATCGTAATGCCTTGAAGTAGATTCCTTTGCCAACGTTACGGTGTGTAGTGCCTCAGCAATATCCACGGGATTAACCGATTCGGTATCAGACATTACGTATCCTGGCTTAGGTGAAGGCAGTTCACTAATACTGGCTGTGCCTAGGTAGCTGTCCACATCTCGTAGTGGGGAGAGCTCCGCAAAGCTAGTTGCTGGTAGAGCTTCATCAGTCAGCGGTTCTACTTTACTTGACGCCAGGTCGCCTCCGACTTTTGACCATTCCAAATTCCGTGAGTAGTCAAAGCGATCACATTCAGTTGCGCTGTCCTCTTCCTCTTTTGCCACAGGCTCCTTCTCATCGCCGCTGTCTGTTCCCATGAGCATAAAGGGTATTTCATGGCTACTTGGCGCCCAGGACTTGGGTCTCCTACGCTCAAGGCTGGGATCTCGCGATGCAAGCAGTTTGGGTTTCTCCTTGACCTTGCGCGCTACCTTCGCCTTGCGTTTGGGACTCTGTTCGCTAGATTTCGGATCGTCGTCATCACACAGACTGGTATCGGTGCTGGAGCCATCTTTGCCTTCAGCCTCCTGCTCACCATCGCTATCCTCACTGTACGAGGAGCTATCACTTTTACCTAAGCGCGAACGCAGCTTTTGTGACTTGACTGTAGTGGCATCACTTCCTTCTCGAAACATGGCAGCGCGATCGGCTTTGATCTCCTTCCAAGTCAGGCTATCACGTCGATGCCGAGATGTATCTGTGTCACGCCAGAGCAACGTCTCACCACGTCGCAGCTGTCTCTCTGGGGGCTTGCTATGCAATACAGCTGGAAGCGAGGGCTTTCGTGCAGGCGGAATGGCGCCCAAAGGAGCTCCCACACGCTTGCCCTTGTTTGTGATTATGGCAGGGCGGCCGAGGAGCAGCTGATTAACTGGCGACTGATTGGAAGCTGTTTGACGCGTTGCAGTTGCTGTGGAGCAGGCGGAGGTCAGTATGACGTGGGCCTGCTTCTGTCGCTCCCGCAGTCGATCGTATTGCTTCTTCAGCAACGATATATCCAGTGCCAGGCGATCTTTCTGTTCTGTATGCGGTTTGCCTGCCGCCGTTGCTCCGGTGCCCACTGAGCCGCGTCTGCCCCAGTTCAAGCCCCACACAGTAGCCACTGCCAGGCGTGACTCGTCGTCGGAATGCGTATCCTCCTCATCGTAATAAAGTCTGTAAAATAATGAAACTTGAAACTTATTGCAATGTAGTTGGAATAGTTGGCTTACTGCAATCCTTGCTTGTTGCCCAGCGGAGCAATGTTGTACAGATGCTTTTCCCTTAGCTGCTTGATGTCGGCTATGGGTCCTAGCTGCACTACTTTCTCTATGAGCCCATTCGAATCAATTAGATGACCGTTTAACAGCTCATTGGAGAATGATCCCATTTTCCCATAGAATTCATCAGCAGTACGTGCATTTAGTACGCGTCTGAGGAATAATAGGAGAAACAATAATAATTTATTACAAACAGAATTCTTATTATTGATAAGCAAGTTTTGATTAAAAATGAATTTTTGGTACAATAGAGTCTAGTCTAAATATTGAAGTTACTGCAGACCTGACTTCTTTACTAAGAAAAGAATAATTTGATTATGGATTATATGCTCGTCTTTATTCATTCCAAAAGTAATTCTATTCGAAATTTTAAATAATAGAGAACGGCACCCAGGCATATGCATAGAAACCTAGACGACAGGTATAGAGTGACTTATATAATATGCCAATATTTAAGAGATCGAATATGCTTCAATGTATAATAATGACTATTTAAAGTAGATATAAGTAAATGTGTATGTATGCTCTAAATACATATCCATTATGTTAATCGTTAAATCCATTTCCTTTACACCAAATTTTATTGACTATATCAAAAGTTTTTTGTTGCCTTAAACAAGTTTTTCTTTTATTTTGCTCGAAACTTAAAAGCAAAATTATGACGCACACACAAGTTGGTTCGACAAACAGGAAAATTGCATTTGGCCAACAAACAATAAACTTTTGGCAAATGATTGTAACCTTGCGTCTGTCAAAAGCCTTGACACAGTTTTCGGCCCGTAGGCTAATAGAAAGCAGACACTGATGGCGACGCCAACGCCTACGCTGACGCTGACGCCAACGCCAAAGTGGCCAAACACAAGTTCTGAGCTGTTGCATGATAAATTTAAAATACTACTCACTCTTCGAGCAGACTCCAGAGGACAAGGGCGGTGCGCAGCAGCACGTCGCTGCCCTCGATGAGCACCAGATCCCAGACACGAAGCACGCAGGACATTGGCAGGCAGGTGCAGAACATGGTGAGGAACCATTGCATGGTAAAAACGTTGGTGAGCGGCGGCTCATAGGCATTCTCCATGGGTCCCTGCAGTCGCTGTAGATGCTTGGCCAGACGTGGGAGCTTTGTTTGCATAAGCTCTCGGAAGACGCCCATGTCCGCTTGTAGGCCGCCCATTGAGCCGTAGAAATAGCCCGTAGGCAGCACGCCCTCTACCAAATAAATCATGACCTTCATGGACTCCTCCTCTTCCTTGTCCATCACCTGCAGTATTAACGCGCCCAGCATGTTAAAGCCCTGGGATGACATGAAAGCTGTTGTCTATAATTGAGAAACAACAAAAACAACTCTATGGCCCTCACCTGACAATAGCCTACTTCAGGGTTATAGCGCGCATAGCCGAGCAAGATGCGTTTGAGCTTTGCCTGGTTGATGGAGCCTGCGGGGCCGGTGCATAAATTCGAGCCTGTGCGATGTAGATCCTAAGAGGGTAAACAAATCGTTCAGCTCGAGCCAGAGTCTAGTCAGATAAGAGTTATTTGCTTGTCACCTTTACGATCTGAATGCCCAGCTCCTCATCATCCTCGCGCCACTCCTCGCAAAAGCATTTCTCTCGCTGCTCGGCCCAATCCACATTCTTCGACTTCAGGTACTTGTCCGCCAAGGATAGCCACAGCTGTGGGGTCAACGATTAATTTAAAGATTATGCCTTAAGTACTCAAAAGCAAATACACTGTGCTTCCATTTACCTTGCGCCGGAACTCAGGTGGTGTGCCACCTGGCAAGCGAGCCACCAGCTTCATAGCATGCAACCATTGATTATAGTCCGAGAGAGCCTCGTCAGCACCAGCATCGGTGCTGGCGTTGGCCGGCCCCGTGCCTAGCATGTTGTTATTGCGGTTGCGGCAGAGAGCTTTGCGATGCCCGCCGCTAACGTTGTTGTTACTGCTGCTGCTGCTGCTGCTGCTGCCGGTGGAGGCGGTGGTTGAGCTGCTGCTGCCAGTTGTGCTAATGGCGCTTGTGGTGCTAGTGGGTGGGGTTAGGCTGACCTTTGGTGGCGGTGGTGTGAGACTAAAGCGCATTTTAGGCTGTGCATCGTCTGCAAAAGTTGTCAATTTCAAATGTTCAATAGATGTTCAAGCAAACGACAATAATTATAACTTTATGCAATCAGTTAAGAGCTAACAACTAGTAGTTGGCTAGTTTGGCTACTTCCGTGTGAGTTGACTTACAATATCCGTGCAGTATGCAAACTTTACCCAAGTATATATTTATTGATTAGATTAATAAGATTTTGGACGGAATATTAATACGGTTTTGGTATCGAGTTATTAAAGAGCACGCGCGAAAGAGAAGAAGAAGAAAAACAAAACAAACGACATAAGTATATTTATTGAATAATTATATTATACGATATATCCCTGAATCAATGAGTACGATGTGACAACAATGAGCGAAAGCTTGAAAGCAATTGATAAACGAGGACTTGCTGCATTCAACGAACTACATGCGATGGCAAATGAAATTTGCAGTTGGGCTGCCTCTGTGCCACAATGAGATAAAATATGCTACAATGAATACGCCAAACATCACAAGCCACATTCTAACTCTGAGATGTGTGTTTGTGGGTTGGTAGGTTGGGAGAGGGTGTGGGTGGGAGAGCGTGTGGCTGGCTTTGCCTCTGCTCACATTGACTATGTACATATGTGTGTGTGGATGCTTATCTATGTGTGTGTGTGTGTGTGAGTATTGATGAGTCTGTGCACTGAGCGCTGACAGTTTAACATGTCGCCTGTGCTGACTAAAGTACTTAGGTTATTCGCTCTTGGTCATTGCCATTTGATATGCTGACATTCTGATATGAAAACTTAATTCACTTGAGCTGGCTTTATTCGCTCCTTGAAGCGCATAAGTCTTCACTTTGTTATTATGGCCACTGCTGTTGCTTGGATTTCTGTCCCCACTCAAAAAAAAAAATAAATAAATAAAAAAAATAATATAAATAAAATAAATAATAAAGGAGAAGCTCCTCGCAATCTGAGCAACCGTCAAATCTCAAAATGTGAAAAGCAACTGGGGCAATCTGACTGCACGAATTGGGTTTGATTTAGCTTCTTATAAAAATCCCATTTATGCTTTTATTAAAATTCTATATATTTTTTTTACGATGATTGGCAATTTTGATTGGAATGTTATTAGAACTTTGTGAGCTGCATATTGTATCTGTATGTAAGTGTTTATATTTCGTAAATTGACTTTGTCTTTCCCATATAAAAATATCGATTACATTTTAGATTTAAAACATTTTGTGTGTGTTTATATCTGCTACCCGACCTGAGTTAAAGTTTAATGTAAGTAAGAATACTTCCTTAAATACATAGATTAAAATAGACATAAGCATCAATATATTTATACCATATTTCATATCTACTCATTCCTCGAATTTGTTTTATTAAAAATAAGATTGGAAATGGTACTCCGAAGGACTTACCAAAAATACAAAATAATATATATAATATATTATATATTAAGTATATATTATATATTAAGTATTCCTCACTGATATGCAAGCAAGAGGCTTAAGAGTTAATAAGAAATTCAAGCTGAGTACTTTAAGAATTTGCGTTCATAATTCATAACACAGCAAATAGACTAAGACGGGAATGTCGACTGAAAGTACAATATTAATTAATTTCCTACGGTAGCTAATTGGAAAATAAAATGCAAAAAAAAGAGAGGAAAAATGTGGTACGCGTCATGATAAATAATTGAATGTGCAGCTCAAGCACGTTTAAAAGAAATTGTGAAAAGTTAATTGAAAATTTAAAAAAAGCCAACAAAAAAGGCTCGCATCAGTAGAGTCTCCTTGGGCAAGATATTTATGTGCGTACTGAGTACATAAATAACTACATACATACATACATACATTTACATAAAATGTCTTACATAAGCTGTTTACGGCGGATGCCCGCTCCAGCAATTTCATCTCTGTTTGCATAAATGAATACGAGAAATAAAGACAACGAAACTAATGAAAACAAAGAAATAAAGACAACGAAATGTTGTTGACAAGAAGTCTCTTAGAAATATTATTCATGTTGTCCTTTAATGACAAGCAAACAACCGGCAAATGACTAATGAATTACTAATTTCACAAACACTTATGTAATAGGCCTCACATAAATTAAGTGCGGGCCATAAAACATTTCGATGGTCCGACCTCTATTGCCCTTAGGAACTCGACAAAAGGGAGAATTCTCGTATATGCCAGCTGCTAAGTATGATTTATATAACAATGGCTAAAAAAATAGCTGCGCGTAATTATTTTAAATGCACTACAAAGCGGAAAGGATGCAAAAAAGACTGCTGTGTGTGTGTGTGTGTGTGTGTGCCTGTCTGTTTGTGTCAAGGCTGTGCCGAGCAGTTTCAACTAGCGCTTGAATAGGCCTTGACCAGAAACTGAACTTTAAGCTGCATCACGAGCGTATTCGTAAATATATATGTATATACATACATACATTTGTATGTATGTGTGTTGCTAGTTCTATATTTGGCAAGTGAAGTGAAAGAAAAAAGCACGCAAAGAGTTTTGGTCTAATGAGCCAAGCACACATTTAGCTTATGCACTTGGATATAAGACAAGTAAGAGTGCTCTAGTTGGAATTGGTCGACTATAAGATACCCTTCAACCTGCGAGGAGCTTATGTACAAATCATTTCATGACATTTACACACACGAACGCATTCTATAAACACGCTCTGTGAGCTTGAGAAATATTTTGAGAACTTAGTTGTTAAATAACGTTTCTTGTATAAGGACGTTCATAGGAAAAGAATTTGATAATCAGGTTTGCATATATATAGTTGTCAAAACAACAATCTTTAGCAGGTTTTTTTTTTAATTAGAAGTGGTATCCAAAATCTAGGAATTAGTAAAAATAACTCTTATAGCGTTAGCGCTATCTTCTTCACTGCTAACAGTGCATGGATAATGCTTAAAAACGAAGATAAACAATATATTTTTATCGATAATAAGGTAAATGAGATACATATACATTTATAATTTCAAGTCTACAGTTCGGTCTATGATCGGATATGGCTAGATTGACTTGACGTTATGATCAAGGATATATATCATACTTGGGGCCTGGCTGTAACATTCATTTTCAGAAAATTACTATACCCTGATGTCCCATTTGCAGTGGGTTCAGCAACTCGCTCGCTCGCTGCTAGCCCTCATCGCAATTGCAGCAGTGGCAGTTAGTGTTGCACACATACACATATCCACACATATATATATATATATACACATATATAAGCATTTATCCTTGGGGAATGCCGCGATGCTTGGCCAGCGTCGGTTAGTCTGCAGCAGTGGCACTTAACTCTGTAATTCCCATTCCTGTTGCGCCAACAACGTCTGAGAATGTATTCCGCTTTCGTCAATGCGCCAGCACGTGCTATGCAATTGCCGTCAATTAAGGCAGCTTCAATCAGTTGACTGACCAGGCAGACAGACGGGCAGAAAGGGAATGGGTTAAGCCCAGAGGTTACATAATAAATGAAACGCTATTTGGTTCATTAACCCATTGAACCTCCTTGCTTATATCGTTGCGAGTGCGATTTGACTTACTGAGACAAAAGCTTGAAATGTCGATTAAGCTAGCAGCCTCTCTCCCTACACACACACACACACACACACACACACACACTTATATATATATATATATATATATATATATATTTGTATATATATATGTGGAACGTTGCACTTGTGTTATGCAGCATTCAAGTGGCTGCCATTGTTGTTCTGGTTTCGCAACGGACTCCATTTTATAATGGCACCCCGGCGTGCGTTGGCTTTTTGGTTTTCCACAGATATTTGAAAAGCCCTCCATCACATGCACTCGCCTATCTCTGCTGCATTGTCTGTCTGTTGCATAACTTTGATTACATGAAACGCAATTTCGATGGCTCATTTAATCAGCTGTAACACTTAAGCTGCAGGCATTTCAATAGAGCCGCTGACTGTCAATTTCAATAAGCTTCACAATTTGCTCAGGCGTTTTTCTCCGACCAGTTTTCATCGTTTTCCTTGCTTTGACCCTCTTTGTTGGTCTTTTGGGCTTACACAATCAGGACTGCTTTGCGCGTTTTGCATATAAAAATGCGAGAAATTGCACAAAAATCATTCCCGTCGTTTTTCACTTCTTTTATTTTTATTTTTTGGCGTTTTGAGTGCAGAGCACGCAGCAATGTGTATAAAGAAGGACGAAGGCAGACCCAGAAGGTATTAACGCGCACACTTTAATAAAGTCCGTATTTGGCAGGTTGAGCCTTTTATAGATTTTATTTTGATTAGATTTTTAAAAATTGATGGCTAAAGCCCTCTTTGCTTTCGCTAATCGCCTGCACTGGTAGATGCTACATAAACAATGCTAAATAAATTATAACAATAATGACGATTGATAATCGATATTTAAATATGATGAAGTGAGTCTCTTCAGACAGTAGAAGTTTAAACGCAACATATTGCAAGTTAATTTTAATAAAACGTTTATTTACAGCTAATGTAGGTAATAAAGAGAGAGATATGCTAGATTGGATGACATAGAGAAAACAAGAGTTATATCTAAACGAGCAGGCATACATTTGAAAGAGAGAGAGAGAGAGAGAGAGAGAGAGAGAGAGAGAGAGAGAGAAAGCGAAAATAGAAACATACATATACAGATAATCCGATCTTAGAGCTGGCATCTAGTTTGTATGTGAAGTGATAACCCTTTATAATAAACCTGGAATATTTTAACATATAAATTACACATATGTAAATAGTATAATCTAGCCTACAAATTTTGTAGCTGACATTTCTAGGGAAAACAAATTTAAGAAAATTAGTTTGGAAATATATAATTTACTTCCATGAGTGTAATATATGCTTTTGATTATTTTTCTACTCTATAATTTTTAATATCAAATGATTTTTCGAGTAGCAAGAATCGGGAAAAGGTTATATGATAAAAACTGATTGATTAAAATGTGTTTACCATTGAAGCTACAAATAAAGCACTGAGATCAAGGTCAAATAAAGTCATAAATAAAATATATTTGAACTGAGTACTTTCTGCCAAATCGCTACAGATATAAAAGAGACGGTAGGAATAAATAATAAAACAACTATAAACAAAATAAATAAATATTTATATATAAATATATTTATAGTCTACCTTACTATCTGTCAGCATATTTAAACCAGTGAAGTAAAATGAATACAAAATATTTCTTTTTAACTTGGCCATAAACTAAATTCCTTTCCTACTACTACTGCTGCTATAATCCTCTCACACCTGGATGAAGAGACTTGTGCGAAGGGCTGAGACCCAATTACAATTTAATGAGCAAAGCTCGAATGAAGCTATAGTAGATTATAGTATAATTGGATAAGTCAACAAATTTAAAGTTGATAAAAACAGTTTAAAGTAACAACAACAGAAACAACAGAGCAGCATGCAACAGTTGTGTGTTCGCATATACATATGTATGTATGTGTGTGTGTGTGTGTGTAGGTGAGTGATGTATAGGCATGCGTATGCGTGGGCGTTCGACTTGTATTCGAAGTCTGCCAATGACGGGAGACGTCATGAGAAATTATCTAAAAACAGAATCAAATGGCGACTGCACAAACATGAGAGAGTGAGCACAAATTCTAATTAAACGGTTAGCTTGAGAGGATTAAAATGGCGAAAGAGGTATTTGCGAACGTCCATAACAATAATGAAATATCATGTAAATGAATACGAAAGGCTGATCCAAGGGGGACGGAGCGTGACAGGGCGTGGTGTTGGTGCTGGCTTCTCTCTCGCTTTGGCATATTCATGTGAAAAATGCAAATGTTAATTACAAGCGGCCCCCCAAAATTAGAGCTGTGCGCGTTATGCGTGACTAATGCCAGGCACTATGTAGATGTATTTATGTGTATATATATTTATATATGTATGCATGTACGTGGGTGTGTTTGGTTAGGCATGTGTCTGTATGTAGTTGATGAGCGCCAGTTGAATTTCGGAATGAAATGTATGCAATATAGATGATGTTGCATAAATATTTCATAGAAGAATTTACCTTTTTGTTGGTAATTGTTACAGACGCAAATGTTGTTTGAGAGAGTTTACAGAGTCAAAGATATATATATAGAAAGAGAGAGATTTAAAAAATATATAAACAGAGAGCAAAAGAGAAAGAGAGAGAGAGAGAGAGCGATAAATGTACAATTATAACAATTAGATCAATTCTGAACACATTTAGAGTGAACGCAGCTAAGCTCTGATTGCTGCAAGGCGCGCTAAAAAGGTGGGGAGCACATTAATAAACAAATACGTCACATAAATGTCATAAATGTATATTAGTATATATATATGTAATATATAGAGAGAGCATTAAAGTATTTCAAATGACAGTCTGTTTGCACAGTTGGCATATTTACCCATGTTAAGTAAACGTGCGCTGCTTGTTATGCTATGATTTCTACGACGGCTTTCAGCGGCGCCTCATTAAAATCGAAGCTGCTGTTGCTGTTGTTGTTGTTGTTGTTGTTGTTGATGTTTATAGCTGTTGTTTAGTAGTACTTGATGTTGTTATTGTTGTGATCGGTTCGCAATTTACTTAGTTTTATTTTTACATTTTTGCGTTGTACGTATCTGCTGTATTCTGTTGTTGTCGTGGCCTATTATTAGTATTGTTTACTTAATATATAAGCGTAATATACATATATATATATATACTCTTAAAATAAATACAGAATTTTACTACATTCTCCAACTATAAATGACATGCTCTTATGAAAGTTATATAACTACACACACACACACTCACACACTCACATATAAAAAAACGTTTTCATGTATATTTCTGTTTTGTTTCGAAAAGTTGTGGGAATTCAAAGCACTGTCAGCACGCACTGAGCGAGCCAAGTCAAAACCTTGACAGAAACTAAAGCTGAAATAGTTTTTTGTTCTTTTTTTTATTGTTGTTGTTGGCCCATGGATTTGGATTAGGTAAGAAGACGGCGTCGCAGTTGCCGTTGTGCCATTGTGTGACTTTTGCTCTGTCGTTCATCGATCCTGGGTTTTATTTTGCCATGTGCTAACTGGCGTCTTGACCCAGTTTTGAGTGTTGGCCAAGCCGAATAGCTAGCAATAGCAACAAGAACTAGCTGTAATCTATGAAACTTTAATGGACATTTCAGCTTACCTTCACAAATTGTCTCTGATACTTGAAATGTTGGTGCAGCGAGTAAATTGAGCTTATTATGTTCAATTGCATGAGCATAATATTTCAAGGTGCAATTCGATTTGATTTTGGAAATAATTTATGATTTAAGTTGTACAAAAATTGATTTACTTCACTGTTATGCAATGGCTCAATAAATGTGTTCTGCTTTGCCAAATTGTAACTGAACTTTATTAATCGACTTTATCACGATTTTTTCTTTGAGCACGTGTGTGTGTGTATGTGTGCATGACGTGAATCACAAGAAATCGGATACGCTTTAAAAGCGACAGGCCAAGCACAAAAACACAATCACACACACACACACCATGTTTTTGTGAGTGGCTGTCTCTATCTGTGTGTGTGTGTGTGAGAATAACAAACAATATCAATAGTCAGCAAATACAATTTCACTGGCACTTTAGGAAATGGGCCGCGCTGAAAAGGCGCGCGCTGCCCTCGACCGCAAAACGGAAGTAGATTCGATGAAATGAAACTTTTTCCGTAGCATAGTTTTAGGAGCTGCATAAAATGCCTCCTGCTATTGCATTTAATTGCATTTTCCGGTCGATCGATATTAATATGGCCTCATTCAATTAGGAATGAACAAACGCACACACATAACTACTGACATTGAAAACTATGTCGACTTTCTCTGTATGCATTTAATTGCGTTTTACCATAATTGAAAAGAGAAAAACAAAAAGATATCACAATTAAATTATAAATATAAAAAAACTACTTTTGCACGTGTGCGTGCTTTCATTCGTTCGTTGCTGCCGCTGTGGCTGTGGCTGTGGCTGTGGCTGTGTGTTGCCGTCAACGTCGGTCGATGTAACCACGTTCTACGTGGTGGACGAATATCAAGGGTACACTGTGCCAGCAGCCACACACAGAACGAGCCCACACAATGACGACGCCAACCATAACTGACAGTCAAGCGTGCCAGCGCACAGATATAAAAACATAGATAAAAGTGGCAAAATACTTGCGGAGGCCAAGCAGCAGCAGCAGCAGCAGCGGCAGCGGCAGTAACATCTACACGTGCCAACACATTCACATACATATTTACATAAAGAAACGCATTGGAAGCTACACGTAGAAAGTGTGTTTGTGTGGGCGAGTGTGCGTGTGCGTGTGTGTGTGTGTGTGTGTGTGTGTGTGTGTGCACGTCAGACAGTCTCTAAGCGCCCGCCACTGAGTTGTTTTCATGTTCACTCGCTTGACATTGTGTCGTCATCAACCCCCAACGTGGACACATACATACACGCATCCAAACACATGCATATATGTGCGTAGGCTTACCTGCCCACTACACAAACATACAGACGCACACGGACACAAGCAACATTCATTCAATGAAGTGAACTGAATACACACATAGACAATTCCATATAACTACACACACATATACATACATATGTATATGTAACAGTAACACATACATGCGCGTTGCGTGTAGTGAATTTCCTTCAGCTTTGCTTGCTGTTCTCCGCACTAACGACGCACACAGCTGAGAGTTCCGCACTTGACTAACTTGGTTTTGCTTTGGAAGCACACTGCTTACCCGGAGGCCAGAACACCAGCTGTGGGTCATGCGCACTGCAGCAACAGTCCGCACTTGGAACAGCTGTTTATACACTGAGCAAAAATGGGGATGTGTTACTTACGAGTCTCCACAACCAATATGGCCGTCACAAATTCGCACAGCACCTCCTGATGTCGCTGCAGACGATCCCGTGTGATCAGCACTCGCTCCAGCAGATAGCCCATCATCAATATCTCCACCTTGAGCATGGCACTGACATCGATCAGCTGGTGCACGCTTAGCGTCTGCAGAACTTTCTGATTGCCCGCCAAGCCGCTGGCCATTTTAGCTCCAGCCTCTTTCTTTGCGGATCGGCGGCAGTGGCGTTGCTCCTTGGAGCTGCTGTGCTTCTCCTGTCCCTTTTGATGGCGACGGTAGCGACGCAGACGTCTTGCCTGCTGCTCCTGCTTGCCATAAATGTCGCATAGCAATGCACTCAACAGAGTTTTGGTGTCGCTGTGGTTATTAACAAATGGGTTAAGGCTTATCTCGACCGAATGTTATATGTTAATTAAAGCTCACCTCATTTTCGTAGGCTTCACTGATAGGCAACAGCGGTTGGTTAATGATTGTCGCATAGGAATTTCTTTATATCGGCCGCAATGGCTTTTTTATGCAAAATATAAAACAGAAAATACAAAATAAATTAACATAATAATCAAAACGTAGTTTGATTTAACAAATTTTACTCTTCTTCATTCCTATAATAAGGTAAACATCTATCCAATTTGGTGAGCTTGAGATCTTTTGACGTAATTATATTCATATATACTCGTGGGTACGCTCGTCTTATAAAGTTTTAAGATTCCCCTTCAATAGGGACATGCTAAACTGGGAAATATATATATATTTGGAATATTAAAAGCGCTATTGCTTATAATATTTATTGATAGCTTAATATTCTTCAATTAAAAATGGGAGCTCTGGGTAAGAAATAGACTTGATAGACACTTTATAGGATAAATATTCTTGACTAGAAGAACGAAGAAGAAAAATTTAACAATTAAGTTCCCATATTATAAATTACATTGCGTAAACTATACAAAAGTCCGTAAAGCTCGTGCCTATACGTAGATACTCAATAATCGAGCAGTACCGATTAAAGGCTTTCAACGTGATATATTTATATTTATTATCATATAACTACTATATTCTTATTTAATTAAATTTTACTAAAAGCAAATGCGCACCATTTTGTGTGCATTACGATGGCTTGTCATTGGCCCAGACAATTTATTCGTAGAGCTTTGCAGCGCAATAAGGATTTACGACGAGAGCTGCAATTTAATTTTTCTTAGCCTTGCAAGGCCTTGGGGAATTGTTTCTATAAGACTATAGTTAAGTTTTCTTTTTAATTTGCCTTGTGGTATTAGCTTTAGCTAGCAATGGCTAAATGAATAAATAAATATATATGCAAATAAATAATTCAAGTAAATTAAATAAGTAAATAACTAACATAAATTCATTGATAAATAAGTTAATTGAACAAATTAAAAATGAAATAAATACAAATAAATTATAAATAAATAATGAAATAAATAAAAAATGAAATCAATAAACTAAATAAATGAAAAAATATATTTATCTTTCGGAAATAATATATGTACATACATAAACTCTTAATTCAATATTTATTAATTTCTGAATAATTATATTGAAATCCATAAATATTATAATTTTTTCCCAAATAAAATCAACTTTTCTCTTAACCATAAACAATTTTATTTGAATAATTGATCAGTAAATTTCATAGGCTCTGCAACTGTGCAACTAAGGATGTGTATAACTTCTAAATGTAAATGTGGGCAGAGGTAATTTTGTGGCAAGTATTTCATGCATCGTTTTAAGATCGAGGACGTGGTATAAAAATTTGAAAAGATGTCCAAGCAGACTTCATTCACTGTGCTTGTTGACTTGTTGCTCATCATCGATTGTTTGACGATTATACAATTATAAAAACATTAACGCTGTTTCTGATACGGAATTCATCCCGAATCTCAATAGAATGTCGGATCCATATGTGTGTTCAGCGAGAAATTTCGATACATTCCAAAGCGCACGACATCGTTGGAGAATTTCTGGGAGAGGGGAAAGAAACGTGTCGGTATGGTATAGGCATTCGGAGCATAGTAGCCATATTCAGAGTTGCAAGTGCGGTACATGGTATTGGTGTCCTTCTCCACGCCATAGCCCTTGAAGTTGTCTGTGGAGGGATGTGAATAGCAAACAGTAAATTATTTCAACGTCTAGAGGTTGATCACTTACAGGGACATTTGATATCCTCGCGCTTGTGCAGATTCTCGTAGAGCTTGGCCGTCTGCACCACCGGCTTACGTTTGATAAATTTAAGAAATTCCGCTTCTGGATTGAAGCTCTCCAAATCATCACAGAAAGTTTCACACATTTTCACTTAAATCAGTGCAACTTTCAATATGTAAATGTAAAATTTTTTTAGTTCTGAGTTGTTTTTAGTTAAATGGTTAACTGTGCTACAATCCAAACATGTATCGAACAAATACTTTACTCGCCCAAGGGTTGCTTGGATACGATACGGAATGAAGCTCCCATTTGAAACTGACAGAAGACGCGGCATTCGCTGGCCTTTCGTGAACGACGCATGCGTCATACGAACTGTCATGGTGATAGCTTGACAGAGGCTGTTTGGCCAGCCCTGAATGACGAACATATACACAAATTAGACAGCAACTTGTTTGGTCTGACTGATGCAAAAAAATGTACAATTTGTCAAATGTGTTTAACTTCATCATATGCATGGCAAGCTTCAGCCAATCATTCGATGGCGCCTTGGCGGTCAAGCGAGGACCCCATCATCCGCGTGGGGAAACCCGACGAGTCGACCAGCATCTCACCCATGAGGAGCAGTGAGTGTTGGTTGCGAGGAGTATGAATAAAAAGTAGATAAATATTTTCATTTCTCAACAGTCGCATTGATGACGATCTGAAGGATATGGGCATTCAGGCGAGCCTCGAAGACATGAGCGAGGAGGAGAAAATTTTCTACATGTTCAAGGCAAGTAGCTGCATAGTGATACCCATTAATTTACGCACACTCACATCTCACGCTTAAATAGGCGCATGACAATGACAATAATAATGCTCTAGACGGTCTTGAGATGATTCAATCGGCCATGCATCATAATTACGATTACTTAAAAAACGACGATCGCGACACTTACTTGCCGAATGCCAGCGAAGAACTGGACCACTTTATAGGTGAGTTTAATATACATGTTTGTATACGAACAGTCAGTTACTCAATGATATCACAGATGCCATTGACAAGTTTCTGCTAATTGCGGATGACAACAACGACGGGCTGCTGCACTATCCGGAGTTCGTGAAGGCCGTGACCGGAGGCAAGGAACAGCTGGCCTTCGAGCGAAACATGCTCCAATAAGCTGAATATAGCTAATTTCCTCTTGATATACTAATAGTTCTAGCTTAGTTAAATTGTAGCATTTAGTTATACACGCGTATTTCCATGCTGAACCGTTGAGACTGTACATAACATCCACTCACCCGCACACACACACACACACACACATACGTACACACAGCTACAAAGTCGCATCCAAAAGCAATACTACAATAGCACTATTTAAATACATATTTAATTTGTACTACATTAATTGAACACGAGTGTGATATATTAGGTGGTAAAGGTGCCAGGCTATAAGAGACCATCGCAGGACTGGGTGGTGTTGCAGCTGGCTCCTCGATAGCCATCGTAGGCGGCGCGCTCCATTAGCACGATGAGGTCGTTGTAGCGCGGCTTCTCCAATGGTACGCTGCAAAAAATGTAATAATATATGATGCAATTTATCAAAGCAATTTCAATGCAGCATGGCTCAAGCTCACCCCTTGAACATTTCGATGGCGCCCAGCAGCGCTCGGCCCGCCTTTGCGTATTCATAGGCTGCGTTGGGGCAGGCGCAGGCCGCTGCGTAGAGACAGTCGTCTTGACCGGCTCCCTGGGCGGCTAAGAAGCCCATTATGAGATAATCATCGCCGGAGCTGAGACCCAGGCCATATCTGTCGTCGATGCGTGCCGCGGATCGCGCATAGCCATGGCCATAGCCCAAGCTGCTCCAGTGTCCCGCTCCCAGCATACCGGCCGAGAAGATCAGCACTTTGAGCAGCACTATGATCAGCAGATTGGTGAGGTTCAAGCTGAGCACCTGCAAATAGCTGACACATGCAGTAATTATGTTTCGCTTGGTAAATATGCAAACTGTGCACGCACTTGACTATTGCCCGCTGAGCGATGCAGCAGCTCCTTGGCCACCTGCACGACCACATGCCCCGCCGGGCTGGCAAACATATCCTGGGCGCTCCTCAGCCACGTCAGCGGTCGCAGTTCAATCTGAGTGTCATTCAACGCATTCGACGTGGGGCTCTGCAGCTGCACAGCTATGCTGGCTGCCCGACCACAGGCCAGGATTGGCAGCAATGCCAGCGCCAGCCCAAGTATCCAGTTGGCTTGCATTTTGTTTATGACGGTTGCGTGAGAGTTGTTGTTGCAATTGCAGTTGCAGTTGTCGTGTCAGTTGGCGCGTCGTAACTGGTCTGAGCTATGGCAAGTGCCTTGGTTTTTATCTGTCGCACATCTGCCGGCAAAAACTGTTCCGGCTTACAGGTAGCAATGCCAGAAGCGAAGAGACGCTGCCTGTTGTGCCTCGCTGCACCATAAAAGAGAGCGCAAAGAGATTTGCGGCAGCGAAAGATCGAGAGTGTTTTCCTGGTGTCATTAGCCTAAAATTGGCCACACATTTTTCCACTTCAAGGATTACCACTTACCTGCCCAATGTCACAGATTTCCAGGTAAACGCACGCGAAATTGTGCGTGTCATCGAGTAAACTAACACAATTGCCATTTGGTTTTTGTTTTTGCCATAGTTTTCTTTTTATTTACTTTTATTTTGTATCAATCATCAACTCGTTTATTGTTATTTGGGTGTTTCTTCTTTTTGTTGTTGTTGTTGTTGTTGTTCTTGTATATAATAGTTGGAAATTTATGTATGCGTGATTAATCTAGATTCGCAATCAACTTTGTGTTTTTTTTCTTGTTTTGTTTTATAATTCAAATGTTGTTGCTTTTTGAGAAACATATTTAACGGCATATATAAATATGAATATTTATATTTTCGATTTATGCAATTACAGACAACATACAAATACATAATGTATATACGAATATATGTTTATATATATTTGCAGATACTATAATTTCACAATAATACGAGTATGAGTATTTATTTGGTATATTTTGCAACATATGCATGTAGTATGTATGTATAAGAAGTATTTATTTATTTTCATATATGTATAAGTATGCATGAATATTTTAAAATATGTTTTTATTTTTATTTTGTTATTTTGTTTAATGATTCTTGTGTCTTAGATTTCAGCATTGATTTTTCATTCATGATGCACTCCATGATATTGTTTCTGATGTGATATACGCAAATGATTAAAGCCTGTGTGTGTGTGTGGGTGTGTGTGTTTGTATTGCAAATATGTAACCTTTGGTCATTGTAAATAGATGTATGTATGTATGTATGTATGTAAACAATTGTATATGATTTCATATGTGCCAGTTGAATATATATATTTATATGTATGTAGATATTGGATTTGATTGAAATGATGATGTCTAGGACTACGCATTTGCGTGTTGCCCATGATGTACATATGTATGAATGTATTTTCGAATGATATAATTAATTAATGTATTATTTTATGAGAAATAAATCAAGTGTAGCTCAAACTTCAAATGAAAAAGATAGAGCTCTTTGTAAACATTATTCGTTAAATTCGTAATACATATTTCGAAAACTTTTCACTTTTGTAAAACACTACTAAACTGGAGTTAGATACATTTATATATTTGTAATTGAAATATTTCTGAATTGTAAAGTTGATATTAAAAGGGGGAGTTGGGATTAAAATGATTCTATTGTTTGATTTGTATATTTTGTAACTAACTGAAATAACGTTCGTCACTTTTTCGTTTAAATATATATTCTAAAAATCTGTAATATACAACCCAAGCTTAAAGTTGGTTTTAACTATTTCACGCGATATGTAACAACAAAATCAATCTATTTTAGTATATATTTAGCTATTGTTAAAAATAATGCTTAAACATGTGCGTAACAAAATCAATTAAATATTTACGGCTAAAGTTTCGCATTAACCTAGTTCCTCAATACAATATATTTGCTTCTGTTGCTTTGTTTGCTATCATATCTTCGTTGTTGCATCCAACATTAGTGAGTGATCCATATTGTATAGGGTGTGCTTGCCTTTGGATAAGTCAATCCATCGAACCGCGACGCCTCTCGGCATCCTCTCCAACTTGCATTCATTTTCTACTTTTTGTTTCAGATTCGTATTCATATCTTAATATAACATTGCTTTGCTCGCAGTGTTTTGAATAGCGCTGCGAGTGTATTTGTGTGTATAAATATTAACTACTAATATATATATATATATATATATATATATATATATATATATATATATTTATCTGTATATATATATATGTATGTGTTGTACAATAATAATTGTGGGCATATAATAAACATTTAATTTGTGTGTGAGTAGCCTTTGTGTATGCCTTGCTGTGTAACATTTGCTCATATAATATATATTATATTTAGTTATTTTGGAATAAGTACAGACATACACATATATATATGTATAGTTCTTTAATAACCATCGTTTGCATTGTAAACATTTAGTATATTAGTTGAAGTTTCATTTTCATTCAATATTGTCTTTTATCTAAGCACTCGAACTCAACGGAACTCTCGATCTGTGCCTTTTTAGTAGTTTATTTAAAGATTCATCGCGTTTGATAACAATTTAATTTGTATTTAGTTTGGTTTTTTTTTTCGAATAAATTCAATAGCAAGTTAAAACATTTAATATACGCTTGCGAATATATTTAATTAGCAACATTGAATATGCCATAAAACTGTTCACAATAATTATTTTTGTTGTCCATTATTCAAACTTCTTCTCAATAATATTTATATATGTATATATATATATCGCCTGTATCCCTAACATCCATCCCAGTTGCAAAACCAGTCAAGTCATCGTCGAAGTTTCGCATATTTAAAAATGGTCTTTTCTTCCATTATTATTATTATTATTATTATTATAATATTATTGTTGTTTTTTTGGTGGTTATAATTAAACATTGTGAGTAGTTGAGAGTAGTTCTCCTTTCCTTCTACCATATCGCAAATGAGAAGTAACTGCATACATATATTTGTATATATATATGTATGTATATATTATAACAGGAAATTGTACATATAGATATCGTAGCATATTCAAATAACTTGTATCGGTAGTGAAAACTATAGTAACTCAATGTGTTTATAGATTGATGCTAATGCTAATGCTAATGCTAATGCTGATGCCGATGCTAATGCTGATGTTGATGCTGATGCATGTGCTCATTGTGTTCATTCCCTTATGAAACCAGGAAACTTCGGAGGCAGAAAAAAGACAGATTCTCTATAGTTAAAATGTGTGTTCAGATGAGATATGCTATAAATACTTCGAGTGTGTGCTTGTGTGTGTGTGTTTGTGTGTGTGCGCGCGCATGTTTGTGTGTGTGTTTAAATGTGTTTGTTTTCAGCATATATATATATGTGTGTGTGTGTGTGTGTGTGTGTGTGTGTGTGTCTTTGCGGATTTATTTTAAATCCAGCTCATCCTCCTCCTCGGGCTTGGCATTCCATCGTCTGCTAGTTGAGTTGACGCTGCTAACACTGCCCGAATCGCTAAAGTCGCTGAAGGCCGCATTCTGTATGCCCTCGTATATCTTATAGGAGTTGGAGCTGGCTCCAACGCCGCTGGAACTCATGCTCATGCTCTTGGCGGCACCGAAGCGATCAGCCTTGTAGTTGGATGGCGGTCCGCCGAAGATCATGTCCGCATCTGAGATGGAACCGCCGGAGCGCGTGTACTTTCCATTGCCTGAGCTCGAGGTTGTTGTCGTCTTCCCATCTCCGAATATGATGTCCAGATCGGATTGTTTCGATGCTGCGGATACAAACACACTCAAGTTAATCAATGAATTATATTAAATAAATGAATGCACAGTAATTTTGCGTGGGTGCAATTGGGAGCCAATTCTTGCGCGCTTAAAATTAGCACTACGTCTGCCAATTGTTTACACACGGATCAAACTGATTAAACTGTGATTAAGGTGAGATGAAAGATGACTGGAAATGCGACCGCAATGTATGAGTATGAGAGCGAGCATATGAGTGTTTCATATATGAGTTTCGAGTGTTTTCAACCAACTTGGTAATGAGTGCGCATGCGATACTCAAATGGATCTCGCCAATTGAATTAAAATTTGAATTTCAATAATTACGTGGACGCGTTTATCTATGTAGTGGGGTCAGAGACTAGGTTAGCTTTCATTCCGCTTCAATACACACTCACACATACACATATACATACGTAGAGACAAAGTTGAAGATAAACTTAAGTTAAGAAAGCAGAACTGAAATGGTTGCAAGAAAAACACATCTATCGAATTTTGTTCTACTTGAAGCTTCTGTTTGATACTTGATTTTGCTCGTGTGTCTGTGTGTGTGTGTGTTTGTGTGTGTCTATGTGTGTATGATTTGTAATGCGTGCCGAGAAAGCCGAGAAAATAACTGAGTTGCGGTGCGCTCTATCGAGTAGTTACTGTACGGCAGAGAGTCGTTCCTGTTTGTGTGTGCTGAGTTCTCTGTGTCGGTGTCGTTGTGGAGATTCGTGCGTGCAGGCAAGCGAATAGCAGCACTGGCGATTGGCGAACTTACAAACAGTTTGCGGCGCGGCACGCGTCGTATACGTTTTATTTGGCTTACACTTTTAAAGTTGGCTATCAATGAAGAGAATCAATGTAGAATACACAGTGGCACCTAATTGGCTTTGGCTAACGTTCGGAATCGCTGTCTACTTGGCTAAAAGGGGGTTGGTTAACGATTACATCTTAACTTGGTCGCTGCTAAACTCGCATTAATATACAAATATACTCGTATCAATGTAAATATGTATATATGAATATGTGTAGTATGACAGTATGGTAATAGAGGTTATATTGGGAATAATTGTTGTAGTTGCGCTGCTATTGCAGATGCTGATATAGATGCTGATATAGATGCTGATGTTGATATGATATTAGATGTGGTTCAATGACGTGTAAAGTATATGCAGATGGCAGCCTATTCTAGGTCTTGCGCAACGTTAGGCTGACCAGCAGCACGCCCACGGCTAGATAATTACCATTGCTCTCGGAGCGGGAATAAGAGGGCCGCGTGTACGAGGGCAGATCGCTGGGATTGTTGTAGCCAGCCTGGGAGGCCAACGAGTTGGAATCGTAGCCGGAGGTGTCGCCCGGCAGAGCAGTTGTGGTGACAGCAGCTGGCGCGCTGTAAACGCTGGCCGAGCGCAGACCAATGGCCGAGCGCCAATCGTTGTTGGATGCCGAACTGGTGATGGCATTGGCTGTGGCACCTGTGCCAGCTCCGGCTGTAATAGCTGTGATGCCACTCGCCTCGCTGGCGCCTGCGCCTATGCCCGTGTCAATGGCCGCAGTATTCGTGGTATTTGTGTCCATGCGCGTGATGGTCTCAATGGAACTGTTGCTGTCGTAGTTGCCGTAGCTGGTCTTGTCCTTGCTTAGGGAGCTGCTGAAGCTGCTGCGATAGGCGCTGGCGCTGACGCTCGAGCTGTTCGTGTTCGTGTTCGTATTCGTGTTGATGTTAGCATTGGTGGCCACGTTCGGCGGCGGTGGTGGCGGCCCGGCTGGTGGTGGCGGCGACTTGATGCTGTTGCCATTGCGATTGATGCGCGATGAGATGGAGGATGACGAAATCGACGATGAAGATGATGTTGTGTTCGAGGCAGCACCGATGCTGACGGTGCTGACTGACTTGTGTGGCTCCTTGTCGAAGGGATTCACACGCTCCTGTGGCTCAAAGTTGGTGACGGGCTTGTACCCGCCAGTTGTTGTTATATCCGTAGTATTTTCGCTAACCGAAACGCTGGCAGCGGGCTTAACGGCTGAGCCGGCCGTTGTTGCAGCTGGTGCTGCTGGCTCCTCCTGCGGTCGGCTGGGCTGTGTGGAGATCACATCCGAACCGCTGGACTTGCCGCCCGAGGCGAACGAGAACTGCTTACCCAAAAAGGAGCCGCTGAAGCCACTGCCTCCGCTGCTTGTTGGTCCGGCACTGCTGGGCACGCTGCCCAGGCCGCTGCTGTTGCTAGTTTCGCTCGCCGTTCTGCCGCGCTTCTTATTAGCGATTTCCTACATGTCACCAAATATCCCCGCGAAGGTCTTCCTCAGGTTCTTCATGGTGTCCTCCGCATCCTCAACGACAGAGCTCTGAGATTGCGGAGGACGCTGTCCGACCCTGGATGCAGTCGAGATGCTCGATGCCTGCGACGTCTGCGAATCACGACGCACACCACCCACCGTGCTGGGCACCGATGAGGACGGCTCCTCGGGCAGCTCTGAAATGCTGCTGCGGCTGCTCAGCCGTCCGATCGAGCCAACTGCTGGAGAGGTGCGTTCCGGTATTGGTGGTGGTCCGCCCATCGGAGCTGGCCTCGGTCCAGCGGGCAGAGGCGGAGTCGGTGCCAGATCATCAGTGGGACTCTCTGCACGCGAGGAGACCGATGAGCGCGATGGCAGCTTGCCAGGACCCGTCTGTGCCATGTTGGGTCGGCACACGTTCTACGTAAGATTCGGAGATAAGTCATTATCCTCTTCTCAGTCATTTGAAACTCACCTGCATGCGACCAGACACCAGATCTGCTATCTGCCTGCGATCCTCCTCCTGGCTGTCGCCAATCAGAGCGAAAGTGCTATCACAGGCACTGATAATGTATTCACGCCCATCTTTGGCCACCACCACGGAAACGCCGCACACCTCCATGCCGCCAAACAGTTCCGATATCTGTTAATAATACGCTCTATGAATATATGTAAATTTATACAGAAATGTATATGTATATTATGTATATGCACAGAGCTCAATCGAATCGAGCCATCAAAATCGAAATCAAAATCTGTTTTCGATTTCATGCGCAGCCCCAGAGCTGTCTGTGTGTGGGTTCTTACTTATTTGCGGCTGAGATACTCTGTTACTGTAGTTAATGGAGTATATTGGTTCACAATATATTTTATATAATAGATTTATGTATAATAGTGTTGCATTCTATTTTGTTTCTCACAATTATTTCCTTATTCATTTTTTTTTTTAATTTCAATTAAAATACAATATTATTAAATTTAAGTATAATATATTGTAGTAGTAATATAGTAGATGATTAATTTAAATATGAATATATAGAAGCAGAAAATTTTGCATAAATTCAAATCATCCTATATCTTCAGCTTCTTCTAATATTCAACTGTCTACAGAGTATCTACCATTCATACAACTGCAACTACAAAATGTGCACAACTTGTTGTTGCAGTTGCTGTCGCCAGCTTTTGGTTTTAATTACAAACACAGTTTGTTTTGATTAGGGGCAACGTCGCGTTGCTTAGAATTGTGCCGGGCTTGTGGGCCACCCACCTAAAGCCTCGCCGCTGCATTGCCGCATTGCTCGACAGTTTATCTAAGTAATGCGAAAATTGCAGTCGCTGAAGTTCACTTGTGCGCGTACGCGGAAATTCTGAGTCAGCCCACTGAGCCTAGCCATTTTTGCACGCTGAGTTCTATGCCATTTATGGCCAATGATTAAATGCCACAATTGATGGCATTCTCATGTTTCATAGTAATTATTGCGGTACCGACGAATGCTCTGTTCCATTGCATCATAACTATTGTGAGCCGTATCTAAGTGTGCTGCATATTCATGAATATTCGATTGTTCGAATTCGAATCAAAGCCGGCAATGGAGCCAAGGGGTAAAACCCACCAAATCTAAATTGTTAGCCCAAAATATGTGCCGCGAATACTTCAAGTCGATTTTGTGGCAATTTTGATTGGCAACATTTGATAAATGGGCTCGCCGCTTTGGGCTACCTTTCAGTTGGCTGCTACATAAATGCGGCTTAAACGCTCGATCTCTGTTAGCCAAATGGGCTGCATTAACTTTCTCAGGCAGGCCAGGACAGGTCAGGCCAAGGCATTGCAGTGTATAGAATTGGAAATAAAAATGATAGTTTTCCATTCAAATATGAAGTGGATCAGTCGAAGCTAGCCGAGTAACGTATTTCTTTGAAGTACCGATACCTAGCTGAACTTCCAGTTTTAATTACGTAACTTAAAAAATTCTTTAAAAAATAGCTCTTATGAATATTTATTGGTTCTACAATGCTCTTTAATTTTAATTTATAGTACAATTTGTTATCAAGTAAAAATCTTAAGAAATCAAGTTTAGTAAAATTTTGATTTACTTTTAATTGAAAGTTTATTTTGTTTATATATCTCACTGTTATATGATTTAGTTTGAGTAAGTGTATTTGAAATTCGAGGCGCTCTCACAAGCTAATACTTTCTTCAAATTTGACTAACTGTTTTGAGTTTAAGGCAGGTCGACTTACCTCATCCACCCAGGTTTTGTACTTCTCGGTTAAAGTGATTTGCTCGAGCATGGCTGAGCCTTGATTGGTCTTCCAATTGCCAGTGATGGATTTGCGCCTGCAAGAGAGATCGGAGCATGCATGAAAACATAATAAATTAGTTGCAACAGCGTAGATAATGTGCAGCAGTAGACGATTGTCTCGATTTGGGTACTTTGAACCCACTGCAGTGCACTGTCGTCGTCGCTGTCGTCGTTGCCGTCGAGTTGGTGAACCCAAACAATGAACTGCACTTGGTAGAATGATTGTCAATTGGACGGCTTTTAGTTTGCTTTTGTGCGCCGACAGTGGCAGTTGAGCCCAAGGTCAATTGTCAGGCAGCGGCGAAGGCACTCGACCTTATTGCCAGCCATCTACATTGATATCGAGTCAAGTCGATCGGTGCCAGCTGTCTGCGGCCTGCGGTCTGGACCTGTGCTGGTTGGTCACTTACATAAAAGCCTTGTAGTTGTTGCCAATCTTTTGAATGTGCACGCTGAACTTGGCATCGATGTAGGGCTCGATGGTGCAATAACAATGCGAATCGTTCCCAGCGCCGCTAACAAGTCCCGCGGCATCTTGCAAGGCGCTCTGGTTCTCCAGACGGGCCGTGGCCACGCCGCCATGGCAATGTCCAGCCTTCAGCACGCTGGGGAACTTCGTGAATTGGAACTGCAAAAATAAATACAATTAAGAAATATGTAAATTTTAATGCAGTTCGGAATCGGCTTTCCCATTATAGAACAAATGTAACGGCTTGTTTATTAATTCATAGGAAAAATGCCAAAATGGTTTTGCTCGCGTTCAGATTTGTATTTTCTGTTGAGGTCAGGTTATTTATATTTATATTGTATATAGTCTGCAAAGCTGTTAGCGTGGGTAGATCGACTCTTGTTTGTTGTTGAATGCTCGCCAAGATATTTGGCGCCAAATACAATTTTCTACGAACTCACTCGATTTTTATTTTGAAAAATTACAAATTGGAGGGCATATCAAAATAAAAATTCAAACATTTCAAAACTATTTCTTCTTTTGCTTATAAATAAATTAAAAATTAATCATAAATTTTCATTATATAATTCAAATTTTTTATAAAAATAATATAATTCATTATTATTATTGTAAAAATGTGTTCCAATCATCTATTTACTATACGCTTGCGTAGCTCGTTAAAAATTTACCGAGCCAATCAAATTTTGTTGAGTCTACAGTCAGCCCCAATATGTGCATATATCGCGTATCACGCCAACAGCACATAAATCATTAATAAACATGTGGAAATCTTTAAATATTTATTGAAAGCCTCCAAAGAGAACAGATCAACAAACCATAACAAACGATGACGCAGACAGAAAAATTGTCGCAATTGGCGCGAGGCACAAGAAAACTCTCAATGAATATCAATGACAATGTCGCGCGGCGAGCGGTTGAGTGGTTGAGTGGCTGAGCGGATGCCTCTAAGAGCGGTTGGACGGATAGGCAAGGGGTGCTTAGCAAATCATGGTCACACCCCCGCATTGTTGGCATTCCGGGAAGCTGGCACGTACTACTACTACGTACATACTATTTGTATGGCTACTTGTCTGGTTATATCAGCGCACTTAAAATATGCACTGTGACGCATCCGTTGAAAGATATATGTCTGGCATCTACCTAGCAGCTCCCACATGGTATTATCGTATATGCGGCTTGTAGTTGTAGGCGTTGCATGAAACATGCCCAGCCCCATGCCCTGCACGTGTGCGCACCACATGGCTAGCCACTTGGACTGGCCATATGTATATACATATAGTACATGCATACATACATACATACATATGTCTGTTGTGAGAGGTTGTGAATGTAGACCTGGAAGTAAGTCAGTGTAAAGTATAACTAAGTTATTGCTCGATATGCTGCCTGACAGATGCACCATTCGGTGTTCGTGCCATGGCATAGGCATCGGCATCTGCATCTGCATCTGCATTTGCTGTGGCGCCAACTATGTTTGCGAGCATAAACTATATGCTCGCAATGCTCGCAATTAATAAAGCTGCCAAGGTAAAATAATGCGCAGAAATATGAAATTGAACCAGTCGCTGGCCGCCAAAATGCGAGAGTTTCCTCTTATACCTCTTCTCTCTTTCCTCTCGCTATCTCAAACTCGCTTCTAATGAATTTACGATGCTTTTGATCGGCCGGCGACGGCGAGCGTAACTCAAATGTTGTGCGGGTGCACAAAAGACTCATGCAGAGGAAAAAACTCAAGCGGAATGAGCTTATGCTTGTTGCTCTTGAATTTAAGAATGCTTTTGATCGGATCGGCGAAAGTCTCTCAGAAGCAAGCAGTAGTCAACTTAAGGAGTACCATGTGCGGGTGCCTAAACGACTGAACGACTAAACGACTCAAGCATGCAAAGAAAAAAGCTCAATCTCAACGAGCCGAACGGTCGCTCTTTAGCTAACTGTAATGATCACTCTGACTCTCTCGCCACGAGCCGAGTGGCTGGCAGTCGGCTTCGGCTATGAAAAGACTTTAAACGGTTGAGTTCACGATTCAGTGCAGAACCGCAGGCGCAGCGAAGTAGAACGCACGCAGACGACGACGGCAACGACGCGGCGAATATTATTGTGTGAAAAATTATTAAATGCAAATGCAACAAGTCTAAAGAAACCTGACAGTGCGAGTGAACAAATTAAGCAGAGCCCCGCAGTGGTTAATAGTGCTAAATAAACAATTTTTCGTGCTTAACAATTAACGATCTACAAATTAATTATACTGTCAGAAAACAAATTATTCGCAGTCGACTGACGATTCAGGTATTTTAATTATTTCTATTTTATTTGCATGCACTTAGCATAAGGAATTTATGAATTTTTCAAAATGAACGCAATTCGTAAACAAGCAAGAGTCGCGCGTGTTTCTTACGCGACTAAAAACGCGCGTCAAACTCGCAGTTGCAGCATCGTTGACATAGCGACACAGTTTTCCATATTCACACACGTACAAACGCACACACACACACACACACTAACGTGGCTGCATTTCTTTCTATTTATTTGTGCTCGAACATATTTGCGTTTATTTTTAATTTGTTTTTATTTCTTTATTTCTTCTCTCGTCGCCCGCTTTGCCTTGCTTCGCCACAACACAAGCAAATATATATATACACGTTTATATATGTATGTGTGTATATATTTGTTTTTAAAATTTTCAGCTCGACTTTGATTTGCCTTAATAGTTTCTAATGTCGCCAATTTGTAAACAAAACGCAGCCATAAAAAATATTTCTGAATTGTGCAATCCAGCAACATAAATTCATTTAGCATACGGCATATAAAACGTGGGCAAATGTATATTTGTACGCATTTATGTAAAGCTCATCCAACACATTTAAAAATGTCAAGGGAGGCTGTGTGTCTGGGTGCGTTTCCATATTACGTATACGCCATGCGTGTCGCCGTTGGCATTGGCCACTTAACGGCTAGGCCTAAACTATGAAACATTAAATGTTTCAAATTGTTTTCTTTAGAACATTTGCTAATTTATGCAAATTTGAGTGTAAAACTGTGTTACACATGCATTTTAAGTGCTCTAAGTAGTGGATCGCCACTTTTGTAAGACTCTTAAGCATTTCCTTCACTTGACCTTACTTTCAGCACTGCCTTAGTCAGCATTTTAATATTTTGCTGTATTCCATCATTATATATCATACTTTATATTTGTATTTATTCTTGGAAATGTGAACATGAATATGTGGCTGACTGTATTTGTATATATCATACACATCTTAAGGCATATAGCATATTTTGTCAAAAGACTTGATATTCTGGTTATTTTTTCAGTTTTTGCCTTGAGTTCTGATAGTTAGACTAAATTGAATGTTTATTTTATTTCGTTAACTATTTAGTGCTGATATTTGCATTATATCATATATTTTATGATATGAAACAATATTAATAGAATAATGTTTATGGCTTGTTGTGCAGACTATGACCAATGAATTTCTGCAAATAATTGAGATTATAGTTTTTCGGAAATTTTGCTTTATATAGGAAATTCCTCATTTGTCGTAAACTAGCATTTCTGCATTTGATTTCTTGCTAATTCAATATCTTTGATGTATTCATTCA
This sequence comes from Drosophila koepferae, assembly GCA_030914345.1. Lineage (NCBI taxonomy): Eukaryota > Metazoa > Arthropoda > Insecta > Diptera > Drosophilidae > Drosophila > Drosophila koepferae. Next base: position 11,110,645 of record JAUESR010000197.1, on the reverse strand, counting down.
TTAGAAAGATATATTAAAAATGCAAATTTTAAGGAAAATATCTTTATGTAGGCAAATGCTAACGATTTATATCAAAGAACTAGGCCAATGCTAGCTCTAACTGTATGAATACTGTATATATGTATATGTTTATTATTGGATTTAACATTGTATACTCGTATATTATTATTGTAATTCGAAGCTGCTATATGGAAATATGTATTCAAGATTCGAGGCAATTAATGAGTCTGTGCTTGACAGGCTTATCAAAGTCGAACACAACAATTCTTTCGCACATCGTTGAGTATTATATTTTTGGACGTGGCAAAGAGTCAGCGAATTGCTTAAAGTGTTTCGCCTTATATAGAGAACGATTGTTTGTTATTTTACACTTGTTTGTCTTTTGGCACAAGTCAGATGGCGACACACCCACAGACGATTTTGGGATTATCTGTTGGTCATTCTGGTGGGTGTTGTTTGGCGTTGTGGCTCCAACCACCAGAAATCCATTAATAATTTTCTTGCGCCACATTGCAATTAAATATTATTGTACAATTAAAGAGAAATGCAAAAGACAGCGCGACAAAGAGCGTTCGCTTCGTACGCAAATTTCGTGCAAATTTATTGACGACGATTTTTTTTTTGTTTCCCTGCCCGCTCGCTTGCTCCCGCATCGACATGGCATTGGACATGGATGGGGATGATAATAAGTTTTGTCCGGGGATGGGTCGACACGGTCTGCCTGGTTTCTGTGTGGGCTCAGCGCGTCCAAACTGATGTCGCCTGAGTTTGTCAATTTGTCAATTTGTCTGGTTGTCTGTCAGTTTTTAAATTTATTAAACAAGATCTGTCAGAGCGCATTATTGTGAATGAGTATGGAATTTTTATATTAAAAATTGCATATTTCTGAGCGAGTAAAAAAACGCTTCAATAAATCAAACAATAATTGGATGGAACCCATAAGTATTTCTTAAGGCAAACTTATTGAGTCAAATGAAACGGACTATTTATTATATTGCTTCATCGAGCACGAAAGAGGATATTATACAATTTTCAAGTTTCATACCTTAGAGCATCAAAGCTGTTTAATTATATTTACTTGATTTTAAGGATTACTTCCAAGTCAACTTGAGTACTGCTTTGAGACCTTGAAACTCATTGATAAATATAATATATATGTGGATATCGAGTTGCATAAAGAATATGACGTAATGCTGTGAAGTTGAGAGCTTGCACAAACTGATTGTGGACGTATTATCTGAGTGGATTTGCGGTTTCGTTGCACGCATCTAAGTTGTGACTAGTATCCTACAAATCTCCCTTCGTAAGACAGAGAAAAAGGCTGAAATTTAGATCTTGCTGAACACAGTTCCGACTGAGTAGAGAAAATTAATCAGGTCAAAAGTAAATGAAATACGTTTTTAGAGTTTGCTGAAATTCAATCAAATCTTTCGACAGCAAAATCAATCAATGAAAGTTCTCATGTGAAACTAATAATTTTAGTTATTACAGTCTCAGCTAATTTATTAAAAGCTTATATTATATTTTATATATTATATTCATTGCTACCTAGGATTCTGTCTTATATTATATTAAGTGTCTACGTCAATTGCAAACTGTTTCCTTTAAGTAACAAAGTCTGCTCTATGAGACAATCTTATCACTTAGATCTCCTTGCACTTTATTCTCTAGCTAAACGATTTTGATGAAATGCGAAAGTTGTTTGGAGAGTTAAGATTATATATGTGAAGACTGAAATGAATACAAATTAAATGGATTTCTATCCAATTTCGGTGGCATTACGAAGTGTTGATGGCACGACATCATGCTGTCTGTACTTGATTAAACAGTAACAAGAATTCAATTGACTTGCATACATGCGCATGCATATGTGCAAATATGCACAAATCGATGACATTCGTTTCTCAAATTACGAAAAAATAAATGTTGATTTTTATGAGCCGCAAATGCAAAGTGGGGGAAAAATAATGAATGCCCTTGACAGAGGGCCGTCAACTCGCATTAGCATTTATAATTGAGTTCTTTGTTGGGTGTCCTGTGCCAAATTTTGTTTATTTTCATATGCCGCTGGGGTCTGCAATTATATTTTTGTATCACACTCAACAAGCGAAACTTTTTGACTTTTTTCGAAACAACTGAAGAACACTCGAAATAAGTCCAAGTGTGGAGTGTCGATTGTCGAGTGTCGAACGTGACGAAAGTCGACATTTCGAAAACTGTGGCAATTCGCAATCTGTATATTTATCTACCCGCAGACGGATGTATTGAGTGGCCAAATATGAGAAATGCGTAAGACTTATTTTCGGCATTATGATGCCAGTCTACAAGCCTGCAAGAGTGCATTGCGTTTGTGTGCCTATACTATAATAAAGAGCACATGTTTACAAAATCACTCAAACTTGATGATGCATAAAGCATATACATACAGCAGCCAACCAGCTAAGCACCAGGTTGTGCATGCCTTGAAGTATTTTCAAAATATATAATAATTTATATTTGAATTTATGACAGGATATCGCCTTAATCTAATCCTTACAGGAATACTTCAAATGGGCATTTTCTAAATTTATTTTCTCTTTTTCTTTTCTTTCTTTCTCTTTGAGTGCAACAATTTCAGAAATTTTGCATTATTTTATATTTTATTTATTTGTTTATTTTGAGTTTCACAAAGTATTTCACAAGACGGGCCCGTCTCGGTTCACTGCATTAGCAAGAACCATTTTTCAGCTCTGACTGTGACTGCTCAAGCTGCAATTCGGTTTTGGCAGAGACTTCCAAACAAATGCCAGTTGCGAGTGCTTTGAGCTGGCGCCGCCTTGTCAAGATCATGTCACGCTCGAATGGAGCCGTCAAACGCAGTTGCAGTTCCAGTTGCAGTTGCAATTGCAGCAGCTGCTGCTGCTGTTGATGTTGTCATTAATGCTTCAGTTGCAATTCGGTTAAAATTCAATTAGCGAACATCGATTGACGTTAACATGTCTTATCAGCCAGGCATTTATATTAACTTAACAGGTGTCTATCTGTCTGTTTAGCATGTCGTGTGTGGACAGCCAAGAGTTAATCGCGAGCAGAAAACGATTTAATGCATATACATATATATATATATATATATATATTTAGCATTGGCACGACTCGACGCGCATTCAGATTTGCATGTCAAAGTTCAGCTGAGAAACGGCTTGACTCTGGGCATTAATCAAGAAAAATATTTTGTTTGGCCAGTCAGGGCCATTCAGGCCATCAAAGTTTCGGGGAATCATTGATCATGCTGATTATGGCGTTGCCGATCGTGACTTTGATATTTTCCTTAATTTTCTCTCATTGTGCGGCGAACGGCAAAAACACGCCAGCCGCCACAAAGGTCGCCATTGGGCAAAGAAAGTTTCGTGCTCGTTATGGCCAAGAAACACAAAAACGAAAATATCTTGGAAAATTTGGTAGCTGAAACCATGCCAAAGCTGGAAACTGCGTTGCAATCTCCTTATCAGTCAGTTGCAAAGTGTTGTTCGAGGAAAACTTACAAAATTCCCACAAATTGCATTCAGTGCGAAAAATAAATTTGCAAGATAAGACTTCCTCTGTACTGCACAGTCATGGATAGAAAAATAAGATCATGATGTAAGGTTCTAGCTACCAAATACTATATATTTGAATCGGATTCACATGCAACAGAAAATATGCAGAGGTCTGAGTAAATTATTATTATTCAGCTAAGTTTAGTTATAAGAATGACAAATAAAATTATACTTAATCCGAAAGTGGGGCAAAGCTGCAGAAGCATGATATAATGTCAGATATACCTCTATGACTGATTTATATGGAATTTATATTTTCAAACTTTGAAATTGTTATTATTTTATTATTATTATTATTTGTTAAAGCAGATCATGTGAACTTCAGCAATTCATTGGATTTATGCAACTTCTAAAAAACAATTCAGACTACGAATGTCTGAAATACTTGACATTTCATTAAGCTTAAATCATAATACAACAATTAAATTATTTTTGTATGTCAATAAAGCACGCCATATGTTCTTACAAAGAGCAATGTGGAACACCGTATTTCGCTAAAAACTCTTCGAAATTCGATTTTCAGGTGTTCAACTGTATCTGAATTATCGGTGTAAACAAGCCTATTCGCATGGTTAATAAGAGTTAACGTGCTCCCATAACGATGCATTGTTATTTGAATTAATTTCTAAACAACGATAATTTGGTCACTTTAGTGAAATGGATTTTTGTAATACAAATTTTAGAATCAATTAGTCTTTGAATGAATTTAATTTTCATTTAAGTAAAATCAGTTTCTCTGTGTTCTGCTACACTTATCCAATTGCATTTATGAGTTGTTGTAGATGTAAAAATGTTTAAATGTGTTCAAAGAAAGGTCAAACTCAAATTGAAGAGCTTTAGCTCATTCTCAATCTCAATCGGACGGGCAATATCTTGGCATCGCATTATCTTTGTATGTGCGCCTTCATTTGTATATTGTAGCTGGCCGTTCCCCAAACAGCGAATTGTTTAGAAAGCCAATCAGCAATAAAAGTCAAGCACACACACACAGAGAGGGGATTGTGACAAAACAGCGAAGCTGACAGCAAGAAGCGAGAAGCCAAAAGTAAATGACCGCCGCGGCGTATAAAATGAAACAGAAAACCAAACGAAAGAAATTAAATTTTGGTGGCTTTTATTTCGAGTCGATTGTGCCTGAGTTTTATGTGCATTGATTTTTATTTTGTTCGAAGCAGGCGCGAAAATTGTTGTTGTCAGCTTAATTTACATGCGGCGCGCTGCAGCACGGCCATCGGGCGAGAGAGGTCGAGCGATTGTGTGCCACAAGTGGCGCAACATGTCAATATTTTGTGTGCCATGCATTATGCAGGCATTAGCGGAGTTTTATGACTCAATTAAGCGCTCATAAAACAAAGTTTTCCACACAGTTCCATTTACGGGCCAGTTTTATGCCCTGCTACCGACCCAGCCCAACACCCAGACAACCAACCAGCCAGCCAGCCAGCCAGTCAGCAGATAAGCAGAAGCGCATTAATTATGCGGCTTTGCTCTGTAAGCCATTTGGGCCAGCATCCGAATCTAGCCAAAAGCCTAAAACCCAATCGCTTGAAGGTGGTTTGCGGCAAAGTCTTTTGACTTTTCGTCCTTTATCATCCTCTTTTTTTCGCTTTAACCTGTTCGGTTTTGGCCTTTTCAACGCAGCGTTAACCGACAATCCATTTACCTTGAAAGCCGCCTGTCTCGCGGCGCCAAGTGTTAATAATCTGTATGAATATTTACATAATTCAAATTTGTGGCGCCTTTTGTACGTATGTATATAAATATAAAACAGTCTCGCAGACAATTAGATACTGCGTCGACCCGACCACATTGTTTGTGACTGCTTTTCCCTGCAAACAAATATGCATTTACATTGGCTTAGAGCGAACCAATTGTCGGCCAGGCAACCTCGTTGGAGTAAATTATGACCTATGATAACTATTCCGAGTATTCCAGGTTGAATAGTAAAGTCGTGTAACCAAAACAACAAATAAATTGCAATTTAATCCGCTCACATTCGCTTAACAGATGGTAGTCTGAATATTATCGCCAACTCAAATATAATAACTCAAAATAATTTACTATTATGGAATACTTTTGCTAACGTATTAAGATTAAAAGGTATTAACTGTGATCTTTAGGCAAATTCGCCCGAATCTCGAATTTACACTTTTAAGCTGTAAAGCAAATCTTGTTAGCTTTGATCCTAGCCCAAATTTTGGAGGGAAAAGATTTTAGAAAACCGTCAGGAAGTAATCTGCAATAACTTTACTGTCTCATTTTAGAGATCAAGTTACAAAACATTTCATGATTTAGCTTTAAAGTATATATATAAAATAATTTTCTTCATTCATCTTTTGTTTCTACATGAAAATGAAAATATTCTATTGCCGATTTTACAAAGTTGTATAAATGAAAATAAGTAATTAGAATATAAACTATATACAAATATGAATAGGTATAAATAAATATATATAAAATATACCAGGTCATAATATCTATTTGATATATAATGAACTGAACATACTTTAAATTTAAAAACTCAAATAGAACATACATATATTTACAACTTTGATCAGATTTTATTTCAGTCATGTGAACCTTGAATGATACCCAAAAATGATTAGGGTTAGCTTTGCTTAGCATTCATACTAATTGACTCACATTACATGCATTTAGTATATTATATATATATAATTGTATCAAATGAGTTTATTCAATATTGTTGTCAGCAGTTGTCGCAGCTGTCAGTCAACAGCTAATTAAATAAGCCAACAAGACGTCACACTTAATCATTTTTTTGAGATAATTTGAAATTCTCTTCAGATGAAATGTCTTAAACGGAGTAAATATGGTCGCAACCTGAGAATTATTGTGTATCTGCATTCTCCAGATGTCGGTATCTTATCTTGACTTTGATTGCAATCGTGTATCTTTGCCGTTACGCGGCACCAATTTGATGAATATGTATATATATCAGATGTATATATGTATATATGTGTGTGTCTTCCAGACACTTTCTTTGCTCTCATTGCTGCTGGCTGTTGTGGCTGGTCTCGTTTAAATGGCCTGAGGGCAAAGTGGAAATCAATGCTAATTAAAGTCATGTCGATATTTGACTCCCTATATATTTGTCGCTATAAATGTGTATTTCGAAACTGTTGTTGGCGGCCCGCATAGCTATGTGACACTCAGAGATGCCGTCGACTGTCGGCTGTCGACTGACGACTGCCGACTGTTTCAGTGTCAAATGTCAACTTTCATGAGGATGACGACACAACAACAACAACTGCAGCAGCAAGTGTGGCAAACAACTATGAGTGTGACGTCAAAGCAACAGTCCATAAGTGTTTAAGCTTACATGCTCATGTCAGGCACTCTATGTATGTGTGTGTTGCCATGATATACTATGCTATGATATACAACATTTAATTGACACATGTATAGCTTGTCAACAAAACACGGCTGCCTCTGGCATCAATAGTCGCTGGCCCCATCTACCCCAGCTTCGGCTGCAGCCACCTACGCTCCCCCTCTCCCCCACTCACCCGCTCTCGCTGAATTTAAAATATATATATATATATATGCGTGATATACGGTCATGCTAATTGTGGTTGCCACTGCCGATCGGCTGCTGCTAACGTGGAAAACTGAAAGGAAATCGTGCGAATTTGCAGCGAGCGTAAAATGTTTTTCTTGTTTTCCATTGGTGTTTTTATTTTCATGAAGTTGATTTAGTTGCTAAACGCTGTGTGTGTGTGCCAGTTTTGTGTGTGCTTATTTGTTGTCTTGTTGACTGTTTGTTAAACAAATCCAGGCCGTTAATTGCCAGCACAAGTGTCAAATCCAGACACGAACAATGCCCAACACAAACAGTGCCGCGCAAGGGAGAGCAAAAGAGTGAGCGAGAGAGTGCTTTACTTTCACAAAGAACTTTCCAAGAATATCCCAAGTCGTATTACGACACAGATATGGATTTGACAAAGGCTTCGCAGCGCCCATTAGCCGCGGCGTCCGACTGTCTGGCTCCCACTTTGGGCTGCCACTTAATAAATAGTTTGATGCATTATTTCAGCTTGCATTCAATCAATAAGTCAATCGACTCTGCGCCCCTTTTTTACCCCATTCTCTGTTGCTTCTAGTGGCTTTTCCGCAAAATGCTTTTAATTCAATTTTATTTCAATTTAATTGCCACATTGCCGAGTTGCCCGTTGCCCGTTGCCCGTTGCCCGCTGCCCCAGCTACAGTCGCAGTTGCAGTCGCAGTCGCAGTCGGAGTCGGCATAGCCAATGCATATGTTTGTCTATATGGGCCTGCCTATCTCTGTCGATCAGTTCAACACGCTGACTGGGGACCTGGAAATGGGAATGGGAATGGGAATGGAACTGCGACAGCGACGGCACGGCAACGGCAACGGCGACTATGAATGCGAATGCAACTGACTGGACTGATTATTTAGCTCCGTCTCTCGATATTATACAATATTTTCGCGTTGATATATGTATGTGTATGGCATCAGCGTTGCAATGGATTTCGACTTATTCGCCTCAAGTTTTCTATGAATTTACCATAAACAATGCTAAATGGAATGCATTTGGCTGGCAATTGAACTACTTTTCGTAGAGTCCGTAGAGTCTATGCAATAAGATTTATGGGTGCATCCAAATCGATTGCACATCATAGGGGAGAACAGAAGCGACACTAAATTGAAATCAAATGGCCAATAAAATGGAATTTCACTCTCAAATAGAAATAGAAATCTATTTCACACGCAACTTGAAGTGCATATGCTAATGCTTGCAGTGGCTACCAGTACAAATGCAATGCTCGGCAAATAAACAATGCGAGCAGCGAGCAGAGACAGAGCGAGCAGAGACACTTCCCTGTTGATAATAAAAGACGTTGGTACTATTGTATTGATTGATGTCTCATCGAGTCAGAATCTGAGCACGCTTAACAGATAAGCAGATGGCATAAGCATGGCACACTTAACGTCAAGTGACCTTCAGCAGGGGCTACCGGGTTACTGCAAACATGAAGTCTTCATCATAATCAAATGCAATCACATTTTTCATTTCTCTGCAGCTTCACGACGTTGACACGATTCGCTGTTGACAGGGCGACAAATAGGGATTGGATTCGCGCAGCTATAACGGCGCCATGGAGTTAACCAAACATTTGAGTATATTGATGCTTGCTCTGCTCGCGATGCTGGCGTTTTATGGCCGCACCACAGATGCCTGCATGTGCCAGCCGTGGCATCCACAGACGCACTACTGCAATGCTGATTATGGTGAGTGGAAGTGGGGGAAGCAGTCGAGTGTGTGAGACGTGTGAGTCCTTGGTGAATTCAATCTAAATACTCGTATTTCCTTGCAGTTGTGCAGGTCCGCGTTCTGCGCAAGTCGAACATCATCGACCCGGAGAAAACCTTCTATAAGGTGCAGATAAAGCGCATTTACAAGGTAAGCACTCGCCTCGGCCCTTTCATTGCTCTTATTTCCCATTATCTCATTATTTCATTATTACATTATTCCATTATCTTACTTCCCGTTAGGCTACACCTGAAGCTCGCCGGATGCTGCGCGACGGCCGCCTGTCCTCGCCGAGCATCGACTCGATGTGTGGCGTACAGCTGGACATTGGCAAGATATACATCATTGCCGGACGACAGCAGCAGCTGAATCTGTGCAGCTACTACAAGGAGTACATCAAGATGACAATCAGCGAGCGTCACGGCTTCAGTGGCGCCTATGGCACAGCCTGCAACTGCACAGTAAGTGTAATTAGGGTCAACTATCCATACTCGGATATAACGAATGCGTCCCTCCACAGATCAACTACCAGAGCACGCAGGAGTTGGAGCACGCAGGCAACTGCAAGTGGTCAATGCGTGACAAGTGCAAGAGAGACTACTCCTCCTGCGTGCTGCACAAGATCCGAACACCCATGGGCGTGTCGCAGAGCTGCCGCTGGCGACGCACGCATCTGTACAAACAGTGTCTGAGCTATCAGTAGAGCGTCGACCAGGAGCTAGACCTGGAGCTGGAGCTGGCCGTCGAATGGCTTTTGTTATGCAACAGATTTTTTAATTTTAATTTTATACTTGAGTTTTGTGTAAAGCTTTAATTCGTACGTTATGCTTAATATGTTATTTATTAATGGATGGCTTCTAGACGTGACCACAATTCGAGGTAGCTACTTAACCTAATTAGCAATTAGCACTTAATCTTTAATACACTTACCAAATCACGCGGGTTCGGGAAGAATGTCTGCTCGATCAGCGGAAAGCCGTCGCGTCCCAGACGCCGCTGCAGCTGCAGCAGATGTGCGAACACCCATGGCTTATCCTATACAACAGAGAAGAGAGCGAGAGAGAGAGAGAGAGAGAGAAAGAAAAAGCAAATGATTTCAGGCCAACTCAATGCAGAGAAGGAGTCCTCTTTCAACTCACCTGGAACTGGTAGATGGAGTGCAGCGAGTTGATGCTGGGCACTCCGCCGTACTTGAGGCCCAAAATGGTCGAGCGGTAGTCGCTGGAGCCATCACGCGGCGGTTGGCGTATCAACACGAAATCCGGCCGAAAAGAACGGGCAACCTGTATTTGTTTTTTTTTTTTTTTTATTATTATTATTAAATATTATTGTCATTATAAATTTGAGTTGTTTTGTGTGTGATATTCCAAAGTTACATTAGAAACACATATGAAGAGCAGATTAAAATATTTTTAATTTTTAGTTGAGCCTTAACTAAGTGTACGCAAAATGAAATAAAATAAAAACGAAAATCAAAAGTTTAAAGCATTAAATTCAACTTAAACGCTGCACACATTTTCTTTGAATGTCCTGCAAAGGCGTCGCTATAATTGCAGCGCAGAATTTCCAGCGATGCGTGCACATATAATCAAGCTATCTGCTCCGTAATTATATACGACTGTCAACTCAGTCGTAATATGCACATGCACACACACGCACACACGCACACATACGGTACTGCGTGCTGCACATATCCCTGTGGCACGTAAGCATCAGATAATTTTATCACGTTCCATATGCTATGCATCAATTCAAGCGTTGTCGATTCATACGTTTTCACTGCATACTTTTATGCTGAGCAAACAAATACGTTTGGTGAAAATAAATGAAGACTCTTGGATAAATCGGTTATTGGATACTGACTTGGATAACTTAGTACTGAATTGAATGTGATATTTTATGAAGTCACGGATACTTTCGGATTTTCTGTTAAGGTTTGAAACTTAGCTATAGAGAAGATTTCTTAAACTGCAGCAGTTAAATGATTTTTCAGTAGCATACTTTTGGGCTGAGTCAACAAATAGATTTGGTGAAACTGGTTGAAATTGCTTTAATATTATTTACTGAATATAAAAATTAGAAAGTAGTGTTGAAGCAGTTTTGATAGCATGAAAAATTAAGAATTTTTAAACTTATTTAAAACTTATCGTATGAAATGATTATAACATTTTCTTTATGCCAGTAATCTGACAACCATTTATTATTTATTTAATTATTTAAAATCATCAAAGTTACTCTTTGCTTTACAACTTTGGTGAATATAAGTGAATCGTCTTAGATATGGTTGTTGGATATAAATTCGTATAAATGGGTTATTGGCTGCAGCAGTATAAGGTTGTAAACTTGGATAAATAAAAATGCATTCTTATGTTCACATTTATGTTACATACTTTTAGGATCAGCAAACTAATATGTGTGGTGAAATTAAATGAAGTATTCCGATAACTCAATAGCTGAATGCAATGAATTCAATACGGTTAAGAGCTTTGCTATAGGAAAGATTAATCCATTGTGAAATGTGATACTTAACAGAAGCATTAAAGCAGAGTAATCGAAACTATAACTTAAATTGCTTTGCAATTTTTACTATGAAACTTTTAAGCGTACTTTGGAATTGAACGAGATTTATTTTCTTTACAGCTATCTACAAGTGTCTGCTGCTTACGCATCAACTCACTTTATGGGCAAATAATTTGCAGTATAAACTATAAATGCAGTATGCAGCAAGTAGGTCATGGTTAAAGCACTTGCGCTTTGATTACTTGCTCAATGGTGACCACAACCGAAGTGCTGGGAGATAAATAAACACCTCTGAGTAGAAAGCGTTGATAAGCGAAGCTCTCGAGTGTCATTTGGATGGCAAATAAATTGAATGCGTGCCCGCTGGAATCTATCTATCTATCTATGGTGACGACAAGCTGGCCCTTATACTACTCGAACGCGCATTAGATTGAAATGTGAGGGCAATAAAAACAAATACAACAAAGCTGTAAATAAACAGGCAACTAACAAGTGCAACGAGCTGACAGGCAACGAGAGACCGCGAGCTGTCCTTGCACTAATTAAGAGCAAGCACGTTGGCTCCGAGAAGGGACTGCAACTCACCCGGGTGCCGCTGCGATAGGCGGCCATGGTGACGACCGGTCCGGTGTCGGCGCTGGAAACGACGGTGATGTCCTGCGGATGCACAGCAGATAATAGAGAGGGAGTTCACAATGGAATTAGTCTGACACAAGCTTACTCGGAACTCTGCCTGCTCCACACGTATGTCGAAGTCGCCATGCAAGCGCCGGCCACGGAAGTACTTGGACCAGTCCGTGTTCTGATCATCCAGCACCAGCAGCGTGAAATATCTGTCCTTGTTGAAGGCGGGCGCCCGCTGGGTGGCACTCTGAACCGCAGCTCCTGTTGGTGTGACAAGTGTTGAAAGAGATTAGCAAATAATTTAATTTCACTTTATATTCCAAACAGGACGGCTTCACCATCAGCTGACTCTAGAATCCATGTTGTCTATGACTTCGCCACATATCGTGTGCAGAAATTTTTCATATGATTAGTAAGAACTCTATGGAGCTGTAAGTTGAAGTAAGCTAATTGATACATCATAAATCATTGTCATAAATTCTATTGTAATAGAATAATAGAGAGAAATTACGTGTTATTAATGCGATTCAATTTGAACGAATTTCATGAAACATGGCACGATTGACGTGGAAATGATTTATTATACTACTGCTCAGTGTATTATAGTTTGGCCTTGAATTTGACTTTACATAAACGCAGACAGTTTGCGTCCTCCAATTTAAATTTGTTTTTTCATCAGCATCAATAGTTTGGTCATCAATCATTAACCTAGTCTCCTGACTATCATTTAAAATTTCCTATGCAGTCGTATATATTTGTGTTAGCTTATTACTATATTATAAAGCAGCCATTGAAGCCATGTAGGAAAACATGTTTAGTCTCAAAAAATCTGTTATCCAGAGTCCTCCTCAGTCAGGAGACGGCTGTCAGTATCATATTCATGCCTGAACACTGTGTATCCTTAGACAAGAATTGACTGTTTTCTGAGCTTTGTATGCACAATTTATATTTGAGTTTATCAATCACAAAAACTCAACTGACCAAAAAATAAATAAATGTACACAAACTTTAGTTATTATTGTACTAATTGACGGCGCTTAAAACTCCACCACAGCAGATAGTCGAAACGACTTTATATTTATAAGGCAGGAATAAAAGGAATAAAACATAAAACACTGCTGTGAGAAAGTTGAGATGAATAAAGTTTTCAGCTGAATATGTCCAACGTTCAGCGGGTAGGGGATACGGATCCCTTAAGCTCTGTACCCCCCACTGAGAATGGTCTCATTGAGCTTAGCCCCTTGTGGACGTATGACGAGAGTATTGTGGATGCGCAGCGTTGGCGTTGGCAACGTGGGAAATAAGAACGTGAAATAAGAACGGGGAATATGCTCTCTGATGGTGCAGAGAGTGGTAGAGATAAGCTGAAAGCTTCTGCAGACACCTTGAAAGTACATTGGTGGCCGTATTGCACTTATCCCTTTTTAAAAAAATATTAATTGTAGTGATTGCGTGGTTGTAATCCCCAACGGGGATTGCAGAAATACTAGCTTTCTCTACTTGGAAAGGGTTTAGTAAAAATTATTATTAGAATTCCTTGAAGGCTACTCCTTTACTGCAAATATTAAATTACTCGTTGCATTAAGAGTTACTACTCTTAGTGTAATAATAATAATTGTTAATATTTCCTTTCCAACTAATTAGAAAGACTCATTGAATATAAATGTCTTCTTATTCTCATAGAGTTTCGTATATATAGTTAAAGTTATCTAGATGGACTGCCATTTAGCTATTTAGCCATTTAACTAACTATATCTAAATTGTATATCGTCGGCAAACCGACGATTGCCGTTCCTGGATTCGTAGTTGATCTATTGTCTAGCCATAGCATACCCAATATGGAAGCGCCCTGATCTCGTGCGGCGCCCGTTAAGCTCTGCACACGCTGCAAGAGACTCTCACGCGACTTGGCCGGGCTGGTGGGCGCGCTGACGCCACGTGGCGGAGCTGGAGCCGCTGTTGGCGGTGCCTTGCCAGCGCCAAAGCTCAGCGACAGCTCCGGAGCGGCGCCGGCGGGCTGCGGCGGCAATTGGCCCGGTGCCGGCGGCGGCGGCATGTTCGGTGGGCCGCCGGCCACAGGCGGCTTCGTTGGCTGGTCCTGTATAGGACGCGCAGCTGGCGGCAAGCTATTGGGATCGACATCGTCGACCTCGGAAGACAAGTCTCCCGAGCTGAATCTGCGCGCATGTGGCGTGGATGTGGATTAGTTGTTAGTGTTTGGGTGTGGTGTGGATTTGATCGTTGTTCGTGGATTTGGTTGTGATTATCGTAAGGTCGAGCCATTCGACAGGTAGACAAGTGAAATGTGCAGCGCAGTTGAGTGAGAGAAAGAGAAATAGAGAGAGAGAAAGAGAGAGAGAGAGAGAGAGAGAGAGCGCGCACAATTGGCGTCGCGTGGGGGGAGACAAAATAGACAAACATATGAAATCTCAAATTAGTCTCGTCCAACCATTGCCGCCCTTCCCGCTGAGGAAGGGGGCGTTTCCTTTTAAGGTCTTTACCTTCTCTTCAGGAAATTAACATTGGAAGTGAAGCTTGATTTAAACGACGAGAAATTCAGGGTGCTGCTTTTAGGTTCCTGTGCGGCACGCGAGCGAGCGAACAAAATGGAGGAGAAAACACAAAGTAATTTATAGTATTTAGTTTAGAACTTAGAACTTAAGTGCTGAAAATTTTGGGCATTCCATAAACGAATTGTTGTTGCAGTGCATTGATTGACACATTTACTGAGATATCGATCTATTATGTAAGCACTTTGGTAGTATGTATGTGTATTTATAATAAATATTCATATATTCAGTATATTCAATGCAAAACGTTCAAAGCAGTACATAAACTTAAAATGCAATTAAAGACTTGGGCACATGGCTCTAATCAGACTTTGGCTTGGCAATTGCCAATTGCCAATTGAGTTGCCCAATTTCACCCCTGAGCGAGTCGCTCTTTGCATTTTAATTGCCGGCACACGAGGCGTATACTTGTTGGTCACTTCGAATGGAAATTCACACAGTGAAAGATGGTAAAAATCGTAAAACAGAGAGCTAAAGCATGCGCCCGGAACACGAACTCTCGCATTGCCGAACGCACTGGGGGAGCCCCAATTTCAAATTTCATATGTCAACTCGTTGAGAACTCGATTAGTAAATTGTTCATAAATAAATCATTTAAATGCTAGACTCGATGCGGGTCACTTACAAACTGCCAACTGGCTTAGGTGTGTGTTTATAGAGCATGGAATTGCAATGAGGATTTGCGCGTAGAATACATGTTGTGGGTTTGATAGTCGAGCGGACGGAGTAAGAGTCAAAGTAAATGAAAATTAAAATAAATTCATTTAAAATTGCGCTAGAAGGCAGAGAGTGAATCTAAATGGAAAAATATTGGCACATGTGCAAAACGAACATAAAAAGTAATAGCTTGCAAAAGGATACGAGCAGAATAATAAAATTTAATTACGCGCAGCCTGGCAACAGGTGAACGCTGCCAACTGCTGTCGACCGAGCTGTTTTTTTGCCATGGACAACTGCGTACTATGAATGGCTACCGAAAGCTAAGCAGGCACCTTTATGGAGTGCTGCACTTTGTGTGCGTCTTTTGTGGACTCCAGCTGGCAACAAAAAATAATAATAATAATAATACGAAAAACAAAAAAAATCAATGATGAATTTTAGTGGCGCCTTGTTGTGCCTTGTGAAGCATGCCAAACACTTGTAGTGAAAGCGCTGCTCGGCTTTCTCATCGTGCTGCTGGCCCTATTGTGCTTTATTTGCATTGGCTGCGCCCCTTCGGCTCAAGGCTCTCGAAACTTTTCAGGCTGACAGTATGGGCCAACACACGCACAATAAGCAAATAAACCACTCTGGCTTATGTGGCCTCTTTTTGCTGCACTAAACCAAACATTAAAGGCAAAAGCTGAACAACTGAAAACGGAAAACTGAAAAGCTGAAAAGCTGAAAATATGTGATGCAATTGCTGATGCAAGGCGTGGCATGATATATGTATATGTTCAAGTGTGTGTGAGTGATATGAATGATATGAATGCATAGCTATGGAAGGAATTTAAGAGCTCGGCACTGCCTTACCGGTGGCGGGGCGCAGATTCGCCCACACCCAGCAGTTGCAATGGCGCTAATATTGACCGTGGACAACGATGGACCCGAACAGTTGGCCGGTGTTCAGTGGTTCAGTGGTTCAGTTCTCTATGGCACTGCGCTGCTATTCACAGATGATATCTTTCAGCGGTCTGTTGAAGCTCAAGAGTCTCTCTGCAATTAAAGAACAAAGAAATCATATTTTAGTTTATCCACTTCGCCTTTGTCAAAGCAAAAAACAAACATTCAACTGTCAGGCAAACTCCATAAAGTCACAAGGCAGACAAAACTCTTTGGTTGCCTCGCTCAGGACTCACATAACAAACCAACAAGCCTGACTGTCTGACTGTCTGTCTGTCTTTCTGCTGCTGTTGTTGCGACCAGCTCGAACGATTATTATTGTTGGTTCAATGCACTCGCCTGCCGCTAAATAGGCCAAAGCATACAGCAAAAACTGTAGTCTGTGCAAAGCTGAGAGTACGAAATAATTGCAGAGAAAATATATTGTACTTCTCAAAAGAGTGAAAACTTTTTACCATGCTGAATGATTTATGACCCAACAATTTGTTTTCATCAAATTGTCTAGTGCGTCTGTCAAGAAATTTAATTAGCTAAATGTAGAGCATTTAAGAGATACAAACATTTTTGTTCTACTCATTCGATTTCAATTTCTTGCTGTTGCTAAGCAAAACAGTTTATTAATTTAATAAGTTTGTACAGTCTCAGGCAGGAATCATTGACTTGAATACATATTGTTAGCCTCGCATTTTAGCCTACTTCTTATACTTACATAACAATGAACTTCCCTCCAACCAGCCCAACTCAATACCTTGAAGTTATTTCACAGTCTCCCATGTGGAATGTGAAACTGCAAAAATCTCTCTTATTTCATTTGCTTTTCTTTTTCTGTTTTTTCTTCTTCTTTATTTCGCACTGTACTTTAGTCCCCTTTAATAATCTCTGCCTTGTTATTTTGTAAGTTTTTCTTTTTTTCAATTATTTTATTCGTACTTAACAGATTCTTTACAAAATTATCTTTTCAATTTTCATAAATACATTTCCATTGAATCAGTGCTATATAATATTACTGACAATATTTGAGCATAGCCAGTCGGTCGAGCAAATAAAATATCCCCATTGAGTTGGGCATATGATTGTGGCACGATTTTGCAGTATTTGCTTAGGATATATTATATTTATGTTTCATTTTCAAATTTTTATTGACTCTCGATTCGTTACTCAATAAAAAGCCTTGGATATTGTATTAAAATCGGTTGTATCGGTTGTATTGGTTGTATTTAAGTGAATAAATAAATAAAAATAATATAGGCTAATATCTGGATATTAATAATTATATTTCATTTACTTTGTTTATTTTATATTTATATCTCAAAATTAATACGAAATTATATTCTGCGTAAACTTTATAAAATCAGAGGACAATTTCAGTAAATCAATTGTTTTTATTAAGTTATGTTATCAGCAACAAAATATTATACCTTATTTAAAATAATTTAATTTTAATTTACTAAATTGGCCAGGGCAAACCGTGTTGCAAATAAGTATTGTCAGGATATGTAAATGGATGACGTCATGAGTCTGAGCAAAAAGAATATATTAAATATGACACAACGTATATGTAATCTTATATAAATGGCTGATATATGCTCTTTCATAAGCTGATGCACATTCAAATGAACAATCTGAGACGTAGATTCAAGTCATGCAGCTACTCACAGTATGAAAATGATAAAAATGCAAAATGAATTTGCTTGAAATTATTTGCTGAGGAAGTGCCTGCCGAAGGCAAGAGGACGTAATTATATTTATTATTTATTATGAGTCAAAGCAAAACGCTAAAGAACAAAAATAACCTCTTAAAGGCCGAGTTGAATATAAATATCAGTTATATATTAACTAATAGTCAAATAATGAGCATCATAACTCAAGTCATTTTTCTTATATAAATAATATAATCAAATAAATATGACTCTCATAAGCTAAGGGCTCTCCTTTTCTTAAAGCCAAAAGAGTCTAGAGTCGCACTAAATTTCTAGTTGACAATTATTGTGCTGGCCCACTTTGTTGGGCCTTCACTGAAAAGGCTTGAGTGACTTAAGGTGTGCGTGTTACAAATTGACGCAAAGGCCTTAGGCGCTGCTTGGTCTCCGACGTATGTCCTTGGCAGGCTCTAATGATATGTACATAAATTGAAATTCGTTAGACAGCGGAATGGGAATGGTAACGACAACGGGAATGCGAATGAGACTTGGAATTACAAATACCAAATTTACAGGGTCATAAAATATGCATAAAGCTTAGATTCGGACAATGTAGGACTTGCATTTATGGCATAAGCTCTCGTGATGGGCTATTAGAAGCTGGCGACATTACGCATACGCCATGTAGTTTGCCAATGGCGTCACTGAGTCTGCTCTGACGTTCAAGTTGTGCCACATTCGCGTGGGCGGCCGAGCAGATCCAATGCGACTGACTCGACTGATTTGAGTGTGTGTGTGTGTGTGTGTGTGTGTGTGTGTGTGTTACTGAAGCTGTGCAAGTGCCGACGTTGCTCCTTTGCCACTGTGTGGCATTTGCCATTTCATCCTCTCTTTCGCTCTCTCTCTCTCTCTCGCTCACTTACACACGCTTGCCTGCAAATGTCAAAGGTGACAGATGACTGTGCCAAATAAACTAAATCGGAAGCGGAATGTTGTTGGTGGGCAAAGTAAACTGATATTGGTCGTGGATGTTTGTTGTTTAATGCAGCGTCTCAAATTGTTTGTTGCACGCAAACTTTGCTCATGCTGAATGAATGATGATGAATCAGAATTTGTATCTGTAACCTTCAATTGCTTACATAACAGCGAAAGTTAACAATTTTCATAATTTGCTTTAGGGAAATTCTCATTTGTTGCATAGCCGGAATATCTTAACTTTCGCAATATCTAAGCTGTTGCCCTCACACACACACACACACACACACACACACATGTGCACACACGCACAGTTGAAACTTGATATACTGACGCCAGTTCGTCTGGCCGTGGCTGTGGTATGCGCAATTTGTAAAATTTCTGAACTCATAACCCGAGTTAAGCATTCCTGTAACTTTTTCTTTTTGTAGTCTGCTGAAATCTGTGCTTCAAACTCCATTACAACGTTTAACTACTTGATGGCTGTCGATTGCGGCTCACAATTCATCAACGTCGACACGAGAGGGCAGTGCGGCTGTGGCTCTGGTTTTCATATGAAACTTTTTCTCGTCTCGTTGCATACAACATGAAAAAATGACAGGAGGCAGGAGCTGAGGCAGGAGCTGTGGGCTCATTATACTGTTGCCGCAAAAAGGGGGCAAAAGATTGCCGCAAACACCTGCAGCCACATCTAACCCATTTTCAGGTCGCATTTCCTTTACCAACAGTTTAGCTGGCATTTGCGTTCGGGTCATGTGACGTTGGCTGAGAACGTGAACGAACGCTTTAATGTGTTCTCAATGGTAATTAAAGCATAAAACTGACAAAATATGTGACACAAATGTGACACCGCTTGCGGCAGAGGTCAAAGACTCGCTCCTAAAAAAAGCAACAGCAAATTATGGCTTACGCAGGTAGAGAGAGAGGATATGGCTATATGTATATGTGTGTGTGAGTGATTGTGTGTATCTACTTTTTTTTAAAGTTAATTAGTGTTAAATCCACACCATACTATAAGCTCGTGTTATATGTATGCAATGATAAGCTCAACTTAATATTATATAAAATATTATTAATTGCATACTTCTGGGCTGTTTTCTATAAATACTCTTTCTTTGTTTACAGCTCTAATTAATATTTGCTCACTTGGCAATTAGCAAAACATATTAAAAATGCACAACCAACTCAGGCCTCCATTTCGGCTCTTCAAGTGCCGCCCACTTCCACTCCCACTCCCATCCACGTTCATTATCCCTTCATAGCGGGTTTTGTGGGTTAGCAGGTTGCTAATCCGTGGAGACGCAATCCAAACGCTTTAATCGCTCAGTGCTTTTTGTTTTGTGTCTAATTCAATAAAACGCCTCGGCCTCTGACTCTGCCTCTGCTTTCAGCCTTTGCCTGGGGTTTGTTGTTACGGCGTCTGTCTACACTTATCATACACACACACACACACACACACACACATAAATATACACACACACACAAAAGATACACGCACACGCTGTCCGTCTGACTGAATTAGTGATACAGAATTTTTTACCGTTTTTCGATTTTTGGCAGTTCCAAATTCCTTTGAGTTTGTGAGTCGCACCTTTTCCTTAGCCGAAAAGAGTAAAGGTATTCACACAGATATTTTGTTGTTTTCGTAATGAATTGATTAAATTGTTGATGAAATAACCGAGTGAACGCTGTGGGTAAATTTGGATTTATCAAAAACACAAAAATGATTTTTTTTTTTCAATTTTGTTATAAAATTTCGAGCGCACAGTGCAAAAAATAGCTGAACTATCAACGACGGTGATGAAATTTTCACTGAGCGTCGAGTCGAGTTTTATAAGAATTTCCCACCAAAATGCTATGTGTAACGATGTAAGAGAGCGGAATTCCTTGAGAGAGCGAAAGAGAGAGAGAGAGAGAGAGAGAGAGAGAGAGAAAGTTTAAAAATCTCTAAAGGCTTAGTAAACAAGTTGTTAAATTAAATAAATAAAACTTTAATTTTAATTTCACTTGTATGTTTCAAACTTATTGCTCAGCTAAAACTTAACAAATTATTATCAAGTAATTTATAGAGTTCCTTAAAATTCTTATAAATACAAAAAAAAATGTAAATTTCCGTTAATTCTTTGGCGTTAATCAACACTGCTTAATTTAGTTGCTCTCTGCGCTCTATCACCCTCTCTGGGCTACGGCGCATGCGTCTGATAGTAAGCCTATGGGAGTATCGATTCATTCAAGTCTTCTTACTAGCAACCACCGTCACGCACACTCGCACACTCGCACACACACGCATACACAAGCACACTCACTCACTCACACGTGCTTTAGTTTTATCAGCAAAGAGCGTAACGGTAGCGTTATGAATGATAAAAGGCCAAGTGGAGTGCCCAATGCTAAATCATTTTTCAACGATCTGGCAACACTCTGCTGCCATGGCCAATAGCAGATACGGATGAGATACCAAACGAACGAAAGATGTGGCCAAAAAGCGAGACATGAAAAAATGTCTGTAGGTAAACACAAAACAACAAAAATAATAACGAAAAAAAAAGCCAAAGTAAAGAGTGCTGAGCTCTGAGTGCTGAGCGCTGAGCGCAGAGCGCACACAACAACAGCAGCAGCAGCAACAACAACGAGAACTGACAGCAACGGAGCGGCAACTAAGCTCAATGCTAACTCAACTTGGAGCCCGAGCATCTACCACGAAGGCCCCACGCTCCCAGTTTCAGTCCCAACAAAACTCTCGAGCCGTAAAGTTGTTGCTAACGTGTCAGACGGAAACTTCAGTTGCGTTTCACTTAAGCGCGTCGAACACTCTCGATATAGTATAAACAGTTATAATTAATTTGTGAGTGCAGCTAACAAAACTCGATTAACAAACACGCTTACCAACAATAAAAAAAAGTAGTTTTTTTTTGTTATTATATATTTGAAATAACAATAAAGTCGCCCAACAAACTTGTTGCATAAACTTGTTTTCACGTGCTGCGCGCTAACAATACTTGCTGAAGAGCGCAGTGAATGCTTTGGCATTAGATAAAACAGTTTGCATCTGTCGGCAAAAACAATAAATATTTAAATAATATTATAATAATTTGGCAAATTTCATGCGCAAACAGTTGTGAAAAATAACTTTAGGAAGTGATAATGCTAATCGAAAAGCTCGCAAGTTGCGCGAACAGCTCTTCGCACGCTCCGATTCGTGCTCTTAACTTGGCTTAGGCTAAGCTGCACATTTCTCTTAGTTGCGTGCTTGTTGTAAGCCAAAAGTTAACAGCTCTGGGCCAAATGTTTCTTTATTTTTAACGTCCTATTGCATAAAGTGCGTTCACGCTGCATAAATTACAAAAAACTTTAGCTAAAGTCTTTAGATATTTGTACACATGCTGTGGGCTGTTGCTATTGTGAATCAGGAATTAAAAATATGGATAATTGTTTTTTTTATATATATATATAAATATATTAACTGAAATATTTTGGATACTCCATTATGGCATTGTATCACATTTTGTCACATACAAAGCGCATTTCAGCTATTTCGCTCAGGTTTTTTTTTACCTGTTGATGACAATGCGATCTCATGACGTAAGCGCGCTCTCAGTCAAGTTTTTGTTTTCTGCGAGTCTCTTTTAATGCGCGCCAATTTATTATTGGCATTTAGTGTTTGTTGTAGTTTATTTTTTGCCGCAGCTTCAATTGGTATGCCATAAATGAATATGTATATCGCTAAAAAAAAAAACTTGTTTCGCACACGAATTCTCATTGTTTCATTTGAAATGATTCGCGTGAATTTTTCCGTGAAAACAAGCAGCTTCATTTTAAATTTTAATGCGCCGCTCCTATAGTTCAATCAGGTCGGGGTTGCTTTTAGTTTTGGTAGAAAAGCAAAATAAGAAATATTAAAAGAAAAAAAAAAAAGCAACGTGAAATTGAAAATGAAATCGTGTACGTGAGAAGCAGATGCGTGGCTTGTGGCCCACATTGCAGCAGAAGTTTCAAAGATAAAAAATCATATTAAAAGATTAGAAATTAATGTGGACGGAGGCCGGGCCCTATACACTTGTGTCACGTTTGCGCACTTCAAATTTCCTAGAAAGTTATGGCTAGAAAACCACAAAAATCTCATAACGATCTGAACTGCAGCTGCGCCGCTGAAAGCGAGGCAATAAACCGCAGGAAATCGGCTATGGTTTGCTATATCGGCTATGGCTAAGGCAATTGTTAAAAGCTCGCATTGTTCTCGCATCTCTTACTGACTCATCGTCTGATGAGCATTTGAAAAATAACAACATCAATGGCAATAGCTATAGCAACGGCAACAATAATGAGCTGAATGAGTAATTTGTTATGAACTGCAGCTGGGAGCAGCTGTTTAGCTGGCTGCTGCGTGAGGCGCATGAAATTTGCCATAATTTGTAATAACAATTTGTAGCGTGCTTGATCAACGACTTTTTGCAGTTGCCAAAAGGATAAGGCTCGGCAGGCGCCAGCAAACAAAAGACTTAGGCAACAAACGTGCCCCACCACAATGACAAACCACACAAAGGAAGCGAACGGCTGCCGTTCGAGCTGGGCGGCATTCTGGCTGCTCTTCAGCGCTCTGCTAGTCACACAGGTAAGCTAATATCAACTACTCTCTCTCTCTCGCACACACTCTTACGCCTAGGGGGGGCTGTGAGAGTAGGTAATTATTACTAGTCAAATGGCGCGTACTTTTCTTCCATTTCACTTTTCATTTGCATACAATACTGTTCTGGATGGGCCGGGCATAAAAACGAGGTTAACCGCGGGCTCTGACATTACTGCTGACCATTTTCATGGCGCACTCGTCGTTAACTCGTACAAACAACATTCGCTGCGGGCACGTGAATTTTCCACGGCAATTTTCCAGGCAAGACAAATTAATGAACTGTGCTGTGGTCGCAGCTGCGCCAGTTGCTCAGTTGCTCAGTTGCTCAGTTGCTCAGTTACTAAGTTACTCAGTTCTCCAGCTCTCAAGCTCTCCATTTCTTTAGCTTTTCAGTTTATCAATAGAGAGGCGGCAATTCAAGCGACTTGGGCGCTTGTACTTATTTTTCACTTCTCAAATGTGCCACTGACCGAAATCTTAACTTTTACCAAACATAGGTTCTACTCGCTTCTGTCCCTTCCGCTTTCCGCCGTCTGCCATCTCCGCCCGGAGCCAATTTTCAATTGTTAGCGCTCGGCCGAGAAATGCTTTGATTTCGTTTTCGGCTTATGAAATGGCACAAATCTATTAAAGCGACAGCTGCAAAGGCTTGGCATCAATTGAAATTGGTCCAAGCCGGTCTTTAAGCAGCTGCAACAACTTACCGTAGTTGCTGCAGCTAGTCAGAGAAATCTGGGAGGAAAACAAACGAAACATTTACTCTAGGCCATTGGCCGTTGGCCATTATTGTGGGGCTTGGCCAGTTGACTGACAGCAAGCCAGCGAGAAGGTACAAAAACTTTCAGTTTCTGCATATGCAAAGACAGATTGAAGCAAGTATTGTATTTATCGATGTCAGCGGCCGCGTAAAAATGACATCATAAAACACATGAAGCACATAACGCATGCCACATAACACAGAGCGCCCACGTGGGGCGTCAGTCAGGCGTTTGGGCTTGGCTAAAAGCACTGCCTACAACTAAATGCAAAGCAACAACGACAACGACAGCAATAGCAACAGCAACAGCTATTTACCTTTTAGTTAGCTCAGGCTAATGCAAAACTCACAGAACCTTGAAGCAGAAACAACGACAAACAAACGCAGCGGAGCAGCTTTGATGAACACGATCAAGATGATGTTGATGAAGATAATGATGTTGATGCTGATGAAGGGCTTGATGTTCATTATGACAGCTCGTTTGCTAATTGATGATTATAATATAAGTTTACCGACTTTACTCTGCAGTAACTTTGAGGCTGCGTATACGAGTTTCAAGACATTCACACATTCACACACACATTACACACATACACACATGAGTGGCTGCATGTTAAATATCTGTTAAAATTGAAAATGTTTATCTGCCTTACGGTACTTTTGTTGTTGTTGCCTTTGCCACAACTTTGCTTTTCACACTCATTAAGCAACAGACGAACTTGCGTTTTCTGTTTTAAGCCACAAAAGGTTGTTCACACAACGGCCAAGAGACCAGAGACGTGAATTTCGGCATTTGGACATGGCCAAAACGTATTTAAAATGCGCCACGCATTTGCGACAACTATCGACCGTGTTATTAAATATAATTGTCGCCCCAATGTAAATACAATACAATTATTGACTTGCACATTAGCAAGGTATAGGAATTTGCTATTGTTATTGTTGTTGTTGCTGTGGTTGTTTTTATTGTTACGGGCCATTAAAATCCATTTCAATGTCATAGCTGACAAAATATGCTAATTTTTCATAGAGACTCTCACACACACACGCATATATTATTATATATTTCTATATATAATCATCACATATGTGAATAGCTATGCTATGCATGTGTATTAAGCATGTCGTCATATGGTTCGAACATTTGTTGCCCGCTAAAGCCGAAAAGGTAACAAATATGCCAGACACAAGCCATTTAAGATCTTGCCCATTTGGTTAGAAATGACGAGTTATATGCACGTTGGCAGCAGGTAGAAACATTTGGATTTTGCATTATATATACTAAATTCATATGTGTATTCATATAACTTATACATGCATACATCAATCTGTATTCATCTGCGAACTATAGTTAAACAAGCACGTGTCTTGCAAGTGTTAATTAAAGTGAAATATGTCGATATATTTATAGTTTTTATTATTCCTATATATATATATCTATATATATCTGTATACATATATACATACATGTTCATTTCTGTTAAGAATGTCGCACTGTTTTACCTGGTATATGATTCATTGCTTGCTTCACAGAAATCTTTTCTGACTTTTCAGCAGTTCCGCTAACAAAAGACTTAGGCAACAAACTTGTTGATTGTTTCAGATATGTTGATTGAAGCTCTTTCATCATAGGTTCTCTTGTTTTTTTATGTATGTCTTTGGCAAACGGTAAAACTCCAGAACAGCTACGCATTCATAAAAATCTGACCAGATCACAGTTGGGTCCGTTTAAAGACTTAGTTTATGTATTTTTTGGCATTTTCAGAATGCAAATAGAAGAATATTTGTGATGCACGGCACTATGCTCCAATTAGCAGCCGGGTGGATGGTTAGCTGGGCAGACGGGTAATTGGCCAGGTTTTCTTCGCATCCAATCATAACTCGGCCGCAATATTGTGTGCAATGAAGTGAACTGCTCGAGGTGCAGCTCACCGGATTGTCATGTTGTCATACTCGTAGTGGAACTAACCGCCTGCTGGACTGGGCCAATTAGAAGAGCAACCAGTTTCTATGCCGCACGCAACCGCCACTGGGTTAGTAGTGTGTCTATGTCTGAAGACGCTACGACTAGCACTGCGGCAGGTACAGGTACAGCTACAGGTAGAGTAATAGGTAGAGAGGTACAGCTACATCTACAGGTATAGGCCAGGAAGCGTTGTCCCATTAGATTGCCCAGCTGGGTGTGCTACGCAGTTAGATGCCAACTGCTGGCCATAATTCTCACCGAAAAAAAGAAACGGAAAGAAAAAATCATGTTTATGTCATGTACCAACAAACTGGCCACGAAATCTATTGGCCTGTAGCATTCTGAGTTGACGCAATTTAACGCCGCGTTGATTTCGAGTGCAAATTATTTGTTTACTGGCCGCTCGCCAATTACCAATTGCCAGTTGGCATTTGTGCCTGTTGTCAGTCTAGCGTAAAAAACATTGAAATTTATGCAAAAGCTTTTGGCATATTGGGTCATCAACTACAGCAGCAGCAGCACCAGCAGCAGCAGCAGCAGTAGTTGGTTCTCAGCAGTGCGCCACGGGGAGAAAGTTCTTTCTTTTGTTTGGCTTTTGGCTAGTCGACTTCATTATTTGATTAGCTTGCATTGTTAACGCTCAGTGCAGTGCGCACAGCTCTGCTTCGGCTGCGGCTTCTGCTTCTGCTACTCTTTTTAGCCCTGTCACTCCACGCAGCAAAAACAATTTAGCCAATGATTTTTTTTTTACCTGTAGCTGTGGTAAAAGTGGGTTTTATTTGAAACAAATGGAAAAACCATTTGCCAGTTCTCATTTGGTTGCATTTTTTTGTGAAATTTTCCTTGGCCACATGAGTCGGGCTTCTGCTCCAAAAGACATTTCTTTGACATTTCATGGCAGCGAGCGAGGCGCCTCGAAAGTGGCGTTTATGAAAATTGCCCAACGCTCGTGGGTATGTCGGAAAATGGAAAATGGAAAATGTTGTACAGCCCAGAGGCCTAACAATAGGTTTTTTGTGCATTAAATTGCAGAGTAAACAATTGCAATCCATTAAGGAGAGAAAATACTTTCATGAGTAAATTGCTGCAATATCGGAAATAATTATGTCTAGCGCACTGATTCGATCACTCAGATCTTGATTAATGACAATTAAAGGGCCCTCAAAATATATATGGAACAATTATAGCAAGAATTTTCGGTAATTTCCCAGCAGTATAGCTATTGTGTTAAGAGGGTTATGACCGAGATAAATTCAATTAAAGGCAGCTTTCAAAATATTTTAGTCCATTTCAACTAGCAGCATGATGCCCTCAGATAATCGTCTAGGCATAGAAAGTACTGGCCATGCTCATAAGTGGCTGCATCTGATGGAAAAACCATTAAACGAACTTTTTCCAGCTACTGTCAGACGAGTTGGAACGTCAACTGGGGCTGAGGCAGAGGCTCCGGGTACAAAGCCACTCGAAAAGCAACAATTAGTAAAACACATAAATAAGCAACAACTGTCGGCGGCACATGACATGTTCTATGGATTTTTTTGTTGCTTCTTTTTTTGTCTCATTGCTGTGTGCATCGGTTAACAGTAAGAAAAAGTTTGAAGACTTTTTCTTCACGGACAGCCGCAACAAAAGGCCATAGACAAGTGCTTATTATTATATTAGTGCTACGACAGCGTAAAAGCCATACAATTGACCCCAGCATGTGTTGAATGAGGCAACCAACAACGACAGCGATAGCGACAGAGGCAACAGCACCAGCAGCAGCAATAGCAGCAGCAACAGCCTCCATTTAAAGTTCGGGTCCAGGTTTAGGTCTAGGTCTGACTGGGTCTGGGTCTGACTCTCAGAACGTGCATGATGGGTACGTGCCATGAAATTAGCGCGTCAGCGCCAAAACATCAATGAAAGAGTGCGCCAACAATTGAAATTTAATTGTGGCAAACGCCTCAATAATTGCAGCACAGCACAGCAGAGAGATGGATCGCAGTCAGCTCATATTATACTATATTATATAAGCAAGCAGCAGCTACAGTCTGAGCATTAGGCTTACGGCCAGGCCCAAAATATTCGATGCTAAACATAAATACTGGCAGCCGCTCGACTGTGCAGCCGCAATGTAATGTGATCTGCGAACGCTTAAACGGCAATTTATGCGCTGCAAGCTAAAATACCGTGACAATTTGCAATCAGCAGCAAC
This sequence comes from Drosophila koepferae, assembly GCA_030914345.1. NCBI lineage: Eukaryota > Metazoa > Arthropoda > Insecta > Diptera > Drosophilidae > Drosophila > Drosophila koepferae. The sequence goes on along the minus strand of JAUESR010000197.1, from coordinate 11,082,298 downwards.
AGCAGCAGCAGCCTGAGCAGCAGCCAGCAGCAGCCACAAACTTGGCTCCAAGTTGGTGACTGCGATATACGACTGGCCGACCCGGCTGGCCGGTCTGGGGCTTTATGTTATAATTTACTTGGCAAGCTTTATTACTGCACGGCCGCATAGCGGAAATTCAAATGCACACAAAATATGTTAAGGCGCACAGCCCCCCCGTTCCCCAGCCTCTCTTCCCCTTCACAGCCCCTCATCGTTCTGGAGGCCGTCTTTTGTTATGCACGAGTTTCGTTTTGCTTCTAACACAAGTTGTGGTTGTTGTTGCTGTTGTTTTACCGACTTCAGCTTTAGCTTTAACATTAGCGAATTTATTTGGCAATCAGTCGAAAATATGCACAGCTGGCTGCAATCGCCTATTCGCAGTTCAGACTCTGGCGATTGTATCGCTTAACAACTATTGCGCAATATTAATGTTTTCCAAAAAGCCAACACAAGGAAACACACCCAAATGCTTTAGCTGTGTAAAGTCTGGTCACAATTTAACTTAAATTAGTTGTGCATATAAGTTCCATACATTTTGTTATACTTTGCTTTGCAAAGAGTTATTACAACTTTACTGGAGAATTTGTTACACTCTTCAAGTTGAATGCTCACAAATATAACAAAAATATATTAATATATATATATTTTTAATTTTGAATAAGTGCCGGATAAAGATATATTGCAAATCGTTCTACATTCAAGTATGGGATACAAAATAAAAAATAAAAAATAAATGTTTTTATGCTTTGGTAGGTTAACCCAATGAAGTATAGATAATCTATATCTTTATTAATTCAAGATTAAAAATAAAATTTAAGACGAGCACAGGGAAATAAACATCTTGTTACTTATGGTCCCATTAATATTTACAAAAAACAAAAAAGACACAAAAAAAGACACAATGAAAACCGAGAGGTTTATCATGTTAATATGTTCATATTATATATAATTTAAATAAAATTCGCTGCTATTATGACAGGCGATTACTGCATCTCAATCAACTTTATTAAAAAGTATGTTGTTTAAGCTCGTTCCGCCGATCTCTCTTTATGAGCAGGTCGACCTTCGAGGAGATCTCATGCGAGATATTTATACAATATGCAAAGATTAAATATTTGTCAAATACAAGAAATTTAAATGAAATCTATATGAAGCTTTAAACATTTTCTAGACTATAAACAAAAAGCACACATCACCTCTCTCCCTCTCCCTCTCTCTCTCTCTCTCTCTCTCTCTCTCTCTCTCTCTCTCTCTCTCTCTCTCTCATTTCTCTCTCTACACGTATTCTACAACTTTAGAATGAAGAATTAGGTTCATAAGTGCATTGAGAAGCATTTCCCACCTGAGCATTATCAACTTGATCTCACTTAGATTATCTTTAGGTTTTGTGAAGTCATATTTTGTTGTATGTATTCACAAAAAATGGTTAATAGCATGCTGTTGTCTTTCTGAATTCACAAAAGATTTCAGATCTTGTAAAGCTTCTTGCAGTTTTGTCATTCTTCAGCAGTTAATTGCCTTCAGTCTGGCAAAAACTTTCTATTACTAATTGCGCGCATTTCTGTTCGTAATAGTAAATAGTTAAAGCCGCGTCAAGAGATTTTTAGTTTATGGCAACAACGTTTGACCCCTTGCAGCTAAATAAATTAGCTGTGGGCCGAGCTTAATGGGCCAGCCAGCCAGGCAGCCAACCCAGAGCCAGAGCAGCTCCAGCTGGAGGTAACTCCAGCTGTGCGTGGCTGGGACCGGCACTGATTTTGATACGATTTACATGCGCTGCGGCCAAACAAGTTTGTGTTGCAAGTCTTTTGTCTTGCCCGTAATCGCAGGCCGAAAGGAATTTTATGAAAAATCACCCAAGTATCCTGCGGCTGCTGCAACTCCAACTGCAGCTCGCCAGTGGCTAATGACTGAGCACATGAGCCAGTCTAAATCCATCAAAATCAAAGCCTGGACTCATTGGATTTAATGGTCGCCGCTGAGCTGGAGCTCTGTCAGTGGCGTGACTGACAGCGCAAGTGTCTAATTGTGTTTGAGATTTTCGCTTTTTGTTTAGTGCTTGCGATTTTGTTTGAACTTTTTCTCTTAGCATTTTTGTGTTTTTGTGTTTTTGTTGCTTTTGAATTTGTTTGCATGGAAAGTCAACAACAATCAGAGCGTGTTGCATAATACAAAGGCCAACAGCTGGCAACAATTTTTGTTTTGCGATTTTAACAAGCCCAACGATAGCGAAACGAGCATGCAAAAACTATTTTAATTGACTAGCTCTGACTGAGGTGACTCTAGAGCTCTGCAGCTCTGTAGCTCAGCGGTCTCCGTAGCTGAATATAAAATGCAAAATTCATACAAAACAATTGCATTTTGTCAAGCGACAAATTGTCATGGGAGTTGCAGTTGCAGTTGCAGTTGCAGTTTCAGTTGGAAGTTGGATATAAAATTGGAATTGCATTTTTGCTACGTGCTGTATGTGACCCTCGAGCGTTGGCAGCGCGCATTGAACTGCGCCGCCAAAGATCTGACTATAATATATATAAATATATGTATATATAATTGCAGACATGCATACAAAGGAAGCGAACTGCCTTTAGCTCGGCCTCTGTCGGCACTGCTGCAGCTCTATAAATTCCTTTCGCGATGCAAAGTGGACGTTCTAGTTGGCATCAAGCACCAAAGTAGCTTAGAAAGTGGCACAGTGGCCAACATGTTTTTTTTTTTGGCATACACACAAACTGCTGCAGCTGAAAATTGGGTCGATTCGCCGCTGCATTTCATTTGACGCACAGTAGCCGCACACTCTGGTTCTGTCTGAGTCTGAGAAAAGTTTTAATGACTGGACAGTTGCAGTGGCTGTGGCTGTGGCTGTGGCAATTGCCGAATTCGCTATTGAATGAATGCATCTCGAACGGATTTCTTTGGTCACCTTTCGAAAGTCAATACATATAAATCAATGAGGCATGTCAGGCGTAGGGAATTGTATTCGGCTTTTCTTAGACAGGCGCTGCCTGAGGGCCGACTCCCAAGAACGTGATCAGAAGTGGCCGAAAAGCCAAACGCTAAAGGCAGCTGAATGAAGCGGACTCAGTGCGATTGCCATGACATGACTTACTTAACTTTTGTGCTGCTTATCTAGCGCCTACGGTCTGGAACTCTAGTTCCAGCATAGCTTAGCTTTGCCTTTTCAATTGGCTGGCGCTGGAGCTGGAGCACAAATTCAATTATCACGACGACGCGATGGCAACCGAAGTCGAGAGCATGCCAATAAATTATCTTCAAGCCAAATGCCTTGACAGTGCGCGACTGGAGCTTGAGCTGGACCAGAAACTGGCCCAAAACGTGCAGACCGCTCTGGCTCTGGCCGCCAAAGAACTCAAATTCAAATACACATAGGCAAACCCGACTCGATGTGGCAGTAGGTCTAAGTTCCAAGCTTTCGAGTCGGTTGCCGCTGCCTCTTGCAATTAATTGCGACTTTTGCTGACTCTTTGGCTAACCATTAAAATTAATTAGAATTCTCGTGTTCTTATGGCTTCCCATGCTTACCCAATGAGTTGGCTAAAAACGTCTTACCATCTTACTGTCATGTGCGTTCCCAGGGTACCTAAAATGGGTCACAGTTATTAGCGAACCAAAGCCAAAAACCTAATAGCACTTTGTTCTCTCTTTCTCCTTTCACAGATAGCCACCGCCCAGGATCCAGCAGCGGTGCCTGGCGAGTTTGCCCCCCATGTCACAGCCACTTGCAAGGCGGGCACCATGAACATCAAGGTGAAGTTCAGTTCCGGCTACACAGGCGCCGTCCATGCGCGGGATCATCGCACACAGCCCTGCATGGCCATGGGCGATGGCAGCGACTCGGTCGCATTCAGCCTCAACCTGTGGGCCAAGCAGGGCGCGCCCGACTATTGCGGCATCTTGGTCAGCAACGTGAGTGGAAGCAATGTAAGCATAACCAATCAACGCTTCTCTAACCATATTAACCAAACTAAGATCTCAAAGAATGGCCAAGCATATTATCTATTTCAGAGCAAGACTAAAATCTAAACAATTATTGATGAGTTTTTTTCATAGCTCTTCGATTTTATTTAATGAATTTGTTTGTTGTTTTTATACGCAAATCAAATCAAATTATAATTTATAAAACGCTCGTTAGTTGTGACTGAAATGCCCAAGATTAATGACAACGTTAATTTCTTGGGTTTATACTTTTCAACAATACCCAACTAGATGATAGCCGGACTATATAAATTCTTAGCTTTATTACAAATTCTCTAAAATAAGACTTTAAAGACTTTAAAAATGAAGTATATGATTTATTTTTATTTTCGATTTTTTTGAATTTTGCTTTAATACTAGATTTACTAGAGAGACTGCTATGGTTCTCAATTCCGTTAGTTAGCTATATGTATGCAGATTGACTGTCTAGTATTATCTTAGGGATCTCTGCCATACAGCATATGCATATGTATATAAACTTGGTTATTGCAAACATATCGATAGAAACTATGATATTATATCCAGAAGACTATTTCTGTATCTGTGACATTGCTTTATGATACAGTCAAAACTTTTTCAGCTATCAAGCCCTTTTCAGATTTAGAATTCTATGCCACTATATAAAGATAACTCTAATGTAAAATAGTGAGATAGTGGGTATCTCTTTAGTCTTGGCTATCTTAGCTTTGCGTGTGCTTACCACAAAGACCTTGTCACGGGCAAGGGCTGGGGCACGCATGTCCATAAATTTAAGTGAGTCTCGTATCTGGTGTACTTGGGTCTTGGCCCCAAATCAAGGCAAATCAGCAACAGCTGCGATGCAAGCGACGACGACGACGACGACGACGACTAGTCGTCAGTCTATATAGTAACGATGGCCATAAAAATCAAGTTTAATCCTACGTGCGTCACGGGCGTTGACAGGCGGCGGCTGCGTGTGGGTAAGCAGCCCCCAAGTTGAACAATGGCAGCCAAAGGCAGTCTGGGCTCTGGCAGACCCATTAGCATTAGCCAGAGCCATATGTAAGTAGATATGGCAGATATAAATACACATAGACACACATATTTCTCTGAGTGTTTGTGTGTGTGTTTCTATGAAGCGCTCATAATACAACATGTTGAACAGTGTCGAAATGCAAATTATCAGCTTACGCGTCATGTTCAAAGTTTTGAACACATGCGAGCGAGTACAACATTATTAATTGCAATGTCAAATCGCCTGGCTGTGCCCGGCCCTGTATCCCAATTTTATAAATAAACTTGCTTTGGTAGTCTCGGAATACCTTGGCAGTGGTAGGCTTACCTGCGCATATGCATAGCTGGCTTATAGCTCTGGGCCCACCTTCTGTTTGCGGGCCAAAAAAGAAGGGAGGTCCCCCATAAAATTAAATCACGCTTATCGCGACGGCAGCTTTAGTTTCATTTTAGCTGCGTCTGTCGGACTGCGAAGAGTATGCAGTGCCGGGGACAGGGTGAGGGTGGACAACTGAACAATTGAAGAACTGAGCGAGTGAGTGAATGAGGAACTGAGAAACTGTGGCCTGGGAGTGTCGACTGCGCGGTGGCGTCTAGCTGCGGCCTAGGCCGACGACGCTCCACAGACAGTTCACATGCCCAGACAAGGTTTTCCACGCTTCAGCTCTGACAGCATTCCGAGATGTTGTTCGAGTTGTGTTGTTCTCGTTGTTCGGCGTGTGCGCGGTATTTGTGTCAAAAGAATTTTTTGTGTCTACTCAAAACTCTCGAGCAATTTTGATTCTATTTCTTGGCAAATATTTTCATTCGGCTTTAATTGCTTTCGAAATGCCTCGACTTTGGCTGACCTTGGCCCTGCACTCCAGAGACTAAAGTAGATCCTGTGCCTTTGCCCAAGCCGCAGCCAGAGCTCGGCTCCAGCGCCGTAATCTCTTTGATTTGGTTTTGGTATGGCAAAGCCCTCGCATTGCCGTACTTGGCAAAGCATGAAATTGGCGCTGACAATGGCAAAGACGCCCAAGCCGCGGCAAGCCAACAATTTAGCTTAAAGTTCAAGTTGTTATTGCTGCCACAATGGCAGCAATGAAGTTTGGCGTACTTGAACCCATTTCACAGCATTGCGAGTGGGCATGCGGCAGACTCGCAAATTGTTTGCCATTATTTTATGATGGGTGTTACAGTGTGTTCTCCGCTCGGCGCGGCATTATTATAATCATTCAAATGTTAATTGCACAACACAGACAGCAAATCTGACGCCAATTTACTATTGAGCAATTTTCAAAATACGATTGCCTCAGAGCTGAGAACTGTGCGCCGAGCCATGTCATATGGAAAATTCAGCGCAAGTAATTTTCTCAACTTTAACTCGGTTTGATAATAACTTGATAATGAGCCCATCCGTTGCTGATGGTGGCTGTGCAGCGAGCTGTAAGCTGCTCGGCCAGTTGGTCTCGAGTCTGATGCACGAGCTGGCCAACAGATTGTGACACAAATGGCCAGGCTCGATCTGCAGCTGAATTGATATTATTTTATTTTGCAGCTGTGCCTGAGGTATTTATCGAGTGTTTATTTGCTAACAGCTTCTACTAATGCTGCAACTAATCACACACACACACTTATACTTATATACTTATCTAGTTTCTTGAGTCATCAACTAAAAAGCACTGAACCCAGTCGAGCCGTAGAAGTAAGAAATTCATTCATAAGATGCTGACCACATTTGATACACGCGGGCGTGGGTCGTCAACCAGATAAATCAGAAATATCTTTTTCGATCATATACAATCTATACATTATATATAAAGGCATTAAGGTGCAACCGGTTTGGCAGCTGCGACAAGTAAAAATTTTACATTAAGCAGACTGAGGATGCTGTGTTTATTCATATACATATATATGTAATTGCCATACATAAAGCACGCTCAGTTGGTCAACTGTCTTTTTATAGTAAGTTGTTTGTATTACTTAATTGCTGTCAATTGCGGGTCAAGGTTACTCTGACTCATCAGCCGAGCGTTCGAATAATGACAATAAATAGCGCCGTTATGCAGAAGCTAAATGCTGACAGTTCAGCAATTTTAATAACTCAACCAAGCCAGTTGCATAAGCATGAGCAACTAGTATTAGAAGCAGAATAAAAAATAGCTGCAACAAGTTTCTCGCCAAAGTCTTTCGTTTTGTGCTCGCTGGCTGGTTACATGTGGCTGCACAATTAAAACGCTAAATTACATCAAATGCCAGCCTCGCCGCATTCGAAATGAAATGCAAACATGTTATTACCGAAATGTCTGTTAGAGTCACTGAGAGAGGCAGCCAACTCATTAACTCGAAAGCGCAGCTATTAATGTGGCTGCTGAGCATAAGATTCAATGAAGTTCAGACGAATGCTAAGCGTGGCCAAGAAAATTGTTAAATAAGATAAACAAACAACTGGAAAATATGTGTGTACTTATATCTAGTGTGGGCCACCTGGCTGCCTGGCTACCTGGCTGGCTGACTGCGTTGGCTGACAGCGTCACACTTGGCGGCATTTTGCATTTCCTTGTTGTTGCTAGGCTGCAATTACATCATAATGACAATTAACGTGCCACAAGTGCCACAGACTACAGCAGCCGTATGCTCAGCTGTAGTTAATAGTCAATAAGTACCATTAAAGCCAATGGGTATTAAGAGACTAAAGCCAAACATAAATATGATCACTAAAAAGGCGCTCCCAACGCCTGCAGCTCAGTTTATTAACGCGCCATTTTAAACCCAATCAACATAAATGTTTCATACACTTTTAATAACCATAGACTCTCTCTCTCTCTCTGTCTCTCGCATTCTCTTTCTTTTTTATCTGTTTAGCGCACGGAGGAGCGATCCATTCAGCTGGCGGTGCGTGTGCATAAGACTCTTGAACTGGCGGATGATAAATTTTATGTGATTACCTGTGGCAAATCGGGCTACTCTCGGTAAGTTTGACTACCTAAGCTGTACCTGTAGCTGTCTAGACAATTGCACTTACCACTACTGACTACTGACTGCTCGTATGTAGATGGTTGTAATTTGGCTAAGCTTCCGTCAGGGCAAAGTGCTTCGAGTGTTTGTAGTTTTGCCAGCGCTCGCCAATTTCAGATTATTTCATGAAACTTGTTTTTTTTTCGGCATCGGCGCACAACAAATGAAATCAAAGATCGAATTATGCTGACTGATATATGTATATACATATATACATACGTATACACATATTTGTATGATATATAAATAAAGAGGTACTCGTAGGTGTTGCCTTTCTATAGCACTTTTTTTTATTGATCTTCTATATACGAGTCAGCGCTAAATAGAACTCAAGGCCATTAGCGTTTGTTTCCATGGAATTCTGTTCTTCTTTCCACCCAAATTATTTCACATGAACACAACTGACTCAAATGAACGGTAAATTATTTATGGTACCTCTTAAAGATCGCAATCTGTAGTTGAAGAAACAATTTAATTTGCCTTCGCCTCATTTGCATAATGCCAATGACTTTGCCACAACTCTGAATTGCGCAAGTTCGTTGTCTAAGTCTTTCGTTCAAAGCAAATAGAAAAACAATTTAGACAAATATTTGGCTTTAATAAAAAAGTTAACAATTTCTGCAAATTGTTGCGCTCTGTTAACGGCACACAGGAAAACACAAGCTGAAAGCCAAAATCAAATTTAAAGAGAAAAAAAAAAAAAACAACTGACAGAAATGCACAAAACGGAAAACAAGGTAGTGAAAATTAAAACTATTCATATAATATGGTATACGCTGGTCGATGTCGATGCCCGTCTATTTGGCATAAAGCGCAACTGGCTATAACGTAATGACCGGCAATTGCATAATGCATAATGAAACTGCAAGCGCGCCACAGTGGGCTGCAGCTTTCGGGTCTATTGGTTGCGCTTTTAATTAGCAGGTGCGCGCTGCAGCGACTGAGTAATTGTGGAAGCTCACACAAGGGCCGTTAGAGAGTCGTTAGCTAATGTGGCACATTCATTTTCATTTTCAATTTCCATTTAAAATTCACAGAGATGACAATGCCCATGTCGTTCTCAAGTTTCTGGAGAACGATCACCGCGTGCGTGAAACCGTCTACGGCCACAAGTACAAGATACGCGCCGAGTTCTCCAAGCCAAACGGTAAGTAATCAACACAGTTGAGCGACTGCCAACAGAAATCACTAATCAAGACTCTCTTCAATAATTAGATACCTATGGTCTACGTGTGGGCAACTGCTTCGCCTTTGACAAGAAGAACATCACCCTTGAGCTGACAGACGATCGCGGGTAAGTGCAGCGCAGCCTTCCACTAGGCATTCTAACGGCAACTAACGGTTTCTGTTTCATGCATAGCTGCCCCTATGATCCCAACATTATGAGTCGGTTTGTGCCCACAATCGATGGCCGTGCGGCTGAGGCAACACTGGACTCCATGTTCAAGTTTCCCGAGGGTAGGCAATATAGCAACAACTCAAAGATCTTGATTATTATTTGTGGTTTCTTGGCAGGATCTGAGGTGCATCTGCAGTGCGATGTCGTACAGTGTTATGGCCGCTGCGTAGAGATTGACGATTGCAGTCAAGTCGCACTGGCTGGCTTCACAAAGGGCAGCGGCAATGGTCCGCGAAAGTTTGGCCCCAACGAGGAAGGTTCCAGCATTGCGGGCACAACCGTCTTCGTTCTAGATCCCGCAGAGGCACGACGTAAGAAGAAATCAGAATAAAGCTTCCTTGATTCATGATTTTCAATTGAAATGAAATTTATAATAAAACTTGCAGTTATTTCACCAAATTGCGAGGATGGCATCCGACCCAGCTGGCTGCTGTGGCTGGCCATAACACTCGGCGTTCTGTTTCTCATCATGTTGCTAATGAACATATTCCTCTGCACTGCCATGAGCTGCAGCTGCGCCAATACAGAGGTGAGAACGGTATCAATTGCTTACGTTGGAGTAATTAACATATTGAATCTATTTCCGTGCAGATCATTGAGAAGGAGCCCTCGATCATTGAGGAATACGATCCTTATCGCAGCTGGCATGGCAGTCAGTATGGCTCTCGGTACTCGCTGCATGGCCGTGATGCGCACAAGGGCTATACTAGCGGTGGTTCGACGATACACTCAAATAGGTCTGATAGATATTAAGCTGATCTACAACACACACAAAGACACAAAGCTCTATTCTACACTTGATATGCATCTGCTCTGCTCTTAAATATTTTTCTGGTAGCCAACACACAGACACAGCCACACACACACAAACATATACATATATATACATATATAAAGCATGTCTAAACAGCCTTGTACCGTATCTATGTATCGTATTTTGTTAAACTCATATCTATTGTTAACTCTACTGAAGTGCCCGCCCTGCTGGACAACATCTACAACAAAACAATCAAAACAAAAAACACAACTTGTGTTCACAAACAAAAAATTATAAATGAAATGAAGAATGACTATATTTCGTGCCTTGTACTGCAACTGTAATTAACCGTTGATAATTTGCATTTTGTTTCAAATTATGACTAACTTTAACTTTAGAACTTTGAGTTTCCATTGGCCCACACCCGAAGCCACTAACCGTCCTTCTTAATGATATTTGCTAACTAAACTGTTCAGATTCTCTACTGAAATATGCCACATACATATATATACATTCATATATATATTATAATTAACTATTGATTTTGTATTGAACTTATCAACGTACTACTTCGAAGGTCTATTCCAATTGATAACGATTATGCAATTGTACATTCCCGACCCGGCTCTAGACATTCATCCACGTTGCATGGACAGCGTGCGCACCGCGGACCGCCCAGTAATATATGAAATCCTAATGCTTAAGTCAAAATGTGACAGTTTTTTTTAATGTTTAACATAGTTTAGTTATTGCCCACTTCAAATAAGTCTCAAATGTACATAACTACAAATATTGCAGTCTGTCAACTTTATTCTAAATTCTTCGTTGAAGCTGATTTCGCTGTAAAATACTGAATGAAAAACGAAAATCTTATATCATTAAATCTTTCCTAATATTTAAATAACAACTAAACATAAGTCATTAGTCTGTCATAAGTTCGATCGAATGTGTACGAGTTTAAGTGAAAAGTTTTATATTTTTAATATGTAAAACAAGTGAAAAAAAAAACTATTTAAAATCACAAATTCTAAAAGTAACAAATCGAAAAATTGAAGCAAATTTTTGGAATTGCGTTAAACGTGAAACTTATGAATTGTAATTAATTAAATTAAAATAAAGCATAAATATAAATTTAAAATAAAATAAAATACATGTATTAAATGAGATAATAAAGTAACAAAACATTTAAAAATTATAAAGTGCTTTTAATTTATAATCTTTTTTCAGTTGAAATGCAATCGAAATTTTTAACTCAATTAATTTTTTTTTAAATTTACATAAATCACAAACAGCAAATATGAGAAAGACGTATACATTTTTTTATTAGTATAATTGAATTAAATGAAGTAAATTCAAATCTTGTGAAGATGTTATAATCCGATTTAAAAAAAAAAAAAAAATTATAAAAAAAATTATCTATATATATTTATAAGTAATTAAAAGATTAAATCAAATTCTATACTTTATTAATAAATAAATAAAGCTAAAACTTAAATATAGATGCGAAGATTAGATAAATAGAAATACAAATGGAACTTTAGGTCCCTGAGCAGCTTCCGCGGACATTTAATGTATACAGAAAATTTGAATTATGACAATTTTTGCCAACTATGAAATACGTTGATAAATTTACGTTGGACCTGCTATGATATGCGTTGATAATTATAAATCAATGATAATATTTGCCGGCTCTTTAGTAATATAAAGTAGAATTTATTAAGCCTTTACCAGATTGCGATATAGTTATAAATATTACAGCGGTAGCAGATTTTATAGAGAAAAATAACTAAATAAAGTTAAATTGGAATCGAATCAAATTATGAGCGATTCCCAGTGATTAATATGTTTTCAAGTCTTCAAGACAATTTAGTCTGATCTATGTATATATGCAATGTAAATACAATTGTAATATCCCTAAAAGTATACACCATTTTACAGAGATGTAATCCAACATTGTCCAACATAAGGGCAAAAATTTTTGAAGACAAAGTCCACAAATGGATAATTGTAGTCCCGTATGGCTTATAAATAAACAGAAAATATATATAAAATTTAAAAAAAGTTTTGTTTTGCTTACCTGTACCTACAAAATGTGGTGATATTTAACAAACTTCGAGAAAAAAAAATGTACAATACACTCTTTTTAATAATAAAAGCTTATATAGTGTGTATTATATGCTATATATTTATAAATGTTTTGCGAACTTTTTGATATTCTTATATATGTGTAAGTTAATAATATACTTATACGACTTATACTTATACGATGTAATGTTAATGTTAGAATTTAAGTAAAAAATTGATTAGGTATCTGTTTTAATATGTTTTCATTAGAAATAAAAAGTTAATATTCAGGGTATATTTCTATAATTATTTCAGTATTTAGAAGGTACGAATTTCATCAGCGTTTTTATCTTATTATGGTAAGTCACATCAAAGAGAAATCAAAATATATTTGAGCAAATTTCAGCGCCTTCCACCAGCAGTGCCAAATCCCACCCTGTGCTTGGCTTATCGCAACTCTGTGCTCGCGCTCTCTATCGAGCTCTCTCTTTCTCTCTCAGCTATATTGGCATAGGTATATGGTATGGGTAATGGTTTCGCCACAGCTGCCGGCAAAGTGTTCCCAGTTCTGTTGGTGTTTTCGCATTGTGTTTTCAGTCTGAATTGGTCGGTTGTTGAGCGCGGAAGTGCTCAGAGTTTGACAGTGAACGGGTACAGAGCGCGATTTGTTTGAATGGCTGGTACGTTTATGTTCGCGTCTATGTGTATGTGATTGTGTGAGTGCGTGTGTGTGTGGGTGAAGAATAACAACACCGACATCGAAATAGTGAAGCAGAAAGGCCAAGCAAAGAAAGAAACATCAAGGCATAACAATAACAACGGTAGCCAACAGCCAGCGTCAGCGTCAGCGTCATAGTCAGCGTCTTGGATTTTTTTACATTATTTTGGTGAATTCGAAGTGGAGTTACAGTTGATTTTCATACCTCGTGTACCTGAGTCTGTTTAGTTTTCATATTCACGTGACTTGGCGCTGAAAATTAAAGTTACAACATGCAACAGTATTAGTTGGCCATAGTAAGTGTTCATGCCGTGATTTAATAACTGTGTAAACAATCGGGCATATCTAACAGCTAACCCATAATTACTTCTATAGACGTATGTAAGTGCCGCGTGACTCTCAAATTGCATCCGGTTGATGCTCAACGTAGTGCGAAAGCGAATCGATTTCAACTCACCTAAAACAAAGTTGGTAATCTTAAGAGCACTGTGCAAAATCTCGCATACTCCCCACAGTAATGCGTAATATTTTGGTTACTGAGAAAAAAAATTACTTTTGTTAACATAAATGCTGACTGCACTATAGGTCTGCAAGTGTCTGTGTGTGTGTGTGTGAGTGTGGGTTTGTGTTTGTTTGTGTGTGGTAGGTCCACTGCACGCATTGTGAGTCATCGCAAAGTACGCGTTGGTCAATATGCAATCTCAGCACAATTTACTCCAATACATAGAAGTTTATTTTTAACCCTTGGCCCTCTCAAAATTTGGGCCGCATGCAAATTTCGCTTAGACAACAACGACGACGACGCCAGCGACGCTCGTAATGAATACTAAAAATGCTATAAATACCAATATTTTGTAAAAAAAAAGAAGAAATATAATACTCATAATAATAATTAACAAAATGATTTAAATGCTGTTCGGGTGCGCTCAGTTGTCAGCAAGTTCATCAAAAGGCAAACGCCAATAAAATATCATTATGTAAAAACCTTTGCCTTCCACTAATGCCTGTACATAGATGTGCGTATGTATGTGTACGTGTGCGTGTATGTGCATCATTGTAAATATATAGAGAAGCTGAAGTGGGCATACTATATATATTTAGAAATACACACCGATCTGGCAGCAATCGCTAACATTTTGCATAAAATGTCATTAACCTCGAGAAATCGACGAATCGAGTTCGAATGCTGTTGTCATTCGCATTGCTATGACGTGAATATAAATTTATTCAAATGATAACATTTCTCACGTGACTGACTTGACATGATAATTTGATTTGATGTGCCATTTTCTTTCTAGTGCCATAAAATACTTACTCTAAACGGGTTTGTTATATAAGCCACGACACTATTGTAGACAACTGAAGAGCTCAGCATATATGTATGTAGATATATAGTTATTATATACACATACTATATATACCTGCTTTGAAGCTGATGCCACAGTTCTCGTGGTAATGACTGCAAGATCTGAAAATTGAATTTGCAATGGAGTACTTCATTTTCGAGTGTCTCGTGCAGTTGCAGCAATCGAAATGAGTAAACAATAAAATTGTAAATAAGGTCAGTTTGCACATTATGAGTAAAAGTAGATTAGTAATAATAAAAGGTCTTTGTTGCCATTCGATAAGCCGCATTCATTGAGCGTCACGGAATAGGATGCAGTAAGAAAAAGAGAAATAAATAATGCTCAACAGGCAGATACCCTGCATTCAGAGGATAATCTATAAACAATAATAATTAACCAAGTTTTTTCACATTTTCTGTGCACAAAAATTCGTACTAGAGCTATTTTTCATTGTATCAAATATTTTGTAGTCATAATGAACTATTGAACTATTGTAAGAAGTTTTCTCATAGAACAAAGTAAAATAAAATCTTTGCTACATTTTATGATTTCTGCAATCAGGGCAATCATTAGCTGATACCGTTGTGCACAGTTTAGAACTGAGATACCCTGTAAATTTGCTTGAATAACTGATAACTCTAAGATCATGTTAACGAATACAATTGAACATATATGTATATATTTGCATATTTGCATGACCCAATTGACACAAACTTGATAAATTACCATTGCATTTGACTGTTGTATCGGGCTTTGTCTTCTCGGAACTCGAAACTCGCTCTTTGTTTCATTTATACGAAAAGACACACAGTTATACAAGAATCAAGTGAGTCATTTGCTTATCAAAAACATATTCATAATATGCTCAAGCCTTACAATCATAATATATGTACATATGTGCAAATTAATACCATAAAGACCCACTAAACACAGTTGATCACGCTGGCAAATCGATCGCACACGCACTTCGTGATCCAGTTAAGCCTATCAGCATATCAGCATATCAGAAGCGCTACCTGGTAATCAGCAGCCAGCTTCAATATATATGATTAATAGGATTATGACTACGTCAAAATTTTGATTTGGTTCTGATTTACGAGTTCGAAACGTAAATAAATAACACTAATAACAGAATGGCTGTATTTGTAGTAGTCTATATAATGTGTACAAAGTTCTACCAATTCTGTCTTCTGTCCATTCGTAATACAACTCAACGGATGATGTCATGATCCAGACCCGAAAGCAAAAGCCCGGCTCACATTCACATTCACACTCACACACACACACCTACATCTTACATTCACACACGCATACTGAATTTTTTGAAACGCTGAGCTCAGCTCGTGCTGTCTATGTCGATCATTAGCTCACCGGTTCGCGGAATGCCTCTATTTATTTGTTCTCTTGTATACGGAAATTCATCAACATGCTCTACTCACTGACTTTTCCCACTCGTAATCGGAGATATGAGCTCATCTTTGATCATCATTAAGTACACCATTCGCGTTTTTCTTGCCACATGTGTATGTAATCAAAGTTCCTATATGTACATGAAATACCATTAAACAGAAGTAATATTTATAGGCTTACTTAAACGGGAGTGCTCGACTGCTTGTGTACAATTTGTGATCATGGATATAAAATGAATGAATATTATGACTGTAGATCACCTTTTGAAAGATTAAAAATCTTAATTGAAATTCGATATTTATCTAAGTTGAAATCGATAATTATCAATTTGGTAATTTTCGAAGATAGTTTACAATCATTCAGATTAACTAGCTCAAAGAGGCATTTCAATTATCGCTTTAAAGTTCAAGATTCATGCCCTTGCATTTCCAATGAATGCAGGGTGTCTGAACTATGAAATGACGGCAACATCTTACGATTTCAATTCCAACTCGTTTATTTGCACTCGTAGCTCTCGTAGCAGTGTGGCTGACCCTCGGTTGACGCCTTCAGCTAGAATTGCTGCAGCAACAATGGCATCGCCCACACGCGATCTGTCAGAGCTAAACTTGCGTCAATTTCAATCACATATCGTATATATATGTTATATACATATGTGATAGAAATGTCATATAGATATCTTATATACATATATGTATATCGACACTTTGGATTAGCTTGGAGATACTCTACGTCAGCCTACAATTTGTTAAATTGCCCCAATTAATTTAATCAGCTTGTAACTGTTGCATTTTTAAAAGTTGAATAGAATGCAATGCATGCAGCTCGGTTGTATGTTCCGCGTTGTTTGTTTTTAATGTCGCATGTTTAATTGACTTTTAGCTGGAAATATCGATTTGTTGAATTTCAAATGCATTATTATCGTGGCTGTTGCCATGGCTAGAGAAGCTCTAGCAGGTGCAGTCAGTATGTGCAAGTTACATAAGAATTATAAATTTCAAGTTGTTCTCTTTGATTATACTACCTTGTAAGTCAACTACATGAGCATCAATAAAATAATAAACATAATATATCTCTTGTTTCGTTTAGAGACCCTTCCTGCTGGCTACGCCCCAATGAAACAGCAGCAAAATGTGCATCTATAAAAATCGCGAAATGTGATAAAGATAATAAAGTGACTTAAAGAACAAAAACTGAAATCTCAACTGCAAATATATAAGGAGCCAATTAGAGACAAGTTGCGAAAATGACAATAACATATACAGGTGAAGTGGCCACATGTCGTGGCTTTGGCTGTTTTCTCAAACTGCTACTCAGGTAAGTGATAATAGTTATATATATAAGATATATAAGATATAAGTATGTATATATAGCTAAGAAACTTTCACAACCTTTTTTGGTTAATTACTTTTTATTCTTTTATCATTGAAATTCTTATGATCTTTGATTACCAAAGTGAGAGGACAGTCTAATATGTCTTTTACTATAATGCTTACGGCTATGTTTCATTAAATCAGCATTTAACGTGTTTTGAAAGTTTTTAGAAATAGCAGTATAAAATAGTACACTTTTTTATTAAAATAGTTAGCGATTTTTGTAGACTTCCCTTTCAATGCGTAAAAAGTTAAAAAAAAAAACTTATTAATTAGAAAATTTTAATCAGAATTTAAAGCTAGAATAACTCTATCACATCTAACCTCTAGTTCTGTAACCTACTTGCTCAACTTCCCTTTAATCTAGAGCAAAAGAGTTTGAAAAATTATTGCTTCACTTGAGGTTACTTAAGCCTGTTGGACAGTATTAGATGTTCACAAAGCTCAATCAGCTTTCAATTAAAAAGTAAAAAAAAAAACCCAACTGTTTCGGCTAATTTTTATTGAGCATATTTATTAGCTGATAAAACAAAATAAACTTTGGAAATTCGATTGGTAACAAGAATGCAGATTGAATATGTGAATGCGAAAATTTGTGTTAAAGGAATTAAGAAGAGAAAATAAATAATAGCTTAGCCCAGGCACGGCCGACGTTCAAGTTCTCCTATCAAATTGCTGTATGGGTGTATGAAAAACAAGTTTTATATTTACGAATTACAGTGCTAAATGCGAAGCGTGTAAAAAATTGCAAGTCGAGTGCTAATTAAAGAACTAACACAGTTCCCTCGAGCTGACCAATTGAGCTAGTGACAGTCGACAGTCAGTCGTCAGACGACAGCACACAATTGCAACTAATGCAAATAATAGAATTTTCCATGCATACACAACGAGCACACACAACTAGCGGGTATTAGATTGTAGTTCCGCTGATAGCGGTAACAACTCCACCCACACATGATACCCCTACCCATGACCCATGAGTCTGGCACTGCCTCTGATACTGATACAGATACACTTGCACATTTACATAAACAGTGACTGCTGCAGTGTTATCTAAGCCGCGTTTGACATCTGTCATGCGTGTAATTTGAAATATAATTTAATAATTGGTAGCAAGTGCTGCTGCTAGCCATATCTATGAGCATGTGTATCTACATATATGACACAAACAAGCTAGTATATAGTAGTTCATTTATTTGACTGATCCGCTGATAGTGTCAGGGGGCATTGATTGTTCCTGCTAATCAATGAACCGGCCAGCCTAGATTGACGATAATCAAACGGTTTTGCTAATTTAATACATTATGCACTTGATATTGAAAGGCAAACGCAAACAAATAATTAAAAGAAATCAAATACAAGTAAACTAATAATGATGATAATTTTTAGCAACTTGTATACATATACCCGTGAAGTTTTTTGAACTCGAGTAATCTTGACTGGGAATACGAGAAATTTTAATTAAATTTATCAGCTAGGACAGACCTTGAAATCTTTCTGGGCAACTGATAAAAGTCAAATTTTGTTAGTCATTTGCTTATGATAAATGATTACATGTTTGTTTTTGTGTTTTTATCACGCAAATGTTTGATAAGAATTTATTTTATAATTAGTGAGCTTTTCATTTCAAATGATGGCTGGATCGGACATTTTCGAATTTATATAGTATATATATAACATATACATAGACATGCCAGTTTTTATGACGTTTAGGCGGTGGCATGATTATTACTCAATATCAGGCCGATGACGTTGACAGCTTCAGAAATATTGGTAAACACATGCCAGACTCTGTGCCGCACATTAATAAAATAGAACCTTACGTGCGATTATTGGGAGTCAATAAATGATGGCATTTTAGTAGAGTTACTAAGAGTCAATAATTCTGTCGTATGCGATCTATTTATAAATATGATCGGATACGTCTTAAACTATAAACTAACGTTCGGTTTTCTTGTAGATGGCGCGGAAGCATTTACAAATTGGTCTGGCTGGATCTGTTGGCCTTTCTAACATTATATTATCTACTTAATCTGGTCTATCGCTTTGCGCTGAATGAAGCCCAGAAAGAGTAAGTGAACTCAAAAGCTATAGATAGTTCATATATTTATTGTAGTCTATTTGGTATTTAGAACCTTTGAGGCGATCGTCGCCTATTGTAATAGTTATCGTGATCTCATACCGCTGTCTTTTGTGCTGGGTTTCTATGTGTCCATCGTGATGACTCGCTGGTGGAATCAGTACACTTCCATCCCGTGGCCAGATCCCATCGCCGTCTTCGTCAGCTCCAATGTGCATGGACAGGATGAGCGTGGTCGCGTCATGCGTCGCACGATCATGCGTTACGTCTGCTTGTGCCTGACCATGGTGCTGGCCAATGTGTCGCCTCGCGTCAAGAAACGATTTCCTGGCCTCAACAATCTGGTGGAGGCGGGCCTACTAAACGAGAATGAACGCACCATCATTGAGACCATGAACAAATCATTTCCACGACCTTCGAAGCACTGGTTGCCCATTGTCTGGGCGGCGAGCATCATTACTCGAGCAAGGAAAGAGGTAATATAGCGAGAATACAAATTAATAATTAACTAACTGAAAAATATTATATATATGTATATATGTAGGGCCGCATAAGGGACGATTTCGCTGTGAAAACTATCATCGATGAGCTGAACAAATTTCGAGGACAGTGCGGATTACTGATTAGCTATGATACGATCAGTGTGCCCCTGGTTTACACCCAGGTAGTTACTCTGGCAGTTTACTCATATTTCCTTACGTGTTGCATGGGTCAGCAGTGGACGGATGGCAAAGTCGTTGGCGGCAGCAGCTACCTGAATAAGGTAGATTTGTATTTCCCAGTATTCACCACGTTGCAGTTCTTCTTCTACATGGGTTGGCTGAAGGTGGCCGAGTCCCTGATTAATCCTTTTGGCGAGGACGATGATGATTTTGAGGTAGATCGATATCTTGAAGTGTTAAATCAATCGATAACTGATACAATTCCCAGGTTAATTGGATGGTGGATCGCAATTTGCAAGTTTCCTATTTAATTGTAGATGAAATGCATCATGATCACCCTGAGCTACTGAAAGATCAGTACTGGGACGAGGTGTTTCCCAATGAGCTGCCCTACACCATTGCTGCGGAACGGTTTCGTGAGAATCATCCGGAACCCTCGACTGCCAAAATCGATGTGCCGAAGAATGCGGCCATGCCCTCAAACATGTCATCTGTACGAATTGATGAAATGGTTGGTAACAATGGCAACGTTGCCTCTGGCTCAAAGCCGACTGCCAATGAGCAGCCGCAAGGGGCAACCATGCAGCAAGTTACTTATGACCTTTCCAAGGCTGCTCCAGACGAGGAGGTTAGAATCAAAACGTTGGCAGCATTCACTAGCAATACGATGTATTGGCACCAACTAATTGCCTATCTTAACTAAATGTACATTTATAAACTTACCTCATGAACATGGCGTGGAGGAAAACCAAATCTAAACAAATAATTATTTAACGTAGTCGTATTTATTAACCTTCTCTGTAATTAACTGAACAATGTATTTCATTTCGGAATGAAATCGATCATTGGCATTTCAAATCGCAACGGTGTTTGGTAGTTATATTTTATTTAAGATTTAGTTTAAAGTTATAATGAAATTAAAAACACTAATGAAATGAACAGTGGATTCTATGAATATTAAAATACATTGTTCTATAGTTATCAAAGTTATGAAAACAAAACCTGCCGTAGAACAAAGTCAGATCCATATATATCGAATCCACTGAGCATTATCATTAACCAACCTAGTTGTAAATCTATTGTGGTGTCTGTGTAAATGTTCTATAAGCTATAAGACTGCATACTAACTTTTGATTCTAACAGTAATGAGTTTGCCTACAGCCTCTAAATGCACTACGCACTGCACGGCTTCCACTTGCTTTAGTGCACCCCAGAAAGAAAACTGCACCTATTGGTTTCAAGTAACCTATGCTCACTTTAAATTCCCTCTATCTCTTCTTTTCTCTCTTATAACTAATCTACCCTTTCCTCATTTACAATGGTCAATGCAGGCAGACGATGCCAGCGGCATTCACTTCTCAGCAGGAAATGGTAAATCGCGCCTGGGACTCGGCTCCTCGCCCAGCCTGGTTAGTGTCTCGGGTACGCTTTCACGGGTGAACACTGTGGCATCAGCATTAAAGCGCTTGCTCAGTCGTGACGAAAGCCGTCCGAACTCCGCTACGCCCAGCGACGATCCGGGCAAGTACCGTTTCCCGAACAGCGGTAGCTCCGCCAGCTTGACGGGCGCCAATGCTGGCTCTGCGGCCGTTAAGCCGGCGGGCAGCATGCGCATTACCCAACAGGTCATCGAGGAAGTGGACGAACAGGCCACTATCACATCGACGCGCCCTTACGAGCCGCGTCCCAATGTCAAAGATATATTTTCGCCATCAACCGGTGAGCCGCAGCAGCAACCTGGCGGCCAGCCACTGCAACCGCCGCCGCCTGCAAGTAGAGCCGGTGAGCATCCAGCACGCTCTCAGCCAATGGATATACCCAGACGCTCGCCGCAATACGAGCGCGCTCACTCACAGTATGAGCCGACGCCATCGCTCTTTCCGCCCGGTGGAGTGGACGCTTTGCTGAGTACCTCGGCGCCAGCTGGAGACGGTCCCTCACTGTTGGCGGGCGACACAGCGCCCAGCTCTCCACAGGGCGACAGCAGCAAATCCTTGTTTGAACCGAACAGGGCAACCAGTCGTGAGACGGGTAAGTGGTCGGTCCTGGTGCCAACGAATGAAGCCCGCTATGCGTTCATTCTCCTGCTTTTGATATTCACATCTAACATTGATCTTCATCTATACACATCCATACACACACATCACATACACCCGATCTTTCGACTGTTAATACTTGAAGCGAGTGAGAGACCCGATGCACCGCAGTACTTCCGGTGGTTCGTGACGCCCGGTAAAGTTAAAGCATTGGCCAAACTAAGTTTATTCGTTCCCTAGCTTATTATTCCACATATCTGTTGGAGTTGTGGTATCGTTTATTATTTTCAATTCCCCTAATTACAATTTATTATTATTGTTTTTTGTTGTTTGGTGAATCTGTTGACTTGTTTATTATAATTACTAACCAGAGCTTAGCGATTATTTGCATCAGTAGTTCTTATATTGTATTGCATTAGACTCGATTTTGATTCTTCGATTTTAGGTTGTCGATAAGGTAATGCTCTCGTTACCGTCAAATTAATATTCAGATTTTGCCTAGCCGAAATCCCTGTAGCCTTTGCACGTCTTACTTAATCTTCATTAATCGATAATAATTTCTACTTCAGTTGAAGCTAATGCAACTCTCTGTCCTTACAGTCGAAAATCTCGACATTAAAACTTCGGCCGATGTGCTGGCCAATGCAGCTGCCGAACCCGCGCCAGACGCTGGCGATGACTTCGAGAAGCTACGAGCCGCTCGAGAAAAGGAGAAGCTGGTGCGCCAGCAAATGAACCTGGCACGCACCATTAGCACTGCCCCAGGTGTGGATACCTCTGGAGTGCCAGTTGTGGTGCCAGTGGCACTAGTGGCACCGCCCGCCACTCAACCGAGTGCCCCAACCCCGATCAGAACAGTGCCTTCCAATGCTGATTTGCTCGCCGGCGCTGACCCAGTGACCAGTTCGACCATCAAATCCGAGGATGCCACAACAGGAAGCTGAACTGACAGACGGAGTATTGCATTTGGGCGTATTACTACATGAAGTATGCCGCCTATGCTGTACACTTTTTGAAAATACCTTTAAGTTAATTAGTTAGCGTTAGTTAATTTATCTAAGCGACTAAGCTTAATACCTTAACATGCAGAATGATAACAAAATGAAAAAGATGAAGAATGCTCATAAGTGGACCCATTTAGCGCAGTTAATATACCTATTATTTATCAATTAAGTCAACAGTGATTTGAATCTATACAATAATATAAGTTTTTCTGATGGCCAATTAATTGTGTTTTATTGACAACTAAAAAACAAACTGAAAAAGAGTACTCAGGGTGAGTGAGCAGGACCAAGAGACATCTTATCACTGCACCGAGCAACTGATAATCATTTTTCGCTTTTTGATTTTAATATTTCATATACTATATGTAGCCCATTCTACTGAGCATCGAGTAAATACACATGTATATAAAATGTTACAGTTTATAAAAGCGAGAGTGGATAAAGCAAAAAACAAAATTATTCTGAGTGGCTTTTAAGTAATCCACAAATATATACAATTTTAATTCAAGATATTTGGATTTTCTGCCAACTTTTGTGGCATGCCAAATGAGCCATTACCTCTATCATCAGGTTTTTATATTATTTATCGGGACGACAAGCTAAATTGATCTACATATATAAACTGAGTGTGGTCGAGTTTTTAAATTTCAAATTTTCGATCAATTTTTGGTTATACTGGAAGCCATAGGACGCAGGTGGAATAAGTTGACATTGGTCTTTTTAATAGATGACGGATGAAATATGACTTAAACTTCACAGATTTTCACAATATCATTATAAGATGAAATAATACAAATTTATTTGAGATATTGCACTCAGTTAGTGGACCATGTCACCGAATTATAGAAAATGGCGGAATTTATTTCCACGAAATTTAAATTGTATTCCTTCCTATAAGATCCACGTTCGAACCTAAGATTCAACTTATGAAAACGTACATACATTCAAGAATCTCCATGTAGCACCATCTCACATCAATTCATAATATTACATACAACACTTGATATAAATTATATATCTAATGATATTTAATATAGTTTTAGATACTAAGTCAATATAACTAATAGAAATTAACATAAACGCCAAAAGCGTTCAAGGAAAAATCATCAAGTTAGTTGGGATAGTGCGTTGACAGGATTTTCAGTTGACTTATTAAATGTAGGCGCTAGCAGAGCAACCTAATAGCGTGCCACCTGGCCGCCATAGCGATCCTGTGCCGGACGACTGCCACCGTACATCCCACCAGTTCCGCTGTTGCCTTGATAGCCACTAGAGCGTTCGTTGTAGCTGCGATCAAAACGGCTCTGTGTCTGCATTGGACGCCAGTTGTCATCGATAGTGGCCGACTTTTGCCACGAATTATTGCCATGCATATTTGATGACATTCCATTGTTGCTGTAAGATTTTATTGGGCCACCGCCTCCACCCAGGTGGGCGCTGCCACTACCGCCGCTGGATGGTGCCCATATGTTCACGTTGTTCGAGTTGCTGCCATAACCACTGGTTGCTCCACCGCTAGTCGAGTTATCATAACGCTTGTTGCTACTGAAATGAATGACAAAAATCATGTCCAGCTGTCTTCATTTTAGGAAAGTTTATCTTGATTTACTCACTGAGACATGTCGTCGACGCCTCCACGTCTATAGTTAGAAGTGTTGCTGCGGTCGGCGTCATTGTAGCGTCCACTTCCACCACCAGTTCCACCGCCTGTGTTGTTCTTGTGACCATAAGACGTGGTGACATTGCTAGTGTTGTTCTTGTGCACATATGAGCCGGCACCGCCGCCCGTGTTGCTCTTGTGAACATATGAGCTACTCGAGCCACCTGTGCTAGCACCCCCTGATGATACCGGCAAATGGCGTACCTCTACCTCGCGTTTGTAATCATCACGCTTGCTGGTGGTGGACGACGAGTAATCATGCTTGGAGCTTGTTCCATAATCATTGCCAGAGCGCTTACTAGGCACCGCAGCGTATTCATCAATGGCAGCGCGCTTGGTGCCAGTGGAGCTTCCGTATTCGCTACGTTTGTTTGAGGAGTATTCAAGTCGCTTGGAGCTTGAATAGTCATCAAGCCCACGCTTGGAGCCCGATGAGGAGCCATAGTCATCATGCTTCTTGTCATAAGTACTGGTACTGTAAAGAAACAATGTTTTGATCAATCTACATTTACAATTCGAGTTTCAAAAACATACTTGCGTGAGCTAACCAACGATGTATCAAAGCGTGGCGGTGGTGGAGCATCAAACACCGCGGAACGCTTGCGGTCAGAGACATCTGTGTAGCGATCATCAGTGCGCTTGCTTATCGAACGCTTAACGGGATCATCACGTGATTCCATAATTCTGGAGTGGCAAGTGGGGATAGATGAAAAGAGTAAAGGTATATCATATTAGAAATATTTTAAAGGAATGAAATTCAAATTGGCAAGTATATGTAAATAGAGTTTAGACTAGGATGCAGTTCGTTTGCAGTTGCATAAACATACATGAATGCAAATGCATTGCCTAGACTGCCCGGCAGTTTTGTTGAGGTTGAAGAAACAACGTGGCTGCTGCAACTTAACACACTTAACTTAATTTGCGAGGCCAAATGCCTTTTCAGAATATGTAAAAATAAATATGGTGTTTGTTGTTTTTTTTTTTTATAACGTTGTGTGTGCAACGCTTTTACGTTTATCATACTTCATCTGTTGACGCTTCAATTCAAGGCGCTCCAGCTCGATTTTCTCACGCTCCAGCTTCTGACGCTCCCGCTCCAGGCGCAGCAGTTCGGCCTTTTCACGCTCAAGGCGCTCCCGCTCGATGGCCAGCTTGCGTCTCTCTTCGGCCAGGCGCTCCTCCTCAACGCGCTGGCGTTCACGTGCTTCGCGACGACGTCGCTCCTCTTCGCGTAGCTCACGCTCTCGTTCACGCAGGCGCTGGCGTTCCCGTTCCTCACGTATCTTCTGATAGGACAGCATCTCGCGTTGGCGTCGCTCACGCTCACGCTGACGTTGTTGGATCTCCCGGTCGTCTCGTGGCTGGCGTGCCGAACGACGCTCGTTAGACCCATCACGATGCTGTGACTTGTGTCCCGTTCCAGAGCGGTGATCACGCTCGTGGCGCTTGTCACTGCCCGTTGTCGACTTATCCTTGTCATCACGCGATGCCTTGTTGTTGCGGTCCTTGTCTTTGCCGTCGCGCTTGTTGCTTGATTCCCCACCTATGTTTTTACCATCACCACCGACGTCACCACCCTTCTTCTCATCGCCCCCGTTGCCCTTGGTGCCAGACTTCTTATCATCATCCTTCTTCTTCGAGTCATTGCTGGACTTGCTGTTCGTCTTGTTGTTGCCCTTGTTGCCAACATCTTTGGATGAGTTTGCGCTGCCGCCGATTTCATTCTTGGTACGCTCCACTGATATAATTCGACCATGCAGCTCCGTACGATGTAGATTCTCAATGCAGCGCGAGGCATCTCCGGATGAGGACATGGTTACATAGCCGTAACAACGTGTGCCAGGAGTGCGTGTATTGGTGACCACCTTTGCTCCAATCACCTTGCCGAACTTCGAGAAAATGGCCTTCAAGTCGCTGGCGCGAGTTAAAGTAGACAAACCGGATACCCAGAGATTGCGTGACAGCAAAGCCTGCTTGCCAGCAGCACTGGACGAAGCACCAGCTGCGCCTGCACCTCCGGCCGATCCTGACTTGTTGTTGGCAGCGGCACCCAATGATGCCGATGCTGCACCTGTTGCTGTTGTCGATGATTTCTCTGCAAGTTCCATGTAAATAATAACAATATTGGAAGAGAGTTATGGTCAGAGCTGTGAGTGGCTGGAAAACTGTTTTGGTATTTGGTATTGGTTTTTATCATTGATCGTTAAGGGAAGCACTTTAAACGCACACTTTGTAGCTGCTGCTGCTTGCTGTTGTATCGTAAATTATAGATATAACGAACCTGAATCTGACTACATTAAGAGTACGTCGTAATTAACTGCGCACTACGAAAGCTAAGAGAGTGTGAATTTGATTGGGTTGCTGCTTCTGATTCCACACTGTCGTTGTTGTCTCGCCCTCACAGGAAGAAAGATGTAGATGAAGGACTGCTAAAGCCATCGCGCCGCCAACCTTCGTGATACCATCAGTTTCCAAAAGTGCTCCTCAGATCGTAGCCAGTAACGTTGAAATCATCGTTCTGTCACCATTTAACAAGAAAGTCCATTAAAAGGCCAATGCTTGCTTTAGATTGTGAGCAGGGATTGGCAATACACATTAGAGGTTGATTAAATACCGCTGTTCAGGACACAGGAAATGTAGAACCCATTGAACGACCCTTTGACAAATACCTCTTCTGGGAATTCAACTGCTTCTTTGCGAATCGGTTTAGAAGGCAAACTTTCTTCACGCAATCAACCGAATCAAATCATCGGACAGCTGGAAATCCTGAAAAGCCATTGCATCTCGCATCCAGCATGGACAACGGTTAGCCATGGTTCGTCAGGGCGATTTCTGTTTATTACGTCTTATGTGATCTACGATACATCAGAGATGATTCCTTAGGTTTTGTTGCTCTGCTTCCAGTTACGTCCATTCCACTCCCAACCAAATTCACACTCTCTTACACACAATCTTACAAGTGTGCCGCAAATGGTGTTTTTTTTTTCGCAAGCTTTTACTTAGTTCATGCGTTGCCTAACCAACTTATATGTATAACCTCTCAAGCACACTGAACTTCCTGGTGCAAAAGTAACATAAATTACCTTTATCGTCTTTTTGATTCGACGATTTGGAAACCGATTTTGGGTCGCTATGTAGTCCAAAATATCCATAGAAAATAAAGTAAAAAGAAATTTAAAACGAGATTAGTAATCAGCATTGTAATAAGATTTGACTTAAACTACACTGACAGTATGAACCAACCTAGAATCCTTTTTATCAGTGGATTTTTCTTCCTTCTTCTTTGAACGAGCGCCTTCATCATCCTTGTGAATCTTTTTATCTCCGTCCTTAGCAGTTGCACCCAATTTATCAGTTTTATTTGCCGGTTTAACTGAAAATCGTTATCAATTAATGTATTGGACTATTAAAGTCCCTATAGTATGCTTAAAATTAAATCCATCCTATTGTGTTTTTGTTTACTAAATGTAATTATTTGTATAGTTGCAAGAAATATGTTCAAGCACTATAAAATCTGAAAAACGGCATTGACACACTTTGATTAATGCACTAAAAACCTAATTTAACCAGTCTAGTATAGACGCAGTGCTCATGACAGTGTGTATATATAGTTATGATATTTGTGTATGCATAAAACATTGGGGTTGACGAAGTATATGTACTTACCCGACTTAATAGACTTATCGTCAGGGGCCTGAAATGATAAATTTAATTTAGAAGACGACCAATAAATATACGTATATATAAATTACCTCATCGTGTAATAGTTTTTGTTCCTCTTCTCCAATTGTCAAGTTAATGGACTCGTCATTGTCCATGTTTACAGTGTCACCTGTATTCTCTTCTTGCATCTCCTCATCGGCTGTCGGCTCACTTCCGCCTTCAGCGGTTACTACTCCTTCATTGGTCTCTTCATTGCCATTCTTCGCCTGTTCGAATGCCTCTGCGTCCTCTTCTTCTTCATCGTCGTCTAATATAACGCATACATCATCGACATCGCCAACTTGGTCTATTTCATGTCCGTCCTCGTCAGCGTGATGAGCACTGTCTTCCCCTTCGCCACTCCCATCGTATTCATTACCCGCTGCCTGTGGTTCTTCCTCAGGATCAATTGGCTCTTCCTTAATTTTAACATCGGCTGTTGCTTCTTTCAGTGGAACCGGCATGGGTTTCTTTGCTTTAGACGCCGATTCAATCAAATGTGTGTTGGGGTCGACACCCTCCTCTTTTAGTGCCTACAATTTTACTCACGGTTATAGTGGTGTTGGACACTGTTGTCTCGTACATACTTACCCTTTCAAGACGTTCGATTAACACAGCCTTTGGACCAACAGTCTCCAGCTTGCGCTTTTCAAGCTCGTCTTTTAAATCGGAGACTCGCAGCTCGTTAATTTTCTTGCCGATTTCGGGCATTTTACTTATTTTTGACGCACAATTATAACACAATAACCGGTACTTTTTAACAACTTTTTTAATATATCTAGAAAATTTTTGAGAATTTTCTCGCTTCTACAATGTGTGCTAGCCCGTATGCCAACTGAGAATCTTTCACAAATTTTCCTATAATCAAAATGGCGACATAAAAAATATCTACCAGGAATCAAATATCGATAAGCGAGGGCTACTCAACTATTGTTAGGAAGCCAGGGATAAGCAAATGTTCTAGCTTCCCTTAATTTATGATATTCATATATAAAATATAAATTAAGAAATGTTTAAATATGAAATTTAAATTGAAAATGTTTTGTAATTTCACTTCAATATTTTAAAAATCTTTTTGGATACATTTCAATTATGGCTGGAGAAGCTCAAATTGCAGTATATTATATTATTTTTAGATTTCAGCGTACGGTCTCATTGTTTGGACGAAGCACAATCTTACCGCTTCTTTCTGTAAATAGTAATTTTTCATTTTTTTTTGCAAAAGTGTACTATGTCGGTGGTTATTGAGACCACACTAGGCGACTTAACAGTTGACCTGTTCATTGACGAGCGACCAATTGCTTGTCTCAACTTTATTAAACTATGCCAGCTAAAATACTACAACTACAACTTGTTTCACACTGTGCAGCAAGGCTTCATAGCCCAAACCGGTGATCCTAGTGGCCTCGGAAATGGTGGCTCTTCTGTTTGGGGCGTCGTGGAAGGCATACAAAAACGCTTTTTCGAGGCCGAATACATACCAAAAATTTACCACTCAAGTGCGGGCATGCTGTCATTGGTCAGTGCTGGAAAAAATCTAGTCGGGTCGCAGTTCTTCTTTACACTGGGCGAAAACCTAACTTCGTTGGATGGAAATCACTGCGTGATTGGGGAAGTTGTGGAGGGACACGAACTGTTACGAAAGCTAAACGATACCATTGTAGACGATAATTTTCGTCCGTATCAGGATATTCGCATTACTCATACAGTCGTTCTCGAAGATCCATTCCCAAATCCGCGTGGTTTTCAAGTGCCTAGTCGTTCTCCATCTCCCAGTGCAGAAAGACTCCAAAATGGACGCATCGCGGCAGACGAAGATATTGATGAGACCAATGGCAAAACTATGGAAGAGATGCAGGAGTTATTGGCTGAACGAGAGGCTAAAGCACGTGCTACTATTCTGGAAATTGTGGGGGACCTACCCGATGCTGAGATGGCGCCACCAGAAAACGTGCTCTTTGTGTGCAAACTCAATCCCGTGACAACAGACGATGATTTGGAAATCATTTTTAGCCGGTTTGGCGTTGTGAAAGGCTGTGAAGTGATACGAGACCGTAAGACAGGCGATTCTTTGCAGTACGCTTTTGTAGAGTTTGAGGATCAGAAGTCATGCGAAGCGGCCTATTTTAAGATGGACAATGTGCTGATTGACGATCGCCGGATACACGTGGACTTCTCTCAGTCCGTGTCGAAAGTAACTTGGCGGGGCAAAGGACGAGGCGTTATTGGTGATGATAGTCAATTGGACTTTAATAACTTGAGAGAAAAGAATGGCAAAAAACACGAGAGTAAACCAAAAAAAAGAGGACAAGAAGATCGACGAGAGAATGAAAGCCGACGTAGCGATAGAAGCCGAAACGACGAACAGAAAAGTCAAATCACTTCGGAGGAACGCAGGAAGGCTCGTGAACAACGGCACAAAGAGCAAAGAGAACGCGAAGATCGTGGTCGACGCAATAATACCCAACGTTCAAGGTCAAGGGAAACCAATGCTCGATATGAAAGACGACGATCCCGATCGAATGACCGAAACATAGATCGTAGAAGAGCAGCATCGCCCCATAGAAGCTCTCAGTACTCGCCAGAGCGTAGACGCTGGGAAAAACAACACAATAGAAGTGAGGATAGACATCACAGGTAGCTTAATTATTCTTAAATTTGATAATTTAACTAACAGATCTTTTTAAATGCCTTTGCATAGAGCACAGATGAGCTCACAAAACGAGAGACGGCAACTGGAAAGACAGCACAAGGAAAGGGAATCAGAAAATGTCTCAAGGGATCGAAAACGCGTAGCTGTGGAAGACGAGCGTGTATTTAAGAAAAAATCAAAACGGACTAAATCCAGCAGCTCCGAGAGTAGTGACTCCTCTGATGATAGTGAATCGTCTTCCACTGATAGCTCTGATGAAAGCTCCTCGGATGAACGCAGCAAACGCAAAAAGCACAGCAAGTCGAAGCAGAAAAAGAGCAAAACTAAGAGAAAACACAAGTCAAAGAAAAAACACAAAAAATAATGACTGACATGTTGTTGCTATAAGAAATATATATAATTTTAGTTAGATTAGCTTGCTAATAATCACAAAATGTATTTTTATTTATTGCGCGCGTCTACCTCGGCCTGAAGCGCTGCCATAGCTGCTCCACCACCGCAACACCCTGCTGACTTGTCACCTCGCCGTCTTCGCGGTGCTTCGATGACAGCATCGGGATTGAAGACTACATTGTCCAGGCGCGTTGTTTCTGGCGTAATACGGAGCTCTGAAAGAATTGTGGCACTGAGTAAATCAGCAACTATTTATATAATATTTACTGACCGAAAACGTTGTCTTCTTTGTGTTTAGCCTGTATGACATTCGTGCGCAGCTCGTAGTCTACTTCTACTGCTAATTTAATCATCTACAATTATAGAAAACGATATATGTAATTTCAATTATAATTACTCCAAAATATGTAGCGAGGACCTTCTTAATTTCCTCTTCATTAGTTTCGTTGCGGTTTTGCTGAAAAGACTCGTTTATTTTGTTCCGTCCAGCCACTAAGGCCCTGTCATCACCTTGAAACACATACTGCCGCGTGCGATGCAGCTTCTTAAACGCACTTAGAACCTGTGGGTACCAAACAAATATATATTACATTCATAAACAAAGTAAAAAATCAGGAACTTGCCTGGCGCTTCAATGGCTGGGACATTTTTTTTAAGTCATTACCAAACAATCAGCTGGTATTTAAGAGGAATAGCCAACCCTAAAGCACTGCAGAGGTGCACACTTTCATTTATCGAATGTATATATCAAAAATTCTCTCGATAGCCTTTTGTTTTTGACATCTCCAGTTCAGTTGCAAGAATTTTTTACGTCGTGTAGTTGTGTGCGACGGTCGTTTCGGCGCGAAGGAATAGTGGGCATTGCTAAAATGCTGTACAGTTAAAAACTCAAAATTATTTTTAATAAAAAATTGTATAAAACGGCAATGAAAGCGAACGCGAATTTAACCAATAAGCAATTACAATAAGCATCTATATATCTAGCCGGACTGGGGTCGTGCGCGTACGCGGGAGAAAAGTGAAATTATTTACTATTGGCCATTTAATTTTGTGCGTGCCTCACTCAAGAGCCAAGTCAACTGCGTCCAGGTCGTGGGCGTGCCTTACAAAATAAATACGAAACTGGCTCAAAACGATAAATTAAGCTTCTTCCTCAAGAACATGGAGGAAGAGGAGGAGGAGGTGACAGATCTGAAGCTACAATTATTCCACAATACAGTACGGGAGCACATTGTAAGTAGCATCAGTAATATGACGTCACAGTACAATAGAGCCACCAGCACCACCCCTAACGGGATGCAGCTGCCTACGTGATTGTTGTTACTCTTGCAGCTGCAACAATTGTAACTAGTACAGCAGTGCGTACACGTCGCGAAATACAGTTACAACCGAAGAAACACTTACATGCCTGTGTGTGCGATTGTGTTTGTTTGTGTGTGTGTTTCGTTTTGTTTATGGTTCTTATCAGCTGAGCATTGCTCGATTTACTAGGCGAAAATATACATAGAAATTAACGATAGCCGACGCCATCACTAAAGTTACTATTTAATTTGCCACTTAAATAATTTCCTGTTAGACAGTTAACTGCATGACGAAACGATTCAAGAGGCGCCAAGTAGTTTGTAAAAACTTTACACCTGGAAAATACAAAATGAATAAAAACGGCACACGAGAAAGAGCCGCGCCGCAACAAGTGAAAGTGTTTCTGTATATTAATAAACATTTTGGCTTGCAATGAAATCTATAAACATATATGCATAAGTATTTACAAGGCATTGCGCAAACAAGATGAAACAAAACAAATTGAAATCATTTTGAGATGACTTAAAAACAATCACAAAATTGTTGCACTTGTTAACAGTTTCAAGTGCGCCGCATATGGCCTCGATCTCTCTCAATCTCTAAGTTCAAGTGTGGCAGTTGTCTTTTTCTTAAACAATAGCCACCGCGTCGACGGTCAGTTCACGAATATATTTAAGTATATTCAACTTGACACAGTATACACAGCAGAGTCAACACGAAATGTTGATGTCTGCCAGTGGAATGTTTATGCATCTAAAAATAAATATTTCATTTGTTTAAATCATACAATTGCTTATATACATACATATATTGAATATATGTATGTATGTACGTATGTTTACTTAATATTTATTATATTTTTGTAGTCTATGTGACAAAATTGAACAGGAAACCCCTTGGTTGCTGTTGGTTCATACAATAGTTCTTCGTTTACATTTAATGAAAATTAAATAATGCCAGGCGGTATGTGGGTCAATTAGAGTGCGTGTGTCGCATTCACAATGCTCTCCCCAAAAACTTGGTCAAAGCGCCAATAAATTATGCAGGAACCCCTCAAAAAAGAATCGAAACTGAAACGAAAATAAAACGGAAAGGAATGACATTCTGTGACATGCCGAAGCTTAAATACTCTTGCATAAACGTACATACATGATCAGTCGAAATACAAATTGAGTGCTGTTTAAGCAGGCGTCACTTCATACATATTGGGGTTGGTCAAGATAAGATTTTACTTATAACTAGAGAATTTCATAAAAATACTCTCGAACTGTCAAGTCTGGGCTATGAAAACTGAAAAGTGAAAAAGACTGCTTTGATTACATGAGATTTGACACACTGAGAGAAAAAACTTTTAGAAATGCAATTGAACATTTTTAATAGAGTAATACAACATTTGCAATGAAATATTATCACAAGATATATCAAATTCAGATTGCTTTAAAAGTCTGTAGATAATAAATGTAAACCAATTAGTATAAAATTTTTATTATTATTAAATAAATAAATATTAATATTAAATAAATACCAATCCTACTGTCAAAAAGATTCTAAAAACAGATTGATTAAGTATAAGATTGATTTCAAACTTTTTGGGCTCGTCATTCCAATTGATAATCAATATTTTCATATGTTATGTTTATTAACCTCAAAGTCTTCAGACTCATTATCCCAAATGAAAACTTAGCATCACAATATTTTTGTGTGTATATTTTGTATATTACTTATAATAAGCAGATCTATTAATTAAAAAATTAAGCTATAAGTCTCTTGATTCATCATACCAAATGAAATGAGAAAGTTATCACAAAAATATTCTATGTAGACTTATCATCCCCAATACAAACCCATCGTCAACAATGGCTAGTCAATGACTACATACTTTTTTACAATGCCGCTCACTTCTCTTAAATTTTAACAAGCATTCACAGTATCTGTCCATTATTTCTAATTGTTTGTCTGGAAAATAAATAATAGTTTATTTGACCATTTGCAAAACATCTTTCACTTAATGGAAGTGTGCGAATCGTATTTGTAGATCCAACATTCACCAGTAAAGCTGTTGCACCACAACATCAACGGCGTGGCAACAACGGCATGCCGCCTAGACAACATTTATGATTGTCGCTGCCCCTCTACCATTCGGAATATATGCATCGCTATTTATAGCCAAGTTTTGCGTCGTCGTTTTGGGCGTTTTTTCATCCTCGAGTTCATGTTAAGTCATTGACTCGCTGCATTAACTTGGCCAATGCATTTGGCCGAGCAACTCGCAGAACTTGTTGAGCCCATCAGCCCCAACGGGCTACGAGGTACGGGTAATGATATTCCAGGCTATCTCAATGAATGCATGATATGTCTGTAGACCTATTATTATTATAATATGTAATATGTATTGATGCTAAATACTATTCTATTTATAGGAAGTGCAATATATAAATGTATTATTATAATAAACATGCAAAATGTTTGCATTTGGATTATTAATTGAAAATGATATGATCAACGGTTTTATAGATTATATATCGCGCAATTAGTAATTTGATCGGGTTTCAAGTGATATAGGTTTGTAATATAAATAAATATATTCAGCCGCTATTATGAACAGCTTACAAGGGATTATAATAAAATTCTTAGATTTTGTAGCTCTGGCTGATCATTTGGGTTATTCCTTTATCATACAGAAAAAATCGAGAAAAATCGATACGCAAACTATCTTTTTGCAGTCGTAAAAGCTCTTAACTAATTTGACATAGTAATTCACTAATTGAATTCCTGTCTCACAAACAATCAGCTAGATATATCTATGAAATGGCCAAGTTGTTGTTGCTCTTTACTGTAAAGTGGAGTCGTCTATACTTGCTTGTGGAACAAGTGCCCGGTTGGGTAACAATTTGTAAAGATTTCCGTGTGTACTCTCTGGCAACTGGACACAGCTGTACGGTCTGTTCTTGTGAATTCCAATTGTGCTCGTATCGCCGTATTGAAGCATATTCATTCAGTATTCGTGCCAGACTGCGACTTGGCATTTAATAGCGCTTATCTCTATGCTTTATTTTAAAACGGACGGTGGGACACGCGTTCCAAGTTCAACAGCATTGAAATAAAAATCCAAACGTCACACAATCTCTTTACATTACATAAATACTTTTTGGTTGTTATAATTTATAAATAAACTACGCGCAGTAATAATTCAAAGAAATACACACAGAAAGAGCGAGAGAGAGAGAGAGAGAGAGAGAGAGAGAGAGAGAGAGAGAGGGAGAGAACTTTATACATACATAATTATCAATATATATTATACTATAAATAGCTAGAATAAAATTAATTATTCTTTCAATCAAATCAATCAACCCCAATCAACGCTATTGGTCTCAATGAAGCATTAAATTAATTGCAAATTGTCATACTTCAGCGCTACATACATATGTATATAATATAACTCATATATATGTATGTATATTTATATAAGTACATATATATGTCTAAATATATACATCTATCATTTGAGTAGTTGTATTCATTATATGCAAAGAATCAGAGAACGTAATAGTGAAAAAAAAAAAAAAAAAAAACAAACAAACAGACAGTCATTCGAGACATTATGTATTT
The DNA here is from genome assembly GCA_030914345.1 of Drosophila koepferae. Taxonomy (NCBI): domain Eukaryota; kingdom Metazoa; phylum Arthropoda; class Insecta; order Diptera; family Drosophilidae; genus Drosophila; species Drosophila koepferae. Next base: position 11,046,141 of record JAUESR010000197.1, on the reverse strand, counting down.
ATTGTTTTTTGTTTTGAAGATATTTTTTTGTGTTTATCTTGGGAACATGAAAAAAGTCTTTTATTAATGATACTTGCATATTTGCTTATGTTTGTACATATATTCTTTTGTATTTGTTTTTTTTTTTTTTTTTTTTTTTTTTTTTGTCGTGTTTTTAATTTTTCGCAGCGTAAAAAGCAATGACGTGTGCTTAACGCGCTCGGCGTCTGTTTTCCATTTATTCATTTACTGTCGCTTGTTATCTATGTGTGTTTGAATACATTTTAGCTATTTTAAATTGGCATCTGAGTACAGATTTAAAGGAAATTGTCACCAAAACAAATTGATTAGCAATTGCACTGAATCGAACCAACTTGATAAGATATAAAAGGAATGACTATATGAAATTTAGTTGAAATGCATGAAAATTATATTTAATATAAAATTTGTACATGTTTATATTCAGCTCACATGGACAAAAAATTTAATCAAATATATATGTATGTTTCCCTATATACTCCAAATCTACTTTTACTTTCGCTGAGCAGATAAATACTATTTTGCTTGTGCATGTTTGGCTACGGTAAATTTTATATTGGTTTGGTTCGATATACATATCTACTATCTACTTTCTGTAGAATAAATGAAAATAAGTAATACAATAAAATTTGTATAGTAGAAGCTTGAAAAGGATAGTAGATATATCTGTAGATTGATCTGAACTCTAGTCTTAAAGCGTTATCAAGAAAATAACCTGAACCTTAAATATATAATCGTATATATCACGATTATATAATCGCAAAAAAATAAAGGTCAAGTGTATACAAATACAACTATTGTGGGTCTTACAATAAGGAAAATTGTATATGCGACGCTTTTTTTTTACAGTTAAATATCTGCTGATCACCTGTAAAAAATTACCTCAAAATCTGAGATATTACAAATTTAAGTTGAACAAATTTCGCACGTTTTTTGGATGACTGCTAAGCAACTTTATTGATAGAAAATAAATAAATTGATTATGAAATAATATAAACAATTTATCATTCATATTTTTAATACAATACAATTTTAAATAGCAGAAAATATTCTATAACTCTGCAATTAATTGTTATTATTAATAAATATATTATATTAATTATTAGCATATCTTGTCCATTTCATTCAATCTAATCCTTATCACCACATTTGTGGTCTTGTCGTCGGTTGCCGATAAGAAATATCTATTTTGACCTTTGATCACAATTTTGTCTGATGTACGATTAAATGTTTGTTTATATTGATATGTGGGTTGAATACAAAAGCCATGGCCGGAATTCCTATTCAATAAATAATAATTTTGTATGTAAACAAATTATAGCATTTAAGATTCTTTTTCAATTATAATGATTTCGTCTTAGTGTAAAAAAAAAATAATTTTTATAAAATTTCGTCTAATGTATTTAGTTATTTATCTGATTTGACAATCCCTATACTTCGTTGCCTTAATTCGTTTTTAATTTTAACAATTATATAATGTAGTGTTTACAACTTTCAGACAATCATTCATATACTAACATTCATCAAAATATAAGTGACGAATATATACTTATACGTACACATATATTTATGCAATTGTTATATACCTGGCTTTTATATACCTATTATGTCATCATTCCCATATTATATAATATAAAATATTCAAATTATAATTATTATATTTATTTTTTTATTATATTTTCTCCCTTGCAGATATTTTTGCTGCTCATCATTTTGCTTTACTTTAGCTCCTATGTGGTTGTCTCTCGCTTCCGACGACGCGATCGCGACGATCTCTACTCAAATGACGAGGACGAGGTGCTGGTCTATCGTATAAGGTAACTTATAGTTGTATATAGTAGGGCGCGCAAGTGGCTGAGCGTGACATGAGACTCGTGTCAACCACCTCAAACGCTAATTGCACTGCAATCGATACTCATTCGCCTGGCTATGTTCAAACTATTTGCAGCTTTTGGTTGTGCACCTTCACGTTGGCCGTAGCTGAGGGTGCGGCCATGCTGCTGCCCGTTTCAATAGCAAGCAACGAGGTGCTGTTACTATACCCCAACAGCTACTACGTGAAATGGTTGAACAGCTCTCTAATACAGGGTAAGTAAAGTTATAGAAAATACAAAAAGACTATTGAGTATTAATTTGTTTGTGTTCTCATTGCAGGATTGTGGAATCATGTGTTTCTCTTTTCAAATCTGTCGCTCTTCATATTTCTACCTTTTGTCTATCTGTTCTCTGAGTCGACGGGCTTCGTGGGCCACAAGAAGGGCATCCTGGCCCGAGTCTACGAAACGTTTATAGTGTTCGTCCTAATGGCCATCATTGTGCTGGTGCTGACCGCCGTACTGAGTGCAGTGTTTGGCATTGAAAAGTTCCAGTTTTTTTGGTTTCTAAGTAAGTATGAATGCGAGCTGATTGAAGCGGAAACAGTTCCGCTTGATCGATTTGCAGACTGCACCCATTATGTGTGGATGGCATCTAAATGCATTGCTAATTTCCGCTTTTTACGCTTCACAGATTTGGGCAGTGTTCACCTGCCGTTCCTTTATTCATGTGTCTCATTTCTGGGCGTAATGCTAATGCTGAGTAAGTATAAATATACAACTTATTTTAATAATATCGGCCTTAACTAATCTCATTAAATTTTGTCATCAATCTGGCCGATGAATTTGTCGATGTACGCCAGCTGCTGGGGGTTGTGCAAGCGTGCCTGATTCACGCACTCCTCGAACTGCTCGACATTGTTCTGTCGCTTGTAGGCGGTAGCCTTGTACAGCCAGGCACGCAGATTGGTCTCCTGCAGCTTGTCCAGCACATACTGACAGTCATCAATGGCGCGCTTGTAATTGCGGAGCCTGCGAAGCATTTTTGTTTCAAAACTCAGTTTACATTGGATTAAAGAGAATTACTTACCTGATGTAGCACAGGGCTCGATTGTTATAGGTAATTGCGCTATTCTTGACGCGTTCTATTGCCTTGCTATAGTGCAGAATAGCCTTCTCGAAGTTGCCCTTGCGAAACGCGTCATTTCCATGACTGAGAATATTATATAGATTTTATTACATACTTATTCTATATATATTTATATACTTGCCTGCGCTGCAGTTCCGCCTCATATTCACGCTTGGCACGCGCCTGGGCGCGCTCATTAGCATCACGTTCTACCTCCCTCATGAAACCCTGCTGATCCGAGGTATAGTTCGTGGTCGGCTCTACGCTTCTCTTATTGATTACTGTGCGATCCTCACGCACTTTTAACTTCACATTATCCACATCAATGTTTTCAAAGTCTTCAGCCGTCTTCGCTTTGGGTGGGTCATCTGCATCTGTTTCGGGCTCGCCCTTCAAGATTTGATCGATCTTCTTCAGAGTTTCCTCGAAATCAGTAAAGTCATCATTGTCCTTCTCTTCCATTTTGTGACTGTGAATATTGAAACTTGTATTAAGAATAAAATATTTCGCCTCGTTCAGCGCTTGCCCGGCAGCTGTAACTTTTGTTTGTTTGTTGCTTGTTTATTTGTTTGAAAACCTTGGAAACGAACTGACGCTTCGATTTACTTCTCCCCGGTTACTACAATTTACAGTTTGCACGCCGTACGGGTTTGTCCGGCTCTTTGGCGTTGTCAACCAGGTGCTGGTGCGGCCCATGCTGATGCGAGATGTTAACGAGGAGTTCAGTGCATTCTACATGGAGGAGGCGAGCGTTAAGCGCAAACTGGCCCACATTGAACTGCACAATGTGAGCATTCTGGATGCGACGAACGGCAATCGCCTGCCCCTTGCCAATGGGCATAGTCGTCCACTGAGCTACCTGCCACAGCCGCTGCTGCAACATTCCCTGGCGCATTTGTATCAGCGCAAAACGCTTGCCGGGAATGTAAACGAGCATCAGTTGATGCTAAACGAAAGACTGAGAGAGCTCGACAGTGAGCGCAAGGAGTTGGACAAGATGCGCAAGTCAAGCACCTTTCAACGCACTTTCGTCTATCCGCTCGCGATGCTTTTGTTGCTCTTCTGCACGGCCGTCACAATACTCCTGGTTGTGCAGAACACATTGGAGCTGCTCATAGGCATTAAGGCGCTGCCGCTGAGCACACGGGTAAGGCTTCTCTTTCCAATTTACTTTATATCCATTTATTTATTTATTTATTTTTTTTTTATTTGGTTTTAGCAATTTACGCTGGGCATTTCGTCGCTTTCAAAACTGGGACCTGTTGGCGCCGGCATGGAGGTGTGCCTAATTTTCTACTTGGGCGCCACCTCTGTGGTCGGCTTCTATAGCATGCCCTTTATGAGCAATGTGCGACCGAAACGCCGACAAACTTCACTGCCCCAGCTGATGTTAAATTGCGGCTTCATGCTAGTATTGTCCTCGGCACTGCCGTTGCTAAGCAGAATCATAGGTATATTGATTGATATATTTGTATACTTACTCCTAATAATATTTGCTTTCTTTTAGGAATTACAAACTTCGATTTGCTGGGTGACTTTGGTGCCATCGAGTGGCTGGGCAACTTTCAAATTGTCTTACTATACAATCTCGTGTTTGGCACAACGACTGCACTCTGCCTGGCCAATAAGTTTACGGCGACGGTGCGACGCGAGCTACGTGCACGGTTAGTAGAGAACTATGTGCTCTTTACTAACTACATGAGCTTCATCAACTGATATTTAAGACGGCGACACAACAAAGGCTCACCCTGTCAGCGGCAGCGTTACGCTGACCAGCTGCTCAGGCGCTTTGTTGAGTCGCCCCTGAAGAGTCTAACTAGTTTATATGCCAATTACTACGATCTGAGTCGTAAGAGTAATAATCGCAATAATACCACCGCTAGTCGCCAGGCAAATCAGATGGACTGTTGTTGAGAGAAATCAGAGCGAAAGAGAGAAATGTGAAGGGTGAACCTTTCAAATTGAATATAATACACTTTATACAGAACTGATATTGATATTTAAATGTGGCGCTGTTTATTGTTGTGCTTAATTGTTGTAGTTAATAGGGCCCCCAGAGGTGTACGTGCCGCATTTCAACTTTGTTTCCCCCGTTGGTGTGCGTACACACATAAAGCACTCACACACACATACCTATACAAACACAATATTCACAGTTGTGAAAATCTAACAAATTTTATTTTATATGAAATCTTCGTGTACAACATAAACTGCTGTCGACAGAATAGGTGTAGGCTAAATTGTAGGTGTTTTTTGAAAATTTTATTAGTCTGAGTATATAGTCAACGTCGATTAGTTCGTATCGATGCCCCATTTCATATATATTTATTCAGTAATTTTCGTACATGTACTAATTTAAAGCAAATTATTTTTATTCATGCGTCTCATTGTCATTCTTAATCATAAACGAATAATTTATATTAATATATATAAACATATGTAATTTAATAATGTTCCTTATATGGCGTACACTGGGATGCGTCTCTCATCATTTTTACTGCATACTAAAACCAACAACAAAACAAAACAACATATGTGCATCTAAAAGTTATGTGATAAACTTGAAATAAATATAGCTTAAAATTAAATTCAAATGGCTTCTTTCATTTCGCATACTCAGCTTTTTGCCATCATTGATCTCTGAGAATGAGAGCTAATCAGAAATTTTATTTATTTTCAGTTTGACGTCTCTATTTTTGCTAGCCTAACGGCTTCGACTATTGTCAACTATTTAAATACTGTGATCTTAAGATAAATAGCATAACATATTTTTAAGATTTAATTTTTATTAAATTGATTTTAAATAAACAAATTGCTGTTTCTCATACAAATTTAAATAACGACAAAATGGTAACCACAAGTATTTGAAGCAAGTTGGCATGCTCCCGATGAGTAAACGATGTTATCGATGTATTCCAGGGCTATACAAATATTGCGATAGTTGCATTCAATTATATGGTGAACATCACTAATTTTTCCGGTGGCGTCGTTGTCAAATAAAATTCTTATTTTTAAATTATAATTACAATATTTCCGTAAATATGCTGAGCCGCAAGCGTCGTGCTAGCTCAATATCAAGTCGACAAGATGAAGATCCACTGTTGCTTGACGACTCAACGCCGGAGCAGTCACCGGTGCAGCAGACACAAACGGCGCGAAAAAAGCGGCGCTTAGACCCAACAGAGCTGTGTCAACAGCTGTACGACGCGATACGCAACATTAAGAAGGAAGATGGATCAATGCTGTGCGATACATTCATAAGGGCTCCCAAGCGTCGACAGGAGCCCTCTTATTATGACGTGGTGGTAAACCCCATCGATTTGCTAAAAGTACAACAGAAGTTGAAAACAGATTCATATGACGATCTGTACGACATGATGAACGACCTGGAATTGCTGATAAGCAATGCGAAGGCGTTCTATAAGCCCGATTCGACAGAGTTCCAGGACGCACTTGCTCTGTGGCAGCACATTCAGACGCATCGGCAGCGCATTATGGAAGCCAATGGCTTCGCCGAGGAGGAACCACGTGCTAAGCGTGCGCCTCGAAACGCTCGTCGGCTGACGAGTAGCACTGAGCCAGGTACTGGGGACGTTGAAGAGGAATATAATCAGTACGAAGAGCTTTTCGCATCTGTTATGACGGCCACAGATCCAATTGGCGATAGGGCTATGCATCGCATGTTTCAGCTACTGCCGTCCAAGAAAATTTATCCGGACTACTATGATGTCATAGAGCATCCTATTGATTTACGACTGATTGCTACCAAGATACAAATGAACGCCTACTCATCGCTGGTGGAAATGGAACGTGACCTGCTACAAATGACAAAGAATGCATGTCTCTTCAATGAGCCCGGATCGCAGATCTACAAGGATGCCAAAGCCTTAAAGCGCATATTTACACAGCGACGCCTAGAACTGGAGACGGGCAAGGCCAAACCAGTTCGACGCCTAAAAAGCTTATCAAGTGCAGCTATATCAGGTATGTAAGCAAATCAATGAATGATTAAAAATAAATTATAATATCCGCTATATTATAGCGCTCAAAGAGGAAGTGGAAAGCTCTGACGATGACGAGACCAGCAAGAAAGGCGAGGGACCCATGTGGGCGTTGTTTGATCATTTATATAATGCTCCTGGCACCTCGGAACATCCGGGTGTCACCGGTCCGCCGCTAGGCAACTCTTTGTGGAAGTTACCTGTGCGTCGCTTCCATCCAGAATATTTTGAGTTGATCAAACGGCCCATTTCCATGAGTCAAATTCACACTAAGCTGAAGAAGGGCGATTATGCGAATATAAGTGATCTCACCGGTGATTTATACTTGATGCTGGACAATGCCAAGAAGGCATTTCCAGTCACGCATCGTACGCACAAAGATGCATTGAAAATGCAAAAACTAATGAATGCAAAGCTGGTCGAGGAATCATTGGAGGAAACCAGTGATATGGATGAAGATGAAAATGATGAAACTTTCACGACCAATGTGCAACCTGAGAAACGCAAGCCGGGCAGACCAAGGGTCAATTCCAGTTCCAGTACAGCGCATACGTCCAATAACTCAAACTCGCCTAAGACGAATCGCATTGCTATTAATGCGGCCATAAAAAAGAAAATTCTCAGTATTCAGAAATACTTGGTGGACTATACGGTGGGCAACCGTCGACCCATTGAGATGTTCATGGAGAAGCCGCCGCGCAAGGTATATCCTGACTACTATGACATAATACAGAATCCCATTGACATGAACACCATTGAGCACAATATCCGCGCGGATCGCTATGCTACAGTTGAAGATGTGGTTTCCGACTATCGGCTCATGTTCTCCAATTGTCGACAGTATAACGAGGAGGGTTCTAATATATACGAGGATGCCAATTCCCTAGAACGCGCCCTGAATGAAAAACTCAAGGAATTTCCTGGTCTAGTTGAGGTCAAGAGACCACTTCAAAAATATAAACTGGGACGAAAGCCAAAGGCAGCTCTGCTAGCGGACCGCGAACGTCTATGGCAATTCTATGAAACACTGCGAGACTATCAAGAGCCGAAAGGCAAGCGGCAACTGTCGCTGATTTTTACAAAGCTGCCGTCCAAGAGCGACTATCCGGAATATTATGACATCATCAAGGACCCCATGGACATGGAGCGGATAGCGCAAAAACTTAAGCAGGCAGCCTACGAAAGCGTGGATGAGCTGGCAGCAGATTTTCTACTTATGCTTGAGAATGCCTGCAAATATAATGAGCCCGACTCCCAAATCTACAAGGATGCATTGGTATTGCAGCAGTTGACTTTGCAACTGAAGCAACAACTGCGCACTGAACGGGATGCCCTGCCTGATGTTCAGTTGGCTGTTCAAGAGCTATTTTTAACTCTCTTCTCAACGGTTTACAATCATCAGGATGAAGAGGGACGCTGTTATTCGGACTCTTTGGCTGAGTTGCCCGAGTACGATGAATTAGGCGAGGGCGCGAAGGTACGCGGAATCTCCTTGGATCTGATCAAGAGGCGCTTGGATAAGGGCGCGTATAAACGTTTGGATGTATACCAAGAGGATGTATTTGCTTGTTTGGACCGAGCGCGGAAATTGTCTCGCACCGACTCGGACATCTTCCAGGATTCCATTGAACTGCAAACATATTTCATACGAAAGCGAGATGAGCTGTGCAAGGACACATTGAGTTCGCCAGCGCTCGCATTCACAGTGGACAAGTTGCTTGCAGATGTGGAGGTCATGCGGCTCCAAAAGATGGTGCAAGAGGAGCAGGACCAAGAGCAAGAGAAAGAGGACTTCAATGCAAGCGCAAAGGGTGAAAGCATGACAATCAATCAGCAGGTTTACTCCCCTGGCGACTATGTATACGTGCAATTGCCTGACAACAAGGTTCCTAGCATTGCCTGCATCGAGCGGCTGTGGACTACCCCGACCAATGAGAAGCTGATGCAGGCCAATATCTTTGTGCGTCCCCATGAGACCTATCACGTCACGACTCGCAAGTTTCTCGAGAAAGAGGTTTTCAAGAGCAGCATTTCGCAAACCGTATCCATGGACAAGGTATTGGGTATGTGCTACGTCATGCATGTCAGGGATTATATTAAGCTTCGACCGGATGGGTTGCCCGAAAAAGATGTGTTTGTCTGTGAGTCGCGCTACAACCTGCAGGCACGTTGCTTCAAGAAGCTCAAAAACTGGCCAACATCGCGCGAGAGTACAAACACATCGATGAGATTTGTACCGCGCGAAACGCCGTTGGAGCTGAAGCGTGTGATGTCCGTGTTCAAGGAACGGATCGAGAAGCACAAAGGTGAACTGGAGGAGCTTAAGCTGCAAGAGGTGCTCATCGAAAAGGAGAAGCCCAACGTAACCTGCGATGCGCCACCAAATGCGCAGGACAATAGTGTTTACTATCAGCAGTACAACACCATTTGCAGCGGTGTTATTAAGACCGGAGACTTCGTATATGTGGCCACGCAAAGCGGCAAGCAGTCCGTTGCCCAAGTCCAGCAAATCTGGGAGCTAAATGGGAAGTCATATTTCAAGGGGCCATGGCTGCTGTCGCCTAGCGAAACAACGCCGGCTTTGGGCAAGCAATTCTATCGCCAAGAGCTGCTTTTAAGCACCGTTGAGGACATGAGTCCTGTCATCAGTATCGTGGGCAGATGTGCTGTGCTAGAGTATGCCGAGTTCATTAGCTCACGGCCTACGGAAATTGCCGAGAGTGATGTGTATATATGCGAGTCCGTCTACGATGAACTAAAGAAAGCTCTGCGCAATCTGGTAGTTGGTAATCTGCGCAAGTTTCAGCACAGCGCTGAGGTTACAGAGGATGAAATATTTTATTTTAAAACGCCTATAAAGCCGGCGAAAGATGTTAAAAGCGAATTGAATGAGCTGGCTATGCTCGAAGATTCCATGGATGGCGACACACCGTCCCTCAGCTCGGATATAGTCGCAATATCGTCACCAGCACCGTCGATCAACTCAACCCCACTTACCTCAAAAGCCAAAGCCAAAACGACCAAGAAGAGTCTCACCGGTTATATACTCTACTCCAGCGATGTGCGAAAGGGTGAGTACTGAAGTAAGTAGTCTGGCTATTTTTATTATATAAACATTTTTTCTCCCATTCACAGGTATAAGTCAGAGCAATCCGGATGCCACATTTGGTGACATTTCGCGCTTGGTGGGCAACGAGTGGAAGAGTCTGCCAGCCAGTGTTAAGCAGAGCTGGGAGGATCGTGCCAACAAGCTAAACGAAGAGGCCGCAGCCTTGCGTCGTGAAATTGACGATAATCAAAATTGCGGCAGTCCATTGCCTCAGAGTTCTATTGGTGGCCAGGACGCTAGTCCGGCGCTGACTTATGAGTGCCAATGGGACAAATGTGACTTTCAGTTCGAGGAAATGGCCGATTGCACCGAGCATTGCCTGTCGGATGGCACCGGCCACATAAACCGACATCCCCAAGCGGGAGTCGAAATGGAATACGTTTGTCTGTGGCGCAATTGTCCTCGTATTCGCAAGTCAATTCAAGCGTTCCCCAATGTGCTCCGTCTCGTCAAGCATGTGCGCGAAGTGCATCTGAGCAAATGTGGCAAGCCACTCAGCATTGCTGAACGAAGCAAGAATTTTATACCACGCAAACAGAAGAATCAACCGCAATTACCTGTAGTAATGCCATCCAGCAATGTCCTGTCACCTCGAGCACCGCTGAACGCGGAGATATTACAACAACAGCAACACCAAATGCATCTGCAACAACAGCAGCAGCACCATCATCAACAACAACAACATCAACACCAGATGCAGACCATTGTTGCGGGACCGCCACCAGAGCCTATGTTCGTTACTGTGCCACCCCGCGCCAATCGCGTCATTCACTCCGAGGCCTATATTAAGTACATTGAGAGCCTGCAGACGGGCAGCCATTTGAGCGTGGGTGCCTGCAACAACAATTGGCGGCGATCCCTAACACACGTGCATCCCAAACAGGTGGGCAACACGAAATTGCCAGAACACTGGCTGGGCCCCAATGTACGTGACCGAGAAAATACGGTGCAGGCCCTGTGTCACTTACGAAATTTCATGTTGGACGATGTGCTCGAAATCCGGCGCAGCTTGAACTAATTTTAATCCTCTGTCTCAACCTATCTCTGTCTAAAAATTGATTAGGAAAGCCAAACATTTGTATCTATATGAATGCATATATACTTAAATGCATTTGTAAATTTTTCCACTAATTGTCATATAATTTTTGCAATACAATGATATATCATATAATAAACATGGTATAAAAAGAAGAAAAAACCAATAAACAATTTGTTCACATAACAATGACTTCATTTTATTTATAGATTATCCATTCTGAAATATCTAAATTCTTAGAATATTTATTTATGTATATATCTGATTAGTGGCTCAATTCGGGAATGTTTCATTTGTGGACTCGTCGACTTTTTTGGAGCGCTGGCACATCATCATCTAAATTGAACATTTTCTCATCACTAAAATTTATATTTTTCCACTCAGTGCGCCAAGATTTCTATGTTGGCAAACTGTAATCGAGTAGCTGAGTAGCTTTATGCCCTGGCTGTAGCTTCGGTTTCTGAAGATTTCTTTTCATTCGTATCATTTTCTGAGCTCTTCAAGATTTGCTGAACACGTCTCATGGATATCGGCAAAGACAACTTAAACGGGCAAAACTCGACATTTCTTTGAAAAGAAAACAAAAAAACTAAAATTGCTAATTAAGTAATTTTAGTTAAAACTCACTTATTATTCTTATTTTTTAAACAATTCTTTAAACAAAACGCCTTAAGATGTCGTCGTCTATCCCCGAATTCAATTAATGAATCTGTCCCATTCATTTACTTATCGTTTGGAAAACTCAACATTATCTAAAAATAAACAGCGGGAAACCTTTACGGTACTTTTTCGCATTTCTTTGCTTAGCGCTGATGGACATTGCGATTTGCAAGTTGCAACTGAAATATAATGTGTTTATATCGCCTATTTGCTAAGTTGGCATGCCTGGCAGATACGGTGGAGACTGGTCACTCTAATTGCAAAATACAGCTGGGTTTGTTTATTTTGGTATTGTGTTGGAAAAATAGAGATATGTCGAGCGAAGAAAAGAAAAAAAGAGGAAAAAATTTCACGGCGGAGGAGGAACTTGTTCTCATGGAACTCCTCGAAGAAAGGAAGAATATATTAGAGAATAAAAAATCAGATGCGGCGACATGGAAGCAAAAAGAGCAAGCATGGGAGGAAATGGCAGACACCTTTTACACCAGAACAGGCATTCGCCGAGAATGGAAGGCCTTAAGGGATAAGTTTATAAACATGAAACGAAGGTCCAAGATCGACTCAGGAAAGTATATAGGCTTAATGGGCGAATCAACAACAGGCTTGGTCAACCAATTCGATGTGTGTACGTAATACAAAAGCTGGGCAAAACTTTTTATTTATGCAAATTACTTGTATTCTCTTATAGCCAATGTGCCTAACGACATCAATTTTGAAGGAGACGAAGATATGTTTGGCAGCTCCACCGATACACATGACGTAAGCACAGATAATAACGCAGAATTTATTATTATATGTATTGATATATGTTTTTATTTTAAGATACCTAATTTGATTGAACACAAAGATGTCAGAGCACATATAAGCTCCGACTGGAATAGCATGAATCCACGAACACTACGCAGTTTGGATGAGGAGAAGATTAAGCTAGTGCTGCTTCAGCAAGAATTTTATAAAGGAGAGAACCAACGAGCGCAGGAAAAACATAATCACGAAATGCTTAAAGAGAAAATTAAGCTAGACCAAGAAGTACAAGAGGGAAAGTTACGAATCGAAATGATGGAATTGGAAATACTTGAGAAAAGAGCTAAACTAAATTTATAATGTAAGTACAATCTTTTTAAGATTAAACCATATATTGAATTCAATTATATTCTAGAGAGAGAATCATGTGTAGTAATTAAGAAGACGAAAAAGCTTCGGTTTACCGGAGTTTGAATATCCTTGCAGATATGAAAACTGTGTTGGAATCTGGAATCAGGCTAAGCAATCCCATATTGGTTAACTATTTGTAAGCGGTTCAAAGCATCATATATTTTAATATTAAGTAATTATTATTTAAATTATTTGTTCGATTTGGTATTAAGACAATATCTCTTATATACGACCGATCTTTTCTATAACAACTTTTTGCTATAGAAATCCGATTTGGCCGAGGACTCTAGCATTAAAATAGATAGTACCCAACTTGACTTTATGAAGCCATTAGTGGTTTTAAGTTTTGTTAAATTATAATATCGTCGACAAGAGTAACGAATCAAGTCTGTCAAGATATGATTTTTATTATATATTCTATTATGAATATCAATCTTCGGCTAGACATACATATGTTTTAATGTATATGTTATTTAAATTCCTTCAAGCTATCACATTGCTGACTGTATATTTATATGTACAATGAAGTAAGTTTATAATTAAGCCTAATAATTTCTACAATGAATATCCAAAATATGTTACATGTGCTAAATATTTTTATAGAAATCCTGCAAAGCGGATTAACAATAAAAAAGCTAACAACACTTAACAAAATAATTATATTTAAATAATAATATATAATATAATAACATTTATATTTATATTTAAATAATATATATTTTTTTAAATCAGCATATTTAATATAAATTTAAAGATCAAGTCCAGTTCGTTAATGTAACTATTTGAATCTGGGCACCCGAAAACATCGGAACTCAAACTATCGTGTAAACGGAAAGACGACAATATGCTTCTGTTTGTGTGAAACAATCATCGGCATCTGGTTGCCATGACGTCATGGCGCGGTCTTTTCTGGCTTTTGTTTTGCTACGGCAATACGACAACAAACCGGTTTCCTTATTGAACACTGATAATGTCACTTGGTTATTTTGGCCACGGTTATCTAATTGGCTGTCCCAGATACTGCTCACCCAATCAATATCCGAGGTGCTCACGCGTTCTCTTTCGATACTTTTCTGTTTATACTTTGCCTTAAAGCTTTCATGCAGGCGACAAAAATTTGCGTTCAGTCGTAGTTCGTCACTGGTGGATTTCGAACGCTTGTTCTCTGTCGAAATTGAGTTTTATCAAATTAAGTAGCAATAATGTCCGAGGGCGAATCCAAGTTTGGCTTCAAGGACATGGAGAAGGCGCTGGAGACGCTCAAGCTGTTGGAGAGCCATGATATGCAGTACCGTAAGCTGACCGTGCGTGGGCTGCTCGGGCGCGCCAAACGTGTCCTAACGAGTAAGATTCAGAAGAATCTCTTTTTGTTTATTTTAAGAGCAATTGTCCATATACATATTAATTTTCATGAATAGTGACAAAGGCTGCAGAGAAACTGAAGAACATAAACGATGCAATTGGCGTGTTTGAGCAATGGCTGGAGGAGAACGGAGGCGGTGCCTCTAATAAGAATGCAAAGACTGATAGCGAAGACAAGGTGGAGAGCGTGCCTGGCCTGGGCTTTAAGGACAAGGCAGCAGCACTGGCAACCCTTAGGTACGTGCGATTCACTATGCATATTAATAAAAGCCAGCTGAAGGTCATCAACGCTAGCGACGCTTTGACTTTGCGGCCAGCCACTATGATGTCATATCACAGTTTTAGTGTTTGATGTGAACGCTGCTCCCTCTTTCGGAAGTCTAATAATTTGGTTGAGAGACTGCCGCCTACCGACTTGCCTCTCTGACTACCACTCACTCTCCCTCTCTCTGTAGAATTTGGCATGCTACGCGAGACGCATTCCACAGTTTGGCCATACAAATATTTATATTCGTATATGCGTATTAAATTAATGTATCGATACATTTTAATTGTAGCATTTTGGAGGAGCGTGACCCAGATTACCAGAGACTAGCGATCAAGGGTCTAATTGGCAGTTCGAAGCGAGTGCTTTCTGGCACCAAAAATGAGGATAAAATACATGATATCAAGGAGGGTGTGCAAGTGCTTGAAGAGTTCCTTGAAAAATTCGAAGCGGAGAACCGAATCAAAGATAATCGCGCATATCTAGCACATGCATTGATAGCCAAATTGCCGGAGCCGAAAGATAAACTCGCGTCTGAGTTCTTGGCTGCTTATGGTGGATCAAAAGCGAAGGGAAACTATAAGCATCTTCGTACTATGTATCCTAAAGACAATACAACGAGTTGGGATATAGTGCGAAATCGGAAAATAGCAAAATTGTTGGAGAAGATCAAGAGCGAAGATGCGAAGCTGTTCGACAAGGATTCGGGTGCTCCTACGGATATACATTTAGAGCTTATACACTGGGCCTACAGTCCACAGCAAGACAAGCTAAAGAGTTATGTGGAAAAACTCGCCAAGAAATCACCAGAGAAACGAAAACATGACACCGACAGCAGTAGCGATGCCAATAGTTCCAGCAGCACCTCGGAGTCGGAAGAGAAATCTGTACCCAAAAAGAAAAAGAGAGAAGAATGATAGAAACACATATGAAAAACGAGCTTCGTTTTGTGTAACGAACAAAAACGGTATATATTTTATTTAAATTCGTCAACTGAACCTCAAATCGATTATATTTTTGTGGTAGACACTTTGTTCCGTATATATGAATGTAATTTGATGTATGCATGTGTGTATATACTGCTGATAAGGTCTCGCTTAGATCAGCTATGCATCTAACGCTAGCCATCTAATAACCAAATACAAAAAAATAAAAATTCTCTGCTTCGATCTTTGTTAATTAAATTTGAAGCATAACAGTTTGGCGATTGTGTAGCTGTGATCGATAGGCGTTGATTGTTTGTGGTGGTTACACGATAGTCATCTCTGAACATCACTTGCTTGCCAACACTAGCTCTTATTTATTGCGCGCCGGTTCAAACTTCATATTATTCATCAACCAAACAGCAGTGTGTTCCCCACACACACACACACACATACGCACATACACAAACATATATATAAACACACCTTCATGAAATTAAATTACATAATGTACATGAGATATGGTTACCACCCACACAATGGTGTTCCCACACTCCACCTACTGATACTTATGCAAGCCACTGTCATAGTAATCAACGGCTGCCGATTTTTGCACGCGAAGTGGTTGCGAATGCGAATGCGACTCCGGTGACGATTTAGCCAGCGACAAGGCCAACTGATGCTGCTGATCCGCCTGCTTGTTTGTGAGGTGGCCATAGGCCATGTTAAAGAGCGCATCGGGATCACAGACAAACCGATAGACATACCGTTCACCATTGACCTTCTGCATAATGCCCTTTTCGTAGTAATAGCGCAGGCTGCGCGACAGCTTGTCATAGTTCATAGCCGGTCGATTCTTTTGTATGCCCCAGCGACGTGCCACCTCCTCCGGTTCAATGAGCTTAAATTCCATGCCACGCCCTGTCCACGCAATGCAACTGGAGCTGAAGATAGAGTAAATGAGGTGGAAGGAAGCATAGGGAATGTCAATCTCTTCCCCACTTACCTTGTGGCAGGCTCATCCAGAAGTGCCACTAGAAACTGCCATAATTGAAGCGAGCCACGCCGTTGGCTAATGGCCTGCCCGTTACTGCTGGTGGATATTGAGTTGCTAGCATAAAACTGATCTAGGCGCAGCTCCGCATCGCTCGAGGTTGTGGAGTCTACCACGGCGGGGCGCAATGGTGGTGGATAGGTTGAAGATATAGTAGAATTATACGGACCACTGTCGTACTTAAGATCCGTCTCGCTGCCGTTGGCTAAGCCGGGTGAAATATCGCGATATATTGTGGGATGCGAGTGGTTCTGTGGCTGCTGATGGTGGGTATAGTGTGGCGCTGCGGCGTAGACAGCCGAGCTGGATATGACCGCCGTATGGCTAAATTTGAAGGCGGAGGTCGCATGCACTGGAGTGAGGTGTGCATGTCCCTGTTGATGAGAATGCTGCGACTGTTGATGACTCTGACTATGTGGATGTAGCGAATCATGATGCTGCTGCTGTTGCTGCTGCTGCTGTTGTTGTTGCTGCTGCTGTTGCTGTTGTTGCTGCTGTTGCTGGTGCTGTTGTTGCTGTTGTTGTTGCTGCTGCTGCTGATGATGCTGTGCAGCAGCCGCTGTCGTTGTTGAGTCGGCATGCTCGATCTTGGTGTTGTGCTGATGAAAGTGCTGACCAACAGATACATCGTTGCAATATACCACAGCTGCCGCAGCGGCGGCGGCAGCGGCAGCGGCGGCTGCGTCTAAAACGAGAGATGGACAGAGGAGTTGAAAGAGCCAAATGAAAGCCGCTTTCACGCACGTTTAACCAAAGAGTTTAAGAGTGAGTACTAATTATGTTTTATATATTTATACACTCTGTAAAGAGTATCTAACATTTTGTAATCATTACGTCTTATCATTATGTAAGCAAAGGATTTTATTAATAAACAATCAACTTAATTGATTACAAATAAAATAAAACAATAAGTATACAAATTGTTTATTTAATTTTAAATTAATTATTATTATTTAATATTAAAATTATAAAGTTTGCAGGATTAGATTAAGAGATCATAGTCATTCGTGAACTTAAAGAGTTTTTTTGTTGGTCATGTACGTCGGTCCGTCCATCTGCCAGTATTAAAAGTGGCTTCTCAGAAATGCATATCTTTAAAGTACTAGAAACTTGAAATCTGGATTATATTCTCAAGTTGGCAACAGAAAATTAAAAAAATATAATTCTACGTTTATTCGATATTCTACGGTTTCTGACTGTTTTACTAAACACATTCAACGCTGGAGTAAAATATTGATAGAGCAGCCAAAGTCCTAACTTATCAAGCACACATTCAGGGCCTTCTGATTAAAAAGAAAATTCAAAAGGAAATAATAATAAAAAAAAAAAAATAGTGATAAACTTTTAATATGGTATTTTAATATGTAACATATGGAATATAGAGAGTATATGTAAATAGACTATGGCTTTGGTGCACATTTGCTTGTTTCACTAAATGGCCACGGTATTTAGCACACATTAATTATTTAGGCAACCCACTACACAGGTCCTTGTAAATGGCCAATATGCTGCAATTTAAGGGCAAACAACAGCCAGTAACCCCCTTCCGGCGCTCTGTTCCCGCCTACGCCACGCTTAATGCCGTTTTCATTAGACGCTGCTGGTCTCTCCTTCGCCGTAGCTCAAAATCACAGCCAGCAGGCACAGCGACTCGACGCTGGGCGCATTAAAAATGCACGAGATACCTCTGCATAATCCATGAGAAAGTGTCGACAAGTAAAAACATCATTGTCGATAACACAACAACAAACGAGCAACGGGACGAACTGGCAAACCTGTTGGCTGCCAAAGCGTACTTGCAGAGTACGGATTTTCCAGTTCCCAGTTCCCAGTGGTGCAACGCCCACCCTCATGATTACCCTCACCCCAAATCAGCAAGTATGTATGCTCAACTCAATCCACTCAACGGCTGGTGATTGAGTCGCTTGTTTGACTGCAACCCACCCAATCCATACGCCCAAACAGCCAGAGCAGGGTGGGGGCCAACTAAGAGCATCGCATTGCCGAGCTGCTGAGTTGCTATCAAATTGAATTTCATACCAATTGGATTAGCGGTTACTAACACCGCGGATACTGTTATTGTAAATTATGCGCGCGATTTCTTACGTTTCGCTCAAAAATGAATAAAAATAAACACAAATCCAACTCATCTTGTAGAATAACAAATTGAGTTATTGGCAGCACATTTGATAGCCATATCTACTCCTATATGGAGTTCAGGCGCAGTCTGCACGTAGCTGGGCTTAATTTAAATAAATGATGAACGCATGCCTTAGTAATAATTCTTTTCTGATTCTCAAATTCTCATTTGCTTACCTTCGTCGCTTTTTTTTAAGATGCCCGCAGGTGGCGATGGTGGAAACCTGGAGGCGGCATTAGAGAAAACAGAGAGAAAATATTGAAAATTATGCAAAAAGTTGATTGACTTAAAGTCGCCTTCACTGCCAGCTGCACAATCTGCTGGCTTGTCTTATCAGTCTCCACCTACCAGTTCCACTTCCACTTACCTATAGCAATAAGGATGCGGATGGGTGTGTGGATGCGGATGCGGGTGCTGGTGCGGGTGCGGGTGCGAGTGCGGGTGTGGGTGGGTCACAGCGGGTATGTCGAAGAAACTTGATGTTCTTTCATGGCGCACGCCTTTGACATTCACTGCAGATCCAGAGCGGCATTGGACAGGTTGGCGCACAAGCAAAAGAAACATTTTTAATGTGATTTTCTGTAGTAAATGTTAGGTAGCTTGACTTTTGTTAGATAATATTTCACATTACGGCTCGCGCCGGGATATCTTTGAGTCTGCAAATCGAGCTTGTCACATGCACAAACCTAAAGCTCCTAAGTAGACATTCATGCGAATTCAAAATAGTGGCAAAAACATTACACAAAATACCAATAATAAATTCACTAAAAATAAATACATAAATTTATTCAAGCTCATCAATCGACTTTAGGATAAATTGATTATCTAGTTCGTATTAACGAAATATTTTGTTGTAGCATGAACTGCAAATATATTTGTAATTGTGTTTTTTTGTTTTTGGTTAGCATCGCTAAATTATTGAAAATTTGCAACACAGTCTCAACTTAGCTGAATCACAAATAGAAGATTATTTTAATTTATAGTCATTTCATTTCATAACGTGATGAAATCATTATAAAAATCCAAATTACTTCATTACTGAAATGCCTTCATTCTTTTTATAACTCAAAAATAAAAATGTGTTTAATTAATAATAAAAATGAATACTGAAAACATAAACATATACACATATTTAATTAAATTATAATAAATTCCTGCTTAATGCTAATGCATAAAAATCACTAAACATTAACTGAATTATAAATTTCTTTTATTTATATTTATTCACTATACCGTAAAAAATTATAAACGAACATAAAAACTGAATACTTTGAATTGCTTTACTAGTTTCAGATCTTATTGGGGGCGTGATAAAATGGGATATATTTTTTGTGGTATCTCAGAAACGCTAATAACTAAAATGCTAGAGGCTTGACATTCGAAATATAGTCAAAGAGAAAAAAATGAAGATAAATATGTAAGTATATGTTTACTATATCTTTCCATATTTTAGACTTTTCAGTATTTACTGATGGTAGTCTTTGACTGCATCTTCTTCTAATGTTAAATTAATAATACAAAATTTCATAAAAATATATAAATAATTATATTAAAAATTACATCGAATTAAATTATTTAATTATTTAATTTTAATTTTATATTTTATTATTTTCTAATAATAATTATATTATTAGAAATGAATTTTCAAACAGAAAAAATCAAACAAATCTTTACTCCTGTTTATTTGTTATTTTTGAAAATCCCTTCCGTCTATAATTTGTAACTTTTAATCCACGTTCGAGCGAAGTAAAATGTCTTCAGGTTATATCAGTCTACCATATATTTTCTTAATAAAGTGAAAAGTTAAACAATATAAAACAAAAGCCTCCGGGCTGAAGTCAGCGAAAGCTGAGCAAAGTGAGGCCAATGCCACATCGCCCTTTTGATTGCTCTGCTCAACTGTATCAGAAAACTCATAATGGGAGTTAATAAACAAAACGTGTAAATATAAAAGGCAAACAAGAAGACTTCAATGCTGTGGCCATGGAGCTGCATCCGGGTGTCGAGGACGCTTACCATTGTACCTTGCGTTCAAGTAACCCTCTGTGGATGTGTCCAGGCCGAATTTACCAATGGTGGCTGCCGCTGCCGCCGATGGCGTTGGTGTTGTGTACATGACCAGCTCATCCGTCAGCTGGTGGTGGTGATGGTGATGGTGATGATGCGCGTACCAGGAAGATTCTCGCACAAGATCTGCGTGGATAGGGGACACTGGTCAATAGAGAGAGCCTTACATGATCCATGTTAAGTCACCATTGCATAAGGATGCGGCGCTTCCGTTAGCGTTGCTGGCCAAGCCATTCATTAGAGCTCCAGCAGGTGGCGTTCCATTTCCGGCCATTGCCAGGCAGCAGGGCGGTGACCTTTGCCCATGTGTAGGCAAGGGAAGAGTGCAGATGGCTTCCATAAGTGTGTGACTCACGTCCATGTCGCTGTGAGTGTGACTGTGGCATTTCTTGCGCTCCGACTCTGTGTTCTCACAACTGGAGGCCGAGGAGGACGAGGATGTGGCCTTGCCGACTACCGGCAATGTCGAGGTGACACAGGAAACCACCGAATCTGTGGTTATAGTCGATGTATTTGGCACCGTGTGATAGAGCCCATGGTGATGTGGATGCGAGTGGGAATGAGGATGGTGATGGTGATCCAAATTCGTCAGCGTCTGCTGTAGCTGCTCAAGATGGGACTTGGCTTCGCTGTAGTCGGCCTGTCGAAGAAGGAAATGAACCAAGACGCAGCAGGAAGTTATTATGAGTTTCTTCAATTTTCGGCAAATGAATTGCCAAATTGTGATTTTGTTTTCTTGGGGTTGCAGGTCTGCTGGCTTTAAGTGACTTTAAACCCACCTGCTGGGCGGCTACCCGGGACGTTGGTCCGGCACACAACAGGTTACGGTTTGGGTTATGGTCACGGTGAACCGTTTCAATTACAGTTACAGATACCGGTACAAACAGAATGGAAACAAAGTGTTCGTCACATTGACATACTCAAGTGTGAAGAAGTTTGTGGCAATTAGCTTAACAGCTTCTACTGCTAGCTCCGGCCTTGCCTGGGTGTCGATTGTCTTTTGTTGTGCTTATGGCCGTGTCATTAAGTAATGAGCTTCGGCTAAAGCTGGAATTGGGATTGGAATAGGAATAGCCAGTGGGAGTGATTGTGTGGTCTGTGAGCATAGAATAGCACACCATATGAGAAAAACAATGGAAACTTGCGGTTTATTGACACTTTTACACTTAATGAGCTGCGTGAACTGAGGAGGAGGTCAGCCGAGTTTATGAGGCGGTGGCAGCTGCTCTCTCTCTCTCTCTCTCTCTCTCTCTCTCTCTCTCTCTCTCTCTGGGCTCATTACAGCTGCCAACAGCGTTTCACTTTCTAGCTGGTCGTCAGAAAGATCTGGCAAATAATTCGCTGATCCGACATTTCTGTTGACTCTTCAGGCAATTTGCAATTTACTATTGGCAATTTTTGTTTGCTTTTTGGTTTTCTGTATTGGCACTTGACACTTGGAAAACTGGAGCACTGCAAGCGTTGCGCATCGCTGAATTTGAGAATCATTTTGTAGTACATATATGTGTCTTTACACCAAATTACAAACATACATGCACACCTAGCTGTAAATACCTTAACTGGCCCAAGCTGCAGCGTCTTTGGCTTCATGCGGAAACGCAGAAAGCGGCAAGTTTCTCAACTAGAAGACACAGAACGCACAGCGCGCAGCTTTCTCCCTCGCCATTTTCGTAGAAAATAGAGCTAAAGGTTATATAAATTTTAATGTACCTGAAATGCGGTACTACATTTTGCAATAGGCAAATACATATGTATCTACATATATAAAATAGGAAATATCTATTTATAAATGGCAAAATATGTTTGCAGTCGGTAAAGACATTGTGCTGAATTTAATAAGTGCACGCAGACAATTTGTTAAATCAAATTACAGACATAATTTACCGTAACCGTCAAGCTGCGCCGCCGAAGCGTTGCCACCTGACACGCAGCCTGTGCAAATACAAGAATTATCGAAACTAATCGTTGTCTTTGGTAACAATATGTGCTGGTAAATGTCGAAATTAAACGACTCGACGTTTCAAAGCTAATATCAGGTCATAAGCCTTGTCATAAAACAAAACTAGTTGATAATGGTGCATTCAATTAACTAAGATGGCAATTGTGACTTGATTGCTAGATTGATCAACTTTGAACTTTTCTCGAGCAATTTGAGTGCGGGTGGGTGGCTAATATTACGACGCATGCGCATTACGAAACAAAAAGTTGACGTCGTATTTGCTTTAAGTTTGTAATTCATTTTGATCTACTTTGCAGCGGTAGCAGCAGCAACAGCAGCGGCAGCTACGACAGAAGACAATGCTTTTCTTTTTGGCTTTGTGTGGCGCGTTTTTTCCACGCTCGTGTGCGTTGCTGTGCCTGGCGCTTGTCGTGGAAAACACTTTCACTGCACATGATGAGGCAGTGACACGACTTCGGCGTTGTCTTTCGCGCTGTCGTCGTGAACTTCTTGTGGGTGCTGCTGCGTCTGCGTCTGTGGCTGTGTGTGTATGGAAGCGCGACCGAGCAAGTTTCTCGGTCTCGCATGCGTTGCCTCCAAAGCTGAGAGCGCATTTTCGGTTTAGCTGTGGACCAGACCAGGTGGTGTTTCTTCCGCGTCTACTTTACATATACATTCATACAACACTTCAATGTGCTGCAATAGCTTAGCATCATGTCAGAATCAGGATCAGACTGCTTGAGCAGAGGAAGTATATTGAAATTTATGCTCTTATTCTTACTTAGCGAACTTCTGCAAGGTGAGTTGTTGAGTACTTAACTCTATTCCGTTGCTCGTTTACCTTACTCGTAAATGTGATTATAGCTGCTGTCAGTCTACCTTATCAAGCACCGCATCGTTGTTCGAATCGTCTGGAAAATGCGCTCGAGCATATGCGCCGTCGCAGCGCTCAAAACAAGGGATCGTCTCGAGCTCGTGCGCGCTCCATGTGGGAACAGTCGCAGACGCCATATCAGCTGTATAACAGCTTCTACGGTCAGCAAAGTGAGCCCGAGGATGATTTCTATAATGTGGGTGGCAGCATGAACTATGGGCGTGGCTATTATGCCAAGCGTATTCGACGCACTGGGCGTCCATATCAATTTGGCGATACATCTGCAAGTGGAATTAGCAACAGTGCTTTAGAGCTTGAGGAGCTGCTCTCTTCCCACCAACAAAAACAACAGCAGCAGCAACAACAACCTTATTCGCATCGGCAGCCACATAAATTGGCCATTTCGCGTGTGGAGGTTGAGGATCTTAAAGTACGGGTGCCGTCTGCAAAGTCTTCCTCTCGTTGGGTGGAAATTGACAAGTGCAAGTTCAGCACCGAAAACTCCACTTTGGATACACGTCTCATTTTTCCAGACTTGACACTCAGCGGGAGGATTGTGATGCAACCGACTGGTGGTCGCTGCAATATGATATTGCGAATGAGGCATGCAGGAATCGAGTTCCGCACAGTTCCATTGGGTCCCGCTGCATCGGGGCCCTCATATGAGCAGTCGCGCAGGATAGGCGCTGCCTCAGTACGCACAGATTCGCATTTTGCGGAGCCAGGCTTCATTTCCGTATTTGCCCACGGCTGCCAAGGGCCGACTGGCATTAGGCTACGACAAAATTCGAAGCGACGGTTTGGATACGGCGAGGGCACTGCACCACAGGTTGAGCTGAGTGAACCACAAGTTATCTTGGGTAACGCTGGCAAGTATCACAAGCCGGAATACGACATTCGGCTGGAGCAAACCACCCAGCGAGATCAGAGCCTGACTTTTGGCAGCAATGAAGAATTTGGAAACTCAAATGAGTTCTTTGATGTGAACGGCGATAACTTTTACCGACGACGACAGTTAGGGAAGCGTCGCCGACGGCGTCGTCGCAATGCTGATTTCTCGGATGAAATCCATTTTAATGAGGATGTACTGCATTTTGAGGATGAGCAGTTGCAGCAGATGGTTGAGCCAGATGCCCGTGCATTTGCTGATATATTTAGTGGTAGCAGTGGCATAAATGCCAACGGCAATCACGACGACTTCGTGAGCGATGTCATGTCCAATGAGCTGGAGAAGCTCTTTTCGATGGGCGTGCGAGGTTTGCTAACAACTTACATGCAGCGAGCTCTTCAGCCAGCGATTAAGGAGACGCTCATGGAGAATATGGGCTATACGCTTAGTTACGGATAAGACTTGTTATATAAGTAAAAATGTGAGCAATGTCTGAATTAAATAATGCTTTAAGTACTTAGGATCGAGAAATCGATTATTATTTAAATCTGAATGGAATTGCTTTTCATATCGATCTTACCAGTTTAGCTGTATCCATGTAATGGTTCTGTATAACTGGCTCTTAACTTAACTTTAAAATTGAAACACACTCACTGACGGATGCACTCTTGAACTTGGATGCTTTTTTTTCACTAATAGGATTTCCCCTTGTTTCCGTGCATCAATAATTTTGAATTATTAATCACTTCATAGCATTCACTTGTTACAGTCAGTGATCGGCGCATTCCGTTGATTCCGTGTAACGGTCATGAAGTAACCGTGGCGACTGTGTGCAGAAATTCTTAGCACACGGCCAACGTTCGATGTGATTTATGTGATGGACATTAAGGGTTGAATGGGTAGGCTAGGATGCTGTGATACAATGCGCAAGCGCAAAACGCCCATCAAGAAAGCAATTGGTGTGCAGCCACTATCCCCATCAACCAATCAGAGCGGATTACATCTATGAATTGGATAATTTACAACAAAATGTCAAAATAAAAATATTAGAAGACGCTGAGACGATATCTATAATTTTCAATGATAAATATATGAATTTGATCATCTATAAAATACCATCGCACATTTTGATGATGCGAAATAAAATTTTAATATATTTACATATCTTTGATATGTCCCGTCCCCATATATATGTGGGTAATTTGTAAGTTTAAAAATCCCGCACTTGTTTACCAGTGTGTACATTCAAACATTACCAAAAAGTGTTGCTGTGTTTGAAAATAAATACCTGCGGCATTGCTGTCAACATATCGATATATAGTTATATATCGATACATGAACTTATTTAAAATGTTTTGTTTTAAAATGTCTTTTAATCTTTTTGGTATGTAGCTAAAGAAATTTATAGGTTTTGTTTATCTCCTCGATAAAAGTAAGTGTATAATCAAATGAATATATACCTCATATATGAAATATAATGTTCCCGTTTCAAATATCGATTGGTCGATATGAAAACAACATCAACAAAAATAATTGAACAGGGTGGGTGCGAGTGTAGGTGTTTCAATCATCAACAAATATTAATATACGCAAGTAGAGTTGACACTGGACTACTGCGGAAGTAAGCCATATCTGTGATGAGAAAAAATCAAATTAGAAATTAGCCGACTTCGCACTGACTGGGGTCAGAACGGTGATAACGGTGCTGATGACGCGGTCATTCAGTCAGGTGGTGATGTAGTTGGTTGTGTCTGTACTCATTATATAATTAAAAACAAATCTGTAAACATTGGGGTTCAGGTGTTCTAAAAGGCCTTAATGTCAAGAGAACAATAACAATATTTAAAACAAGAGGCACAAAGTAAAAAAAACAAGACAATGGATATATATTTATACACATCGGAACGTTCACCTTGGGAGGAAAATGATTTCGTGCAGTCGCCTTTCAATTGCGTCAACGTAGATAAATATGTATATAACATAATGTTATATTTTCCATTTCAGATAGTCCCACATCCACATCGCACATAGGAAAGCATACCACATACTTGATGCATACCCGGTCGATCAAAAATTGTCAATCACGTTTAATGATGCTGTAAACAAAGATTCAGAAACGGTTTAGCTGATTTCGACGTACGGGTCTCGTTCGCTTCACTTGGTACTGGAAACGCATGCAACAAGCGCAGGTTGCCAAGCACACGGTCTCCGACAGCTGTTCCAAATACAGCTAGCACAATGTCGGACAGCACCGGCGTGACTATGGAAGCCAGTAGCGATCTTGCCGGCCCGAGCGTGGCTCTTCCCAGCGGGAAGGAGGGCGCCTACATACGGACCATTGAATGGGACATGATGAACAAGACCAAGTTCTTTCCACTTTCTATGTTAAGCTCCTTTTCGGTGCGATGCTGCCTATTCCCATTGACGGTTATCAAGACCCAGCTGCAGGTTCAACACAAGAGTGATATATACAAGGGCATGATTGATTGTGCTATGAAAATCTATCGGTCTGAGGGAGTGCCTGGTCTGTATCGTGGTTTCTGGATTTCATCAGTGCAAATCGTATCCGGCGTCTTTTACATCAGCACCTACGAGGGTGTACGACATATACTCACTGACCTGGGCGCTGGCCACCGTCTCAAGGCCTTAGCTGGAGGAGGCTGTGCATCGCTCGTTGGCCAGACCATTATAGTTCCTTTCGACGTAATATCACAACACGCCATGGTCCTGGGTATGTCGGCGCATGCAGGTGCAAAGGCCGATATTAACCCACTAGGTATTAAAACGTGGCCTGGACGCAGCCGCCTTAATATATCTATGGATATTGGGCGTGAGATATTGCGACGCGATGGCTTCCGCGGATTTTACAGAGGGTACACTGCCAGCCTAATGGCCTATGTGCCGAACTCAGCGATGTGGTGGGCGTTTTATCATTTATATCAGGGTATGTAGCATTAATTACGTATGCGCTTTTTCGATTTGTATAACAAAAATCGAATTGTAGATGAACTGTGTCGTATATGCCCCGTTTGGGTCTCTCATCTGTTTATTCAATGTGTGGCTGGCAGTTTGGGTGGCTTTACCACAACAATACTAACGAATCCATTGGACATTGTACGAGCACGCCTGCAGGTAAGTCTCTTATTAAAGTTATTAAGTATTGTACCTACCGGAAATCACCTTACTTGCAGGTTCATCGCCTAGACTCAATGGGTGTTGCCTTCCGCGAACTGTGGCACGAGGAAAAACTCAACTGCTTCTTCAAGGGCCTGTCCGCACGCCTGGTGCAATCGGCAGCCTTCTCATTCAGCATTATACTTGGATATGAGACCATCAAACGCATAGCGATAGATGAGCAATATAAGCATCAAATACGCTGGTAACAAACGGGACGCACAAAGCTAAAGAAAACCCAAATGAAATCGCATCTGCATTTACGAAACGTACTGAGGAACCACCAGAGATTTGTTACTGAGCCAGTAGGAGCACAATGCTCGGTACTCCACCTTTGTAAATATCTGACGAGATGAATAGTAAAAGGCACAGGTTAATTAGCTAAATTCTTAACAATTATCATTATTGTTAGGGCATTGAAATGTATATTATAATTAGTTAAACAAATTTGTTACGCTCTGCAACGTTTACGTACATAACTAATGCAATTTAACTTAAAAATACCCAAAGTGTTGTAGCATAAAGTGTAGATTTTTGCTATAGTGATTTTTTACGTTATATATGTATATGATATCCAGAGAACAAGTTAATGATAAACAAAACTTCATAGAGCACATGTATACATAAATAGCAGTCTTGTACATTATTATTCTAAGATATGTAATTGATGATGATGTTGATAATAATGTTACAATAATACTTTTATAAAACCAATCTGGACATTCTTACACTAGTACTTACCTCATTGTGTCCTTTCACTCACAACTGGGCGCCCTATTGGGGCACTTTTTCGATGTGTGTTTTTAGAAAGCCAAAAACAAGCAAAAAACAATATTTATGTAGTTTTAGCATGCTTTGTAATAAAATACAAACCAAGAATTTATAAATTTTTGGCACTGTGAAAAATTTCATATATGTTCAGTGATCAATGCGATCCAAAACTACAGAATGTGAACCTGAAGTTTTATTGATTAAGGTCAATTTTATACCTATTATGCAAATAGATAGCATGAATTGCAATATTTGTTATGGTTACGGTAGGATTTATTAAAAACGTGGTTTTTATCGTATGCGTGATATCTGTAGACACTTAGTCAATTTGTTCGTTGCGCATAATTTGTTCGCATTTAATCAGTTAGATTTGTTTTAGACGTGTGCAATTAGCTATGATAGTATAACCATAATATCTATGCATTGAACTCTCTGTTCTGAATGCCCTTTGGATCCATAAACTTATCAATAAAAAATGCAAATCTGTTGCGTCATCGTTATATATAATATTATTATATCAAAACATTCTGGATAATATTAAAATGTAGACGCCCTCGCATGTGGATATATAACATGCTCGTATTATATCAAGTTGTTTTCTAGGCATTGTGCAGCGCAGATATTGCGCTTTATTGCATATCCTAAAATTTTCTGGAATTTTCTTTAAAACGCTATTTGAGTTGACGTCATTTAGCCCAACACATTCCGACTCGTTTGATTTCAAATTCAGATTTTCTCAGAATTAAAAATGGAAGTAGTTAATATATGTCCATGTCAATAGTCAGCAGAGCTTATCTGTTTAATAACAAAAAATAACAAAAAACTAAAAAAAAAAACTTAAAAAATTGCCAATTTGTATCAAATCCATTTCCCAAAATGTTATACAGCTATACAGCGAAACTAATATGAAGGAATAATAATTCCATAGTATTTCTTTAAATGGCGTATCTAACGCATACATTTATAATCTAGAATATTACTCAACATTATTGAATAAGTGATTATGTACTGATTAGACAATTTTGCGTAATATTTGTTATGATTCTATGAAGTAATAATTGCTGTAGACGATGACATTGCGGTCAAGTTTACGGTCGCCAGATTGGCGCTACTTGTAGAATTCGTGTATTGATTTATCTATGTTTATCAATAATTGGTAACGTAGAAAAACGAGCAAAACGAGTAGAATAAATCTGTTTATTTACCTTCAAAAGAGCCATATTAGTATTCGGAAATGAGTTGAATGACAAGTAGGCTTAATTTAAATGGTTCGACCATCAATCAGGGTAAGCACCAGCACACATTAAAAACTTAGGAGACTACAATATACAATTTTAAAAATGCAAGTGGAATAAGCAAATAATAAGTGGGGTGATTTAAGAGAGCATTTTGCGAATCATATAGTTGAGGATGCCGCCGTTCTGGTAGTAGGTTATATCCACCTCGGTGTCGAATCGCAGTATAGTCTCAAACACATTTCCATCAGCCTGAAAAAGCAAGCGAATTATATAAATGTTCTAAAATCATTAAGTTTGCTACATACTTCAACTTGAATCTTTTGTCCTGGTTTCAAGCCGGATTCGGGTAGAGCAATGTTGTAGACCTCACGACCGTTTAGTTTGAGAGTCTCAGCACTCTGTCCAGGCAAGAACTGCAGTGGAATTATGCCCATGCCAACAAGGTTGGAACGATGAATGCGCTCATATGATTCAGCAATGACAGCCTTCACGCCTAATAGGAATGGGCCCTTTGCGGCCCAATCGCGGGAGCTGCCACTGCCGTAATCCTTACCAACGACCAGTACCAACGGAGTACCTTCCTCGCGGTAGCGCTCAGCTGCATCAAAAATGTCGAGTTCCTCTTGGCTGGGTATGTGCAGGGTGCGTGGACCGGTCTTTGTGACCAGTTTGTTCACCAAGCGGATGTTGGCGAACGTGCCACGTGCCATAATGGCGTCATTGCCACGACGCGAGCCATATGAATTAAAATCTCGGGGAGTCAAATTACGCTTGGCGAGGAACCGAGCTGCTGGAGAGTTTCTGGCGATGGAACCAGCGGGTGAAATGTGATCTGTGGTTACAGAGTCACCCAAGAAGAGCAAGCAGCGGGCCTTTTCTATGCTCTGTAGCTTCGGGAGCTCGCTAGTCATGCCCTCGAAGAAGGGTGGACGCTTAATGTAAGTGGAATCGGCGCTCCAAGGGTAAAGCTTGCCATCAGACACCTTCAGAGTTTGCCAGTCCTCTGAGCCCAATTCAATCTTACCTATTAGTAGATTATAGTTAATTAAATATAGTTAAAGATAATAGCGATTTTTAAACTTACTGTAGACTTCCTGGAACATTGCTGGAATAACGTGCTTGTTCTCAACTTCCTGAATTTCGGTGCGTGTTGGCCAGATATCGCGAAGGAAAACGTTCTTTCCATTGCTGTCAACGCCCAGCGGCTCTGTCTCAAAGTCAATATCCACACGTCCAGCAATGGCATATGCAATCACCAACAAGGGACTGGCCAGGTAGTTGGCACGGGTGTTGGGATGAATCCGACCTTCAAAGTTGCGGTTGCCCGACAAGACACCAGCGCACACCAAACCATTCTTTTCAATTGTGTTTACAACGTTCTCCTCAAGAGGACCCGAGTTTCCAATACATGTCATGCAACCATATCCCACAATGTCGAAACCAAGCTTTTCCAAATATGGGATGACGCCCGATTCTTTCAAATAGTACGTTACGACACCAGATCCAGGCGACAATGATGTCTTAATATAGGGCAGAATGCTAAGCCCCTTCTCAACCGCGTTCTTCGCTAGTAATCCAGCACCCAACATCACAGAAGGATTTGAGGTATTCGTGCAAGACGTAATTGCTGCAATGACAACGGATCCGTGCTGCAGTTTGTAAGTCTTCCCATCGTCCCACTGGAATTCACCGCTGGCCGCAAGGGCTTCTGGCGCAATAGCAAATCCCTTGAAGCCAACCTAAAATGTGGCAACAATGGAAAATAGTGATTATAACTGTGTAGGAAGAAAATTGGGCGTTCAATGACCCCACTCTGTCCGCGCTATTTGTAGGTCAGTTTGTTTGCGGAAGCGGCGCGTGAGGCCCCATCGTGCAGGCCAAGTCGGGCCAGGCCCGGGTTCAGAGCCCGTCAAAGTCCGCTGAGGTGGATTAAAAACAACAGCTCTTCACAATTTTAGAAATTCGGCATAAAAATATCGAGCGTGCCAGAAAGCAAAGCGCATTCTCAGCGAATTTTGGTAATAACTAAAACCGATCAGCCGCTGCTGCTGCCGCTGCCGCTGCTGCTGTCAATGGAAACTTGATGCGATGGCAGCGGCCATTGAACGCAGCGGAGCTTATAAGAGCAAGATGGCCAACAGCCAGGTTTCAGTTCTGAGTGTTACGTGTTGGTGTCTTGGTAATGCCTGTGGTCCGGCATAACACAATTAGCTGCATTGGTGTATCGCAATCATAAAGCTATATCAGTGTAATAACAATGATCCCAGGATACAATAGGTTTTATTTATATCGAGTTATCTAAGGAAATAGTAGCCGTGATTTTAAATTTGAAATTATTACATATCACAGTTGCTGTTTCTTTTAGATAGCTCTTTTGTAAGCAGCCTAACGACAGTCGGTCGCAGTGCAGTTTTGTACTTCAGATTTGTGAATTATGATTAAAGATTTCAATTTATGGGATACACTAAGTTCAGTTTTGTCAGATCTCTAATCATCACTGGGCTTTGTTTATCTCATAAGAGCGAAATTTGTTCAACTTACAGGACTGGACAGGCACGACTTAAAGTCTTCGGGCATGTTTGAAACAGAAACACGATCGTGCGGCCGCTTAGGTCCCGACACAGAGGTCACCACTGTAGCCAGATCCAGGGTGATACTCTGTAAGTAAATTCATACTTAAATAAGAATTTCATTCAGTTATGCGTGCCATAAGCTAACCTGCGTGAATATGGGATCTTGCGCTTCATCAGCATAGTTACGCAATTGCTGAGTGGCCTTCAGATAATCTCGGATTATATCAATTTTCTTCTCAGAGCGATCTAAAGTGGTAATAATTCAACGAGTCGAAAAATAAAGATCTAATTGTATAAACTTACTGGTTTGCTTCATATAGGCGAGCGTGTTTTCATCAATGGGGAAATAGCCCACGGTAGCACCATACTCGGGACACATATTACTGATTGTGGCACGATCCGCAATGCTCAGCTCGGCTACACCAGGCCCATAGAACTCAACGAATTTCCCGACTACACCCAATTGACGCAAATGCTTGGTAATGGTCAGCACCAAGTCTGTGGAGGTGGCCAAGGGGCTCAGTTTGCCAGTCAGCTTGTAGCCAATTACTTCGGGCAATAACATTGAAATAGATTGGCCCAACATCACAGCCTCAGCCTCAATGCCACCCACACCCCAGCCCAGCACTCCCAAGCCGTTGATCATGGTGGTGTGCGAATCGGTGCCGACAACGCTGTCAGGATAGAGGATTTTGCTGCCATCGCTAGAGTCACCTTCAAAGACGACTCGCGCCAGATACTCCAAATTCACTTGATGTACAATGCCTGAGCCGGGTGGTACAATCAGCATATTGTTAAAGGCACGGGCACCCCACTAAAAATCGATGTAAATTGTGTTTAAAGTTTGGTTTGTTAATAATTTTCCAACTCAATATTCACCTTCAGGAAAGTGAAACGTTCCTTGTTGCGCTCAAACTCCAAATTCTGGTTCTTAGACAAGGCATCTGGGACGCGGGCAAAGTCGACTTGCACAGAATGATCGATGACCAAATCGGCGGGGCAGATGGGATTGATTTTCTCGGGGTTGCCACCCAGTTCGAGGACAGCATCACGCATGGCCGCAAAGTCCACAACGGCAGGGACGCCCGTAAAGTCCTTTGCACATTTAAATAATATAAATATAAATACATATTACATTCATTTCAAGGGAAAGTATGCAACCCACCTGCAGAATGACACGAGCTGGCTTGAACGAGACCTCCACATCGTTGGATCCTTGCTTTAGGGCGGGCGTCCAGCTCAAAATGCTCTGTACATCCTTCTGCAGAATGTGGAAGTTGTCGCAGTTGCGCACCGCCGATTCCAAGAGTACACGAATCGAGTAGGGCAACTGGTCTGTAAGCGAATTTGTTTTTATTTTACGATTGTGTGATGATACTTAAAGCACAACCATATTATTTGTTTTAAGATACAGATAGCGAACACTTGTCAGGCAATAATAGGTTTTTTTTGAGGCCTTTGTTTATCAGTCAACCACTTGACCTTTGTTGGGTTGGGTAACAAATCCCACCTCAGGCGATCAGAAACACGCGTCGCACTTAAAAATATTCCGCCACTATGGAGATGCATAGAGAAGTCACACATACGCACACACACATGGACAAATTATGTTTTTACATTAGCATGTCTAAGGCATCAGACCACGAAATCGTCCGATATCAACAGTTTGAATTTGTCTTGTTGCTACTGATAAGTGTCTACATAATACAAGAGCTTTATTAGTGTAGTTGGGCCTTATCAGAGCACGCTGGGCTCGTCGTGTGCCTGACATTCACAAATGAACCTCGCCGATCTCTGTCTTCATCTCGTCTCCCCCCTAACGTTAATAACTTTCGCTTTCAACTAAGTGCAAGGTATGTATTGGAAAGCTGAGGTGGAAATAAACCGCCCAAGTCTCACCTATCGACTGCTACTGCTTGGACTTGCAAATTAAAACGGTCACTGTTGGAGGTCAAACTTCAAATCGCTGCTTTATGCATTAAATATGTGTTTGTACACACATTTATATGTAGGTATTTCGGTTTCTTTCCAAAACTTGTTACCACGTAGTCAAGTAAGCGACAGTTACATGGTTATGACTTACCATATTTGTTATCAATGGAAGCCAGATCAAAGTATTTGTACACCGTACCATCCTTAGTGAAGGATTTCTCGAATTGCGCAAATGGATTAGCACCTGTAATAGATTATGTGCCTTTATAAGTAATTACGTAACATCCTAAACTAATTTTATACTATAAGTACGACTTACCAGACATTGTTGTGCTTTCTAATTCAGAGATATTTAACCTGAACAGCGGGCGTTTACTTTGTGGAATGAACAAGTTTTTGAGACCTTACCACTAATATGTTGAGTGTGCCGTGCCGTGCGTGTATTTAAGTTACTCTTAACGAATGGGAAAAATACCAAGTATTAAATTTGGCGATAGTCAATCGCTGCCAGCTTACTGATTATTTGGACGAAATGAAAGAAAAGCCCTTGTTTAAGGTGTTTACCTAATACTATACTATACTAATTTATGTAATAAACAACTATATCACATGTGTTCGTGTTTGATGATATACAATTTTAAAACAATTAATTTTGTGATTTGCTTCAATTAGTCAGCGTACCTTCTTGAAACCTGTTGCTTCGATATTTTTTAGACAGAGTTTGACAGTATTTGCGATGAGTAAGTGGTAAATAAAATTTGCTCCTCTCTAATTCGCTTTTTGTTAATGCGCGCACGTTGTTTGTACATTTTGATTAATATTGATTACTACGATTAAAATGGGCAAAACGAATACGGAAAATGATTCCAAAGATAAGTTACGTGAGATGCATTGCAATTTCAATCCACTCTCTCGATGCGATGGTTCCGTTATGTATAGCCAAGGTTTGTTACTGATGCTCGTGTTCTGCTAAAATGCCGGTTGAGACATTCATACATTGTAGGTGCCACTGTTGTTATTGCCGCCGTGCTTGGTCCTATTGAGGTGAAGACACAGAATCTGAGTATTGAAGGCAGCTACCTGGAGTGCAACTAT
This sequence comes from Drosophila koepferae, assembly GCA_030914345.1. NCBI lineage: Eukaryota > Metazoa > Arthropoda > Insecta > Diptera > Drosophilidae > Drosophila > Drosophila koepferae. The sequence goes on along the minus strand of JAUESR010000197.1, from coordinate 11,010,923 downwards.
CGCCCAAAAGCAGGCTTGCCGCAGGTGAAAGAGCGCATTCGCGAGACTGCCATACGAGATGTGCTGGAACTGGCGCTTCTCAGTGAAGCTTATCCGAGGGCAAAATTGTCATTACAGGTGCAGGAGTTGGAGGACCGTGGAAGCGTAAGGGATCAATCTTGTATTTAAGAAATAGTTTTCTCAAGAAGTGCATTTCAGATAGACGCGTGCGCCTTGAATGCAGCCTGCCTAGCCATGCTAATTGGCGGCTTGCCCCTAAAGTACAGCTTTGCGGCGGTGCACTGTATCATCAATAAAAACGGAGAATTTATTCTAGACCCAGAAGAAAATGAGACGCAGCATCACCAAGCTAGCTTCACATTGGTCTTTGATTCTGTGGATGGAGACCTGTTGTTGGTACAAACGAAAGGCGCCTTCAAGATGGCACAGTTCAATGACGTCGAATGTATTTGCCGCCAGGCCAGTGCCGAGATCTTTGACTTCTATCGTAGTAACATAGCCAAATACCACAGCATAAGAGAGGATCAGCCCGTTACGACTAACGAAAGCGGACGCAGTGATCTGCCGATGGAAACGTGATGTACAATAATTAAGTTCTATTAAAACCCTTTAGCTACTTTATTAGGAAGGCTCTTTATTCAACTTTTTTGCTGCTGTGGTAATGCCCAATGCTGCTGATGTGCAGAGGTATGCCCTTCAGGACTTGTGAATTGGATTCTACGATGCGTGCAACTACAAAATCGCCTACGTTTATATCCTTCGCTGGCTCATTCGCATTAGTTGAGGGTAAAGATGTTGCGGGCACAATTACTTTTATATTGGCATCGTTGCGTCCAAACCAGTGGCTGTCGGAACGCTTGCTTTTGCCCTCGATTAGGATGAGTTGTTCCTGACCCTCGAAACGCTTGTGCAATTTGGTGGCCCCTTCTCGGAATGCCTGCACCATGCGCGTCAGTCGAGCGGTCTTAACCGCTATTGGTACGTCATCCACATAGCGTCTGTGCGCGGTGGTCTTCTCGCGCATGCTATAAGCGAAGAGAAACGCCACATTATACTGCACGCTTTCGATGAGGGAAATGGTATCTTCGAATTCGGCATCAGTTTCACCACAGAAGCCGCAAATGAAGTCACTGGACAACCCCACATTGGGCAGGATTTGACGAATGTGCTCTACCAGTTGGAGGTAGGCTTCGCGCGTGTAGCCACGGCGCATTCTTGCTAGCACCGCTGTGTTGCCCGATTGGGCAGGCAGGTGGAGTTGTTTACAGACATTGGGATAGTCGCGAATGATATGCAATACTTCGTCGGAGAAGTCTTTGGGATGCGGCGATGTGAAACGTATACGCATTTCAGGCGCAGCCTCGGCCACACTTTGCAGCAGTACTGAGAATGGCAATCCACCTGTTTTCGGCTTGTAAACCGTTTTAAAACCAGGGGCCGTGTTTCCAAGGGCATTGGTCGAATTCTCTGAACTTTTATCTCTGTAGGAATTAACATTTTGACCCAGCAGCGTCACCTCCTTGACGCCTTGCTCCTGCAGTGTTCGCACCTCATGTACGATTGATTCGAGAGGACGTGAACGCTCACGACCACGTGTAAAGGGAACGATGCAGTATGTGCACATATTGTCACAGCCACGCATGATCGAAACGAAGGCGGTGGGCGAGTCTGAGTTTAAACGGACGGGCATGACATCTGCATAGGTCTCGTCCAGAGAGAGCAAGACGTTGATGGCCGAGTTTCCATAATGGCGAGCAACGGCCAACAGTCTCGGTAGATCTTTGTAGCTGTCGGGACCGGCGATCACATCCACGCATTGCTCCTGCTCCAATAGTCGCTCTTTTAATCTCTCCGCCATGCAGCCAAGTAATGTCAATTGCAGCGGATGTCGCTTTGAACCGCGCTTCTCCTTCAACGCTCGCAAGTGCCGCAGACGATTCCAGATCTTCTGCTCGGCACCTTCGCGCACAGCGCATGTCACAAGCATAACAACATCCGAATTGGCAACATCGTCACTTCGCTGATAGCCATGCTCCTTCAGAATGCTCCACACGACCTCAGTGTCGTTCGTGTTCATCTGACATCCATATACCTCAAAGTGCACCAGCCGCCCATGACCATTGTAGTCTATTGCATTTAGGTAGGGTATCCCGTTGTTAACGACGTCCGAGTTCTCCTCCTCTTTCAGTCTTCGCTTGGCTTTCACTGTGAAAAAGTCTCTTAGACCCGGTCCGCGTTCTATACGCTCAACGAACGTTTCACGTGTGTTGTTCGCATATTTATTGGTTGATGTTTGTGTAGCTGAGTTTCCAGCCGCTGGGACAGCCGCTGTAGCAGTCACAGCATTGCTTTGATGGCGCCAGTGCTGACGCAGGCAGCTATTTACTATCTGCCAGCGTACTCTCATGGCAGTTTTGTTTGAATTCAATCCTTTCTATTTGGAAATTATGTCACAAGCTCGTTAAGCAAGGCACTTTTATTGACTATCGATAATATTATTTTGAAATTGCAAGAGCAATATGGTTTGGATACTATTTATCGATAGTTAACGGTGATTGGTTCAAAATAAATTGGCAATATTTAAAATAGTAGAATTGTGTTCACATTAATATTACTTATGATATGCAATTAAAGTATGGATAATATGCATGGCGTTTAAAGGATGTGTTTAATGCATTAAGAACAGCTTTTATTATTAATTACTGTAACCAAATAAAGATACAGTTTGAGAGTTAACCGGGAATTGGTTAAGAAATTTCACCACAAGAGGTCGCTATATATTGTGAAATATATTCCTCAAAATTAGTTCATAATTGATACGCTAGATGGCAATAAACATTCAAGAAGTACATGAAATTTTCGATAGATGGCATTATTGACAAATTAATGAATATATGTTGTATTATATATCTTCATAAAACCTTACCAATCGATGGCTCATATCATTTGTCCACGCAGACAGACTTATTCAAATACTCTAAAAAAAACAAAACTTTAGAGTAAGTGGTCAATTTTCATGATATGTTACCTTCTCGATACTCACAACAATCATCAATGCATGTCTTTATTTATATGCCAAATGTTGGTCTGCTCTTGTATAATTCAAACTAATTTAATAGTAATGAAGTCAACATGGAGGTGACTATATAAGCATATTGCTGTAAATGTAATACATTTGAGTTTGTTTTGTGAAGTCAAACAGAAACGGAAACAGAGAGAGTGAGACTGAGACGGAGATACACATACACACACATATATATATATGTATATATACAGATGCAGATGCAGATGCAGATGCAGAAAAGACCACACATTTGGGAACGGACAGTTATCCGGCCTCATTATGAGCTTATCGTGGTCGAGTTAATAATGCACACTGGCAAGAAGACACAGCTCCAGTGCGAGAGCCGATGCAAACCAGGCCAAGTCCAGAGTCAGGTCCACATTGATGCTTTGCGGCTTTGTGGGCCAATAACTGAATAATTGCTTCAGCAAGTCGTAAATAGCAGCGGGTTTGCTGGCCAACTTGCTAAGTTGCTAAGTTGCCAACTCGGCTTGGATTTACAAGGCTCATACATATATATATATATATATATATATATATATATATATATATATGTATATAGGGACGAGCACGTGAGTGCGGGGCGTGAGTGGGCGTGGCGTCTGGCATATTTGTAAACACTTACTGGCAAAATATTTTAATGAAAACGAAATGAAAATTCCGCTTTTGGCCAAAAGAATTTCGTAATTACAGCGAAAAAATTCGGTAATTAAATTCATGAAGTTTTTGGCACTGCGCAGCGAACCGTTTGCAATTTTCAGCTCCCTGGAGGACCCCAAGCATCTGTAAGTGGGATCCTTTCCACGCTCCTGTGTATGTGTGTGTGTGTGTGTGTAAGTGTGTGTTTCTGACCGCCTTGTTGGTTAAGCATTTTCTTGTGTTTTGTCGGCACTTTTCCGCTAAAGTTATTTTCGCATGGGCTTCGCATCTGCTATAAATCTTGGCGCCGAAGTTTCACTGTTCCACTGCTCCACAGTCCTGGCTGGAGACCTAAGTGGTATGGGTGGCAAGATGTGGAGTGGTGTGGCGAGGGAGGAGGCGGATAAAGCTGGAGCCACGCAGCCTAAGCTGACTTGGCTATTTCGCTCAGCGTTTTCCGGATTGCTCGCAATTTTTAAAATCTTCTCAATAATAATTCAGTTCCTCGACTTTTGCTGCTTATGATAATTGTTTATGTTCGATGAAGTTTTTGCAATTAATCCGACAAGTTTGCCACCAAACACGAACAGCTCACCAGCGAATTTACAATCAAAGATTATAGAAATTCCTTAAGAGCTTTGTTCGAGGAGTTTGTCAACTTCTGATCCTAGAGTAAATTCAGTAAATGCTAGATTAGCCTTACAGCTAAGTAATCTAACTAATCTATAGTTATGGAATCATTATAGTATAGAATGAGGATGGTATTTTAACTCGCACTGAAAAAGCTAAAACTACAGAATTTTCAGCTGGTTTTAGACAAGATTAGTAATGAAGCAACAGTCGGACTTGAGATCTACCGCAAGTCTTTGGAGTCTATGAGTGACTGAAAAGACAATATAAAAATTTTTATTTTATTCCTTGTTAGTATTATTAGTATAATAATAATCAATCATCAGTCTAATATTTATGGTTTTGGGATGCTTATAGCAAAAAGAAATACATCAGTTTTTGCTTGAATACTTTAGCACTATATAATGAAACTTCGCATTCTAAACGACATTACTTTATACTCTACTAATTCATTACTCTAGAAAGAGACTTAAACTTGTTAATTCAATCTAGGCTTCGCTACCGACCTAGGTCAAATTAACTCAAAAGCCTTCTATCAATCGAAATAAAGTCCGACTCCTTTGCAAATAATGGGCTTGCTTTAATATGAACTCAGAGTTCAGTTAGACATAATCGAGGCATATGTTATGTAAAGGCATTTAATAGAGCAACCTTTGTCCACATCTTCTGCATCAACTCAGAGCAACCATATTCCTTGAATTCCTAAACTCAACTGATTTTATTTTTTAAAATCGTCGTCTTACAGAGCTGAGCATGCATTTCGAATAGTTTCTTAAGCAGTCTTATCTTGCTTCACCTAAGCTCTCAATTAGTCATATTTTCAGCTCTACATTTGATTTCCATTTGTTGCACTCTTTGAGTAGGTATCACCCCTTACTATACAACACATTGATAGGGCAGCGAGCGTGACGAGCATCGAGTAACGAGAGAGCAACGAGCTGGTGCTTTCGCTTCCAATTAACTTCGTATTTGTTCGGGCTCGTTTCTCGTCGTACACTTCGTTCGTTTAGCCGAAGTGCTCGCTGCTCGCTCAATGTAATATTATATGCGCAGATCTCATTTGATTTCTTCTCAGAGAAGAGATCATGACAGGCTTTGCCATGCTACGCTGAAATTTGAACACTTTTATTAGTATTGGTGCGAATTCGTGTTGTATGGCTAATGGTCCAATATATTCACCGTCTTAGTATTTCATGATATTTGCAAAGACTTTTGAATTACTGCGTTGTATGTAAGAGGGGGCTGTAAAGATTAAGTTTTAAGAGCATATAACTAAGCGTGCTCTCATCTTAATATCGGTATATATCGGAAGAGAAGCAGCTCTATTCAATTATAATTGTTTGAACAATATTAGTTCACTTTTGTTGCTGCTTGAGCACAGTCTTCAACTGATACATATTAGTAATAAATTAATTAGGCAAGAGAGAAATATTTGTTTATTCATTTAATAATTACACATTAACAATTGAAATATTAAAATCAGTTTTATAATTGCATCATTAGAATAAATATAATTATTATGCTGCAGCAGAATTTATCAATCATCAACAACTGAATTTACCTAAACTATATGAATGCGTTTATCAAACTCAGTTATATTTTATGCTCATTTAATTAATAAGAATAAGTGTTTATCGAAAAATTTAATGCTGTTAGGAAAACTATTTACCTTTGCCTTTTAACTTGAATTCGCTGTAGCATTTACTTGCTCTCCTGATTGGCTTGGCCAAGTAAGTACCGCAGGCTATTTCAGTTATGGCTTCTGCTTCATCCCTCTGCCCCTTTGTGACGCCTATGGCCAACACCCCACCAGAAACGACATTTGAGGCGCCATAACGTGGCTGTACGCATAATGATTCCCTGAATGGCTCAATGCGTGGCCTTAGCCGTGGCCTGAAAAGCACCAAAACTTTGCTTACAAATTCCCAGTTTTTCGGAAAACGATTCGCTGTCTTCGCTCCCCCTTTGGCCCACCTCGCTCCACAGCATGGCCCACGGCTCTCGATTGGGGACGGAGTGGCGGGAGTGGCTGCACCGTGGTGTTAACGGCACTGCTGAGAGTAATTCGCTATTCAAAACAAAGCAACGGGGGCGACAAAAAGTAACCCAATGTTAATAGAAAATTGTGCGCTGCCATCGTTGCCGTCTCGGTCGTCGTCATTGTCGTTAAATTGAAATTGTCGCGCAAATAAAAATTTGCATATTTTAGCATTGATTTTGTGGTGCTCTCCGCAGTCTGCAGTGCGCTGTTCGCTGTCTGCAGCCAGAGCCATGTGGCTGTCCCTTTTGCGAGGCCCTTGGGAGACGCGTCGTATGCGCAATGTTTGAGTGCAGTCAATAAATTTTGGTAAAATCGCAAAAATTGCTCAAATTAATTACAGAGCAGTGCATAAAACACACAATCGCAATCACACACACACACACAGACGAAGGCAAGTCTCTGGCCCGACACTAAACTATGCTGCATGCCATGGTCAGGACACAGGGTGGTTGGGGTGTGGCATCGAGACCTCATTACTGCCTGCCAGTTCCAGTTGCTGTCTATAGTAAATCCTGACGCTGTCACAATAAAATCCACTCAAGCTAAACATACGTCAGCAGTGACGAGCAGCCTGCTGCCCGAGGTCAAAGCTGAAGCTGAAGCTGCGACTGAGGCTGAGGCTGACGCTGAGCCTGAGCTCCGGCAATTGAGGCACATAGTGTGTCTGGGTCGTGAGCTATTCCAGCTGAGTTGAGTCCGTCTCCAAGGCGAGTTGCATAAATTTATGCGCTGGTCAGGCTGAGCATGAATAAAAAAAAAGAGGCAAAACTGTGCCCCTGTCGCTGACTCGAAGGCGCCGGCTGCAATACAAAACGGCTCATTGATTTATTTACGAGCTCAGCTGATGCCACCCATCCCACCCTATCACAGTGGGCGTGACGTGGGTAATACGCAAAGTGCAATATTCAGCTAACTATGTGAATGCCACTGAAGATATTAATTATATTATTTTAATAGCAATTATATAGCTAATAGAGATAAAGGCAAATATTATAAATTGAAAGTAGTAGAGTAAGAGAAAACAATTAAATCAGAAGAGTGAATTTAAGCTTCTGTGTTGCAAATAATTCCATCTCATGTTCTCTAACTTGGCACCACTGTGCTTTAGGAGCTTGTCATTCTATTGTTGTCTCTGCTGCTCTGCTCTGTGAACTTCTATAAACTGTGCTCGGCCTCGAGCTCGTTCGCCTTGTGCGTCTACTCATTTGGGTGCTCCCTTTCGGATCGTAGATCTTGAAGAGCAATGGCTTTTGACACTCAATATGCGCGCTCTGCTGATGCGGGGGCGTTTCAATATTTGTGTTTCGATGTGTTGAGCAGCTTTAAAGGGTGTGTGTGTGTGTGTGTGTTTGCTGGTGATTTTCATTGTCACGTGGCGGTAATTACCGGTGTTGCAGACACACACACACAATCGCACATACGTGCTCACACAAAATATAAACAGAGCGTGGGACATGGCTTTGAACTGCACGCCAGTCAACACTCAGGCAGAGGCTCAGCAGGCATCGCAGCTCCCTGGGCGCAGTGTCGCGTCGCGACGCGACGCGCTTTACAATTTCAATTCATTGAATTTTAACGGCGCCTACAACAAAAACGCATGCTCGTTCCCTGGCCAGGTCTCCCGCGTGGCTGGCCTCAACCAAAGTTTGTAAAACGTTGTGTGCAACATTTGGCGAGTGTCCTGCTGCCTGCTGACTGCCAATTGGCAACTGGCAGCCTCCGACTGCAGCCGGCCTTTGTCAATATCCATTATAGCCATGGCGAGTGCGGCAAGTTGGAGCTGGAGCTGGAGTCGGAGTGAGCCCTGATATTAAAACGTGTTTTATCACACGCCACCATTTCGCGGCCGGGTATTCATTCCGATTGCGGCCAGATTGCACTTTTCAAGTGCCTGTTAATGCATTTGCCTTGTTGGCCAAGTTAAAGCTGCGCCAATTTTGCTTAATTTCTAGACGCAATTCAAATTACTACAACAACGAGCTGAAAATGTCAACAAAAACACAGAGTAAAAAAAAAATAGAAAGGAATACGCAACGGAAAGGGTTGATGAGAAGCTTTGTGCACATTCCGGGCAGCAGCTGTCGCTGTTGTTTGTTGTCCTTTGCCGCCATTTTGTGCGTGCCAATGTTGTCGTGTGGTCCCCCCTCCCCCGTCTCTCTCCCTATCTCTGTCTCTATCTCTATCTCTCTCTCTTCTTCTCATGCTTGCTGTGTGTGCTTGTAACATTTTCGTTTTGCAATTTCATTAAATTCCAGCATCCGCCATAAATCTTCCACTCTTCAGCACGGCTTCTGTGCTTTGAAGCGATAAAGGTACGTCTGGCACTGTGATGGCTGGCCCCGAAATGCCAAAAGCAACAACAACACCAACAACAACCAAGCATTGGTTTTATATTGGGACACACACACACACACACACCCACACTCACACACACACGCACACACAACAAGAACACACAAAATGGCCGTTGAAGTGGTTGAAAGCGATTACGTTGAATACCAAAGGTTGATGTGTGTGCGTCTCTGTGTATGCGTGTGTGTGTGTGTGTGTGTGTGTGTGTGTGTGTGCGTGATGGTGTGTGTCCCGTTACTGTTTAAATGTTGTATGAATGAGCTTTTTTTTGGAGTTGGGAAGCAGCCTGAGCAGGAGAGCTGGACAAGCAGCGGGGTTACCGAGAGTTATGTGGGGTCTCCGTTTGGGGTTTTGCGCTCGAACTATTCAAAAGTTGTGCTGTGCAGTCTAAAGCATAAACATGGGTTAGTTACACTAGCACATGGCCTATTAACTTGTACATTTTCGGCTCGCAAGCTGCTCGCATGTGTCAGCCACTTAAAGCTGTCCCATAAACATACTAAATACCTAATAGGCTAACATCATAACTGAAAAAAAATGCCCTAACGACAATTTCTGTTAAATCTCCTACAGTCTGGAGCGCAGTTAAAGCCCTTCTTCAATATTTGCTTGGTCATTTGGCGAGCTAATGCCATGCCAAAACTCCGACTTGGCCGACTTTGTCCAGGGCTCAAGACTGAATGAACCGCAGCTGTTTTAGCCGTTCTGCCACTTATTAAACAATACTCGCTTCAATTTAGCCGCCTTTGCTGTTGCTGTTGCTGTTGCTGCTGCTGCTGCTGCTGCTGTTGCTGCAGTTAAGCATTTCTGCAACCGCCGAGCGAGTTATTATTTTATTTTTACATTTCACATTCTCTGGCATCTTGGCCCAAGTAAACATTGCCAGAGTGTTACTCGGGCGTGCAGAACACCCACATCTCAATACGCTACCAAGTTATTTTAACTTATTTTCTCTTTTCAATAGAGTTTTCTTGATTCCTAATTAGTAATATGTTCAATAATTTTAATTTTCTTTCTTTTTGACTCTTTAGAGGAAGTTCACAAAATAATAACTAATATAGTTGCTTATAAAAAAACACTATAATTAAAATAGCAGAGTGAAAAAAAAAGTAAAATGAAAGGATTGAGGATTAAAAAATCTTATCATAAGGGCTTTCGCTATATTATCTCTAACTGCACAAATGTCCAATGTATATATAGCTATTAAATTGCATAAGCACTTAAAAGTATTTGCATTAGGTAATCGAAGAGCATTCCAGAATTCACCTATTTCACCGGCATTTGGAATGCCAGCTCTTCTTTTGTATTGCAGCTCTCTATATAAATATATATATTTTTAATTCGTTGCTTCTGCTGCTGCTGCTGCCGCCGCTGCTGTTGTTGGTTGACAATTTTATAAGCCAGCGTCGTCTCCTCTGACCCGACTGTCGCTGCTGTCGCAGCTGTCGCTGCCGTCTTTGCTGTCGCTGGCTGGTTGTTGTTGCTGGAGCCGCAGCTCGTGGCGCTATAATTGAATGTCTCAGGTGTTTTGTCAGACAGTGCTTAAGCCTTTGCCGGGATTTGCTTCTATGGCAGGGCTCCAATGATACGCTGGGTCGTGCAGCAAATGATTGCGCCTCTTAAAGCTCTCTTAAAGTGTTGCATGCTTTTTTCGACTTGAGCATGGGCTGGGGTTGGAGTTGGGCGTGGGTTGGGTTAGTCTTTGGGGTTGGGCTTGGAGCTGGGTTCGCGTGTGACATTCAAATCCGCGCTGTTTCACTGCCTGGCCTGCCTAATTAAAACATTCATCTTCATTTTCACCTTTTGCCTAATTAATTCACACAAAAATCAACTAAATTAATATGAAAAGAGCCAAAGAAGCTGCCAAGTTGCTGACCAGGTCCCAGGCCCCGGCTCCACATCCTATTACAGTTGTTGCTGTTGCCATTGGTGCTATTATTATTGTTGTTGTTGTTGTTGTTGCTTTTCGGACGCTAACGAGAATTAATGGTTTGCAGTGTGGCACACAATTACGACAACGAAAATCTTAGGTAAGCAGCAAAATTGTCACCACGCGCAGCAAAAACCTTAGCTACGTAATTGGCTTCGTGTAAGGGATGGGGGACGGAGGATGTAGAATGGGTATGATGGTGGGCCAGTGGGTGAATGGGAGGCAGGGGTGGGGTAACTGCCAGTGTCAAAAACTGCTCAATTTACGTGTCGTGAAATTAATTTATGCCCAATGCAATAACCTCGCCAACGTCAATAAAATACATTACAAGAATATATGTATGTATGTATGTATGTATGTATGTATGTATGTATGTATGTATGTATGTATGTATGTATAGCCAGGGCCGATGCTGGATGTTGGGTTGTTCGGAGTGAAACAAATGCCTTCTTGACGCAGTGCCTAATTGTGCTCTGTCAATTTGAAATTAAAATTGTATGCTACACACACAGACATTGGTTCATATACGTGTGTGTGTGTGTGTGTGGTGGATGTGTAAGGAATGCGCCTTGCGAAAAATTTCCATAATTTAACGTTCTATATGCAAGTAGCGCAATTGAAGCGTAATTAGACTTTCCCACTTACTCACACAGCCAGAGAGGGAGAGAGAGAGAGAGAGTGAGGGAGTGAGTGAGACACACACACACACGAAATTGGCAATCGTCTGGTGTGGCGCTAATTGGTTTCTGGTCAGCAGCAGCAGCAGCAACAGAGAGAAGCAGCTAACGTGGCCATCTTTGGCTCTTTGGCTGCCTTTCAGCGGACACCAATTAAAAACGTGCGCATATTATGCTTTATTGAGCTCTCACACTTCCCTTTGGACGGAGCAAGCATTCGAGGGTGTACGAAATATCGATGGGTCGGTTGGATCTCCCCTAGTTACCTGTTCCAGTGCCATTGTCTTGCCGGGGCGTTTGGCAATGTGGGCGTGCCTTTTAGCAATAATAACGTCCTCTGTTGGCCATAAAACAAATCATACAACTTTATGGTCACCTTACCGATTCCACCTTCTGCCAATGTCCACTGCGAACTTTATCTTTTTATATGCAGCATTATTGCCACAGATTAGACACGGGATTTGGTACATTGTTTGTAGTCATGTGTGTGTATGTGCGTGTGCTGCGTGTGTGTATCTGCTCCATGCTGGAGGGTTGGGGGGATTCTTCCTTTTTTTTTCGATTGCCAGCAGAACGAATTAAATATGACCATTTGTATAATGGGCGAGACTCGAGTTGGGCGAACGATAGTCGTATCTATGTAATATGTGGGCAGTTGGCATATCATATATATGTGTGTTTGAAGCGGGGGTGTAGCTGGGTCATTCATATTTGAATACATATTTGTTATGCTGTGGCCACTGCCGAATGCAAAATGCATGACATTTTCTGTTTAATTTTCAGTTCTATAAGTGCTCCGGCTTAACTCGAGCTCATGGCAGCAGGAAGGGAAGGGGGAGAGGAACATGGCATGGCATGGGCCAGAGCCAGAGCCAGAGCCAGTGCCAGCAAAAGTGCGAGCCTTTAGGCCATTGAGGATTTTAGAGATAGGCACAGCATTTGTACATAGGCCTGCACCTGGCAGCGCTCTGACAGCGTCCTGCCAAGCCCTGTCCTGCCCTGCACCGCCATAAAGGACGAGTGTTTGTGTTCTGGGATCGTTTTCACACCATAAAGTGCTCAGTTGCTCGCAATGAATGCTGAAATCATTGGAATATTAAGGTATTATATTGAAGTTTTATGCATATACAAAAAATACGAACTCAAATGGCGTTTTATAGATATTTGAATTGAATTTAAACAAAATATACAAAGTTTTTTGCGCATGAAATATGTTATATATGTTATATGTTATATATGTTCTATATATATACATATTTGATATGCTATATGTTTCAGATAATTATTAAATAGTAAATTTATATCATCATTATGAGTGAAGCTAGAGCATTTCTTTGTAACAATATAATTAAGGTAATTGATAAGGTAATTGGAATTACATTTTAATCATTTGACAAATGAGATAGTTCGGATTTTGATCTTAAACTTGGGTAACTTTTGCAGATTAAAGTTATCATTAAGCCTAGCTTTAAGAAAATAAATATAAGGTGTAAATATCACAGATAAAGTAAAAGACAATACTTGATAGACAAGAGTTGGTGGCGTTTGAGTCTTCTCCTAGTTCTAACAGCTAATCAGATGCTTGAGTGAAATTCTAGTCTCTCTTTTTTTTTAACTTGTGTTGTGTATATGCTTATATTATCTACTCATATATATTTGTTTTGTACACAGATAATTTTAATATTATTTTTTCATTTTATCAAGTTCGCTGTTTGCGACGAACAAAATGTGAACTGGAATAACTTTGACTTCAAAATGTGTAACCACGTAGAGAGACAAGAGGCGAAAGTAAATTAGAAGCCAACAGAAAGTAAATAAAAGAGAGAGAGAGAGAGAGAGAGAGAGAGAGAGAGAGAGAGACGAGTGTGGCATGGGTGGAACTGTGTGAGTCGCGCTGATTGCGGATGCTTCGCTCGGGCACCAGTGTGCGGCATTTTATTTCGCATTAAGAGATTAAGATCAAAATTAAAATTTAAATTACCACGCGACACGCAGCGTGAAATTCCCTCTCCTTATCTTACACTATGAGTGTGTGTGTGTGTGTGTGTGTGTGTTGAGTATATGTGTGTATATATATTTTGTATTTTTTTTTCATTATTTTATTTTTGCTGTTGTCTTAAATTGTTGCAATGTTTTGACACTTTAGTTGAGGTAGAAGACGCAGACGCGTTTTCAGCTGCGTAACATTGCAAGATGCCTTAATTAATTAATTGGCATGTCAGACAGGCGCAGCTCACCCAGTTGGGACTATGGAAGAGACAGCAGCAGCAGCAGCAGCAGCAGCAGCAGTAGAAGTGGAAGCATCAGCTAGAGAATGACTGACAACTTAATTGGCTCTCTCTTTGAAAAACTTACCATTAACAAGCCGAAGTCGTTTGCAGAGCATAGCCAGCATGCATATACATAGATGCTGTGTATGTATCGCGGCATAAAGCAATATAGATACTATCTATGTATGTATGTGTGTTTGTATATGTGTCAGTAGCAACAAAGCTGACAGCCACGAATTAAAGTGAGCCAAAAGCAGCGCAAGCCAAGCCGACTTTCTGTTGATTGACCTCAAGCAAAAGTTTGCATAATGCCAGCAACAGCAGCAGCAGCAGGTGCCACACGTCCTTTCGCGCCCCTGGCCATGGTCCGGCTGAGGACTGCAAGTGACGCTAGCTATGCCGTGGCACAGCAGCCCTACACAAATTTATGAGCACTCAAGTTGATTCAATTTAAAAGTGTTGCAGCTCCAACCAGCCAAGCCACAAAATGTGACGCTGACGTCTTTCATTTTTTTTTTTTTTTTAATTAGGCTAAGCCCGTGCCTAAAGCCAAGTTGCCAACTGTGCTGGGCTGCTAATTGCGCAGAGTGCACGGCACAGGTGACACAGAGAGAGAGAGAGAGGGAGAGAAGGCGAAGGAAGCCTTCTGTTGCTGAGCAGCGCTTCCGCTCTGGTCAGGTCACAGGTCAGCTGGCAAACAATGCGAAACTTTGTGGGCAGCTGCTGCTGGCAGAAAACAATAACAAGCAGGCATGAACAAAAAATAAAATAAAAAATATATAAGCAAAGGGTAGGGTAGGAAGGTAGCGAGCTGCAGCTCGAACAAAGTTTTGCGCCCTTTTGAGTGGCATCAATTTTGACATTTACCTGCAGCGTGGCAAAGTTTTCGCTACACCTAAGCTGATTGCACAATGAAGTTGGGCAGCTATTTCAAATGCAATGAGTACAGTGCACACACCCGCACACACACACACACACACATACACGTATAGTTGGCTTTAAATCCTATTGCAAAACTTTGTTGATATACAAAATCAGAGAAGCGCCTCAGCGTATGCAATGGAAAATTTATAAAACTCTGTGCGGCCAGGATGTGTCCGGATGTGTGTCTGCAAAAATAACAATTACTTGTCTGTGTGTGTATGTGTGTGTGTGTGTGTAAGTTGAAAAGTATTTTTTTTTTCCTTTGCGCAAAGACTAGAAAGTTGCAGGAGGCGGGCAGAAGCCGGGCCATTGGAAAAGTGCAAAAGCTCGACCGGAGCATTAAAGATGCCATAACTGAGAGTTTGTTGCTGTTATTGTTTCGCGTGGCATGTCAAAAGTTTGCTAAGTAAAACCTCATGTGCATCTAATTAAAAATATAAAAAACTTTATTTTAAAGCCGCCGAAAGAAAACTTTGTCTCCAGCGGAAACGAGCTTGAGTGTGTTGTTTATGCGCCAGCAGGAAGCGAGTGCTGTGGAATATTCCGAAACTTGTTTTGGCATGTTTATCAGAATGAATGTGAAGCAAGGATTTTTGCGAAATGCGCACTCAAATTGGCATAACTTTGCAGGCAGCGAACTTTTGCGCATTCGCATGTTTAATTAGCTTCCCGCTAGAAGAGCACAGATATGAATATGCTAATGCATGCAGCAAAGTTAAGGCTGGCTTGCCATTGGCTGTTTGAGACAGTCTCATGAAATACCTATCAGTCATTAGAGCCTCAAGCTAAATACTTGCTTAATGGTCTAGGCAATGCCTCTCGGACGCACACAAAATTCAGTTTGACGAGCGCAGCTGCATGCACTGGGAGAAGGTATGAGCATGCAGCATCTCGACTACAAGTCAGGAGCTTAATGGTTCGCTTGTGTCACACACGCAGTGCCCAACGACGACAACAGTGAATACGAAAAATTTGAGCTGCCAACTAACCAGGACGTTGGGTCCTGGACCCAGCAACAGAGACAGAGGCAGAGGCAGGTAGGAAGGGGTAGGCAGAGCTAAAGCCTTAGCTCCACCGTCGCTCTAGCACCCGAATCCTGTATTCGTTACCAGAAAATGGATCCACTGACAGCCACAGGCACAGGCGCAGCCACAGTTTGAGCGACTGCTTCTGACTTCGACTTGTGCGTCTCCGGTCGCTCCTGATGTCATTAATGCAACTAGCATCTCGCACAGTTGGGCCGTCACCTTAACCCCGGACAAACCGAAATGCTTTGCATGGACGCATGTGATATGAGCCCAGCGCAGATGGAGATGAGCCCAAACCCATTCGCATACGCATCCTTGCGCGTTACTAACCCTTCGCGGCGAACAAACAGGGCCAGCAGCAGCAGCAGCAGCAGAAGCAAAAATAACAAACGAGCACAACATGAGCTGAAAATAAGATTTTTGAGTCATTTCGTTTTGTTGCGTTTATGTTTGCTGCTGCTCTTCGTCCGGGCTGTGACTGTGGCTGTGTCTGCCTCGAGTCCTGCTGTTGCAGCCTGTGCTGTCGTCGTCATCGTTGCCTGGCTGCCTCTCTGTACATGGCCTGGCCTGGCCTGGCCTGGACTGGCTTGACTGCCTGGCCTCTGTGCTTCACTGGCTGATGTATTCATGAAATCGTGTGATTAATGGCTCGCACAACATTTGCACACACTACCCGGCCAAGAGCATGAGTTTCCTCTCCAGCTACAGCTCCAGTTGCAGCTTTGGCTAGTGGTTTGGCTGCTGTTCCAGCTACCACTGCTCGACATGCGGCGTATCTGTCTGAGTGCAGATAAACATGCCAGTCCCTGGCACCGCAAGGCCCAATCTCAACCCAACAAATGCTGCGCATGCAAAACGAGCAAAGAGCACGAGCTGCGACCTATGAAGGAGGCAAGCGGCAGGCGGCAGGCAGCAGGTCGCAGGACGAACGATGGCGACTTTGGTCACAAAAATTTTCCGGCTCTGCGCGTTTGACTGCCATTTTATCTGAGCCGCATGAGGCGATGAAATTAACAAACATCCTGGTGCGCTGGTGAAAACAAAAATGCGTCGTAATTAAAGCGAATTTAATTGCTTTATCCTTATAGACTTACACACCAGGACACCCAGAACACCCAGCATCTCTCGGAAGTCCCAAACCCCTCAGCTACCCCTGACATCCTTCGACACTTTACGCTTGAAATAGCGCCTATAACTATGCCATAATCTTTGACACTTTTATTGCGGCTCTAAAAGTTCTTAACTTGATTTAATAAGCAACTCGGACTCGCTCGCACAACAAGCGTGACTGTTTAGCATTTTCGAGTTTTATCTGAAACTTTGCAACCCAAAAGAATTTGATCTCGCCTCGGTAGTGGAAACGTGGCATTAATTAACTCATTTTTCATTGGAATTGCCAGCGGCCCTGGCGGCAGCGAGGTGTGTAGCTGCCAGAGCTGCCAGAGCTGGCTGAGCTTAGGACGTTATCTTATCTCGTTTGGAACTGGAGTACAAATGTCTTGGCATGCCCATCACTCATCCCGTGGCACAAGCCTTTGTCTAGCTGATAAGACCACCTTCTGGGCTATTTAAATTTCGCATTGAAATTGACTTTAGACATTTCACATGAAATTATGCGCTGCTGCGTAGGCCAAAGGCTTAGCCTCCATTGATTTTGCAGCGAGCCAAGCGAGTCAAGCAAACCAAGCGGGCTCGCCTCAAAGCGTCGCACTTTCAATTATGTTGCAAGTAATTTCCTTTATGGACTTATCTGGCAGCACAACAGCAATTTCGCCTGTAACATTAAGTATAATTTTATGATGGCCCGCAACTTGAAGTGAAAGTCCTATAAAACGTCCATTGGCAGCGGCCAAGATGCCTCCCTTGGGCTGGCCTGGGCTGCGGTGGGCTGGGATGGGCTGGCCTGGTCTGAAAGCTGTTTCATTTTTAATCAAGTTGGATGTTGGAAGTTTTTGCATGTCTTCAGGTCCTCAGTTCTTGGCAACGTCAACGTCTCGACATTGCTTGCCATTTAGTTGGGTCAAAGGTAAATACGTCCAGACCGCAGCCGACTTTAAGCCAGACACTTTTTATGGCCAAAACAACAAAACCTCAAAATTGCAGATTTAATTTTATTTCATTGCACTTTCGGTTCGGTCACAAGAAAATTGTTTCTTTATATTGTGTTCAGTCAACTTCCATTTCAGCTTTGTTTCCTTGATTGTCCTGCCTGGCTGAATGCGTCCTTTGAATCGTTCATTTGAAATTCAGCAAAGAAACAGGTGAAAATTGCAATTGCAATTCTGCTGAAAGAAAACAAAGTCAATCAGGAAAATGTCACAATACCATAACATCCAGAGTTCAGCGAGAGCATTCCAATCAACATTTTATTCATGGGTCAGAATTTGATTAAAATTTGAAATTATTAAAGAAGCAGCAAAGCTTAAAAATGTGACCACGTAGATGAAACTTACAAACGAATGAAAAGTGTTTGAAATTGAAGTGAGCTGAATTTATTTCTCTTGTACGTAGTTTCTCTTTGGTCAATAAATAAAAATTATATAAGTAATATTAATATTAATAAAAATATAAAAAAAGAATCTTGTTGATCTGGGCTATTAATAAATTATATATTCATCATGGAATATAAAGTTTCTTCCCTATATAACTTAGCTTTACTTGAGACTCTTGTGAGAAAGAGAATTCCCAGAATTCATACAATCGTATTGTAGTCATCTCTGTGTATGTTATTTGCCTGGTTGAGTGCACAAACGATGCGTTGACTGCAAACGATGATGCCTCATTAATAAACATAAGCAAGAAATTCAAAGCTGAAGCAAAGCAAGCAAAATCACAATCAGAAGCAGAATCAGAATCAAAATCAAAGCCATTTACAACTCCAGTGAGCAACGTAAAAAAGAAAGCGAACGACTTTTGGGGCCGCAATATTTGTAATCAAACGCAGTCATAATAATCAAGTCGTAAAAAACAAATCCATTTTCGCGCTTCAATGAACGCCAAGAGCCAGAGACTACAGCCAGAGAGTTGTAAAAACAATAATAGTAATGGCAGCGGGCAACAACGTTTTTACACCTTTTGCAGCAGGAGCCGCCAGAAAGGATCAAGGATAACGACAGCAACGACGCTGACATTCCATAATAATAAAGACCATACTTTGTTTTAGCCAAAATGAGAGACAGAGAGACAGAGAGAGAGAGAGAGAGAGAGAGGGAGAGAGACAGGGAGAGAGTGGTGAAGCCAACATATCCATAAAAAACAAATAGCTCAATGACTCAGGCGGAGTTTTATGAGCTGTGTAGTCAATATACATAGATGGAAGATGTAAAGATCTGTTGCTGGAGCAACCTGTACATTTTTTGCGGTTTATTTAACATTTTGTGGAGAGGCATTGACAAATCTGTGACTGGCCCCATTAAATGGCTGTAAAAATCAAACAGTAAACGCTGTAAATTATAATGTAATAGAAATATAATAAGCGAGTTCATCTCATCTGTAGCTGTGCGGGGATAATATCGCAGCATCGTAAAATCGGCGAGCTCGTAAAATTTGCCGGGAAACGTCAAATGAAAAGCCCGGCGCTAGTTTTCACACCAAGCTGCCGTATGGTTTGGGCCACACTGGGAGAGCTGGCATCATTACACTTGAGTGTTTTACAACTTCCGTTAAGTTTGCCGGGGCTATAAAGCGTAATCTTCATGTTTTTATTACAAGGATGCGGCAGCACGGCTACCCGGACTGGCAGCTCTGCTGTCAATGGAGCAGCATCGAGGACATCAAATTGACAGCTCCTTGGAGTCGTAAAACTCCTCACTGCGGACTACATATGTTGCTGGTGCCCCTGCCACCCCCCACACTAACTGGGACAACTGGGGTAATGATTGTCACCGGCTAAACAATTAAATTGAGGTTAGAATGAAACATAAGAAGCGCATAAAAAGGACATAAAGTCCGGGACAGACGAGGCGAGGACCAGCTATGCCACGACGATGTCGTCAACGCATCGTAAACGCTTTAAGCTACAGTTTATTTCCATTTCGAAAGGATAACAACAGCAACGACAACAATGGAAACAACATGACCTGTGTGTGCGATCTGTGGCCTCGTAAAACTTGCTGATAAGACACTCGCCGTTGGTAATGATAATAAAATTATAATTTAGCCTCTGCATATGCTTGCCCCAAAGTGTCTATGCGAGTTGAGTGGCGATAATGCTCGGATTCGGATTCAGATTCTCGTTGGGTTGGCATAGGACTAGCGATTCCTGTTTACGGCCCACAAAACCCCGACCCGCAAAGCACTTCACTTTGGCATTTCGCTTTTAAGGCCCGCCGCCATGTGAGAAATTGTAAATTGCGCTAATAAGCATTTAAAATTAACTAAATGCTCCACTCTTGGGCCAAGCTTGATGACTTGTGGATTGGGGTATGTGTCCTGGGGTCTGGGCTCTGGGCTCTGGGCTCTGGCTTCTGGTGTCTGGTTTCGGGTATGTGTGGATTGCTCTTTCGCTGGGTTATAAAATGTGCAAAGTCGTTAGACGAGCTTTAAGTGGCTAAGAGATGCGTTTTTCATGTTCGCTATGGCAGTAAATGCTAAGAAAGTTTGCTATATTCCCGATAGCGAGTAGTCAAGTGAATCGTAATGGATTGGCTAATCCATTTGGCCATTTGTGCGGGGCATATTTGATTGTGCGTCACATGGATATGTTAACACGTTTTATTAGGATATTTGGTTAGACATTGGACATTGTCTGGCAATTATTGCGTAAATTAACTAATTTACGAATATATATAAATAAACTAATTAATTTCTAAGTGAATGGAAACAATATGACAAATTTGAAGCAAATGTGAATCAATTTGAGTGTAAATAATTTATTGAAACAAATTCTTAATTATATGAATTGAATATTGAGCAATAAAGTAATATAGTATATCGAGCGAAACTTCTACTCAAATAGTTTTGGAGAATGAACTCAACCGCCGATTAAAGATTATTTGATAAACTGAGTTAAGTAATTAACAGACATTGTTATGACGGTTGCCTTATTTATTTTCGGACTCGTATACGTAGTGTTCTCTTCATTATCATCATCAGGGGAATCATCTCGTAATGAATTGAATGATTTTTAATTTTTTTTTTAATTTTTATATATTTTTATATATTTTTTCAAACTTTATTTTTGACAGTCTTATTTTATGTAAAGTATGGAAATGTATCTGTTTGTATTTTATAGAACAGGTCTTAAGTAAAATTCTAATTTCTGCTCCACTTGCTGAATATGACTGTGAGCTGATATACTCACGCGCACTTAGCCACATGCACACCCCCATAAAGAGACGATTACTTCCGCCATTTTCTATGATGAATTGCTACTTTTGCTTAACGCAAACACACACATACACAAGGAGAGAGAGAGAGAGAGAGACACGCACACACACACACACACACACGTGCACAGAGCCATTAGGCAGCTGAGAGGAGATGCGCAGAGATCCATTCAGAGACCGGGGACAAGGCAGTTAGCGACACAGTCCCACATATACATGCCCTGTATCCGTGTATCTGTGTATCTGTGGATACACATTTATCCAGTCGTCGACGGCGTTGACAGCGCCAACGCCAGCGGAAAAAGGTGCAGGACGAGCCAAGAACGAGCCGCACTGGCAATGTAAAGCAGGTGAACTCGAGGCAAGCTGCGCAGCCTTGTTGCTGTTGTTGCTGCTGTAGCTGGCAGCAATTGGTGGCAAAACACTGAAAGGACACAGGAAGTGCACTTTGCCAGCACACACACACACACACATTCACATTCACACACTTTTATATACAGAAACAGGACACCCTTGCCGTCATTGGGGTGCTTTTGCCTTTTATTTATGCCTGGCAATCATAAAGCGCGCCCCAAAACTCATACACACACACACACTGACACAGACACAGGTCTGCCCTGTAAGGGAGAGTGCAGGTTATGGCTTTCTATAACTCAGGTTCTGTTGTCGTGCCGCCTCTTTCTAGCCAACAGTCGCGTCGTCTGCTGCTGATGTATTCCATACAAATTGCAAGTTTTAGTGCTTTTATTTTTCGGCACTCTCCGGCAAAAGAATCATCCATCAATGGCATTACGGGCAAGGACAGCAGCCAGCTAGCAGACGCGAATGCTTTTTGAGTGCTGCTGACGTTTTTGTGTCGCTCTTGCTGTTGCCGTCGCAATCGCAATCGCAGACGCAGACGCACCCATTGCTCAACAGGACACAAGAGGATAACAACCCTCCTTTCCTTCTTCTTTTTTTTTTAATTTTATTTTATTTTTTTTTTTTTTGCCGAAAGCATGCGGCGAAATTTGTAAATTTTTCGCTGCAAAACAAAAAGAAAGATTCTTCTGCCGACACCAAAGGGGGCAGACTTTAGTGTCTGTGCTATCTCCCTTTCTCTGTTGCTCTGGCTCTCTCTCCTTCTCATCTTGGTCATTCTCTCTCGTTCTCTAGCTACAACAGGCTGATGCTCTCGCTTTGTGCTTGTGGCTGCGTTTGTAGAATAATAGCATAAAATATTGTTGTCCTTGAACAATTTACTTTTATTTTATTTTTATTGCCTACATTGTGGAGCGCTGCTGCCTCTGCCTCTGCTGCTGCCTCTTGCTGCATATGTGTGCCGCGTATGTGCGTGTGTGAGTGTTTGTGTTTGTTATGGTGTCTGCATTGCTGTTGTTGTTGTTGTTGTTGTCGAGCCGCGTTTTTGGCTTCATTAAATTTATGTTGCAACGAACCATTGCCACCCTCAGCGAGCTGCCCCCCACTACGCCCCTTGCCAATATGCTGAGCCTAGTTGCACGTGCCGCGCTGCCGTAAAACAGATCGTAAAAGTTTATTACTTGCGGCTTTCTGTTGTTGTATGTGTGTCGCGGATACTGTTGTTATTCTGTTGCTGTTGATTGTTGTTGTTGTTGTCGCTGTAGCTCCTGCCGTCGCCATTGTCGCTGTCAGCTGTCAAATTGAATTTGTTTATATTGCCAACACCAGCAGAAGCAACAGCAGCAGCAACAGCAGCAGCAGCAACAGTAGCAGCAGCAATGCCATCGAGCCGGTCACAGGCCACAGCCGCCATTCAGCTCCAACAGGTTTCATTTTCACTTGCCGGAAATCATTGCGTCATGCTGATATTTTGTATTTTAACGCCCCCACGACACCACGCCCTCGCCCGTTCGGGCTGTCATGCTCAGCTTTGTGTTTAGGCTGCAAAGTCGATTTTTGTTGGTTTAGGTCAGTTAGTTTTTGGCTTTGACAGCTCAAAGTCGAGGTCAACTTTTGTATGCCCATCATCAGTTGGCGTGCTGTCTGTCCCCCTCTCTCTCTCTGAATGTGTGTGCCTGTCTGCGTGTCTCATATTTATGCGCCCGCCGGTCGAGACGCGTCCCAATGGCCAATGGGACGCGCCCTCGTCACTGGACGTTTATATAAAAAATCGATTTTATTATAGCCGTTTGTCTGCCATCCTATATAGATTTTCTGTCAGTTGCGATATTGCCTTTTGTCTGACTGAGTGAAGCTCTGCCCGTGACAGGCTTAAATTTGGCCCGTGTCTCTTGTTTAGGTAAGTCACTTTAAAGCCTGAAAGTGAAAACGTTGCGTATGCGTAATATGTGCAATACTTTGAGGAGAAGATATGTAAATATTGTGGAAAGCGTTCAATTAAGTTATATATTATATATTAGTAAATTGTGATGCAGCGGAAACTTCTGAACATATAGACATACATATATTTCTTTATATTATTATTACTATATTTTCGGTACACATAAACTGAAAACTCTTGAATTTTGCAAAGTAAAATTTTGAAATACAATTATTGAAATTAATATTGGATGAAATAAAATATTCACATTTTGTCAATTCATAATTATTATGGAAACAATTCTCAGCATAAATTTGAAAGCAATAGCAATAACAATGAATAATAAGTTATAAATGAAAGTACAAATTTCTTCTTCAAAGAAAATAAGTTATGGAATCTGTTGAGTTCGAAATTTCTTTAAATTATATTCAAGTTATTCTTGTACATTACTTTAAATGAATTTTCTATATCCATTCATTTCATTTCATTATATTAGAAGAAAGAAGAAAAAGTCTCGATTTTTTCAATAACCAATATTAAATATATATATTTTTAAAAATATGTAAATTTCAACAAATCAAAATTAAGAGCTATCGATAGATGAGCTGTGCTCATAATAATTATCAAGATAGACTTCCAGATTAGTAATATTTTTGTTTTTTTAACGAAAGACTTTAGTTGCCTGTTCAACTGTTTAACTTTAATACATTTCTCAATATTATATACAAATACAAAATATTGTTGATTATTATTCTATTCCTTAATTAAATATGCATAATAAAATATATTTTTTAATATTATCATCAAGACAATAACAATATTCGAAACCAGTAGAAATCGTTGCCATATTATTTCAGCTAAAATGATAGTATTTAATTATGTGTTTTAAACATTATTATTAATTAATAGAAAATACATATTGTTTGCATTACTTTAAAAGAATCAAAATTTATTTTATCATGTATATTGAGAGAGCTTGATTCTTCAACTTATTAATAACAGATTTATAGACTTCTGTTGTTTAATTTCATAAATATGTCTTACAATCTATTACAATCGTTTTTTGTATCGTTGTCTAAAGTGCCCTGATTATAACAAATAGTGATAGGTATTATAGGTTGTAAACTTATTCTTCAGGACAATGTCTTATCCTGCAAGTGAGTGTAAGATTTCACTCTTGTGAAAAGCTCTCTTACATGCTTTTATTTTATCTAAATATGACAAAAAAAAAAAAAAAGAAAATAAATTTATAATTTCAAAGCTCTTATAGCTTTATTGATGTTGGAAATATGAGAGAACAAAATGAACCACAACAAACCCAAACTAAACAAACAAAAACAAATAATATATAAAAGCTAATGAACTCACGTCACGCTGAGAGAACGTAAAGCTCGCTCAGCACGCCATCAAAATATGAGACCAAGAGAATTAATTAATAAAACATATAGTAGAATTTTTTCAGTACGCAAAATGTTGTCGATGCAGTCGGTAGGGCCTCGAAAGCTCAGTGCTCGACTATTCAAAATCAATAAGGCGTTTGCCACAAAGGTATCTTAGATATATATCATCTACATATATATAGTATAATGCCCATGTCATTTGCAGAGCACTGCTGCTGCTGCTGCTGCTGCTAATGACGTCACATCTCTAGAGCATGCCAAGCCCTACTCGGAGCTGCCGGGCCCCACTAGATTCCAGTTTGCGCGATCTTTTCTGCCAGGCGGTAAGAGAGCGAAAGCTTTTTAAGAGCTTTTCTCTATAGTTGCGCTCTTCCACATTGCGCTCCCTTAGCCCTATTCTCTTTGCTTCCATATTTCTTTCTTATCAACTGCAGGTCGTTACAAAAATGCTGCGGTGCATGAAATGTTTCTGGATATGAATAAGCGCTATGGAGACATATTCCGGATGCCTGGTGTGGCGGGCAGAGATATTGTAATTACATTAAATCCGCAGGATTATGCGACGATCTTTCGCAACGAGGGACAATATCCGTACAGGCGCAGCTTCGAGACGATGGATTATTTTAAAAAAGTTCACAGACGCGATATATTTGAGGGCGCAGATGGCCTAACTTCTGGGTGAGTAGCGCGTAACTAACTAGCGGCTTTAATTAAAATATTTATACATTTGCTTAGCAATGGCCCCGCTTGGAGCAAGATGCGAACTGCTGTCAATCCGATTTTGCTGCAGCCACGGAATGCCAAGCTGTATATAAGCAATCTACTACAGGTAAACGATGAGTTCCTGGATCGGTGAGTTGAGATTCATTATAAAGTCTACTCGATTGACATTGTTTTTTTTTTTTTGTTCCTCTTTGCAGCATTCGAGCCATTAGAGATCCGAGCACTCAAGAGATGCCAGGCGACTTTGGCGAAGATATTCGTCGTTTGGTTTTGGAATCCATTGGCTCTGTGGCGCTCAATACGCGTCTCGGCCTGCTGAGCGAGAACCGTGAGAGTGAGGAGGCGAAGCAGTTGATTAAAGCATTGGAAAATATACTCGAGCTGAGCTTCCAATTGGATATGATGCCGGCATTTTGGAAGTATCTGCCAGTGCCCATGTTTAAGACGTTGATGCGTTCCTTGGACACGATCACAGACATTTGCTATAACCACATACAGCATGCGTTGCAACGGATCGAAGAGGACGTTCGGGCTGGGCGCCTTACCACTGAGCCGGGACAGGAGACTAGCATACTGGAGAAACTGGCTCAGTTTGATCGCAAGGCGGCTGTGATTATTGCCCTGGATTTATTCTCTGCTGGAGTGGATCCCGTGAGAACTTTATATAGAAATCCATTTGGGACAGCAGCTGACGCTTTCCATCTCCATTTCAACTTTCAGACTCTTGTTAGCTTGGCTGGCATTCTGCTGTGCCTTGCCAAGAGCCCGGATAAGCAGGCCCGTTTACTGGATGAGATTAGGGGCGTGCTGCCTGAGAAGAACTCCTTATTGAGCATGGAGAACATGGCGCATTTGCCCTATCTGCGCGCCTGCATCAAGGAAGGCATTCGCATGTATCCCATTGGACCGGGTACTCTACGCCGAATGCCGTGGGACGTGGTGCTCAGTGGCTATCGGATCGTGGCTGGCACAGATGTGGGCATAGCTGCCAACTATCAGATGGCCAACATGGAACAGTTTGTGCCACGAGCGCGCGAATTTCTGCCAGAGCGCTGGCTGCGTGACGAGACCAACGCGAATCTGGTAGGCCACACGGCCATGCCTTTCATGTACCTGCCCTTCGGCTTCGGACCGCGCGCCTGCGCTGGCAAGCGCATTGTGGACATGATGCTGGAGATAGCCGTTGCCAGGCTAGTGCGCAATTTCCAAGTGGGTTTCGACTATCCCATTGAGAATGCGTTCAAGGCCCAATTCTTTGTGAAGCCCAACATACCGTTCAAGTTTAAGTTTGTGGAGCGTTCTATGTAATGCCTTCACATATACATAAACCATATTTATATATATAAAAGCTGTTTATCAATGATACCCACAGCATGTGAGCAGCTCCTTCAGAGTCAGTAAACGCCTCTCAAGAGTTCCGGGCGTTCACATGTGCTCTCGTCCAAGTGTCCTCTTCAGCTAAGCATTACAGCAACAACAGCAGCTACTACTTGACTCAATTGATATTGGTTGCTGGCCCAGCTTCTGTGGATCTGTCAAGTGCACTTGTCTGTGCCCGCAAAGGAACAAGCACTTGACTGCCTTTCGAATGTTAACGTGGCTGTGACGTGGCGTATCATGGGCATCGCCTTCTGTGTGGCATTTGAAGAATGGTTAACGATTTGAGCTGAAGTATGAAACTATGTGTTAATGCTCTTAATGCTATAATCTTGAATCTATACTAGGAAAAGTGATCAGAATCTTAGACATATATCTTGTTGATAAATATTTAATATAGATTTATAATACATTGTGTTTCTGTGTTTATTGTTAAATAATATAAAATATTATAATCTCTGTATTATTATTTTTTTATTATTTATTATTTCTTTGTTAAAAAGCGAGTTCCATCTTAGCAAGCTTTATTTAATATAATATATGGTATACTTTCGGGCTGCCACATTAAAATGGTTTGTGATTTCGATGTGGATTTAAATCTTATGTAAGGGGTTGTAAAGCTCTTCATATTTTATTGGAAACTAAGCTAATTAACTAAAATTTCAGGTAAAGATTTATTAAAAAGACAGACATTAATTACATCTAGATTTTTAGTTGCTTCCGCTCAAAGATTTCTGAGAATTCCCTCGTTTTGGACTTAGCTCGTTTCAGCCTCACCCAACAGCAGTTAAATAATATATCATGAAATTGATGAATTTCGCATTTAATCTGAATTGTCACTTGGCCAAGCAAACGCAATTTAATTCAATCGATTCTTAAAGTTATTTTCATTTCTCAGTGGAGTTCATAAAGTTTTTGTGTGCTTTTTTTGTTTGTTGCTTCGTTATCGGAACAACAAATAAATGCGCTGGCATAAATAATGCAAAAGTATTCATTTTGACATCGAATAGACATAGTAGCATTTCCCAACTACGTTTTGCTGTTGGCTCTGAGTCTCGCCACCTTTTCTGCTGCCCAGAGAGCTTTGCTTCTCCTCCTGCTGTTGTTGTTCTTGCTGTTGACGATGGCTGTACGAGTGCTTGGGCGGAACTTGGACAGTCCGGGTCTTATCTTTGCGCACTCCGCTATTGCTATTGCCGTTGCCGTTGCCGTTGCCGTTGCCATCGCATCGCAGTTCTCGTATGTCCTGCATTTTATGCCACTTTAGGTTGGAGTCGTCGTCTTGTGCATTATTAAAACTATGTTCTCTGATGGCGCCAGTCCTGGTGAACCGCCTCCGAGGAGCACCTCCATCGAGCGCTGCGCAGCGGCAGCACTTGAAATGTCAATGCTGGCCGTTGCAGTGCATAAACTTTTATCGTGTCCTGGCCAAGTGTGTGAGCGGGAGAGGGAGTGGGGATCTCAGTCACGATGCTTGGCTTGGGGCCTGAACTTTGCCCAGCACGATGGCAGACAAACAAAATGAATGGAATTCATTATTCGATGGCTGGGCAGAGGCAGAGGGAGTGCCAGATGCCGAGACTCTTAAAGCTGTTGCTAAATTGAAAATGCATGTCAAATATCTCACTTGCACACAAATCACAGGCGAGTTCCAAAATAGGAGCGCAGCTTGCATGTTGCATGTCACGTTGCCTGCTCTTAGGCGGATCGGCATGCATTTGCACTTTATGACATGCAACCTCCCATAAACTGAGCAATTAGACATGTCCAGCACACACACACACACGTGCAGAGAGAGAGAGAGAGAGAGAGAGAGAGGGAGGGAGATGGAGGTGCAGTAACATCTTGACAATTGGAATTTGGCTTTCGCATTGAACTTTGGCCGAGCCATCAAAGCCCGTTGCTGCTGCTCGAGCCTGTGACATGACACGGCCGTCCATTGCCGAGCTGCCAATTTGCAGTGCAGGCAACAGGACGGGCGTGGCAAACGGACCACGTCTAATGATGGCATACATAACTTGCCTGCAGCCTGACTCCAGCCTGCCTCTAGCCTGCCTGTAGCCGTGCCCACGCCTACACCCACGTGCCCACGTCCTGGCAGAGGCTCTGCTGTTGCCGTGTCCCTGTCCCCGTGCTCCCTTGCAAGTGTCATGTCACAACGCACTCGGCTTGCTTGTCAATTTCGCAGCTGGGCGTAGCTGTGCATGGGCACGAGCATGACTTGAGCCCCAGTGCCAGGCATTAGCATGTAAAAGGCAAACTTTAAAGCAAAAAAAATAAAGTAACATTGCAGCGCAGGACAATCAGTAGACAGACGATGACGATGACTACCTCCATCCACCCAGTCACACCCAGGCCTGTGACCCGCCCTGACAGGCGTCCATGATTAATGGTTGTCAATGGCATGTTGTTATTGTTGTTGCTGCTGCTGCTGCTGCTGCTGCTTCTGCTGTATCCTGGCTCGGGCTGCATATAAAAAGTAATTTTGTTATTTTAAGAAAGCACCCAAGGACTAAGGCTCGATGGCGGCTTTCTTTCGTTTTGCAGGAAATTGATTCGCCGTCGCATGCGGCGCACTTTTTTCCAGACCGTTGCCGCAGGAATTCCCCAACTGGCAGCCAGTCGCGCTATTTCGCAACCTTTTGCGCCCCGCCAAGCGACTTTAGCTGGTTGCTGTGAACTCACCCCTACCTCTGCCCCCCGCTTCCTGCCACGTTCCAGCTTCCTGCCCACGCATTGACTGTGATAATGGTATTGGCAATGGGGCTACAGACGGAGAACGCAACAAATTTAATTTATTATTTCGAAGAGCAAGAGCATTTCTAATCGAATTGTATTCTAAATACGCCACGCATACGAAATTGAAAAATTGAAAAATTATCCCCGATTCTATTAAGTCGCTCATTGTTGTTTTTGTTGTTGTTGTGTTGTATATCGCCCGACTGCGTGTTAGCTAAAAAAAAAATTTGAATTGTTTGCTCGGTCTATTGCATTACGGCTTGCCAGGGAAATTGCGGTTATCGGATTGTTGACATTAATGATGTGTCTGTGCGGAGCAGTCTCTGTGACTGAGAGGGCGGAGAGAGTTCGTGTAGTTTTGAGTTGCTGAAGGTGCTTTACGATTGTAGCCCGGGCGTTGAATGATTTTCAATTATTTCAATATATTTAACTAAATATGTAAAAATGCAAATAATTCAGTTATTCTTTCTAGATTATTGATATATTTAATACAAATAATGTTAATAATGAATTGATATTTTCTGGAATCGAATAAATTATATTTAAGTAATGGTTCTATAATAATTAAGAGTTAAAAGATTATGTAAAATTTTTATTTTTTATTAAATTTCATTAAATATTTTGTATATTTTTGGCGAGATTCTGGAGGCACTTTTATGATTGATTAAATATTCTATATATTAATGCTCAAATTATCTTATATATATTTTTGAGTTCGTTGAGGTGAAGTATGGAAAATAAGGAAAAATCAGAGAACTGGTATAGCAGAAGAGAATATTCGTTGAAAATGATTTGAAATGAATAAGATGTATTAATGAATTATTAGAAATTATTAAATTTGAGTTTAGATATACATTTTTCAACAGAGCTCTTGCTCCATCTCTGTGTGAATGCCAGTCAAATAAAAAATATTTCATAGATTTTGCTGATTAAAGTATTAAATCCACAAAGCCTTTCATTTTGCATCATATGTGCTCACACCCGCATAATATTATTTTAAGCTGGAGTAACAAAAGCAACTCGAATGTTCTGCTTTTTTTTTTTTTGGCGCATGTGTATGCTGCACATATATTTTTATTAATTTTCCAAATGAATTCCTGGCAACGACAGAAGGACGGAGCGACAGACATGATGCCAGACACCAAACAGCGTCACAAAAAAAGGGATACAAAAACAACAACAAAATGGTGGCAGCCATTTGGCTGGATGGCAGAGCCGAAACTGTCCAAAAGCTGGAGATGCCCGCTTTTTGGTAACTGTTGGCGACATTATTACGTTACATACTTTACGCCATAAATGTGCTCTTACGTCATGAGCACCACCACCACCACCACTATCCCCAACCCCGCCCACAAGCTGCCCGCCCACATACTGCCCTTTAAAGTCAGACAAAACAAAGCGAAATGTCTTGCATGCTGGGTGTATGGCTGCCATCATTGTTATGTGAATGTGACGACTTTGCGACTTCCGTTCCGCTGATGTATTTCCGCTTCCTGTTTTATGCAGAACTCATGTGCTTTGTTGTGTCTTCTTTTTATATTTTCATGTGTCGTTGACGAAATTCTACAAGGATAATATCAACAACAACAACAGGAGCAGCAGCAGCAGCTGTTGCAGCAGCATCAACAGCATGGGAAAGAGGAAAAAGAATACGGCCTGACAATTTTACGCTGAGTTGATTTGCAGCCGACAACTCGGCTGCTCCACAGCCCCCCACTGCCAACTGCTACTGCTCAAAGCGAACTGTTTTCCGTGCATCCTCAATTTCCTTTTTATGTTATTTTAATTTTATGTTATTGTTATGACACAATGAAAATAAAATTGAATTGACACTGAAGCATCTCGACAACGTTCCGCCCATCCTTCTGATAAGTAAGACCCTTCACAAAACTGACTCTCTCTCTCTCTCTCTCTCTCTCTTTTTTGTGTGTGTGGGTGAGTATCCGTGTTTCAGTGTGTGTGACGGTTGTCAGTGACGTTTTTATTGCCCGGTCACAGGATATTCAAATGGGCCATAAGTGCGGTTAAAGCGCTTCGTTCGCTTCGCCAAATCCCAATCGCAAGAACTTTCAATTTTCGATGCTGCCAGCTGACGGCAGACGGTAGACGGCGTGACCTATTCAGTGCCAGTGCCAGTGCCAGTGCCCGGTGTAACCCTCCGAGTCATTGGCTGACAATCTTATTTGTCGCACAGGTTCAAAACAATATCATAAAGTAATTTATATGCCAGCACTTGGACCAGAGGCGTGGGCGTGGCACCGATGATATATGGGGGAAATGGCTTTTTAATGACAACGACGACAACAGCAGCTTGAACAAATTACACAACCAACTCGCACAGCCTGGATAATGTACGTGTGTGGAAGAGAGAGTGGAGGAACAGGAGGTGGAGAAGAGGAGCAGGCAGCAGGCATGGCAGCATGAGTGAGAGATTCTGATTGACCAGAGCGAGTCGCACGCCCACCGTTAATTTTGATTGTCTTTGGGGCTGCCTTGATAAATGTGTCACACATACGAGTCTCTAATAGATGGCTGTTGTGACGGCGACTTCATCAAAAGCTGTGGCCGCTTTAAGGCCAAAGCATTGGTCATTGACCATTTTGGCCATTGATGGGCATGAGATTTTTCTGCTTAAATATTCATTTAGCCTGGACATGAGCCGCGCTCAAGAGGCCCGACTGCGATGCTGGCTGTGGATCTGGCTTTGACTCTGACTCTCACTCTGACTTCGACTCTGATGATGCTGCTGCTGCTGCTGCTGCTGCTGCTACTGCTGTGACTGCTGCGACTGCGGCTGTTGTGTTGGCTTTGCGCAGATAAGAGAATTGTCCTGTCAACTGGAATGATATATGCGCCAGCGCATTCAAATTGGGCTAACAGACGAGCCCGCCAACCAACGAGCTGGCCATGGGCTGAGCTCTGGGATTGTGGGAGGAGGGCAGCGGGCAGCGGGCTGCGGGCTGCTCCAGCCAGGCGGATGTGTTTTTCTCGCACATCAGCGTGCGTTTCCTATGGCCCAACGATGATAGTCGTCAGTCTGTGCCCCTCCCCGCCCAGCCCTTTCTTGCACTTTTCTTTCCATACACACATACTTTCATATATGAAATGGACTTTTTTTCTTGTTGCTGATTTTTATACTTTTTGCGAGCGGGTTTGTCGAGTTGAAAAATTGGTGTGAAAATTCAAAAGGAGTTGCAAGTGCCTGCGTGGGGTGTTGCGAAATTACTTCGTGTGTGAAATTATGCGAATTGCGTACCGAGAGAAAGAGAGAAAAAAATAAGAATAAACGAGGAGAAAAAGTAAAATAAAAATGAAAAGCGACCAAAAAGGTGAGCGCATATTCATGCACGTAGTTCTGGCTAAGGGTGTTTGGGTGGTTGGGTGGTTTGGGTGGCTGGGTGGTTCGGATGGTGTGGTGGTTCGTTTGTGCGGAAAGCAGGTATGCTGCTTGGCATCTCACTTTTATTGCATTTCAACACTTGCGTATGCGCGCATGTAGAATTTCTCATAATAAATGTAATAAATAAAAATGTGAGTTGAAATGTGACAGTTTCTGAAAGAACAAGCGTAAGAGCTGCGCCCATCCCCAGCTCAGATCTGAAATGAAAGGATATGGGAAGGATTCCGCTGCCATTTGCGTATGTGAGTGCGATGCGTGACAGTGAAGCAGCTGCGAATTGCCATCGCACGCCAGCTATAAGCTATAAGTTATTAACAAGTCTGACATCAAAATGGAAATGTCTTCCTACAAATAATTTCAGCATTTGGAAGGACTTTCACTTACTATATCAATAGGACATCGTAGTCTTCCAGATTGAATATGATTATAAATATTTAATTGAAAATGAAACAAATTATATTGGATTTATCTCGCATTCCTTAGAGCTAGAGAGCTTATTTGTGGACTCACATTGGAATAATGTTCATTGTTCTTGAATGATTGAATAACTTAGCAAAGAATATTCCTATTCGAAATTATTATGTTCTCTGCTGAAATTATACTCCTTAGGAAATATTACTTCAAAGAAGAGATGTTGCATCAAAAAGTTGTTCAGTTCAGTTCAGTTCAATCATGACGGATATAAATCATTCGTCTACGAATGAGTTATTCATCGAATAAACTAAACTGCTTATAGGTCTTTGACTATTCAAAGATTATTCTAGGACTATTCAAAGTTCAAGTGGATGACTTTATCCTCAAGCAAACTTATTCAAAAGGAATTAGTATATCCTATATGATGTCAATTTAACTAGCTACGATATAGTTTTAAAATTGATATTTTAATAAATTATAAATGAGACTCATATGATATTATAAATTCTATAAAAATCAGTTGCTAATATCACTATAGAAGTGATATACATTTCGAATGATATGATAATATCACTATAGAAGTGATATACATTTCGAATGATATGATTGCAAAATGTTAGTTTGATTTTTGGTATTCCGGCAAGCAATCACAGTAAGTATATCTACTAATGACTCATGACTGACTACTACGCACCCTATTATTTACTGTGATTCTCAGACTATTAAGTTACACCCTGTCAAATTTGTCAAACGGCGCAATAATAGCAAAACAGCAGGCAAAAAAGAACAACAACAACTCGTTCCATAGCATGGACCAAAAACTGGAAAAAAGGCATTGACATCAAAATCGCTTAATGCAAAATCAGCACAAAATTTTCAACGCAGCGAAAAGCAGCGTCATCAGTTACAAGACACCAACAACAACAACAATAACAACGACGACTACCACGACGATGCCGACAATGAAATAATTGACGCCATTGATGCGAGTTGGGGTTAGGGTATCTGTGATTGCTCTAGGGATAGAGCAGTATGTGGCGCAACAACATTCTTTGAGAATTGAGCTCATTATGGCATCACGACTGCCATGCCACGCCCCCATTAGTGTAAAAAGCATGCCCACGCCCACACCTACGTCCACGCCCTCGACCATGACAGAGAGTCAAAGTGGGTGTAAGCGCTTGGCTAGATCCGAGCGAGGCACGGCACAAAAATGGGCGGGATGCCATTGTCCAGATACAGTTTCAAGGGATGTGGCTTCCGAAACGATTTCAAATTGCGTCAAAGATGAAAAACTACGACTATGTGTGTGTGTGTGTGCGTTTGTTGGTTTTGTGAGTTTTGTGCGCGACAGCGAAATGAGCGCCAAAAATGTTGCTTAGGCATGAGATTGATGCTGGCATCCATTTGAGTGCTGCTTAGGTGCCCACGGGGTGAGGGCATATCGAGGGATATGCCTTCTGGTTCGGCTTAGTGCCAGGCTCAGTGCCTCGATGTGCAAGCTGCCCGCTCTGTGGGGCGTTCAGGCTGAATAAATGGGTGTAAAGGGCAAACAAAATGATTAATTGCTCTGAGCTTTGATCGCCTGCATGCACACAGCAACAGCAGCAGCAGCAGTAGCAGCAGGAGTAACAAACAGTGAAAAGGATGTGCCCAACAAAGGGTGCAAAGTATGTGGATGTAAATGTAGATGTAGTTCATGCTGGCAAGGGGTTCGTTCGGGCTTTGGGCTGCTGCCACCGGCGTTGTAACAGAACGACTTTGCTTCCGTTTGAATAAACAAACACGGAAACGTAATGCTCACATTTGAAGTCAACAGCAGCAACAGCAGCAGGAGCAGCTGACCAGGCCAAGAACTACTACTGATGGTCGACTAGCCAGCGGCTAGGCATCTGGGTATCTGGACATCAGCCACACCCTTTACTAGAGCGACTTACGCCAAGTATCACTCAACAACAAAGCGTCCTGCGTCGCGTTTTATCCTTTAAAATCCTCTAATGAGAAGGGTTGAAAATGTGCTGCGGTCGCTGCTGTCTCTGATAACGTGG
Source organism: Drosophila koepferae (assembly GCA_030914345.1). Classification (NCBI taxonomy): domain Eukaryota; kingdom Metazoa; phylum Arthropoda; class Insecta; order Diptera; family Drosophilidae; genus Drosophila; species Drosophila koepferae. Next base: position 10,975,659 of record JAUESR010000197.1, on the reverse strand, counting down.
CCAGGCACTGGCCAAGCACTGGACGGATAAAAGGATAATGCGGGTCTGCTCAGTCTACTGCTCCACTTCCCTCCGACACTCTCCCACCGTTTCTCTCTCTCGCGCTCTCCCTAAGTGGGTGTAATGTAGCATACCGTTTGGTGTCCGTTCGGATGACTGTTTGTTTTAAAATTACATAAAAATTGCTGTGTATTTAAAAAAAGGATTTCAAGGATCAGGCTTGGTCTGCTGCGCAATATGAAACACACAGTTTACTGCCATATTTACAGCTGGCATCGTAAACTAGTTAGAGTCAGGTTCATCCTGAATCCTGAGCAGAGCAGCCAGACCAAAAGGAAAAGCAAAAATTTAATGAAAAACGTTGCGGCCATAAACATTAAGAAATTTTAGTCCGCTTTCGCAGGCCGCTCTGCCGCCTCCTGCCATCATCTAGCTTGGCCACGCCCCTGGTTTTGGTACGACCCGGCGATAAGCAGACAAATCGCTAAGAAAAATACGCAATTTAAATGCATAACACACACAGGACATGCCTAATGCCAATAATAGAAAAGGAAATCCCGTCACAAATCCTCCGAAGGCAACGTTCCGAGTATGAGAAAAAAATTATGTAGCTATATGGAGCATGCACACGCACACACATGCACACACACACACACGCCCATGTGTGTGAATATTGTGTTGGCCAGAGCAAAAGACGTTTGGAAATATAGAAAGTAATCTTGCGCAGACACTGGAGCACACGACTCCGGCCTGGCAACCACCTTTGGCGACATTTTGTTGCAGATTAAGTTCTATTCGCACATGGCTGACTTGAAATACGATACACTCACACACTCACACACACACACAAACATGTCTCGAATCATATCTGCGTGTGTGTGCGAGCGCTTGTGAGTCTCAAAGTAATTGGGACATCCTGCGAGCATATAAAGTGGATATAAAGTAGCAAAAATCGGCCTCAAGGCACAACGTCGCACCGGCTCTGGCATTTTTATGCGTTCAAATGTCGTCGTGCTTCATCCGTCGCCCTCACACCCCATACCATACCATACCCCAACCGCTGCCCACCACCCAATCCTCTATGCAGGCTCCGCTTTTCGGTTTGCCGGGAATTATTACAATTTCATGCTTCTTTTTTATTTGTTGTCGCGGGGAGCTTATGATTTCTGATATATGACATGGGGCCAAGTTCGAGTTGCAGCTTTCGCTGAAATATATTAATAATGTTTCGCACATGTGTGTCCCCACGGTGCGTGCTCCCTCTCTGTCTATGTGTGTGTGTGCCGTTTCTTATTGAAAACGTACAAATGTCTTCATTTTGTTGTACATTTGTATATTCTCTTTACTGAAGGATATAACTTTCTGTTAGAAAATACTATTGAGCACAGCTCAAAGAGAAACGAACTTATTAAATGATATTTCAATTATATTAAATTCCTTTGCATATAGAAAATATAGTTATATCTTAAATTTGATAGCTTTATATGCGCTTCCGCATGTCTCTTCCCCAAATCTATTTAATGCAATGTGTCCGCTTGTGGAGCTTAATGTCAGCTGTGTTTGTCGCTGTTGTTGCTGATGGCTGGATTGCAGCAAATGGCAGTATGCCGAATCGGGATCGGGCTGCACAAAGGTAAATATAATGCAATGCGAGCACAATAGATGGCATTTTTATCACATGTAAAACAACAATGGATGTAAAATGCAATTGCTGAGCATCTGGCAACACCACAAGCCTGCAAGCCTCCAAGCCTCCAATCGGCGCAAAGCCAGCAGGCCCAATTCCAGATCCCAGTCCTGGCAGTCCTGAAACAGAAGCCATTTGTCAAATGCGTCGCCATCGTCCGTGGTTGCCGTCGATGAAGCGGAGCGACAGTTGGGCGATGGTGCGGTGGTGCGGTGGTATGGCGGTGCCGCGTGATGCGCGGCAGTGCCAAATGCGCGGACGCTGAGCCACAGATAAAACCGTTCGGAAAGCACAAAACAAACATCAAACAGGCAAACAAAAAGTACAACAACAACAGCAAAACATGCGCGTGCATGAATATCAAATGCGACACGCAGACTACAACAGCAACAGCAGCAACAACAACAACAATAGGATGCGTAACAATATTTTTTCTCGCGCTGCGATATATGTAGAGATAGGGGCGGAGTGAAAGAGTGAGTGAGAGTGAGAGTGAGAGGGAGAGTGAGAGGGAGGGGTAGATTCAGAGGACTTGCCGGCATATCCTTGCGCCATAATGGGATTATGGCCGATTAATGCATTGACATGTAACGATTTTCGATTGAATTTATCGTTTTTCGGCGGCTCGACCCATTTTATTCATTTACGCCCACACGTATGCAACAATATTTGCGCGCACCCACACACATGCACACACACATACGATGAGCACATGTGTGTTCGCTGCGGGTGTTAGAAAACAAAAGCGGCACACAATGAGACAATGGACAGGACAATATGCAAAACAAAACTAACGCCAAATGTTGACGCTTCTTTTCATGAGCCAATACGTAACACTAGTTACGTAGTTATATACCCTGTAACTGGGGGCTTAAGCGGCATCGGCATGTCAAGGTAGCATGTAAATATAATAAATAATAAAATGTATAATCCATCTATCACATTTATCAATCTATCTTTCTTTTATCTCTCTATCTAGATATCATATATCTATATTTCTAATTATCTCTATCAATAAATCGAACTGTCGATCAATCTACTAAGCATATCATATCTATCTAACGATACATTGATCTGCCTATATATTTATATTTTTCCTAAAATTCACAATTGTTATCGTATCAAATTTAGATTTGACTATAAAATAAGATAAGATCTGATACACTCATCAAATATTAAATGTAAAGGATCATTTGAAATAAATGCTCAAGAAATTGCGGGAGGGGAAAGGCTCAAGGAAAACTATCGATTACTACTATGAACAACTGTATGACAATAGAACGAATTTTGTATATACATATAGTGAAATAATAAACAATTTTACATATTATAAAATTATTTCTATAATCAAAAAGAAAAGAGCTAGAATTATTAGCTAACAAAGCCTCATATTTGTTTATATACATAATTGTTTTTAAATGATACACATGTATTAAAAAATCTTTGCATACTCAAAGTATAAAGTGCAATCTGCATCGAAAACTATTAGACCCGCTGTGTTCTCTATTGAAAGTCATGCTGTTTGTTGCTGCTGCTGCTGCTGGGATTGTTTGAAGCTCTTTTTAGGCAATTAAAACTAACAATGCGCAGAGCTGGTCGCAAGACAAAAGAGCCGGCGACGAGCAGTGCCGGCTGTGATTAACACATGTAAGCGACGCAGTTGGCGAGCATCGTCAGGGGGATGCAGGATATGCAGCAGCAGTAGCAGCAGTAGCATGAAAACGGTGGAAGGATATGTAGGCACATGTGCACCCTGTGCCCAGAGTTTGACTTTATCAATTGAGCGTCATAAGCATGGCCAGGGTGGCTCGATGGCTCGGTGGCTCGGTGGTTGGTGACGGTAGCTGTGGCTGTGGCTGTCGATTTGGTTGCAACTGTCGCCACTGGCGTCGATTAAGTCGTAATTAGATTTAAGGATATGGCACCAGCGACACAGCAAGATGATGAATTTCTCTAGCTCGCATCCTTCGCAAGTGCACCCCACGGGGCCACGGCCAGTGCCAGAGACTGTGCCAGCACAGCCACGGCCAAATGAGCAATCCGCAGACAGCAATCGGAGCCGGCAGCAGGCAGCAGGCAGCAGGCAGCCGGCAGTTGGGCAGCTTATGGCATGTTGTGCGACGTTATCAGCAGGAGTCGCAACGGTGGACAGGGGCAGGACCAACCCCTGCCGGCGCTGACGCGTGTGTTAATCAGCGTAATGGTACGTTAGTCCTCACTCGCATGGGGGACTGAGATGGCCTGCTGGTGAGCCGTAAGCTTGGCCCGATTTCTTGGACTTGCTTGCGCATTATTAGCAGCAGCAGCAGCAGCAGAGAGTGTATCCTTTGTGTCCTTGCTGGTGGCACTATTAGCGTGCTGTCTGTCGCTCTGTCCATCTGCCCGCCTGTTCCCCAGTCCGTCTGTCGCTAGATTTATTGCAATCATTAATCTTATTTGAACCCCCCTTTGGCTGCCACACCACCCACACGCATGTTGCACTTGTGTCTCGCAGTTTTTATTAAATTTTCGTGTTGTGTTCCCTCACTTTGATTTTATTAATTTGGCCTTTGTGCGTATGTCGACGGACGAAAATGTTTCTATTATGCACTCCGAGCTGGCTTTTGATTGACGTCTGCCAGAGATTCTTAATGTTTCGCAGGCTTTAGCTTATAATTGCTCAACACTTCAGCAAAAACGCTGACCTCCCGCACCCCTGTCCGACTGACTGAGACTGACCCAAGCCACGCTTGAAATGACTTCTGTCCATTAATCATGCCGAGTTGCAGCCAACATTGGCTGAACTCTAATGCATAGTGCATTCAGAGCTCGGCATCTTCAAAAGATTCCCAAAGGCATTAATGAATCAGCAAATTCTCTGGCCTTCTAATCAATTTAATTATTTTTGTTCAATTTCATTGCTAATATTATATCCCTACAAAATACAATTCAATAAATTTGAATGGTTCATAAATAATTATTCATTAAGCCTTCTCCACCGACTGACATAAAATTGGTAAATTGATACAAATTTAAGTGTTGTTAGATTTATAACTAATATATCATTAAAAATGTGTTAGCACTTCCTATATACTCTTCCCAAAAAAGAGTTCGATAAAATTATATATAGGATATAGAAATTGGTTTCTAAAGCTGCACAATGCAGATTTAAAGAATATTTATTATATTTTTAAACTAATAAACAGTTTAAATTGCAGTTCATAAGAAGCGCTTAATAAATTTAATATTTTTGCCAGCTCAATGCCATTTAGTTCAGGTATTTAAATGCAGAAATGTACTGCGCAATATTTATTTGCATTTATTTATATATGTATGTATGTAGTTAGTTTTTTTTTCTGTGGTACTGTGTTTACAATTGGATTGTGATTACAAAAGCGTATCGCGGGTCATGATGTGTGCAAACATTAAATGGCGTCGTTACACGCTCCCATCCTGGCCATACTGACTATCCTGTCTCTCAATTCAGTTCACTTACCGAACGCACAGATATATATGATGCGTATCTGTGAGATACATGCCATGTAAATACAATAAGAGCTGTGTGTCCATGTGTGTGTGTGTGTGTCTGTGTGTTTATATGTATAACTGGCAGCTTTTACATTTTAACAGCAACAAACATTACACGCATCGCTGTGTGTGTGTGTGTGTGAGTGTGCCAAATGTGCGTGTAATTGCAAATTCAATGAATTGTTTACATTTCTTTGCGCTTGTTGGCGTCACAGTTCCCTCACATCAGATGCCCCACTCCCTAGACTTTAGCTGGTCATGTTTTGTTCTTCTGGTTGTTTTTAATTTTTTTTTTTTTTATGTTGCTGATTTCATTTATAATTCGTGTGCAAAATTAAATTAAAGCCAACTGACAGGCACCAGGCACAACAACAACAACAACAAGAATAACAATGCCGAAACCTCCCGCCGGCTGGGCATTGCGTTTTAGCTGGCAATCATTTCCATTAGCCGTGGCAGCCAGCAAATTTCACATAATTCACAACTGGAAAATTGCTGTCAGTTGCGCCAAGAAGAAGAAAATTTGAGTCGAGCCTTGCATGGCGTGGCATGACTCCGGCACGCATGCATCAAACTGCAGCAGCAGCAACAACAACAACAACAAAAACAACAACAAAGGGCAGGCGCAGTGCAACAAAAGGCTAATTGCAATTTGACTGCGTTTACAAAAGTTTTGCAGTCGCGCTTCAAATTGCTTTTTTGCTATGAATAATTTAACTTTTCAGACTTTCGATTTGAAGAAAACACGAAATCACGAAGCCAACCAAAAAATAATATAAAAAAAAGAAATTATAAAAGGAAAAGAACCGTAGCTGAAATACTTTTGACATTGACAGCAGGACGAAACGCAATTTATTCGCCTCGCACTAAAAGTTGAAATCTGAAATTCCAACCAACGTGAGGTCGGACTAGAACGAAACTGAAAAACTATTTCATATTGCGCAAGTTTCGGTTTTCTTAACAAATTGAAGCAATTTGCCACACGCAGCAAATTATATGACGCCTGGGAAACTACACATGTTAGAACTGCACATACGTATATATAGATATAGATAGACATATAGATCTAGCTACATATATGGCAGTTGCACACATCAGCTCTTGGGGACTTCTCGTGAACGGCGAGAACCCTTTGCTGAATCATTCATCATTCATCATGTTAAGCGTTTTATTACACATTGCGCATCAGTCTCTTAGGCTTGGGCTCAAATCCCATTACGGTAATTAAATCACATCCATATGGAAATTACATAATTACAACATACATACACACAGGCACGCACATATTTATGTACTCATAGTTCATATGGACAAGTCTATAAACATATTAAATATAATTTACTTAATGTCAACCCTGAGAGGCATTTTTAAACGCCAGGAAATGAAATTTAACACTTTGTCAATTAGTGCGCCCGAGTTGCACGATTCCACAGCCCGGGCTACGGCGGCTTAAATAACTTTATGACTGGTTTGGCCAAGTGCAAAGGTTCAAAGGGTGCATGTGGCTGACCCCGAGCAACCCTTAACTGGGCGGCAGCGGAACATCGGAGTCCTTCACATATTTGCACGCGTTTGATTCGCGCGGCATTTCGCTGGGCAAGGATGCCCCAAGGATTTCACAAAAACATCGGTAATTAGATCTAATTTCCAGAGGGGGAAAAACCAAAACTATGCTTGCTTTGTTTTAGCACAGCTTTGGAAAAAAAAAACTAAAGAAAACATTAATCAAGTTGAGATTGCTTCTGGAAATGCGCAAAGCTTATCTCATTAAGGCCAATGAAGCTTGTTTCTTAAGTTCTTTGCGTTGCGTATAGAATAATTTAATTAGGTGTTTTATTATTATATTATTAAGTTTTCATATGAGAAAAAAAAGATTAAGAAAATGAATTGCATGATACTGCTATGAAAACTGTTTATGAGTCTTAGATTGATCATGTTTTTAAATGCAAGGCAACTTTGTAGGCAAAACTAAATTGATATCATATCAACATATATATTTTAGCGAAATCAGCTCTCGTTTCAGCCTATCTAAGTGAATTTGAAATGTATTTTTTCAAAAATAATGTTGTAGTGGCGGCCCGATAATAAGTACAAAATCGTGGTTGTATTTCCTCGACTTTATATAGTGTAAAAAGCTGTGTCTTTTTTCTTCGCAGTTAAGTGTATAGTCGTAATGCAAAGAAAGCAGGAAGCATATCCTAATCGCCGATTGCGAACCAGTAGGAGAACTGGAGTCGGAGTTATGCTATTAACAGAGCATAACACTGTCAATAGCATAGTCGACGTGAGGGAGGAGCAGCTCCTGTTAATGCAATCTGACATTAACAGAAGTAAGACATTATCATTTACTCTAGCTGATTTGGTATTTCAATAAATAATTGATAAGTTTATGATGCATGACAACAATCTAAAAATATATGAATGTGCATATGTATAATATAAGTTAAGCCCACTCTACTCTCGCGTAGACACATGTACTTGGATTCAATGAAATAATATGTCCAATAAATTTGTATAATTTAGGAACAATAGAATCAGCTCCGTAGGTTGTGGGTATTCTCCTCTCGTATGTCTGATTGGAGAATCCTTAACTTGTATATATGATATTTATAAAATATAATGTAAATATACAATAAAATAAAACTTGAGTTCTCAATTGACCATTTATTGTAAAAACGTATGGCAGCTACTATTGCTGATAACAGACTAAACACAAATAGTAGAGCCTTGTGGCAAAGCTCATCAAAGTCAGAAAGCTAATTTTGGCCACCTGCGGCAGCAGCACTAAACATGTAAGGTTGTCTGGGTAGACAGGTGAGTGGAGCATCGAAAACCCTCTCTCTCTTGTTGGTGAGAGATTTAAATAGGAAAAGCGCATTCAAAAACGTAATCATTTAAAAGCCTCGCAGAGCGTGATAACTCAAAAAGGTTTATTACAGAATGGGCATGTCAGAAACGTTTTGCATTTGCCATTCATATCGGGGACGAGTGTTGTTTGGCCAAACAGAAACTGGCAGACGAAGCCTCCAGGCAGCAGGAGGTGCAGCAACAGCAACTGCAATTGCTATAATAACAACGACAACAACAGCAACAACAACCAATGCATAAAACCATAGTGTAGAGCGAGCTCATATCTTTCCGATACCCTGCCGAATGACAAAATCATAATTGCTTTTGCACAAAATATTTTGTGCTGCACCAGATATCGGAGCTGCTGCTGCTGCTGTTGCTGTTGCTGTTGCTGCTGCAATGCCACAAACAGGGGCAGGTGCTCTCAAAAAGCCAAACCTGACAATGGTTTAAATGTATTGATAATGCATTTTATGCGAGTGTAAAATTAACAGGCCAACGGACGGCCGGACGTCAGGGCGGACAATAGGCCTACAGAAAGGGATTGGCAAATTAGAAGAGGCGTCGCATTGGTCGACGTTGTAGCTCGGCTCGAATCAACGCTGTTCAGTTAGAACTGTGGTTTTGCATATACCCAGCCACAATCGAGAAGGAGGCGTTTTATAATTAAACCACAGACAATTACAGACAAAAGCGTCACTCAGGCATCGAGAGCAATGCCATGGCCCATGGCTACATTGGTAGAGCCGATAATTGGGTTTTCATATTAAAATTGGTTTGGCAAGTGGGCGTTGGATTTGGACATTTCTAAATGTTGCGATTGGTAATTGCATTTCACAATTTAGCGACAGGCAATTGAAGGCCACGTTTCTCAGATGCACCGCCAAAGGAAGCGGCTATTATTGTAGCCGTTGTGGTTGAGGTTGCTTTTTGTTGTAGTTGTTGTTGTTGTTGTTGTTATTGGAAACGACTCACATCAGTTTTTGCCAACCAGTCAGTCAGACTGTTGACAATAATGCTGCGAATAATATGACGAAATGTAGAACATAACCGCCGACAATCGACAGCCAGCCAGCCAGTCAGCCGACTTTTGAAACTGGCCTTAAACGAGCTACGAGCAAACGACGATCAAACATAAAAATTTACGACAAAAATTGCCAAGAAACACATGCTCCACATATTTGCCGGACATTTATTGAAGTTAAGTTCGTTGTGCGGCGCATAAATAAAACATAATCCTTTGCAGCCGCAAATGCCGCAAAGATCGAGCAAAAAACTCTGGCAAACAATGAGCCAACAGCCAGCAGCCAGCAGCACAGAGGCAAGTAGCAAACGAGAAATGCTCCAAGAGAACCTGTGCGCATGTGCAATTGATCGAACAAGACTGATGGAGCAACTGGGATTACGTGCTGGCCCCTTTCCCCTTTCCTCTCTGCTCAAACTTGAACGAACTTCTGTGCCCCAACCACCACCACCCCCTCTAGAAGTGGTTGGCATCTACCATGAACTGCAGCTTTTGCCAATTGAGTTTGCAAGTTTTTGCTGCAGCAGCAGCAGCAGCAGCGGATTGCGGATTGCGGATTGTGGATTGTTGATTGTTGATTTTTTTTTTCGAGATTAAGCCGACTGTGGCTCAGTGGCTTGGCTGGTTGGCTGGCTGAATTTATTTAATCTGCTGCGGCGTCGGCGGCGACTGCTCAAAGCCAGAGCAACGCATAATAATTTTTCACATTCAGCCAGCAATGCTCCAAGATCGTTTCTAAAGCGCAACGCGGCGAGGAGGACGACAATGCAAACAACAACAACAAAAACAACGGAAAGGGGAACGACAACGACAACGACAACTGGCTACTGACTTACATACCCGAAAAACGCATTTATCAAAGCCCCAAACGAGCTGCCGATGCATTCGACTGCTGCTCATTGCGGCCAGCAGCAACCTGACCATCCACTCATGAATGAAATGAGTCCATCTGAACCGAGAGCCTCGGCCACTGGCGATGCTCGTACTGGGACGGAAGTCGCCGTTAAGTGCTCCACTGAAAGCGTGCAGCGCACTTTGGGGACACAGATTGAGAAGTCATTAGATATGAGTAAGTGGGCAGACAGACAGCATTATGAGCTATGGCAGGTAACTCGGCCAGGCCTTCAAGCAAAATCAATATCTATTTGTGAGTAAATGCTAATAGATATACAAAATCTTAAAAAAAAGATAAAGGCTTGATTGGATTTGAAGACTTAACTCTAATATAGATAATTGATATTTTATTGGTAAGTTAATTAAATAAAATCTAAATAATGAAGATGTCAAAGAAGTGAAATGCGGAATATTTAAATTAAATATCTATTATTATTAAATAGAACAAGTTTTTATTTAGAAGTTGCAAATTGTGGGGGAAAGAATTCCAACAAACCTTGAAACTTTTGATATATCAAGAGATTAATCAAGTTGAGTGTATTACAAGAATATAAACTATAATATAAAAAGTTTTTACTAGAGTTCTTGGTTCTAGTAATTTAAAAGATGTTCTGAACAAATCATGCAATTTTTCAATATGAATCACAAAAATTAGACAAAACTTGCAAGATTCAAATATTAAATATCAATGTAAAATTCTCTGAAATATTATATATAATATATTTATTATCTTTTTATTATTATTTGCCTTTGGCACAGAGACTCTCTTAAGGCGTATGCCAGTTGAGAGCTGTAAAACTCTTTATTTCCCAATAGTACATTCATTATCGTGTAGTATCCAGATAACATTCAGCTCTATTCGAAATTGTTTACCCAAAACAAAATGATAAATTGAGCGAAAGAAGGTCCGAAGAGAGAGAGAGAGAGAGAGAGGAAATTAAAAGCCATAAGGTTGAAACTAGATTACAAAATCAAACACAAAAAAAAACCGTTGAGAAAAGGAACTTGCAGCAGCGGAAATGTCAGGCAATGCAAGAAAACAAAGGACGACACAAAAGGATAAAAGTAATTAAAGCCCGTAACACAAAATGGAGAATGGGCCCAAGACAAGAACACGAGAGAAATGGAAAATGTCAAGACAAGAAAAAAAAAAAAAACAACAAAACGAAAAAATAAATGAAAAAAGAAACTGCAGTCAAAGTCAACGACATTAAGTAACCAAATTCTATGCAAAACATTTTTAATTATAAATTATTCAAATTTACAAACATAAATCATGGCACGGCGGCCGCACGCACATTGCCCGAGAGCGATTGCGATAGCGAAGCGCGCGAATGGGCGGGGGTTGGTCGGGGATGGGCGTGGAGGGGATGTGCCTCTGGGTAAGCCAAGATCCTGTTGTGAGGGTTGGCGGGAGACCAAACATTAGAAAAGGTGCTGGGAAATGTGAAAACTCTGGCTGAGCATTTGGCCTCATTGGCTTTGGCTTTGGCTTCGGCTTTGGTATTGGCTTTGGCTATGGCTCAGGCTTTAGGCATATCACACACACACACACACACACATCGCGCCACATTCGCATAATCCTGATTTATTGCCGTTTTGTAGTGATTGCACAGATTACGCGACAACAAATAGATCCTTCATTCGGGCCTCAGTCACGAAATGTTAAATTGTAATCAAACAATGGACGGCGCACAGCCAGCAAAAGCAAGAAAAAAAAAAAGAAAAAACTGAACTGGCTGCTCTTAATTTATAAAGCACAACAAAATACAATTGAGAGTGCGGCCCGGGATGGAGCGGAAGGCAGTTCGCTCGGAAAATGAGATTTGAATTTAAAGATTAGGCGCATGTCCTGCCGCGCTTGGTCCTGGTCAAATGTGGCTGCAAGTTTTTAGCTCGTTTACCTTTTTGCGCACATACCAATACACCAATGTGCACACACACACGCACACGCACACAGCTCACAGCTCACAAAAAAGATAATGCCAGACAATGGGCAAAGTTGTCAGCCACGAGGACGCCTCCCACGTTCCACGTTCCACGACTCGCCCAATGCGACTGGGCTGGCTCAGTTCCTTGGCTCCTGCCGCCAGATAAGCGCACAGAAATCATTAATTATCCTTGTTTCTTGTTTTGCTCGACTTCTGATTCGCTTTTAGCTCGTTGCGTTGTTGTTGTTTCGCCCAAGCACAAAAAAAAAAATATTGATTTGTTTCTAATTTTAATGAAAATTTTGCCTTTTTTTCTGGGTGCTGCCTTAATTTAACTTTTTTGATGCTCGCCGAGCGATAGTCTGTTGTTGTTGCTGCTGCTCCATTCAATGTCCCTTTACTTATCGCTGTCTTGTGCTTGGCTGCAGCGCCCCGAAAATGTCACGCAAACCATTTTCCATTTTCCATTCTATGAAACTAATGATGGAAGGTATTTTAATTATATTCGAGCTGCTCGCTTCTATTCTCCCTGGACTTTTTCTGTGCATTGCTGCAGAAATTTTCTTATCATTTTCATTTTCATTTTCATTACGCGCTGTCTTGGCTTTTGCTTGACTGATTTTGAAATTGTGTAAAGTTGCTCATTTTTATACCCTGAACCCATTGAAAATGGGAATTCAGGGTATAATGGTTTTGTGAAAATGTATGTAACAGGCAGAAGGAGAAGTCGCAGACCCTATAAAGTATATATATTCTTGATCAGCATAAAAAAATAAGTTGATTGAGCCCTGTCCGTCTGTCCGTCCGTCCGTCCGTCCGTCCGTCCGTCCGTCCGTCCTTCCGTCCGTCCGTCCGTCCGTCCGTCCGTATGAACGTCGAGATTTCGGAAACTACAAAAGCTAGAGAGCTGAAATTTCACATGAACATGCGTATGTTAGCTACGCAGTACGAGTTTATTTTGTTTTTTCGATAACTCATCCCATTTCCAAATTATCGATAAAAAATCGAGAATTCGTTTCCATTTTTTAGGTTTTTTAGATAGATTTAGATACTCTTAATCTACTCTGAAAATTTCATAAAGATAGTCCATCTAGAAATGGAGTTATGAGCGTCCAAAGTTCAGCCCAACCCACCACCAAGCCACGACAGCAACTGTGCGGTTAGCAGAGCGTGCGCTCATAAGTGCGTAAAGAAGAAGAGTATCACTTTTTTGCAGGGTTCAGGGGATCTCGTAGTCGAGCCGCTTCGACTAGAGCCTTCTTACTTGTTTTCATTTTCTTTTCATTCATTGTTTGAGATGCAATTTGCTGAGCAGCATCATTAGCAAGATTAATGAGTCAGCCCAATTGAAGTCGACATAAAGAGAGAGAGAGAGAGAATGAGAGTAGAAGAGAGAGAGAGAGAGGGAAGCAGTGAGAGAGGTTTTTAAGAAAAATAAAATAGGTGCGCTTGGTTTGAAGTAAGGAGTTAAGTGTCCTCCACGTTGATTACAGTCGCACCACGTGCGAATTTATATGCAATAAGAATTGGAAAATATATGTATACGTGAGTGTGTAAAAGTGGGTGTAGACACTCATACACCCACACACACACCCACACACACACACTTACGAGTTGTGTAGCATTTTGCGCATTCGCCTCGCCGCACAACAAATTTGGCGGCGCGTACATTTCATGCATACCAAAGAGCTCGAAGCTGCTGGGCAGAGCCAAAGACAGAGCTCGAGGCAGAGACAGCGCCTGGTTGCGGAGCAGGTGCCTCGAAGGATAACATGCGCGTGCTGCGCGCTCTGCTTGGGTCTGGGATTGCGAGTGCTCCTCGTGCTTGTTTATCTATTTGGTTTGGTATCTTTTTGTTGCGTTTTTTTGTTGTTGTTGGGTGTTTTAAGAAATCCACAGGATTAAAGCAGCTATGTAGCTGCAAGGTGCTCAGCTGAAATATTTCGTTTTGCACAAATTGAAATCCAAAGTGCTTTTCAGCCTCCACCCAAGAACCCTTCTACCCCCGCCTCAGCCATGGGCTGTAGAGCAGCTCTGACAGAAATATTAGCATTTGTGGTTTTTCGGTCTATGAGTATTGCACAGCAGCAGCTGGAGCAGGAGCAGCAGCAGCAGCAGGAGTATCAGCTGAAGCTGAAGCAGGTGATGTACTGAGCCTTTGGTCTTGCTGCGTGAGAATGCGGCAAGTGCTGCACCCAAATTCAGTTGAGTTAGCAACAAGATGTGTGACACTAACAGCAAAATGCATTAAATTATTCTGCAGCTCTTAAAGGTCACAGAAAGGTTAGAGCTGGCATATCAAGTAGATAAGGCTTGAGTACTTCAAGTGGAATTTAAATGATGATTTTGCTTTTACACAAATATTGCCTTATAATGGAGCTGGATAACTATATAACTATATATCAAGGCTATCAATGCAAAGCCAACCAAACGTGGCACCTATAAAAAGGCGAAAAGTAATCCTGATTAAAACCTGATATAATAATTGAAAATAAAATAAAGTCTGATTACCCCCATCCACGAAATATATGTGCATATAATAATTGTTGTGTTAAATACTTTATGCAAATATCGATCTTATATGTGTCTTTATATTAAGTGTATCTAAAATGCAAATCTTTATATTAAGTTTTGTTAATGATGCCTTTAAAGTGTAGTTTCCAAGTCACTCTCAGCGAGTAAGCTAGTCTTCCTTTTTTGTGTTAATTGGGGGGAAAAATTAATTAAAGTGATCATCTATTACAGAATTATTGGGCTTTTATAGTATAGAATAGGCAACTGTATGGATTTCTGGGCAAGCTTAAATAAAATATGAATACATATTTCAAGCTAAAATGATATACATCTGATTTAGTAGCATTATTCTGGATTGGCCTTATGCAGTAACACACACTATTGGAATTTATGCGGCTAGTAGAAGGCATAGGGGCATTAATTTAGTTGGTCTTGGGCGAGACGTAGACAGAGGCAGTTGCTCTGCGCCTTTGATGTTGTCGTTGTCACTTCAGCGGCCATGTCATAATTACCAAAGTGAAAATTATTAATTTCGACGTTTAAAACAAAATGCGCATAATTGCCAGGCCGGGTAACATAGCGACAGCGAGAACGAGAACGAGAACGGCAATGGCAACGGCAACCAAAGAGATTTATGCAAGCTGTGCAGAAAAATTGTCTAAATCGGCTGCGACTGCGACTGCGACTGCGACTGCGGCTGAGATTGCGACTGCGACTGAGGCTGCGGCAGCTTCCACCGAATTACGCGGAAACGGCGGCAATGGCAGCATTTGCCACGCTAATTGCGTACGCGATAAATCTTGTCAATTAAATTATAATGTTTGCATGCAGCGATGGCAAATGGCGATGGCGATGGCGATGGCCATGGCGATGGCAATGCTGAAAAATGCTGAAGAGGCAAGCAGCGGCTGCAAAACGATCTGTGCGATTATCGAGTGTTTTATCACCTCAGCAGGCCCCAGCCCAATCTTCATCCCCATACACTCACACACTCACTCTCTCTCTCTCTCTGGAACTCGACAACTCTCCTTACCATATAATTAAAGTGTTCACAAGTGCCACATCGCATTGGACTGGACGCGACTGTGAAAGGAGCTGCAGTGACAGCGCTCGGCTGGCCAGCCAGCCATTCAGGCAGTCTGGCAGTCAGGCAGTCAGAGAGTGGAGAGTCAGGAATTTTGAGGCGCATTAGTTGCGCTGCATTTGCTGCTCATGCGAGCTCCAACTGCAACTGCAACTGCAACTGGAACTGGGAACTGCCAGCCCAGGCAGTGTCAGTCGGTGCGGCTGCTACTGAAATGAGTCAAAATTGTATTGGCAGCGGCGCCGGCTGCCATTTCAGGTTGCCTCTGTTCGCCGACTGGTTAGTTGGGCACATAAATTTCCAGCTTGTCAGCTTTTGATATATTTTCATAAATTGCTAGAGTGCATTAATTAATTAAGCGAAGCTGCAGCACAGTTTTTGGCTGGGCTCGGGGCAAACAGCGCGTGGAGCTCACTCTTCATCGCGGCCACACTCGATTGGCTCATCCTTGTTGCTCGCCCAAGAGGTATAACAATTTTGTTATGAATTATGAAACATGTAAAATCTCTTATATGTGATATGTGAGGGCAGACTGAAGAATTCTAATATTTATAAATGAAGAGTGGCTAGCAAACATAAATAAATTGTATATAAATTGATATGTGTTTATTTGTTGTAAGTTTTTTCGAGTTCCTTGAACGAGAATTTGTAAATTATAATGGAAGACAGAAGAACACTTTTATTTAGCAATTTTAGTTTAATAACTATATATTGTTATACATGTTCTTACATATATCAGTCATATCTCATTTTTCGCATGCTCCCCGAAAGTATGCAGAAAGTTTTCTTTTTTTTTTTTAATATTCTGTTTTTGTTGTTTTTCTCGGAACTGGTTTGAAAATAAAAAATAAAATCAAAAACTAATTACTCTTGACATATAATTACAACTTTTAAATAACAATTTAAATAATTTGCTTGCTGACTTTTGTGAAAAATAATAGTATCGGGCGCTGTAACTGAAACTGAGACAATAAAACAGACACACACATGCACACATACATGGAGAGAGAGATACTCTGACAATTTACTGCACGCGATGGTCAACAACAAATATACGTAAACGGAGGCCGACTGTAAAATTCCTTTAAAGTCGTCAGTCGGCATTTGAGTGTAATTTTCGAAACTGATTTTACATTGAAAGCAGTTAAATTGTCAGAAAAATCAACTGTCAACATGTCAAAAAATCGTTGGCTATGCAAATGCACACGCACACACACACACACACACACGGATACACAGTCAAGCATACGCAATGTGGCACACACTCGTTGCACATGCAGCGATAGCTCTTGTGTGTGTGTGTGTGTAAAGACGTGCACCGCCAGCATGTGGCAACAATGCTGATTGCACGCTTTTCGATTCCTCAATTCAAATTATCTACAGTTATTTCTTGCCATTGTTGTTACTTTTGTTGTTGTTGTTGTTGTTGTTGTTATCGCATAGCTTGTTCTTTGTCTATAGAAATTTAAAACTAATTGGCTGGACGTACGGATTGCATTCGAATGGCGAAGTAGAGGATGCATGGGGGAAGGGGGCTCATAATAAAATCATGATAGAATAGGCTTGCATTTGTAATAACACATCGCTTGCAGCGCAATATTCAAATGTCAGAATAGTTGGGCAACGAACATGTTTTATTCCCCAATCAGTTAATTGATCTAATAATATTTTCAATTCTATGTAGCTAACTAATATAATATGTAGCTAACTAGTATATATTTTTTTTTTTTTCAACATACATATTTGATTAGAAAACTATGAGTGGGCGGATAATAATAAAATCTTGTCAAAATCATTTTGAATTTTTTTTTTATTATTTTATACTTCAAGAAACTACATTAAATTGCAATATATACAAATGTCAAGATTTATATATTATTTTACATATTCTGCGTAGGTATACAACAGCATATACATACATTTACATATACTATATAATATCAATATATATTATATAATAATAATAATATATAATAATAAAAATATGAATATTACTTGTTTCAAAATTTCTCTACATTATATTCTGACTTATATTCTTCAATAAAAAAGAAGTCAAATTCATTTAATTTTATATTATATATTTTAAATTAAATTTAATTTAACATTTAAATTCAATCAAGAATGTACACACACGAACAGATATTTGCCAAGTTGTACTCATCAGAGAGAAAAGGGCTAGATTCACTTTTGAATCCAATTGATATCTTTTTTTTTTTTTTTAAATACAAAAAATAAATAATTTAAAAATATATATTTGATAGACATATGAAAACAAAGTATCTCAATAATATTCCCAACACAATTTATAGACAAATTACTAAAAAGCCCGAAATTTTGGCATAAATTGTCCCTGAAGAGATGCAATTTTGCATACATATTATTAGTGAGTTCTTTATAATTTCGAATTTTTATAGACGAATTTATTAAAATGTTAAAATTAAGGTGGATTCATACATTCGTGTATATATATATATTTATTTATTTTATATATTTTTAAATAAATATTTAATGTATTTTCTTAATTTCCTCGACTTTTACGTAACGTCAAATCCTTTTATCTGCAGTGTTTAAATGGAAATCTAAAAGTGAATCTTTTGTTAAGTTGGTTAACTTGGCTTCTTTAACTTAACAAACGTATTCAAAAATCCGACCAAAATATATTTTGCATATCATGGAAATTGCTTTTGCAATAGAAAATAGAAATAATAATCACATCATAAAATTTGTATCCCTTGCTGCCTTTCAGCACTATATTAAATGAATATTTGATATTTTCTAAAGCCCGTATTATTTGTTGCTCTCGGATACACATGGCCAACACAACAGTGGAGTCGCATTCATGTGAAGCTGGCAAACGGCGGTCAATGTAAGTGCACTAATTAGTTATCATAGATACGCTGGCTGCCCACTCAAATTACCCAATTATGAAACGAGATATTTAATTCATTTCGATAGAATCAAAGCCTTTTGTCAGCCAGCAACAATGATTCTCAGCAACCGCAAATACAATGCCCGAAAAGAAAGAAACATACTCGTAAAAGCAGAATTTCATGCAACTGTCAAGACAAAAGGCAGTCCGTTGACATGTTGAGCAGCTATGGATAATACAAACCGCTGGCTGTATCGAGACCCAAACTTACAGCCAGACCCCGTTCCAGTCACGGCCATGGGCACTGCATTCAAATTGTTCAAATTGTGTGTGAGTGCGAGCTGTCAACAGTGTTTAATTTTGGGAGTCCTCGCTACTTAGGGACTGCTTATGCGTTCGGCTGCCAGTGCCGTGCCACATGCAACAATTGAATGAGCAGCCCGGACTGGCTTGGTATGCTTGAAACCGCAATGCACTTTGACCAAGGAAGACCCAAGTCGAACCCGGGCCCAATCAAACATGAGTGAGGGGACTGGGAACGCATTATTATGTACAAACTCGTACATAATATGAAGTTGAGAGGTCTTTGCTAACCGTCAACAGGCTCACAAATTATCAAGCTGTCGCTGGCTTTTCGGTCAGTCGCTGGAATGTCACGCAAATGTGTTCTGTATCGAGGAAGAGTTCGAGTTAGAGTCCGAGTCCGAGTTCGACTGTGAGTGCGAGTGCGAGTCCTGCACGGTGTCCTTAGCATGCAAATGCCCGAATTGCGATTGCATTTGCTGTGCCTGCGGCTGTTTAATAGCCACACCTGTTCAATTAGTCAATGTAACCACAAATTCTGGTTAAATTATCGCATTAAAATGTTCGTGCTTAACCTCAAAATGTGCGTGCGTGTCCAGCGCTCCCGCTGTTCGACTGTAGTCCATACCAAACGCCATTACCAGTCCCAGCTCCAACCACCCTGCTGCAGCCCCTGCCTCTGCTGCTGCCCTTTAGGGTTGCAGTTACCATCTCTTTGAGCTCTGGCTGCAACCGCTGCCAGTTAATCAGCGCCGCTGCCACTGACCACATGCCCCTAACCCGAGCTGCCCTAACTTGGCCAACAACAGCCAACAGAAACTGCGAGCCAACTTCGCATACGTACAGTTGAGTGCGCGGCAAATTTAATCGCTAATTATCAGCAGCAACTGACACTTACACTGGCAACAACTTACGCATGCGTGTCCATGTCCTGGCCAGGCTTATGAGCAGCGAACGCATGTCATCATTAAGAGCCAAAGAGCTATGCATTACTTTGGATTGACGTTTCAATACCCTGTAAACTCGCTTGAGTTCACATTTATTTTGCTGGGCATTAGCTTGGCCTTCTTAGTTATCATGATTAATGCATGGATATGAGGATCTAAATTTATAGTCTAATCGATTTTATGTCAAAGAGAAATGTCTATTTCACTGTTCATATTTTGACATGCAGTTTATTTAACCAAGACAACTTTGACAGGCAGGCGATGCTAAATATGCATTGACTAAATGTTATTCATAAATATTTGGGTAAATTGTAAATAAATTGAATTAAATTCCTTTGGCAGATCTAGGCAATGTGAGTAAGCACCAAGTCATGCATACCCCGGGGCCATATCGATTTCAAATATTTTAATTGATATTTTTTACATTTATTTCTCATCGACAAACATCATTGAAAAGTCACGAAGCCCCGATCAGTGAGCAGCGTTGAGTGGAACAAGTTTCTTGTTCGCCTCGGACGACATCTCGAGCCCAGGGGTCTCTCTGCGGCTTTGACAAATTATCAACTGTCACTGCTTAATTTTTTGGCGCACTCGGCCAAGTTTTTGGTCAGTTGCTCAGGTAGTCTAAGGCTAAGGCTAAGGCCTGGCCAGGCCAGGCTCGAGCCCCAGCCCGGGCCCGAGCTCGAGTCCCTGTTTTCGCTTTCGATGCGCAGTTGTTTTTGCATTTTTATCTGCAACTGGCGACTGATATCGTGGGCTTCATTAATTGAGAACCGTTGTTAAGCCCAAGCCTTTTTTCCGGTTCGCGTTTTTCCATTTACATAATTTATGATAAGCAGGCGCGCCTGGGCAAACAATAATTTTGAAGAAATACATTAATGCAATCAATGGGATGTTGTCTGGAATGTGAATGCGAATGAGGCTCGGAATACGAATACGAAAGCTGTGGAGCCTCTGACGCGTCGACGACGACGGCGGCGGCGGCGGCGGCTGCATTGATGCTTCTGCTGCCTGGCGGGCTTAATTAAGTTGTGCCTGTGACTGGAGCTGGACCCTGGGCACTGGCAGTCGAATGCCTCTGACTGGAGGAGAAGCAGCTATGGCTGATGCTGGTGCTGGTGCTGGTGCCACAAACAGTTGATGAACTCTACGTGTGAATGTAAATTATTTTGCACGCAGCGGGCGAGCGACACTTGCAACGGCTTAACCTGTACTCGACTCCTCCGCCGGGCCCTAGCCATCGTCCATGGTACTGAGGACCACGTGCACACAGCACATTTCTCTCCCACTCTCTCTCTCACTCTCTCACCCTCTTATTGTTTGTCTCCCTCTCGATTTTCCCTGTGCTGGATGTTGGCTGTTCGGTGCGATTGAGTGCTTTTAAGTCATTTGTGTCACGACATGCTAATTTCACATGAAATCTCTCGCCGTCGGCTCGACCGTTGGCCCGGCCATGTCTGCTGAATTTTAGCTTGAAGCCTTGACAAACACACATTGTCACACGCATACACACACCTTTACACACACACACACACACACACTTATGTTGTATACATGCTCACACAAAGCACTAACTGCATTGGCGACTGCAGCCTAGAACTGAAAGAGCTGAGACCTGCCTATTCCTGTAAGCTTGTGCCTTGACATCAACAACTTCGTGCATGTCCCAGCCGCGTTTGTATCCACATCCACATCCACATCTACATCCTCATTCATACGGCGACCGATGCCCATGCCCGGCAATGGCTAGCCGGCAATCACAGGCCAAAAACACCTCACTACCAGCCCAGCATCGACAACGGCATCTCGAGTGCAGCACTCAAGTGTACTTGCGGTTTTTGCGTCCATTGCTGCCAATGACATTTTGCCTGCTAAAGTGCAAAATTTACCGGTGCACATGCCGCCACAGCATGAGAGGCGGACGCCCACAGTATACTCTCCCATCCACTGGTCACCGCCGGTCAGTGGCCAACGGCTAACGCCTTACCCAGAAGAACAATGCCTGCTGCTACTCTGCGAGCTGCTGGCGCTGCTGTTGCTGCAAGTGGCTTTACTTTGGGCATTTCATACTCCTGCCATGATTAGATGTCGTCGGTTGTAGTTTGTCGGCCTGGACTGTTGGCCAGCCCGGCCGGTCTGTTGGCCTGGCTGTTGCAGTTATTAGGTTGTTAGTGGCATAGTCTCTGCCATTTTCATCGATTTATGCACTTCACAGCATCTAATGTGGATTTTTTTTTTCTGTTCAGTGTTCAGTTGTGTTCGGGCCGCACCTTTGCATTTTGCTGGCTGCTCAACGAAGTCGTTTACCTAATGGCGCGAGCCAACACTGCCCTCC
The DNA here is from genome assembly GCA_030914345.1 of Drosophila koepferae. Lineage (NCBI taxonomy): Eukaryota > Metazoa > Arthropoda > Insecta > Diptera > Drosophilidae > Drosophila > Drosophila koepferae. The sequence goes on along the minus strand of JAUESR010000197.1, from coordinate 10,953,714 downwards.
ACATGTCCTATGCTCGATCTACTTCTGCTCTCTGGCATTTGGCCAGAGTACAGAAGCCGGCGGGCTATCCAGTTTATGTACTTGCATCAAAGTGAAGGCAATCCATTTGGTTAGTTCGTGATTGGGGTAAATTAACAGCTATATATTATTATATATACCGATTGGGGTAATTTTATAAATGTTTTAAGTATATGTCCAATGCTAATTCTATAGTCTTATATATGTATATATTGAATTCTCAATTAATATTTTTGTAATGGAAAATTAATTGTTCGAAATGTATAATATTTAATATGTAAATTATCGAAGCACAATAATTGAATGCGAAATGAATATTCATATCAATTTGGCGTCATTCTATCAATTTGCAAAATAAAAACAGCTGAATATATATTATAAACTATTTTGGTCAATTCTAAGCTATTCAACGCTAAAAAGAATGTCCATTATTATAATGTTAAATATTGACTTATTTAAAAGGCGATTATTAAAGGTGTTGCGTGCTGAAATATATATTTTGCACAAGAAAATAATTTCTCTTCATTTAAATATTAAATTTAATTTGATACAATAGCAATTATATTTTATAAGTTATATTATTATTATTTTTGTTTAGGTTGTCTTTTTGTTAGTTTATAATGTTAAAATAATGTCAGCACTTATATAAATAAATTGACTTGATTGTAGTAAATTCTACTTGACAATGTTAAATCAGTAGAAAAAATAAATAAATAAAAAATATAACAAATATATTTAAATCTTTAGTTCTATTAAGTTTTCTATTTCAATGTGCCTTAACTAAAATTTGTTAGGCCTCAAACAAATAGTAATTTGATAGTGAATGTCATTTCCAAGTTTATTCATTATATTAATATTTTATTATTTATATTATATATTTTCTATATTTGCTTTAACCAAGTTAAGAAGCTGTCATCAAATTTTAATTGGAAGACATAAAATGCAATAATAACTATGGATCGATCTTTTCAGCTCGGTAGTGAGCATTGTTCACTATCAGAGCTGCAGGCAGATTGCGCATATGATAACTATTGAGGGGGAGAGAGCAGAACTATCAGTTTTCTGAAGCTGAATTGAACGGAATCGGCTTTTTGTGTGCCCCGCACCTGTGAGAGGCTTTTTTGTGTTGGCACGGAACAATCGCAGTTTCAGTCAATGGTCGTGCCTCATATCCAGTATCCAGTATCGAGAGTTTGTGGAGCACCATAAACAACGTGGATATGGCTGTGAAGCGACTGTGCTGGGCTATCTGAGCTGAGCCGGCGGCAGTGGCTCTTTGATGTGGGACAGCTATCAAGATCTAAACGCAGTCATTAAGAACAAACAAAACGACTTTATGGACAGCAAAAAGTACGAAAGCAAACCGAACCGCACTCAACTGAACCAGCCAAGCTATACGAGGCGATATGAGACGCAGCTCTTTGGCAATCACACATCGATGCCGATGCCGATGCCGATGCCGATGAAACTGAAGTCGGAGTTGAAGCTGGATTTGGAGTTGGAGTTGGAGCTGGAGCTGGAGCTGGTCAGGTGAACGAGCGTCTGTGTGATCTTTATCGATCTGCAGACAACTAATGATCTAATAAAACCGAAACTGAACCGCTCCAAAAACTACAACGAGTGCAGCAGGAGAAGGCGATGGCAATGGCGATGACGATGGCGAAACCAGTTCAACATTGGCGTGGATTACCAAGCCTAACACAGGAGCACAGCTCCCGATTCGACTCTGAATGGCACAGAGAAAGAAAAAATAAGAAACGTCTTACGACATAAAAGAACAAACGCTGTTGCACAACAAGCCGCCATCTGGTGGGAGGGAGCAGCAGACGGGGGCAAGCGATGTCTAGAGATGCTACAGAATCTGAAGCGTTTATCTATGATCTTATATCATGTACTTTCGACATTACAATTGCGGTAAATGCTTCTAGTTTTTAGTTTCAGCGCGTACACGAGGCAGCCGCTGCTTTATCAATGGCCAGCAATCATCGTCATCGTTGCTGCTGCCGTTGCTGTAGCTGCTGCTGTTGGTGCTGTTGCTGGCGGGAGCCGCATCCGCACAGCGTCGTCTTCGGGTCTGGGCCAGAGACCAGAGATGAGAGCGCTCCTGTTTGCTACACTCAGCTGGCAAGCGGCAGCCAGTTGCCTCTCACCTTGCCCCAGCAGCATATTCTGCCTCAAGATGCAAATGCGAGAATTGTGACTGAGACGGCGACTGCGACTGCGACTCCTCGCTAGCTGCTGCTGATCTGCATACCAACCAAGCAAGCGTTGGTTCCTCTGCAGCTACAGATCGCTGGCGGCGATTGTTTGTAGCTGTTTTTTCTGGTGCCTCGGCACAATCACAGCACCAGCTACAACTACAGCAACAGCTACAGCTATAGCTCCGACTCCGACACTGACTTGAGTACGCAAATGTGGCCAACGTTGCCGATCATTTTGATATAGTTCGATAACAATGTAAGCTTCAGTCTGAGCCTCCGACTGTGCCAGTGTCTGTGCCTGAGCCTGAGCCTGAGCCCGACTAGCGGTCGCTGTCGCTGTCGTCGCACGTCTTCCACATCCAGATTCACTAACAAGCCCGCAATCGGCAGAGTCTAAGGCAGAGGCAGAGGCAGAGGCATCGTCACCGGAACCGCTCAACGTTTTTCGTTACGTTTCGATTCGTTTGTTTACCGCCGCCGCTGCCGCCATTGCTGTCCACCACTCCCGCTGCTCCTCCCGCGCCCGCGTCACTCGCCCATGCCAGCCTTCTTGGCTGACTGCACTCGGCTGGCTCGCCGTTTCGGCTGTGGGGCTGTGGGGCTGTGGGGCTATGGGGCTGCGTCTCAGGCTGTTTTTATGGCTGCTTCCACTGAGCATATTATCATAAATATGTATCAAATTGACGTTGCATCTTCTTGAATTTTCATCTCGTGGCTACTTGTCATTGTCTTTGATTTTTCCTCAACTCCTGCAGCTCATCGAACCCCCCACAACCCACTCGCCCGCCGCCGTCGCAGTCATTGTCTATGGTCAGCGGACTGGACATTGGTCGCCAGTCGCCTTTGATAAGCCGACATTTTGTGTTCTGGCAGTTCGGTTTTCGGTGTAAGTATCTGTCTCTGTATGTTTGTCAATTGTCTTCCTCGGCTGCCTTATATTGTGTGACTGCAGTATTGTCTGCTCTCTCAGTGATTGGCGGGCAGCCACCGAGTAATATACAAGTCACTGAGCAAAGTCAAGTTTCTGTAGCTTATTTTTAGTATTTGTAAATAAATAAGTTGAAATAATGATTTGGCATGAGTCTAGGATAGTTTCAAATGTGATGCCAAGCAACAGCTTTTTTTTTGGGGATCTAAAAATGTCAGAGTTCTTCTGTATGTAACATTTTTCTCAAAATATTTCTGGCAATTAAAAAATTATGAGACTATTGTCAATTTATATTGAAATAAAAGAATATAAATTAAATACTTAAAACTAAATTTACAATTTATATAAAATAAACCAACTATCTAACTGATTTTATATATTCTTTAATAATATTTCGTGTTATAAATGAATCGCCAAGCTCAAAGAAGTAAAAAGCAGAAATTCAACAAAGATGACTCTAGGTAAATGGCATGCGGGAAACTCCCTTGTCTCATATCATAATCTCTATACTCATTCGAGTTGAGTGATGGCAACAGCTGTTTTTCAGCTAAAATAATTCAGCGGCCGTTGGCTGGGGACGAAGACATCGGCAGCAGCTTCTGTGGCCTGTCGGTTTTCCAAGAAAATTAACTGGCCCTGCAAACGTAGCGTCTCCATTCCCGTTGCCACTCGCTTCGCCATTCACTTCACTTCGCTTCACTTCAATTTCCTTAATACAGCTGCAAACGGCGAGCGGGCTGCTACCAACGAGCGATGATAAATGTTCACTTAATCAGCATTTAGCGTAATTTTAGCTTTTACAATTTCTGAACTGCTCGCTTCGCGCTCCTACTGGCCGTTTGTTTGGACCAAAACCTACGATGGCTGCGCGCGCTGCGATGGCTTCAATTTGAAGCTGCAACTACAACTTTGCGTCTCCAACTGCGAATGCTAGTTGGACCAAGGGGCCAAGTTAGCGGCCAATTATTTATGACATGAAATTACAAATTCATTTTGTTTAATTTTTCACAAATGCTGCCCCTTCTACTGGGCGCAGCACGCAGCACGCAGCACCTGTTGCCCGGCCAGCGAGAGTGTCCAGCAGTTGGCATTTCTATGGGCCTAGGGCCGCGAATCCAGCCATATTGGCAAATATGCACCCCGACGTAATTAACTCGGCTCGGAATCGTAAGTTAGTCACCATTAAACAATTTAAAATTCTTAACTGCTTGCGGGGATGAGGCTCCCAGACAATGACTGCGACAGCAACAGCAACAGCAACAGCGACTGCAACTGAGACGTTGTCAAAGACAGAGACAGAGACAGAGACAGAGTAAGAGAGAGAGAGAGAGAGAGAGAGAGAGAGTAGTGAAGCCAAAGGTAAAGGTAAATTGCAATTAGGCTTCGGCTTCTGGTTGCAACAACTGGACTGCTGCCCATTCGGTGCATGTATTTATGGCCCCAGGGCCAGGGCTGGGCAATGTCTTCGGCTTGGCAGCCGTAGACGATAATTTCGTAATAGCCGACGACTTTGTCTTTGTGCGAGCGAGACGGCGCGTTCGCTTGTGTGGCGGGGCGTGGCACATGCAAAAGAGCGAGTCAGCGAGCCGATGAGTCGATTCGAGCCGACTGGACCCGGGCCCGGGCCCCCATCAGCTTTTGTACAACTGCATTAGAGGCACAGCACAGCACAGCACAGCACAGCGCAGCTCAACTCGACACGGCATAGCACGGCACAAGCACCATCAATTAAAACTCACCTTACGGCATTGGCAAAAATGTTAATAACAATAATAAACGTAGTCGTTGCTGCTGCTGTTGTTGCTGTTGCTGTTGTTGGTGGGCTGGATCTCAGTGCTCGTGCTGTTAATTGTTAAATTGCGTTTTTGTTGCAAGCAATTTCATAGCCGTAAACTTTATTGAGTTGTGGCAAAGAGACACCCAAGATCCGAGACTCGAGACACCCGAGAGCCAGAAACAACAACATGGCTTAGAGTTAAACTAAAAACTTCGACCCAGTATGCTTATCATTAAATTGTCGTTCGTTGAGTCGTCCACAGCAATTTGTATGAAATGCTGCCCACTTGTCACTCTATTCCAGGTGCTCAGGTTTATCTCAAGCACTTGGCCAAAACGAGCTCACGACTGGCCTCCGACTATGACTATGACTATGACTATGATTGCCAAGAGGCCTCCCCTCTGCTGCCGTTGCTGGAGTCGGTGCCAAGTGCGACTTTTATGGGCATTAGTGCGACTTATGTTGTTTGCTGCGTCCAGGAACGTTTCTCGTTCACTCGACCCTCAGACGAGGTGTTCATGCGTGCGACACGCTGTGCTCTGGCCAAAAGAAGCTGCTCTTGGGCAGGAGGCGGGGCGTCGGTGGCTGTCATAGCGCCGCATTTGAATTTCTGAGTTGCATACAACAAAAATTTCATATGAAAATCCACTTTTTCAGTTTATGAATTTCTCAAAAAGCTCACAGTGACAGTTGTTGCCGTTGCTCTTTCCATTGCCGTTGCCTTTGGTGTTGCATTTGTTGCAGTTCTTGCTTTTTGTTGTTGCTGTGCTTGCTTTCGGGTCGGAGTTCCTGTAAATGCCAGTGCTTAGCTGCTATATGCAAATGCATACACAGCTTTTAGCCAGAATTGCGCCAAGTGGCATGATGTTCAACATATCAAAGGACTGCCGAGTTAACATCGGTTTATGGGTTGCCTAAAATGGACTTCTGACGATAAAGCCACATAGGAATTTATGCACAGCAAGCAAAGCAGTTGAGCGCTAAAAATCATTTTGCCTACAACACTTGCATATTTCCATTTGCAACACATTCGATTTATAGTTGGACAATAACAATAACTATTTGTTGAATTTTTTAAACGGAGCTGTGTGAAAGTTAAAGTCTAATTTCAATTTAAAGTGCATTAACTTTAGTTGGAACGTTCCAAAAAGTACATTTTATATATTTTGATAAAAAAAAAAAATTCTAATTAATATAATAATATATAATCAATTAGTGATTGTTACTTAAAGAAAAGAAAAACGTGAGAATAATGAAGACTTCTATATTAAACATTTTTTAATTGCAAACCACATCTTTATTGATATATTCCTGCCACTATTTCGTTTTATTGTTTTACATTTGATTTATATATTAAATTAAAAGCTTCTTCAACCTACTTTCCATTTGTAAACAAGTATACGACAGAATATATCTACAAAAATGTAATAATTCTTAAGCATACATAACTAAATAACGGTTTCTTAATTGGTATTGCAAATAATGATTTTCTGTTATAAATTAATTTCATGAATCTAATCGAATTTGAAAATAATATTCGCCTTCCAGCTTGAGCAGTAATTATTATTTTTGATAGGTCATTGAATTTTATTATTGTTTATTATTAAAGCAAACGATATAATGAAACTAATTTATTTATCTTTGTTATGTATATTAAAATGAGAGTTCATATTGTGTAGCGAGAGCTCATCATAGTAGCGCCCTTTGCTGCTCGACTGATGCTGAGTGAATGAAGGAGTTAAATGAACGTAGGAGGCATGGAAAAGTGTTGCAAATGCATTTGCCTCGTGCAGAGTGAATGACTAAAAGTCAAATTTTGCGACAGATACGACAATATATTTTATGCAGTGGCCCGTGGGCGGTCGGACGGTCGGTCGGGTGTCAGATGTCGCTGGAGCTGAGTGGGGAGAGGGTGGAGCGGGAAAGAAGGGTCCAAGCGCGCGCTTATGAGCATTTTGGTGTTAAATGAGCAGAGAGACAGAGAGAGAGAGAGAGAGAGAACAGGAGTTGCCACATGCTGTGCTGTGTGTTTGTATATTTAGTTGTATGTGTGTGTGTGTGTGTGTGTGTGTGTGTGCATGTTTGTTGGTGTGCTGGTGTGCATAATGCGGGACAGCCATAAATTACATTTGTAGGCGTTGGCAGGTGTCGCCAGTGCTGTCTGAAATCGCGATAAATCTTCATGTGAAATAAATTTCATAGAAATTGCTTCACTGAATTTCGTTTGTTGCCTTTTGCTCGGCTTCATTTAGTCCTTTTGTTGTTGGTGATGTTGTTGTTGTTGCTGCTGCTGCTGCCAGCGGATGTAAAGTGGGCAAGTGGCAGGCAAGTCCTGCGGGACACTCTAATAAACTTGCCATGGAGGCGGCTCAAGCTGCCGCCTCCCACTACCTGGGCTCAGCTTCACTCAGCTTCACAGCGCCACAGCAACACAGCACCACAGCACCACAGCTCCACAGCTGGTGAAACAGGCGCACTTTATACAATTTCACAGTGCACAAGCTGTTGCATTTAAAAGCCGCTGAGCAGCAAAAAGTCAAGTCTGAAATTCCGCCGGAAGTGCGCATGAAAGTCTCTTTCTCTCTCCTTCTTGCTGGACACTGCAGGCAGCAAACAGCAGGCACTCATAAATCATACGCACTGTCAAACAGAAGTGCTCCAATTGTGGCCCAAAACATTTGTACAACTCATGAGACCCCGAGACGTGACAAGCTTTATTTGAGTTTCAAACGTGGCCGCTCCTACGACCACTGGAGCTGCAACAACTGAATCTGTGTCCAGGTACGACTACAACTTGTACTTACATGCTACACTCACATGTAGCTCATTTTTTATGATCGATCAGTCCATTAAATAATGAGCCAGCCAGCCAGCCAAGTCAACCCAGTCAGCCAAGTCAGCCAAGTCAGCCTGGCAGGCAACTGGTTGCTAGTGCGCCTGTCTGCCATTTATCGCTCCCTGGGCTGTGCTTTGCTGGCGACGTCTAGTTCGAATTCCATCGTGATTTGTAACGACATTTATTTGGTCCAGCGAAATTAGAGACAACAACGGCCACGACTACGTTCAAGACCGCAAATGTCTCTGGCTGCCTTGCTGGCTCATCCTGCCGCAGCCTCAGCCTGAGTCTCAACCTCACTCTGCATCAGCCTCAGCACCAGCATCATCCTCGACTCATCTGCAGCTGCGGCCTACGCACTTCTTCATTTTTGTAATGCTCGAATGCTGTTGATGGCTATCATATGATCGCACAGGGCAGGGCACTCATTTCTATACATATTGTGTTTATTACATACTCTCTGATTGTTGTTGTTGTTCTTGTTCTTGCTGGTGCACAAATAGTTTGGCCTTCTGTTGATTAGCCGGATAATTCTGCTAGCCAGAAATTTGCGCCATCATTTCCAAGTCTGGGAGTGGCTAAATCCTATTGTTAGCTCATCTCAAGTCAGGTTCTTCTGCATGATATCAGCGTTATGGAATTCGAATTAATTGTGAGTTTGAGTATAGATTTTGTTGGCTATTTAGAAATGAATGCTACATGTGCATTACGTTTATTCATAATTTGAAAGATATTTCATTCTAAAAAATATCTAAATTTGTTATAATTTTATTTTGCTTTTTAATTGTAAATTGGATTTGTAAACTATTTCATTTAACGTTTGTCAACAATTTTATCACACTCTTAATAATTCAATTTCATATTTGTTATATTTATATTTTATTAGTTTGGTTTAAGGAGTCGAGTTCTCGAAACATTAATGCATTAACAATATTTTATTTGTTATTGTTTAAGTAGCCCATTACGAAAAGTAATATATCATATTCATTTCTATTCCTTGAATGCATTTAAAAATTTATTAAAATTATTTATTTAGCTTATGAGATCCTTCAGAATTAAATTAGACTTCATACAAATTATTATATATTATATTCTTTATATATTCATTTTGTTGTTTTTATTTATATTCATTCATATACTAAGGTTAAATTATAATTATTTCTGAAATACTTTTATCTAATTTATAAGACTTTTATTGGGAATATGAACTTTTTTAAATAAATACCAAATACTAGACTTTTGAATTATTATTTGTATTATAAGTTAAGAAGAAAGTACACATATAAGAAAAGCATGGAAATAACTTTGATACAACTCTTTACCATACAAATATATGTATATAGTTGAGATACTCCTAGAAATTCTATTCAAAAAACATTTTATTTGCATTGGGTAAAATTCAAATGAATGAATTTTCAAAAGAATGGAATTCTTTGAATATCATATTATTTTGTTTAGTTTAGTATGATATAATTCATTTTCTGTATTTATATTTCGATTATACAAAACCTATATTCTATTCTATTATATTCCATCAAAGGCTAACTCCTTGCTAAATGGATTCTTAAATCGCTTTAACCATATTGCTTGATGTATTATTGTTGGACAAAGCATTTCCTGGTTGTATGCCTAAAATGAGTTAGCATTGCACTTGCTGTTGGCATCATCCTCCGTAGGAAGCAGCGGCAAAGAGCCGGCCAACGACTCAATAAGATGAAATATATGGACAGTAATAAAAATCGGTTATAATGCATTGGGAAAACTGATGTCAGCAACATTCGCTGCGGCTACTGCGACAACTTTCAAGTGGGCACCGCGGATGCCGACAAAGGAACAGAAAGCGGGCGCCGAGCCACGATCCGAGCGGGCCAAAATGGTGCACAGGTAACCCAAGCATCATTAAGAATGCCATTTGTACCAATAAATTCGAATGGGAACGCATTGAAGTTGCTGCTGTTGAGACTCTCACAGGCCAAGGAGTCAAGCAAAGGAGCAATCGATATGGCTATTAAATTTAACAATTAGAATTTATCAATGAGAGTTGACGAAGGCCTGGATTGAAGCACAAGTTTTAATTATGGCAATTGCCGAGCCAGCGGGAAGTCATAATTCCTGCGCAACTTGCTTGAAATGGGGGGCTTAAGTTAAGACAAAGGAAAACTTTGTTGCCTGTTGCAGGCGGTGACAAATTAGGTGCATTGTAACAATAGCAACAGCAACAGTAACTGCAACAGCAACACTGAGGCAAAGCCTTCAATATGCGCAACATTCCAGCTACGAGTGTGCAACATGGCAATTTCCCAAATTACATCGTGATCTGAAACTGCAAATTTCCAAAGTGCAACAAAGTTCAGAGCAATTTTGTTGCTACAACCACAACAGCAACAACAACAACAACAAATCGACAACAAGCGCTCGCCAACAGCAACAACACATTCCTTGCAAGATCTCTGCGCCTGCGCTACGAATTCAAATTGCTTCGTGTGCAAGAAAATTAGTCTTGCTCCGACTGCAATCCCTTGCCAAGAGGCAGCAGCAGCATCAGCATCAGCAACAAGAACAACAACAACAACCTGAAGGCAGCCAATAAGGAACAACTTTTATATAATAATAAGAGCAACTTGGCGGTATCCTCAGCGCAGCGAAAACTAATCAAGGGCTAAACTAAATCCAATCCGATTGCGACTGAAACAGAATGCGCTCCAGCAAAGCGCGAAACGAGAAGAACAACAAAACCAAAAACAGCATCCGAGTTCGGCTTTGGATCAGGCTTAAGCTCTGGCTGAGACTAAAGATCGAGGCTCAGTCACAGCAGTGCCTGCGGTGCCTGCAGATAAGCAAGCTGCAACAGCAACAGCAACAGCAACAGCAACAATAACTGTAGCAGCAGCAGCAGCCATGACTGTCTGAGTCTGTGACTGAGTCTGAGGCCAGCCCGCAGCCATGGGTATCAATGAGTTAGCCAGCCCAAAATACTGCGCCATGTTGGTCAGCTGGAGCTTTCGTTCGACTCGGACCCTCAACGGCTTGCAATTCGCGGTGTCTGGTCCCGGCAACTGTTGATGTTTTTAGGCGGTCGCACGTCGTCAGCGACAGCAGCAGCAGCAGCAGCAACCACCACCAGCAACTGCAATAGCAACAGCAACAGCAACAGCAGCAGGAGCAGCGTTCACTACTTGCGATTCGTGAAGTAATTACTATAATTACCTTCAAGGTAGATTTTCCAAAATGATGCGAGTGCGAGTGGCGGCCAGTTGTTGTTATTGTTGTTGCTGGCTCAGGCAGCCCAGTTCTGTCCCGGCACGGAGCCAGTTTGCCAGCCTTGCCTGCCTGCCTGCCTGCTGGCCTGCCATGCCTTTTGTAATAATTTTGTTTTGCCCCGTTCTTGTTGCTTTTGTTTTTATGCTTCTTTTTTTTTTCTGTTTGTTGTTATTATTATATGATACACCATTGCAATGGCCGTTTGGTGTGCAGAAACTGTTCGTCCGTCCGTCCTTACGTCCTTCCGTTCGGCCGTCTGTCTGTCCAGTTGCATTTGGCTTGTTTGCTGCCAATTTCTTATGTTGTTACAGTTTGTTCTGCTCTTTTTTTTTAGTTTTGTGTTTAAGTTGTTGTTGTGGCCCCCACTTAGCTTTTTCTTCAGTTTAATCGGAAATTAAAGCTAAAGGGGCTGCCAGCCACGACTTTAATTTTCGTTGCAGTTGAGCTCTGCTCTGGGCCCCTTTGCTGGCCCCTCGCCGTCTAATGGCTGCAACATCTTTGCGGTCTCGGCGTAATTGTTTCGCTCATAAATCATAAATTTTCGCTTGGGTTCCATCTTTTCTCTTACGTTTGACTGCAATTTTACTTGTCCAAATTTGAAAACTCAAAAGAAGGGAATAACATTTTCACAAACTTCCCAAGGCAAGTGTGAGATTTTTACTATTCGCATATTCCCGACTATTATTATTAGCCTCTAGCATGGTGGTGTAGTCCATTATCAGTTTATTATATATACCCAAAAAGCAAAAAAAATTAAATAAAAAATAAAAAAATATATAATAATAATAATAATAATGGTAATATATAAAGTGTGTAAAACAAAAATATGAGCTTGAATAAATATTTTGAATAAATTTAATTAAATACTTTTGTTTTTATTAAATTATAATTTTATTATTAATAAATATTGAAGTATTCTAAGAAAACATATGAATGCATATATGTTTATTTCACTCAATTAATAATAAAAAAATTGTATTTATAATAAATCAAAAAGTCATCAGAAAGCTGCTTTGATAATTGTAAATATTATTATATTCGGGGTAGTTAATTTTATCTATGCCAATATTTGTTGTGTATTTTTATTTCTATACCGAAAAATTATCTTTACAAAGTAAACAATACTTAATCGATTTAAGTAAACCTGACTTTAGATTTAAATTTTTGATCAGCATTCTGCAGAAAGATACAATTTTATATATTATATGTATTGTATGTATTTATATCATGTTTATTAACCCTTTCATTATTATTCATATAAGTTTAGTTTTGGGATACCTCAAACACTGATTCCTACTAATGATATCGTAACTTTTCACAAAACAATATAGTGTAAACGTCACAAAAACTTCGACGCCATTGGAAATGGAGAAAGTTTGAACACTTTAAGATTTTGTCAGCGGAGATTGCTGGATGCTTCGCCCCTTTTATGAAACTCGAACTCGAACTCGAACTAACTACACTTTAATGTAATTCATACAATTTCCATTTGTCTAAGCGTCCATTAATCATTTGCACGCTGCTGCGCACGAGCAGCCGAGGGCTGAACTCGGTTCGGGGTGGATTGACCAGCTTCCCATTGGGCCCCGCTTGCCGTCGAGCGGATCACCAAATTTGAGGCTTTGTTTACGTGTGACAATCAGGCGACAAGTTGGAAATCAAAAGCATCCATCCCACCACTCCCCTCCCCGCCTTGGCCCTGGCCCAGCTCACGAGCAGCAATGCCAACTAAAATTTATTCATTTGGCCTGACAACTTTTGGAGCTGGCCAAAAAAAAGCAAGTGAAATGAAAGAACTCAATGGTGGCCCTTTGTTGGCATTGCGGTTGGCGAACTTATTAGGCGCAGTGAAGCATGCGCTGCAAATTGGTACACCTTGACGCTTCAGTGGTTCGGGGAGAACGTGCGCCTCTACGCACGGCAATGGCGAAGACAAAAGGCGGCCAAAAGGGCATCAATCCAAATGGGGCTCACTTACACACACACACATACAGAGATATATACTGGGACGATGGGATACAGAAAGTTTCTTGGCTATCTGGCAGATACTTAGCAGCGATAAAGACAACGCGCTTGATTATGAAACGATTCATGGCTTTGGAATTTATTTGTTTGGTAAATTTATTTATGAGCTTGTTCGACTGCGCAGAAACAAAGAAAGACAACCCACAGGCCCAACAAAATCACTCAAGTGCAAACGGAAACGGGCGTCCAGAACTTGGTCCTGCTGATGCTGATGCTGCGTCTGTTTCTGTTTCTGCTTCTGTTTCTGCTTCTGTGGCTGGCTAACGTTTGTCTGGCTTTCTGTGTCGGCTGTCCCGGGGTCTCCGGGTCCGGCAGGAAATCAGCGATTAAACAAGCAACTAACCAGCAGGCACTTCAAATCTTCGCCTGCGGCTCGCGTCCATCTCGAAGTGGAAGTGTGTAATTTTTGGTATTAATTGCTCCGACAAGCTAAACTTTCCAGCTTCCAGCTTCCAGTTATGGCCAGCCTGGCCGATGCTTAGAAATAATTGTAGTATCGTCTTGTAATTGCTTGCAGCGACAGCGACAGACACAGCCACAGCTTCAGTGGAGTCATGTGCCACGCCCACTGGCCAGAGCCAATTGACAGTCGGCTGTTTCAATAATTCTGCTTCTGGTTGCTTTGAATATCGTGAAGGCTTCAGCTGGAATTTACTAACAGCCGGCTGCATGAGTTAGGCATGGTTATTTGCACTCCAGTTGATAGGGACAGGGCTGGGCCGACCACATATTGCTCGTGACCTTTTTGCGATGGCGATGACGACGCCCAGAAATTTATGCTCATATGGCGCCTCGGATAAGATCTTCGGTTGCCTCGTGCCGAGAGTAAATTTGCCTGTGCGTAGACGTGCTGAAAGTCCTGGCGCAAATAACACCAACACCAAAAGCAACAACAACAACAACAACACCAGCAGCAACAACAAGGACATGTTTTGCATGTCGCTGAAAGCATTATCAAATATTATGCATATTTTGTGAGCTCTAATATACATTTTTTCCCTCATGGAAATTGCTGTCGCTGCTCCGCCTTTGAGTGTCTACAAAGTTTGTTTTATCTTATGCATAAATCAGTCGGCGTAATATAAAAAAAAACTCTATGAGAACATGTGAAAGTGTGGGGACTTGGATTTTATATACACAAAATGCTGGCACTGGCTCGAGCCAACTCGATGGCCTGTCTGATAGAGAAATTGAAATTTGAAATTTGAAATTTGCAAGAGGCAACACACCCTGGCAGATTTAGGGTATTACACATTCATATGGGATTATAAATTCAGTCAGATAATCAAATTGTTATTTACAGCCCAACCTGTTAAATATCTAATGTAGACCGAAATATTAAAAGACTTTGGGTTCGGCGAGTAAGCTCCAGAAAATGTGTCAACTAATGAGTGTTGCAGGAAGTGCAATCAGAGTGCTCGAGCTACGGTCATTTGAAATGAAATAAATATATAAATCAAAATCAAACTGTTATATGCATTACATTTTTTGCTTTTCGTAGTTCAATATTCATGCATTTCGGATATTGACTGATATATTAGTCAGGGATTGGGTACATCTCTCACGATTGCTGATTGTTGAGCTGTCCCTTTCTCTCTGTCTCTTTCTCTCTCTCCATCTATATGCCATTCTGTCTCCCATTTTTGCAATGCTTTTGATTACAAAGCATTCGTCTGCCGCCTCTAATGACGCCTCCCACACAAATTAAGCTAATGCGACTGTGCCCGGCCAGCTGTGAGCCGAGCGGCGTCTAGCCCGGCCTAGCCAAAGGCTGCACTTGTGCCTATGTCAGCCAAATGCAAATGTTAGAGCCTATGAGAAACGAGCCAACGCCAAAAGCCAACAATCAAAGGGGACAAAAGCGGCCATAGACTGGGACTGGGACTGGGACTGGGACTGGGACTGGGACTGGTACTGGGGCTGGGGCACAAACAAACCAGCGACAGCGACAGTTGACCAAGCCAAAAGAGGCTCTATCCCCGTGCTGTAATTCTCTGTTCTCTGGTGGCATTCGCTTCGTTTCATTCTTGTCGTTGTCATTGTCGTTGTCGTAGTCGTTTGTCCCTTCATTTTGACACGATAACGCGCACGGCCGTCACTGCCACCGCCGCCGCAGCTGCTGCTGCTGCTGCTGCTGGTGCTGCTGGCCAAAACAGAGCCAACCATCTTTGGCAATGCGCTGGCGCTCGACATCTCATAAAGTACATGACAGGACATTAGAAAACAGCAGAGCCACCAGCAACTGCAACGCCACCACTCGCCAGTCGCCAGTCGCCAGTCGGGCACGGCCCAAAGTGAAGTCAGCAACGCCTCCACATGCGCACATGCAGCAGAACGAGGTGAAGTGCGGGTGGCATAGCCAGAGCCAGAACCAGAGCCAGAGCCTGAGTCGTTGTAGGAGCCAAGTTCGGGTTCGCTGCTGAGGTCGGGTTCGGGGCTGGGGCTGGGACTGGGCCGTATGGCACATGCAAATGCTGCCATGCACTGTTGCCATTGCCATCGCACCAGCGTTTGTCGTAAACATGAAATGGGTTTATATCGTTTCTAAAATTATTTGACATTTCTTGGACTTTGCGCATTTTTACGAGCTGCAGCGAGCGTCGCGTACATTTGAATGTTGGCTTGAGCTGTGGAGGTATCCGCAACGCCTCTTTTGCTCCACATCTCTGACAGCTTTTTGCTGCTTACCCAAGGCATATGCTGATTAGACCCAGTTCGTAAAGTATGAGTGGCATTTACATGCTCTTAAATTTAATTAAGCAGAAATGTAAATTTTATTAAATGAATAAGAATGTATGAAAAGTGTTTAGTTATCTTATGATTTCTGCTAGTATATTACCTTTTTGCTGAGAGAAGTGTGAACTAGCTGACAAATTCAGAAATATATATAAAATATGATTAAAGTGATTAATCAATTGATTGAAAATAATTGATTTACATATATTGATTTAAGAGATTTATTTAGTATTAACATTTATACATATTTTATACGGATTTTGTATATATATGATTTTGGCTAGTGTATTACCTGTTCGCTGTGCGCAATCTGAACCATTTCGTCGCTTCGTGGTTCTGTTTACATGTTTGTTTGTTCATTTGAGTTATTGTTTGGGCGCTTTGTTGTTTGCTGTGTCGTCGACGCCGACGCCAGCGTGGACATGGGGCGAGAGCTACGTGGGCGTGACATGCTCCGGGTAGCTGCTGTGGCAGACGTTGACAAGAAAACGCCATTTTGTGATTGAATGTCACAGAAAAGGCAACAACAAACAGAAATTCGCATTCGCATTCGCCTTTCGCTTTCCCATTCGCATTCGCATTCGCATTCAGAATGCATGGAGTGTTGGCCATGTTGTCGTCTTTGCCAGCGGCCGTTTGCCCTTTGGGAAAACTTTGCATGCATTTGGCTTATCAACTTGCAACAGGAAAATGGCTAAAAGGGCAGCTCAAGCAGCCAATCGCAGAAGGCAGCTGCTCAGCAGCTCCGCAGCTCAGCTGCAAGAGGGCAAATGGCCAACAACAGCAACGCGCCAACTTGGACATGCGCGTGCCCAATCTGGCATGCAAATGCGTCGCTTGCACTCGCCTGCCCCACCCCCAGCCTCTCACTCACTCTCTCTCTCTCTCTCTCTCTCACTCACTCTTTCTCTCGTCCTCACTGGCTGGTGTGGAGATGGCGCAAAATGTTTGCTTGGCACGCAACATGCAAACATTTTTGAGTTAAGTTCGCCATGGAACGAGCGCTCCTAAGTGCATATGGTACACACTACGCACTTTTGACTTCTGATAGTGTTAAATGCCACACAACACACACACACACACACACACACACACACACACACACACACTGGCTTCAGCAACAACAACGACATGTCAGGCGACAGTCACTATGCAAAAGCAACCGCAATTTCTTTTTAGGCACGTCGCGGCCTCAATGTCGCCACATGCAGATATGACTGCAGAATTATTACGGCCACAAGTTGCACCGCAACAACAGTTTCAAAACTCTAGCTCACTCCAATTTGCATGTGTGAGTGTGAATCTGGAACTGTGTGTGTGTGTGTGTGTGTGAAGTTGGGGTGCATGTTTTGAGCTGACGACGGTTAATGGCGCCACGGATGGAGTGGGCGGCCAAATACTGGAATAGAAACAAAAGTGCAAAGCACACACATGTACCTATGTAGTCGCTAAAGTGCATATTGCATTTGGCTTTGGCTAGCAAAGCAATGAACTCTGCTCAGGTCATAGTTGTTTATGTTAAGTGTTAGGCTATTTTGGTGAGCTGGACTTATATCCACATAAGTTATATATGCCATACTGACTCAAAAAACGATAAACTAAATAAATAATTATTTTAAAAATGTTTGACTTTAGTAATGTTTAGTAAAGCAAGCAGACTAGACTCTGTAAAACCTTTCTCTGCTTAAACTTTCTCGCTAATAAGCTCATATACTATATATAACTATTATTTATTATAATATATAAATATATATAGTGTCCTAGACAATGATCTAATGTAGTTTTTCTTCTTTAACTGATGTTGTACTAAAGCTCAAATTATTTTTATTTTTATTTCAAAATATAATAAATTAAGACATTTAATATTATTCTTATAAGTAAATTCTATATAATATCAATATATTTGACAACTCGTGTGTAAAAAATGGTTGAACATTTTCTTCTGATTCTTTAATGGAAAATTCCTATATATTTTCGGTAAATAAGAAAATCTGGTGAAAACTCTACTTAATTGCCAGTTGCTCGCCTCAAAGTCGTTTCATACACAGTTTGTCATTTTAAGTGTAAAGAATTGCTGTTAAATCAAGTTATTTGTGCGTGTGCGAATGTCTTTTTAATTCGCTGAAAAATGCCTACAGAAATAATTAAAAATTTAACAATTGTCGCATGTTGCACAAAATAATTGACAAATTTTCATATTTAATTGAAGAGTGCACAGCTGTGGCAATGGCTGCTGTCACAAGGGGCTGCCATGGCTGAAATTCATAAACAATGCAGAATGCCCGCGTGTGAGTGCCATCTGTGAGTGTGTAACTGTGTTTGTGTGTGTGTGCATTCATATGAAAGTCATATATTCACGCACACAGCTGCAGATGAAATGACAGGCGAGCAGACGAGCAGATAGACGGACGCGCCGACAGACAGAGCTAAAGACTATTGGACAGAGAAACAGAGAATGACCAAGGCTGAGAGTCTGGTGGCGGCGGCGGCGATTCGAATGGCGAGTGGAATGTGGAATGTGGAATGTGGATGTAGATGTGGATGTGAGTTGATGCGCTTTGTGGCAAATATTGCAAAATTAAGCAGAAAAAGGCGAATTGTGAATTGTGAAAATTGCTGACGTCTGATTTGTGTCGACATCGAGCTTCAGTTGTGGTTCAGTTTCCAGAAAAAGCGCTTTTATTATGCATTATTATTATTATTATTGTGGGGGAGGGAGAGGGAGCAAATGCAGCTGCCACTGCAAATGAAATGCATACACACAAATGCATATGCATAAATAAAAATTGAAAAATTATGTACATTATATTAAAAAGCCAAATAAACGACAAGCGGAAACGAAGCCATTTAAGTGGAAGTTAACATCCGTCCGACAATGGCCGCCGGTCAGCAAAATGAATAGCAAACACGCCCCTCAAACCCCCCCATCCAATTGAGCGGCTCTTCGGAATAAAATAATATTGCATTATTATTTGTGTATTGTCTCTCTGTTAGTGTGCGTGTGTCTGTGTGTGTGTGTGTGTGTGTGGAAAATAATCGGACATTTCAGTTGTCATTTCATTGTTGTGTTTGTTGCTGTTAATGCAAAAATAAAGAGCCACCACAAGCCCCAACCACAAGCGGCCCCATGCCGACCAACCAACCACATGCGAATACCGCGAGCGAACTGCAGGAGTCCTGCTGGAATTTACCCAACAACTGGCCACAGTCCGCATCAGCGTTGTCCTGCGCAAATTTCATGCCACATTTACTGCCGCCTGATTATAGCCGAGCAGCGCGCAGTCCGTTAGTCAGGCCAGAGTCTGTTAGATATGCGACATGCAACTAAATTTTAATAGCGCTCATGATTTCCGAAAATTGAAAATAAATTAGTTGTATATCATTTTTCGTTGGTCCAGTCCATTTTGACAATTTTTCATTTTTTCTTTCGACTGGCTGTTTGCATAATTAAACTCTGGCGCATATCCTGCAATCAAATGAACATTTCTAGTCATCCAACAGCCAGGACCAGTCCAAATGGCAAATATCAGAGGGTCATACAAATTCAATAAAAAAAAGCTGAACGTGTATTGAATACCCTGCATACCTTGCATAAGCAAGAGCCCTTAAAGTAATGTATGTGTATATGAAATGCATCTTTAACTGTAGTGAAATTATATTTATGATCTATACTAATCTAATATGGGCCATAAAAATAATTCTTTTCTTAATGTGAGCTTACTCTGTTTGGTATATACAATTTGAGATGAGTACGAAAAGCTGAATAGTTTTAATAGACAGAGTCGACAGTTTTTGATACATTTGAATATCATCAGCAATTCATTCATTCTTCATTTACTTAATTTTATATCATTTTTAACATGAAGATCTTACAAAATAAAATGCATCAGTCTTTCTAATAGCTCGGTCATTATTATGCATATTTGTATTTATTATTTGATCATGTTGCAGAAAGTTTCCGTCTCTCATATTCATCATATTCACATTTTTCCCATAACCCGTTTCAGTTCAATTGTATCTTCTAGTCGTATACTCCCTGCCATTTGATTTTCTGTTATTTTCAGTAATAATAGCCATATCTTTGCTGAAATAGTCAATGTCTATCTGTTAAATTGTTCACATTTCGTTCATTAAACGTATTTGTTTGCTGCCTAATTAGCAACGCATATTTAAATAATTCCCCATTTGATAAGCAGACATTTTAAACTTGAGCTGTCAGTTAGCGTTAAAGCGTCATTTTGTTTGCATGCCAATTGTGTGTGCCCCTGTGCCGCCACCTCCTGCTGCTGCTCCTCCTCCTTGAACGAATGCAGTCCGCAGTGGAACCCAATATATATGTACGATAAATGCCGAGAAGTGCTAAATTATTGCCGATTCAGTTTTTAATTTGTGCAGTTTTGTTGGCATTTTCACAAATAAATGCAAAAGTCAAAGGCTGCTGTTGCTGCTGCTTTTGTTGTTGTTGTTGTTGCTGTTGTTTATTCTTTTTTTGTCGTTTGTTACAGGCAAACTTAATTGACTGTTTCAACTTCTCCATGCTCTCTCTCTCTATCTTTCTCTCTGGCCTTCTCTCTCTTCAATTGTTGTGGGCTTTTCAAATTGTCAATTAAGTTTTATTTAATGACATTTGCCAGCGCCACTTTTGAGGTTATGTACGCAGCGCAAAAGTATGCAACGGTAATTGTAATTGCGCTTGTCGGCCGCCATTTTGAATTGTATTTTTAGTTGGCACCTACCCCCCAACCCCCATCACATCTATGCCGGCTGCCAGCCAGAAGGTTAGCCAGAGCGCACTGACAGCAATTTATGCAATTTCAGCTAATTAAAAATTAGCGTAGCGGCTCCGAAATTGTGTAAGAAATATGCCGCCACCTGGCGGGCAACGGCGGCAACTGTTTCGACTTGGGCTTGGGCTTGAGCTTCTACTGCGACTTCAGTTTCTGTTAAATTTTAATTAAACTTGCAGCTCTGGTAATTAAAATTTGCTCGCTGAGGCTAAAAGCCTTCTGCTTCTTGCCAAACAGATGCCCCTATCCATGCCTCCCATCCCCCGCACACAGACAGACAGAGAGAGAGAGAGAGAGAGTGGCCCAGTAAAGCCCAATAAACAAATTCCCTGACATGTTTAACACTTTCCGCTGGCAAAGCACCACAAAAACCGGGCAAAGCCATTGAAGCTATCTGGCCTATGTCAGCAACCATTTTGTATAAATTTCATTTTGTTTGGCGATTAGTGTCGCTTCTTGGGGCGGGTTCCATTGTTGAAATTGTTATGCGACCATTAAGACATTTTATAATTCTTTATGGGGCAGTGGCCAAGTGAAATTTAACTAATGGAAATGGTCCTAGGCCGCCCAGCGACCCAGCGACCCAGCGGGCGGGCTGAAATATAGTCGAGAGAGTGTATATTCAAAATTAGCAAATATTCGTTTCTCATCTGTCTCCGCGCCTCCGCCTCCGCCACCGCCCCCTCTTGCTCTTCGCTATTATTTTCTTTATCACAAATGCATAATGCGATAATTCGCAACATCCTGAGCGGCATATCAATTTCTTGGCGGAAACGCGCCGAAAAATAAACGAGTATTGTAAAGCACATTCACAACTCAATTATCGCACATACTCACACACACACATGCAGTAAGCAGAGTGCGGCAGCAGCAACCCCTTCCCGATAAGGTCGCGACGGGGCTGCGGGGAGGGGGCTGGCGGGTAAGGGTGGCGTGATTTACGACACCCAGGCGGCGTCACCTGAGATTAAAAAAGTAAAAAGCTTGTCGAAAGTAAAAAATAAAAGGAAACCCAAAGTAACTTGTGTTCGAGAAATATAAAGGCATTAAAATCACTGACAGGCAAAAGGATTGTGCCACACTCGCAAACACAACCTCACACACACTCATACACACACACACACACACACTTATGGTTTATACAAGTGCTTCAGCTTCGGCTGCGACTTGGGCTTGGGCTTGGGCTTGGCTTTTGTTGTTGCCACCAAAAAGGGCAACGTCGACATCATTGGCACCATATGTTGTGTAATTTGTGTTATTGCCATATGAAGTCACACTCGCACACACACACACACAAACACCTAGCTTGGCTGTATGTGTGAATGATGTGTGCTTCTGTATATTGTGCTCGTGCTTTGTGTGCTCATGCCCTGCTCGCAGCTCTCTTTTGCAATCGATATATACTTAGTTTTGAATTTTAATTCCAATTACTGCATAAAATATTGCATTGCACTTCATTTTAATTGAATTTACTCATACACACACAGACACACATGCTCCACGTGTGTATGTGTGTGTGTGTTTGCGCATCGTCACTTGTGCGACACGCCCATTTTAGTATTCATATAAATTACTCAACTGGCGATAATTGCGGCCCATCAATCTTGAGCACATCACACAGGAAAATTGTCAACGCAAAAAGCCTTCTGACATGAGCTGCAAGCCACCATCAAGGCCATCAAGGGGTATGTGGGGGAGGCGGGCATTCTGATGCGTTCCACGCGAATAGGCTTCATTAAGGTCCGTGTTTATTGGTGGCTCGCACATACATATGCATATATATATATTAATGTATACATATAGTTATTCTTTAATGTGCCCCCTCGATGACACCATTTGCAATTAACTTCATTATTCTTCGAAGAGATGAGTGTTGTGCTCAATTTGTGGTTTATAATCTATTTGTTCAGATGGATTATGCTAAATAATAGCAATCAACGCATCGCCGCAGCTCAATTAAGCTCTATGCATAGTCACAGACAAAACATGTGGAAAGAGTTCAGCATATCAGAGAGTAGACTTTTCATATTTCAAAAGAAATAATAATGCAAAATATATTATTTTTCGTCTACTTCGTCCAGAGACACATTTATAGAAATATGGGTTCATCAATAGGTAAAGGAACTGCCAGACGGGCAAGAAGAGGGATATCGCACATAAAACCAAGATACTCTTCCACTTCGTGTGAGTGTGAGTATGGAAATCTGTGTGAAAAGCTGGTTACAGTTGTATAGCTAGCTCAATAGCAATGATTGTCAATCTATTTTAATTTTGTAGTTTGCGGATAAATTTGATGTCACGACAAATATTTATACTCGGCTAACGAGAAGCTAATTCAGCAAAAGTGAATTTTCTATAGAGTCATTTCTAGCCTGATACGATCGTGTCTCTTGCATCTCACGTGTAAATATCGAATTCAAATAATGTAGAAAATAATATAGAGAATTCTCGCCAATGTTAGCTAATAGCAAACAAATAAAACCTATTGAGCAGTTGAGCTCTTAAGATTCCATAACTATGCAAAGCGAGCCTCTGCGTGTCTGGCAGAGTTGCTCGCACTCTTTAATCGTGAGCCACATCATTAGATGTTCGTTGCTCTCCGACAGCTACTCAGGCTTATAGTGCTCGCAACTGTCTTGCAATAAGCCATTACTCAATGCAGAAATCTTATCACGTATCCCACTGCTATTCGGCTTCGGCTTCGGCTTCGGCTCCGGCTGTGGCTCTGTTGTTTTTCCGCTAGCTCTCCCACCTTGCAGCACGCACATCATTAACAAGGCAGCTCCGTTTCACTGGCAAATTACTCATTAGAAAATTTGTGCGACTGGCAGCAACAGCAACAGCAACTGTAACAGCAACATCGACAAGTAACAGCGACAGCAGCAACATCTAGAACAAGCGGCATCTGGTGGGTGGCAATGCCACCAAATGCCACCGAGCACGTCTAACAGTAAATACATGCGATACAGCAGTGTGCGAAAACTACTCAGACTGGTGGGCTAGCCAATCCCAATTGTAGACACAGTATAAATCCGAAAAGCAGCGCCAACCGCAGCAGCAACAGCGACTGGGGACTTTGTCGGCGTCGCAGACTGCGCCAAAAGTCAAATTTTGTAGATTGTAATAAATCAAATAGCAATTACACGAAATTAGGCATGTTTTCTCAATTTAACACACACACACACACACATATAAACACACACACACACATATGAGAGAGCTGGGCACATGGAGCACGGCTGTGGCATTAATTGCAGCAGCTGGGCAACGGGAAACTGTTCGGCGCGGTCCCCGTTTCAAATTGGTTGAAAGGGTTCAAAATGGCAACTTGAACTTGTCTGGCGGCTGCGGTGGTTGCAATGAAGTAACAGTTCCCAATGCTGTTGCAGATGAGAAAGATGTTGCTGTTGGCATTATTGTTGCTGCTGGTGTGGGCGGCAGCATATGTGCCAGCTTTCTAATTATGTAAATGTTTTTGCTGTTGCTGTTGCTGTTGCTGTTGCTGTAGTGGTTGCTGCTATTGTTGCTAACTTTGGGCAAAGCACTCAGCTGCAGCAACAAGCAGCCAGCTGCCCCTCTGGCCATGACCAAGACAACACCAGCCGACAAAAGCAACGACGACGGCGACGGCGACGGCGACGACAGGCGGCAGACCGAACATGCAGGAGTCGCCGCTGCAGTCGCAGGCCAGATCCGACTCCTTGCGTTGCAAAGTGCGTGCTTTGAGCATATTTATCTTATTGCTGCAGCGTTTTGGATTTTTATTACAAATCAATTGAAGCATCATTAGCATAATTTATACAAAGCGTTCGCTTAATGAACGATCGCATGGCTGGATTTGCCCTCGGGCAATTGGCTGCGCCCTGGATGCCATGTCAGCGAAACTCTCTAAGCACGCTCACGACAAGATCAGACCTGACTTGAACTGAGGCCTGAGCTTCACATTCTTGTAATATCAATTCAAAGTTTAAGCTCTCTAATTATCGAGATATATAAATGAAACTTGAATAGATACCACCAAAAGTATCTCGGCTAACTAGACTTTATTCTCTCTCAATGTGGAATTCGGCGCACAGTGCGCCAGGTCGTCTAAACCCCGTTGTAGAAGTCCAAACGAAGGCCTAATCACGATCATCAGTCAAATTGCAAATCCGCCGCTCGAACGGCGCCCTGACAATTGCAGTTGTCTTGTCTCGGGCCGTCTGGCGTCTTAGGCTTGGGCTTGGGCTTGGGTTTGGATTGGGACTTGGGCTGGCAGCTTGTCGCTTTCCTGCGCCCATATCTTGAACAGCGATCGGTCACGTAGCGCCCGCTGCATTTTGTGGCCAAATGTAGCGCCAATTGCTACGCATTTGCGAGCACCGAGGCGCCTATAACAAATGCCAATCGTGTCGTGGACGACGCCAGCGATATTTAATTGTTTCTGCGGCGGCAACTTATCGGGGAATTCCAATCGGAATTTTTAATTTCTGCAAGGCCTCAGCCAACAGCAGTGGCTCCTTGTCTGATGAATGTCACTGCAGAATGCATAAAGACCACAGCAGCGGCAGCAGCTGTTGCTGCTTCTACTTCTGCTGCTGCTGCTGCTGCTGCGCTGCTGCTGCTGCTGCACTACTGCTGCTGTATGCAAATATGAGACAAAGGCAAAAGCTGCGTTGGGGCAGCAGCATCAGCA
Organism: Drosophila koepferae; assembly: GCA_030914345.1. Classification (NCBI taxonomy): domain Eukaryota; kingdom Metazoa; phylum Arthropoda; class Insecta; order Diptera; family Drosophilidae; genus Drosophila; species Drosophila koepferae. The sequence goes on along the minus strand of JAUESR010000197.1, from coordinate 10,928,470 downwards.
TCTGAAAAGTTGGCCAACTGTAATTACCGGCCCCAGCCACAGTGACAACTTTTTCACACCTGTTAAAACAAGTTAATTAGCAGCTCGCAAAAATATACATACATGTGTGTGTATATGTATAAGTGAATAGTAAAAATCTGAAAAAAAAGGAAAAATATAAAAATATTATTAAAACAAAAAGTGAAACAACAAACACTGAGAGCTGGCTCGAGCCTATGGGAAAGTTTCTAATTAAATGATTGTCATCTGTTGTGCGCGCCTGGCCGGCCAGTGGACAGCGCTGAGCGCTGACCACCACAGATGAGCGCCAGCAGCAGCAGCAGCAGCAGCAAACAGAAACAGAAACTTTTGTCATTATGCAGCGAGTGCTAAAAAAAATAGCAAACAACAACTGAAATTATTAGCCAAGATGAGGCTGATGGCGATGGAGGCGAGGCGAGTTGTTGGCCAGCCAGCGCCACATGTTGGTTTTTGCATGGACAACAACATAATCTCGTATAGCGTTTGAGTATCAGCTTGAGTGTGAGTCCATGTGTGTGTGTGTGTGTTTTACTGGCAATGAGGTCATCCTCATCATCATCATCGTCATTATTATCTGCAGCAGCAGCACCAGCAGTAGCATACATCATCTGTAATAAAGTGCCAAAACAACAAAAAAGAAACATTAAAAAAATATCCAAATAAAACTAGCTTTGCCTCCAGTTGGGGCGCTACAAGGTGGCAAATTTAACAGCTTCGCCATTTAATAAATAATAACTAATGGAAAACATGTGAGCTTTGGCAACCATGCCAACTTAATTAAGAGCCAGCGAAATCGCTGAAATCTGCGAGTAATTAAGCTCAGAGAATCAGAGAATCCTCATGAGGAGTCGGGACGACGCAAGCATTAAGCTCTGATCAGGTTTTTGATTAACGATTTCATATCTTCTGATTGGAATATATAAATTATCATACATCTATTTGTACATCTAGCAATGCATGCCGCAACTGAGAAAATGAGAAAGCTTTTAAAGGCGCGGCAATTTGACTAACAAACTGAGAGGACTCGATTAGCATTTTCTTTAGTATTATCTGCGCAAATAAATGTTTTCTAATAAATAAGAATACGCACAATCAAAATAGTAAGTTAGTTGTTAATTAGTCAAATAAATCTAATATATTTTAATACATTTAATATAAATTTCACATTTAAGAAATAACAGATTTGAGATAATGGCAAAGAGGAAATGTAATCCGAGAATTGGACCCATACGATTATTAATAGATCATGTAGCTAGCTGGCATTAATAAGATAGTATAATAATAATTGGAAAATCTTGAGAATTTAAAAAGAAAATAAGAGCTTTTCTCATAAGCAGTAGAACTGTTAAATCTATCGATGGAAGCAACCATCAAGTAGAGCCACGAGCGAAGGTTCTGCAGTTCAATGACTTCAGATTCGGCTCATTGACTGAACTTCAAATTAGCTGTGACTTTAGTTTCCTATTTAGAATCCACAAAGAAAAGTTTGGATTCAATTTAAGTTTCTGAATTTGGTCAATTATTGTAAATGCAACATAGCTTCAAGCGTCATTCCGCTTGCTTTTCATTAAGCTAAAAACAATTGTTGGCAAAAGCGAAGGGAAACGAAAGCCTGGAGGTTAGGAAAGACTTCTGGGACAGCTGAAAATCGATGCATTTCGAATGGAGTTGAGTTCATTAAGCGGCCGTTGAAGTGCAGCACGCAAAAGTGAAACTTGCCAATCGCCAATCGCTGGCATCTGTGGGCGGTGGCGTTGGGCGTGGTGCTATCATTGCTGTTAGTTCAAATCAACGGCGGAAGGGGAGTGCTACAGGGACGCTGTCCAAAAGGAAACCCAGAAAACAAGGAACTACAACGAAAGCAAATCAACCAAAAAAGGGTTAAAAAAGCAATAAATAAAACAAGCATCGACGGCGACAGCGAAGCTATTTGCTGGGACAGCCGGGCTGATGCAGAGATCTGGAGAGCTGGAGAGCGGGAAAGGGGTACGAGGCAGGGGCTGCTGCAACCCTGTAACAGGCAAATCGCCAAACGAATACCGTGGGGATACTGCTTGCTTGTCTTCTCTGTGTGTTTTTTGTCATACGACCGCCCCCTTCCAGCTCTATCCCTCTCCCTCTCTCTTTCTCTTTCTCTGTGTATATATGTGTTTTTGCATGTGTGTGTGTGTGTGTGTGGCATTTTCATTTTGTAAATTTGTTTTGCTTGTTCCGTTTGGCTTCATTTCCGTTTCCTCGCACTCGCCCCCGCCACCACCAGCCACTTTTAATGGGAACGAGCATGGGGCATTGGGTAACAAAAAAAAAAAAAAAAAAGACAAAGTTATTCTGCTCAGCAGAGCTGCTGATGTCCTGCTCCTAATCATATGGTGTCGATAAGAAAGTGCGTGTGAAAAGGGTTTTTCTGGCTGCATAAATTTGAATTATAATATTGCAATGCTCAGTCGAAGCTACAGAGCTGACAGCAACAAGAAAGGCGGGACGACAGCATCAGCGTCGTCTCCAGCTTCAGCTTCAGCGTCAGCGTCAGCTCCGTTGGACTGGTCAGGGCGCTTGCTGTGTGCAATTTGTGTGCGGAATATGTTCCGGCATATATTATGGAGATTTTTCTTTCTTTCCGGCTGGAGCGCTGCCTGCCAATGCATGATATAGTAGCTACGACTCCACTCACTCACACACTCGCATATATACATATGTATGGATATATTTGTGAGTCTTGCAAGTATCCGTGTTCTCATATCCTAGTGGGGATTTGCCTAAATCAAAAGTGCGTGCTTTTGAATTTATCAAGGTGCTGGCGCTGTCCGCCGTTGGCTTGGCCCGCCCCTGACTTGTTTGTTTGCCTAGCTGCGGTTCGAGGATTCCGGGCGGGTTTTTCGGTTTGTTTTGTTTGGCAAACGCCGTGATTTATGGCCTCGAAAGTTTTTGGCGTTTGTTATGGAACTCAGCGCGTGCCAAGACTTGGATTAGGGATCATGCTGGGCCGCGGCACACTGTTGGGGTGGCTGATGGTCAATCCAATTCATATACATACACATATAAATATATAAATTTGTATTTCGACAATTTGTAAGGGCTATAGAAGCGCTGTGGCCAGCTTAGCCCCGAGTTAGTAGTTGTCGAGCCGTTTGCCGTTTGCCGTTTGCCATTTGGCGACCAAAAGTGCAAAACATGACACTTGGCGTTTATGTTAATCACCTGCGTGAAAGCCTGGGCAGCTGCAACTAGAAGGAGTCATCGCCATGTTCTACACCAATGCTGACAATGACAAATACGCACACGAGTCGCACCAGCCATCGCAGCCAACTGTAGCCCCCAACTCGCAGCTAATATATGCAAAAGAAACCATGCGAGAGGACAGAGAGAGAGAGAGAGAGAGAGAGAGAGAGAGAGAGAGAGAGAGATTTGCACTTTTTGGCTAGCAGGAAAACGCAGCTAATGAGTTGAATTGAACATCGCTTGAGAACTCATTAAACGCACTCTGCAGCCGGCTAGTGGCCAGAGTCGCTGATAATGATGAATTTCCATAAGTCGCCAAGACGCACCACAACCACATCCACAGCCGCCGCAACAGAACGCGACTCGCACATTAATCTTCGCCAGACACGGAGCTCCGATGGCTATGGCGGTTGTCGGTCCTCGGTTTGGCGGTTGCCAGCGACTGCATCTCTGCCTTGTGGCCATTAGGTTGTTATTGTTGCTGTTGTTGTTGTTGTTGTTGTTGTTCTGGCTGTTGCCCGCTGTTGTGTTGACATGCGTATGTGTTGTTAATTGCGAAAAAAGGATTACAGGCAGACGGTGCGACGACGCGTCGTTGCCAGCTTGTTGAAGATTACACGAGCAGCGTTTAGAAAGTTGAACTGCATAAATAGGTCTCAAGATTAGCATATATGTATTGGCTAGCAATCCGAAATATCTAGGAGACATCGATGTATTAAGGCGTTAAAAATTCCCAGACATCAAGATGATTTCGAATGGAACATTTGAAAAGGAGAACCGCAACAACAGTGCAATACATTAGAGATGAAACTAGGAATTGTATTTGCTAAATAAAATCTATGAATAAATGCACAATATAGTAGATATAGTAGATACATCATATTTATTGGAAATAATTATAATATTTATAACTAATTATAAAACACTTATGGCTGTTTATATGTTTTAATTTCTATCAACTAATGAAACTAATTTTTGATTTCTTTAATAGTAATCAATTTAAATAGAACTCTTTTTGATTTAATAAATGTATTGCAATGAATATTCTGTCTATTATAAGCGACCTAATCAAGTGTGCATTCATTTCAAAAAATCATTTAATTAAGAATACAAATTGCAATATAGAACAAATTTTTACTAAAATTAAGAACAAAGCGAAGAAAGACACAAGGTATTCAAATGATATTCATATATGTATATCCATCTGACCAGATCTAATGAATGACCAAGTAATTTTCAACTCTGTATTGTCTTCAAGTCTATCTTTAGCGTCATAGCAGCAGAAATCTAGAAAAGATGTTATATATGTATGTTAGAGATGGGCATGGGCCATGTCATGCATCAAAAAGTAGACTCATGACCATCTCTAATGTATGTAAATAATACGAAATGTAATTATAATAAAAGTTAAACATTTTCGTAAATGTAATAAACGCAAAAAAATAAATAGCATGCAATCATTTAATCATGTTCTGCTATCAACAACACACAAATATGAAAATGTAATTATTATCTTATGATGATAATAAAGGCTTTTAAAAAGAAGATTTGCTGGGTAAAATTATATTTATTATATAATTATATATATTAAATTATATTTTTTGCTTAAACGTTTTATCTGCTTTCGTTAAACGTTTCTGCCATCGAAGAATTTGTGAACATAATTATCCAAATCTTAAATAGAATAAACTTTAACATTTTGTCAAGCTGAATCAAATCATACTCAATTGTCAATTGCCAGCGCGTATGTTTTCTCTTCAGACCATATACAATTTATTGCATGCTCGCTCTCCTAGTGCGCCTCATGCTGAACACTCATTTTGCACTCGAGTCACACGCCCTCTGATAATTAGTAGACATGCCCATTTAGAGGTTGTCCATTTGCAGGCAGCTGGACCCAGCCGGAAAGAGGCAACATTTCGGGCACGACATAAATCGTGAGGTCGAGCGTCGTTTGCAATTAGCAGCGCGCTCCGATGTCGAACTCTTAATCAAAAGTATTGAGACCCAAAAACTGTGGTCCTTTTATGGGCCACACTCATGGCGACAAGCACACACACACACACACACAGACACACAACACACACTCAGATAGATATGTAGTGAGAACAATGCGAGAGCAACAACAAACGGCAGCTACAAACATGCGGATGTCCTCTGACACTTCCTGTTTTTCTTATTCACTGATTTTTATTCGCTGTTTGAGGATACGCAAATGACCCATTTGGGGGATGTTATTACTACTACAACAACGGGGCCAACCCGTCGACTTCTACACCCCAGGCCCAAGCTACCTCTCTCTCTCTCTCTCTCTCTCTCTCTCTCTCTCTCTCTCTCTCTCTCTCGGAGGCTGGCGCTGATGCTTGGCTTTGGCATTACGGCACAAGCCAAATGGGCACATAAAAAGGATAAAGAAATTATTTTCACATTGAATACACGAGCTAGCTGCCATGATAAGAGATACACAGTGAGAGGAGGAGAGCTGGAGAGGTGGGGAGAGGAGCAGTACCAAATCCATTGATGTAATTTTTACAATGTTGCGTCTTGAGATTCTCTGGCGCCGTTTCAAGCTCTGCAATTTCATGGCTCCGAAACGAGCGCGCGGGGAGTTGTTTGCCGTTGCTGTTGTTGTTTGTTATTGTTGCTGCTGCTGCTGCTGCTGCTGTTATGAGGGGAGCTTTTGTTATTATTTAATAGTGGCCATCCCGCCTGCTGCTGTTGTTATTATTGTTGTTAGTGTGCCATCGTTGCGGTCAAAGGTTGCGCATACGACACGTGCCACATCTACAATTCGCCCAACAGAGCTGCCAACACAAAAATAGAAGTATATTAAGGAACTTCGCCTGTTGTAGTCCAATGCAACTGACTATGCAATACTCTACTTGCTAACCGAGAGGCTAGAGTCCATGTCATCTGACTTTTATTATGATATGGTATCGAGGAGCACATAAACTCTTTTCGCTCTGTGTACAGAGTATGGGAACAGGCATGCAAAGTCAATGAGAAAAATTGCAACGCGTGCCAATAATTAAGTTGCCCTAACGAACTGCTGTGCCTGCATGAGTGAGTGAGCGAGTGACTGAGCGAGAAAGAGAAAGAGAAAGGGAGAGTGAGTGTGCGAGTGAGAGCGATGGCTGTGCAACCCTTTTAGGCAGGGGCATCAAATTGCAAGGCTGCGTGCAGTTGGTGCTTCTTTGTTAAGCGGCCAGGCACGAGGATGAGAATCGAGAGTCGAGAATGAGAATGAAATGAGAATGAGAATGAGAATGAGAATCAGTCGGAGCATGAGGACGACGTTGAGTAGAACGACGACAACCTTTCAGGTTTTTGTGTGCAGTGTGCACAGCTTTAGTGTCCTGCTGTCCATTGTGAGCAACCATTGTTGTGGGTGTTGTTGTTGTTGTTGCCGCTTGCGTTATATTTGGTACGCCCTTTGTTGTTGCCTGCGCTTTGTTTGCCATTCTAAAAATTAAATGCACAAAAGGCGGATTTTATTTCATCAACAAAACGGGAAGCAGCAGCTTCTGTTGTTTGTTAAGCATCGCCCACGCAACAACAACAACAAGGACAATAACAACAACAACAACAACAACAACAACCACAACAGAAGGAGACATTTTTTTTGCGCTTGGCTTTTGTTGCAGTCGACGATGAGTCGTCCCCTCGCATCTACTGCGGAAAACCACAATAAAAACAACAAACGCTCTAGAAACAGACGTTCCACTCAACGCAGCTGAGGTCTCTAGCTCCAGCCCCGCTCCTCTCCCAGTGCTATGTGCTATGTACCCAGCCTCTACCTTTGTGCGCTCTTCCTGCATTTCATTCATTTGAGCGAGTCTTGCACAAAGGTAGAGAAATGAAAACTGCTGCGCTCTGCATTGTTTTCATTTGTGGTTCAGCTCTTTGGTTGGGGTTGGGGTTGGGGTTGGGGTTGGACCTGAGGTTGGGGCGAGGCTTCGGCTTTCCAGCTACATTTATTTTTGTTTTCAGCATTTTTCTTTTTTTTAGAATATGGTCAGAAATTGCGTACCTAGTCCCCTTTCAGCTGAATTTGAATTTGTTTGCAAACATACGCTAAATGTGCTTGGCCTATGATAAATTGTAGTTTGTACTTGACATACATACGTTGTCGCAGCATATTTCTTGAATGGCTAACAGTGCCAACATTGCAGAAGATACTTTCCATATCTGATATATTCAACTTTCATATTTGAAATTACTCTTTAAATTGAACAAATTCTTTATATTTAATATAATTGTCGGGTAGTTCTTACTCTTGTCTTAGTTTTGATTCTCTCTCTCTCTCTCTCTCTCTAAATATTCAAAATAGTTCAGCTCGCTCTCTTTTAGCACACTCGTTACGCTTCAACTCAGCTGAATCCCCTGTAGGATCAAGTGTAACTGTTTTCGGGCTCTCTTTGCTCTCGAGTAGGACTTGCTCGCAGGCACTTAAGTAATTGTAACTACTTGGCCTGACTGATATTGCCTATTTCACAAATTATTATGAGGCCCATTCTGTGCCCGTTGATGCCGTTTTGCCATTCCCATTTCCGAGGGCCTTGCTATTGTTGTTGTTGTTGTTGTTGTTGGTCTTTACGCCTGTTGTTTAACGGCTTGATGGCAAAAAACGACGCCAACGATGGCTATGAGCCTCATCGCATTCAATTATTTCGGCATTGTGTTTTCCTTCATGTATCTGTATTTCAGTCTCTCTGTCTGTCTGTCTGACTGACTGTCGTTCGCTCTACCCGAGGGCTAGGCGGGTGGGTTTGTTTTTTTTTTTTTTGGAGCACAGTTGGGTTGAATGGGTGTCGGAACTGGCGTGGTGCGTACGCCGGAGTTTAATCTTATCAGCCAGCTAAGATCGCCCGGGTCCAAAACTACTTCATTTGACTCGCTCAAGACGAGGGCGATGGCGAGGTGAGATGACTGCGAAAGCGTATTGCATAATTTCACAATTTTCCATTTGATGCTCGTTTTGTGCTGCCGCCGTCGAGATGTTTGTCTAATCAACTGTCATTTGTTTGACGTTTCCCTGAGGGCAGGCAACGTCGCTAGCACTGCCGCCGGGACGCGCCAGGACGCGCCAGGACACAGTGCGCATCGTCGCCATTGCCACTCTTGTTGATTACTGCGGGGTGTGCGTCGTTAGATGGCAACAAAAAAGTTAAAAGCCCAGCCGCGTCGCACCTCCCGCTCCCAGCCGCTGTGCCTCTGCCCGTTGCTGTTTCCCGGTGACAATGACAACAAAACGTAAACGTAAAGCCAAATGTTGTTTTCAGTGAATTTGATGACTTTTATGTGCGTTTAGACAAGAGATCAGGCGCTTAAGATGGCCATGGGGTTGCTCGTTGTCGCTTGTCGCTTGTTTCGCTTGTTTCGCCTGTTGTTTTGTTGCTTGTTGTTTGCATGCCCATTGTGTGGTGTCCATGTCAATTGGCTTAAGGCGCTTAAAATGATTTCTAATTGGGCAACCAGTCCACAAAGAGTGCTCAGCGTCTGCATAACTTTACCTGAAATCGGCTATTTACGCAATCAAATAAATTACTTTCAGTCTAATAAGCTCATTCCATGGAACTCATTTTAATAATTCAGAGAAATGAACACTTTTAATATAAATCGTTTTAGTGTTGTCTTTTACCAAGCGAGAGCCTTCAAGTAATTATAGAATGCATATATTAAGGAATACTTCACTTATTGAAATGTTTCACTTCCTCAATCGAAATGCTTCGTATAATGACTTTATTTAAATGTATTAAATAGGTATTAGTTATCCATGTAAATATAGGGAGAGATGTATCTTCTTGATCTGTCTGTATAACCGTAGATATACAGGCAAAATTATAGCAATAATTTGGCGCATTCAAATCCAGTTTATTTCAGATAATATACGAATGTTCTCGCTTCCAGAAAGGCGGCAAAGCAATATTAAACTTTTATATAATATACAACTAACTTTGTCCAATTTAGCTATTTGTATTTTTTATTTATTTGTTTTTTTTTTTTTCGTAGTTGCGAAATATTACCAAATAAATCTAGTTTAATAATGCTTTTTTTTTTATCAATTTATAGATTTTTTAACTTTAGTTATTTTATCACGTCCTAAGGCTCGACTCAGCAAAAGTTGAAAAAAGTTTTTATTTTATATGTTATACGATTTTTGTTTATTTTAAATATAAATATAATGAAAACTGATTCAAGTTTTAGCTGAAATTCAGTTGAAATCGCAACATTTTTTCTTTTTTTTTTTTAAATACTGCAATATTATTGCAGAATTAAAATTTTTGAATATAGTTAAACTTGAAACTCTTTTCCAACTAAGGCCTTTTACTATTTGCAGCCTTTATTTTGTATTTTCTTTTAAATTATTTTGTATGTAGCTGATAATCTAGATAATAATATTTGTTCTATTGTTGGTTTTGTCTTCTTTGTAGCGCAGTATTTATTTTGGGAGGCTCGGTTTTTGTTTTTTGTTGTTATTTTTTTTTTTTCGCGGCAAAGTGTCACATAAATTCCAATTATGTCAAATGTAATATTTTAATAAACACTTTCGCAAAGACAGCGCTAAGAGTGCGCAAGACAATAAATCTCTTGGCCCGGCCACTGAGCTGCTTGGCTGGGCAGTGTCAAAACGCGCAAGCGGGCAATTAATTAACGCCTCATTAAAATGAAGCCGCTGTCGACTTGGATGCCCGTCCCGACCATGTGGATGAAAAGTTTGCTCGACAAATGTGAGAAAATGCCAGACGAACGAATCCGCTTGGGCAGGTAGTTGAGAAAGGCATATGCAGATGCAGAGGCAGGGGCTCGATGTAGGGCAAGGCATGAGGCAGGCCTTGGTCACATAACGGTTCAGCAACTTATCGATGGCTTAATCAGCTCGCCTGACTGGGGCTGGCTCGCATAATGGCTTGATAAAGAGCTGGCAGCTGGCTGGCAGCCCAACTAGAAGCCAAATCCCAGTTGGAACATTGAAAATCAGCTCAAATTGCCATTACGGTTTTCGGGCCAATGGCAAAGGTAGATAAGGCGAGCTGCACTGTGAGGATAATGCAGAAGTTACACCCAAAATGAGATTGTTTTCCTTGCCACAATTGGTGTAAGTGTGTGTGTGTGGCATGTTCTAGCAATACATAGACAAAGTCATATACATATCTGTATATTTGTATAGATATGTATATATATTTATATGCCCATGTTCCATGTGGCAGTTTCAAAGGGTTGCGCTACCCACAACCTACGATTCGCTACATTCCCTGGGGCAACATTTTGCGTTTTGGTTTATGCGTCAGACGCAAAGATGCCGCCGTCATTGTCTTGAGCCGAGTCTCTCCCACTCTCGCTCTCAGGGCTCGCTCAGCTCCATCGGCCCAGTCGGCGGAGGGAGAAAGAAAGCGTAGTGTATAAAAAATTGCATTTTTAATTATCAGCTACGCGCCCGCAGGTTAGAAAACTAATTCCGAAGCAACCCCAAGTTGTCAGAGCTGTGCTGGCTTTCATTTGAAATTATGCGACCGGCCAGCCGCAGAGCCAGGCCAGGACCATTGAAAGGTTGTCGAAGGAGCTGGGACTTGGGCGGGCTTACCTGACGCATTGATTTGACTTGTAGAACATCGCCAATTATTGAACTTTTACAGCGAAAGTATTTGCATAAAAAGGTGCTCTAATTGAATACGCCTCGTCTGCTAGGGCATGGAGCATGCAGCGTTGAAAGGATTTGCCCCACAGGATATGCTGGGAAATTAAAAAAAAAGAAGAAAATAAAAAATAAAGCGACAGCCGCCCTCGCAACAGCAGCATCCACTATAATAAGAAATTCAAATAAACCGCGCGCTGTCATCTTAAGCTATGCCACGCCTTCTCCTAACACACGCCCACGCCCACGCCCACGCCGCAGCCGTTGCCCGCGCCTCCTCCTTCAGGTTCAGCTGGCGCTGCTTTTCCCCATTGTGGGTTTTGCTAAACTTGAGCTTAGCAGCTTTGCCGTCGTCAGGACTCCGCCTGGCATGGCCCGCATTTGTCGCTCTTCTCATTCAGGTCCTTGCCGTTGCTGCCGTCGCTGCCATCGCCCATGCTCAGGCCGTTTGCCTGCACGCCGCGTCCTTGCGCACTTTCCAGTCGACAGGATTTCTCAAAGATAAGGGAATTGCTCTGTCAAGTAAAGTGATATATGGTCCGAAAGGACTTCAATTTATACAATTTCTCTTATTTTTTCCGCTACTTTTTGCGTTTTTCTGTATGCTCTCCATGCTGTTTGTTGTTGTTGTTTTTGTTGTTTTTTTTTTTTTTTTTCAGTGCCATTGCCCATGCTGCTGCTGCTGCTCCTGTTGTTGTTGGCTTCGGTGGTGTTGAAGCTGAGTTGGATTCGGTTGGGTTGGGTTGGCTTTGCGTTGGGTTGGGTTGGGTTGCGTTCGGTTTGCTGTCATGCCAACCGTTGGAAGGAGGGGACTTTTTCGGGGCTGCTGCTACAGCTACGTTCCTCTCGACAAAAATGCGAATATGCGAGTTTAGTTTATTTTTGTGCTTTTAGACAATTTTCATTTATTTGCTGGAGTTGCCTTTCGTGCGGCTCGGAAAAGCAATACGTAAAATGAGAAAATAAGAAAATAAGAATTCATGACCTTCGGTATGTGCTATAATTTAATACACTACTCCGACCAGCAACGCAAGTTATTTGCTTTATTTTCCCTTTTTGGTCGGCTGCGATAAGTTGTGGATCATGAGTGTGAGCGGGATAGATAGGAGCGAGTTACAGAGAGGAGATTAGAGAGAGAGAGAGAGAGAGAGAGAGTGAGAGGGAGAGTCAGAGGAGAGCCCAGCGCGCAATAAAGTCTCAAGCAACGAGTAAGGAGCAGCGACTAGGAAATGGAGTGTGCCAAGTGGGGTTCCCTATAATATCATATTCCGAGCTAGCTCTCACTCGTTCCTTGTAATAGTAGATGAATTTGAAACATGCTTAAGCCAATATGCTCGGCATTTGTCAAATAGATTCCACCTCAACGTTTTAATGGAGCTTTATGGCATTACATGTGGAAATTAAAAAGGAAAAAAGAAAAAAATAAATAAGAATTTTTTCAGCCGGGAGAAGGTAGGGACAAAGTGGCATTAATAGAGTTCTCTTGTCTCGCTGTTGCGAAACAGAAAATATGCATTTTAATTTTAATAAACAAGACCAAATGGCGTCTAGCCGATTTATGCGACTGAGGCGACGTCAATAACTGGAGTAGACGACAATGGCGGCGGCCGACTGTGCCAATGGAGATGAAACCAATTTGCTAACCGAGTTGGGGGAGGTGCAGATGCTGATGATGGAGCTGACTGTAAGATGAACTTCAAATCTGGCGCGAAATGAATAGCTTTGCGAGTGAATGAAGCACTGCCGGGTTGAATAGCTGTCGGCATGGATGAGTCCATGACTTGGCAGACTGAACTAGTACCCGAGCCAGAAGCCGCAGCAGTAGCTGTCATCTGCAGCGCCAAGCGAGCTGGCCTGCAATTGACAGGCGCATTGTGCGGCAACTGTTTTTAGGACTCGCCAACAAAACGAGCGCCGCGCAACAGGGGCCCGCTGCTGCTGCTGCTGCTGCTGCTGCGATTGCGGCAGCGACATAGACCCAAAGATCATTCAGTTATTGAGGGTGGATTGTCCAAGGTTCAAGCAGACCTTTAAAGCAAAAATAATCCAGTGAGCCATGCAATCGCAATGCGCAGACTGCGAATTTGCGTTAAATTATAATTAGAATTTCTTTTTTATAGCCAATCACGCGCATGTGTGTATGCGTGTGTGTGTGTGCGTGTGTCATTGTGGGCGTCTGCCTTTTGTTGTTGTCGCTGGCGCTGTTGTAATGTGTCCTTGGGGCGTCATTTAATTGCTTTTACCAATTTGATTTTCAAGTGCCATTAAGCTCGGCACGCCCAACCGCCCAACCGCCCAGCCACCCGCATGTGCCGGAAAGTGAGAGCGAAACGATGAAAGTCGACGGTTGCCTACGTTTAGCTGCAAGTGGAAGTGAAAGTAAACGCGCGTGCTTCAATTAATTGGAAAATGAATGAAATTTCCCCCGTTCGTACGCTCGGCAAACATCCTCTCTAGGCAGCCCCAGGGCAGTTCATTGTCTATTTTCGGCCAGCGCAGGCTCAATGAAAATGCAACGCGTGACAGTTGTTGCTGCAGCCCGAAAAATGCCAGCCCAGCCCAGCTCCGAGACCGCGACCGCGACCAGGCCCCGCCCCAGCCCTGTTGGGCCCCATAATTAATCGCGTATGTGCGCACAGCAAAATTATTAATTGCCACAACTGGCAACTGTCGCCATGTTTGTTGCCCCCATCGTTCAACAGAGCAGGGGGTCAGCAACGGCAGCAGCAGCAGCAGCAGCAGCAGCAGCAAACAGCACGAACCTGACGCTGTCGTCGCTTCGCATTTTCGAACTGAAATCTGACGATGGGGCGGTCTGTCGGGCTGTCTGTATGGCGGTAAGTCTGTGGCTGCCATGTTATAAGTCGCATGCAACATAGCGGCTAATTGTTAGCAGCTTCCTCCGCGATCCTCCGATGCTTATTAATAGAAAATTAAAGCAATTATCAGTGCAAACGACAAAAAATATGGCAAGGAAATCGACTGAGGAGCTGCTGCTGCTGTGGCTGTGGCTGTTGTATTTTATTTTATTCCTCTTGTTGCTGTTGTTGCATGAGTAATTTTTGTGCCACATGGGGCACGGCAATGACAAAAACACGCAGCACCAGCTAGAAATGAAGCAGGAGAGAGATCTTAGCGCGCATCGTTGCATTCGCATGAAATTAATTACTTTTGGCACTTTTCATTGAGCAAACATTTCTTTTGGTTTGCTTCTCGCTTGTTGTTTCATTCAGCGCCCCGAAATGAAAAATCGTTGTAGAAATTAATTACGCGCCAACAACAGCAACCAGAAACCAACAGTCAGCAACAACAACAACAACAACAAATGCAGACAACATTTTGCTAAGCACACGAAGAAGATGATGAAGAAGAAGAAGATGACGAAGTCAAAGAAGATGAAGAAAATCATCATTGGCGCACTTCAAACGCCCGCCAAAAAGCCAAAGCACTCGAGTCTTCTTTAGTCATTCACTCCTTCATTCATACGCTTCATCTATCGGCCAAGCAACCATCCATCCATCCATCCATCCAACCGTTCGTGCAGTCCGTGAAATCTCCTATCCATCTGCTCTTCAGTCGGCGTTTTCAATGCCAAACACAAACGCAAACTGGAAATGCGAACGCAGGCTAATTAAAGTGGTGTCCACCCACCAACTGAGCCACAACGAATTCCAATCGCAGCTGAGCAACTTGGTCAACTGGATACTTCCTTGGTCCATCTGCTTGATGGCCGAAGCGGCGCTTTTGTTGCTGCTCTATCGATTTGCACATTTTATGAGATTTTTGTGGCCTCTTCGACACAAGCATCAGCCGCAGCTTCATTTGACGTTTGAGCTCTGCGGCATTGATCTATGCAAATACTTTCAGATATACAAATCATAGCAAAGCTATTAAAGTAGACTTATGGAGTAGACAATAGGCTTATGAAGAAGCATTCAGGTTGAGCCTTTAATACAGTTGAATACTAAACATTAATAGAAAAACTAAAATAGAAAAAAAAAAAAAATTTAAATAAAAAATGAATGTGAATGTTTAACAAATATTATTTGTATTTGTAATTAAGCTAAGCCCTGTTGTATTTATTTACATATATATATATATATTTTTTATTTTTTTTTTTGCATAAATTTATTCAATACGATAATCCTATACAAATAAATGCTTTCAAATTTGTTTGGATGTTTTTAATTAATAAGAAAAAGAAATAAAAATGAATAAACAAAATCAGAAAATAAATATATAAAACGAATGCATATTAGGAAAATTATTATTAATTATTAAATTTACTTCTATATTTATTAAATATAACCTATTAATTTCAATTTGGAATAACCATATCTAACTTATTAATAAATGATAAATGTTTAATTTTTTAAAGTTATTTATAAAACATATACGTATATATGTTTATAACTAATTTAATAATAGCATAAATTTTACTTTTATTATTTTTTTATTCATATGTTTTGTTTTATATTAATATATTAATATACATTAATTAATATTAATATATTTAAAAAGTTGCCTAATAAAATAATATATAATGAATAATTACATTTGTTATTTTTTTATAATACGAACCCATTGAAAATGGGAAATCAGGGCATAATGTTTGTTCTTTCTTTTCTATTCTATATTCACAAGGCATTGAATTCTGAATTAAATATATTTAAATTTAATATAGCAACATTTTTTTTTTTTTCTTTTTTTGTAATTTACAAGCCACACATATATTCTAAGATACCTAAGCACATGTCTGTATACAATATACCCTACACAGCATTGATGTTTAACGACTGAAAGGCATATTTATTAAGACTTGAAAATACTCAGCTGTCCGCTGCTCCACCTTTTTTCCCTTTTGCCAACATTTGTGAAAGACTGCAGGTTTAAAAAATAAAAAAAATAATAATAAAAAGCAAAAAAGCATTGGTAATAATTATATTTTAGTTTTATGGCCTGCAAAAGTGACCGGCCCACCGAAAATGGTCAAGTGTCCAGGCCTGAACCTCCGGCCGTGTGCCATAAAACACAAACTGTTGCATAAATGACACCTCGACGTTGGCCAGTCGGCGAGCTGGTGAGCTGGTGAGCCGGTGAGCTGGTGAGCTGTTGAGCCGGAGAGGCGATTCCCGAGCTGTTTCGAGAGTTTATTAAAAGCGCTTTCCGTTTTACTGACATCTGAGGGCTGGAGTGGGAGGTCGTCGAATAATTCAAACAAATTGACAGCCGCACATTACGCAATGGAAACTGCAGCGCTGCACTTTTGCAATGCACAATGCCAGCCACCAAAATGTGTTGCCAGAGCCAAACCGATACCAGACTCCGATACCTAGGAGCAGGGAGCAAGCGTGGGCGCGGAGCGGGGCCGAGCACAGAGACAAATCTAATTGCCGAATGCAGTCGATGCAGAGTGCAAAATCATGTCAACAGCAATTTTCCATTGTTAACTGCGCCGAAAGCAGCAGATAGTAGAGCGAGCGCAGAGTGAGAGAGATGTTGATATAGATAGAGCTGGGAGAGAGAGAGAGAGTGGATTGCTGGGATTCTGGGCGGACAACCCTAATAGCAGAGTGAGCAGGCAGAGCTGTAAGTGCGTATACTTGATTATGGTTTTATTAGCACAGGGTTGTCTTGGCTGTCGCTATGGATGTGGCTATGGCTGTGGCTGTGGCTGTGGCTGTGGCTGTCGCTATCGCTGCCTTTGGCATTTCTTTGGCTAATTTCGTAGAAAATCCTTGGCACTTAAATTTCAAAACTAAGTAAATCCCATGCCATGCCCAGACATTCCCTCCACTGCGCAGATAGTGCGGCGACACCAGCACAGATTGCCACGTACAACTTAATGCGGTCTAAGTGCAATAATATTACTTTACTTCATTTATTTTGCGCAAAAATATAACAAAGATGTGACAGCCAAGACGACGATGAAGCAGAAGCAGAAGCAGCAGAGGAGGACCATCCTGGCTGAAGCTGGAGCTGAGCACGCAATAATGATGATGTCATTGTCAATGGAAGCAGCAACAACAACAGCATTGTCAACGACGCTGGCAAAGCAAAGCGAACCAGAGCAGATGTAACTGAATTAAGCATTAAGTGCGGATATATAAACAACCCTACCGAAAACTGAATGCGTGGACCTGCTAGATGGAACCAGACGCGCGGAGCGAGCAGAAGCTCTGAGCAAAGTTCGTCTTAAAAACGGAAGGAAGCATAAAATAAAATGCAGCAGCAGCAGCAGCAGCAGCAGCAGCAACATCATCATCATCGACATCATCATTATTGACAAGAATGCAGCATTGCTTTTTCCATCTCTTACTAAAGCTAACCGTCTCTCTTCTCTCTCTCTCGCTCTGCATGCGAGTGGAAAATATGCAAAGATTTTAAGAAATTATTGCGACTTTTATAATTTTGCCAACACACAAAACACAAATTTGTTGACATGCGCAAAGTATTTGCCACAAAGTGCAATCGATGCACGATTTGTTGTGCTGCACAACGTTTCACAGGCCCTTAAATTCACATTTATATATAAATAAATATATACATTTGTAGTGTAAATGTATGTGTCCATGCATGTTTGAATCGGTGTTGGGTTTATCTGCAATATCTAAATAAATGTGGATGCATTCTTACAGAGCTGTCCGTTTGCGTCATGTTTTGGTTCGCAATTGAATTTACTTCGTTTGTATTTTTGCTGCTGCTGGCTGACACAATGGCATTGGGGGCGTTGCAGGGGCGTGGCCAGTGTCTTGTAAGTTATGTATGAAAATCCTGGCCAAAAGTCAACTGGCAGACAACAAACATTTTTGATTGCAGTCGAATGCATTAAAATTGATTGCGAATTTCAGACTTAGAGTGGAACAATTTATTGACTACAATATGAGAATGGAATATATGAGAAAACATAAAAAAAAAATATATATTTTATATATCTATATTTATATATAATTAATTTTGATTATATAGTTTCAACGAAAGTACTTGAAATTTCTATACAATTTCGACAGCAATTGATTTAAGTTTTTTCGTGCTATAAATATCCACTCAGCTTCTTCTGCATCTTCTTTCAGCCTAATAGTAACACATTTATCTCCAATTTGGATTCACACAATCAACTGAGGTCTACGGGTGCTCTGAAGAAAGAGAGAGGGAGAGAGGGAGAGAGGGAGAGAGCGAGCGAGAGCACTTGAGAATCTGAAGTGCACACATAATCGGATCGTTTAATCTGCATTGGAAATCATTATACCCATTAAAGTCAAGCAGTCCGGGCATACCGCATGACAGGAGTATGGCTACCCGCAGCCACAGTAACCTCACGCATTTTGCAGTTGCTCCACACACACACACACACACACGCACACACACGTACACACACTCGTACACACACTCAGTGGGTTAGTCGAATATATTGACTATAATTTATGCCCGCCGATTGTTTTGAGCACATTCGCACACTTCACAATCTGTTAGAGTTACATTTTTATTGACAAATTGCGTTGATTTTTGCTGGCGGCATCCATGAGGGCCGCTTCCCGATGCCCGCTGGCAGTCGATGGGCTGCGTCAATGGCACTTCAAACTGCAAACGACCGGAACTAGCAATTGTCATTTTTGTGAGTGCCCTCCCGCACGGCAACGCGCATCGACAGCTTGACAATCAAGCAAACAAATTCAATTATGTAAATTTAGACATCAACAGATACACTGGCACAGATATAGATACGGATACACACACACACACACACACACATACTGACACATAAGCATTTGCTGTCATCTAGATGGAAATATAGAGAGGCTGCGTTTGCATATGAATTATGCCAGGAATGCTATAGCCACCGCATATATGGGGCAAGTGCACAGATCCAATGAAAGTGTAAAGCGAAACGAGGCAAAAGTCAAAGCTGCCCTGTGCCACATGACATCTGTAGAGGCTGTTACAGCCGCCGCTGGCCCACGCAGCGAGTGGACGCTATGCCAAGTCTGGCCAGACCAGGGCATGCCACGCCACGCCACGCCACGCCACGTTAATCGCTCTAAATTTTTCATTGTATCAATTGTCAAAACAAAGTTTTGGATTGTCGCTATATGGCCCAAGTCAACGATTCCACATGGAGCTACCTCCTTCCTCTGACACAGACGCTGACGATAGTGACAACATCCATGGTGTTACTTTCAATTGAACTTAATTAAATTTGTAAGTGAATCTAGTGCGGGCTGATGGCAACGGCGATGGCGACGGCGACGGCAACGTCCACGATTGCCGCTCACTTGTTCCCCCCATTTACTGGGGCATTGCATTTCAAGAGACGACAGACACAAGAGCTGACAATGAGGAACTGGAACTTAGATTGGGACTGGGACAAGCGCGAATATCGCACCACGCATCGCATCGCATCGCATCGCATTGAGCTGCACAGCCTTTGTCTGGAGCGACAATTTACATAATTTAAGTCATTTAAATTATCCGAAAACATTTCAATTCATTTCTGTTGCTTGCACCCACTGCCATTGCCACTGCCACTGTCGCTGGCAACTGGCAACTGGCTCTGACTCTGACTCTGGCAACTGGCGCACCCACTCCAAAATTCAAATACAATTCGACTTTGACTCCGACTCCAACTCTGACTCGAGCTTAGCCATTGTAATCGGTGAATGGTCGCGTAGTCTCTTATTGTTGTCGTCGTCTACGTTGTCTGAATGATTTTGCGATTATGTAAAGTGCATTAATGAGCCTCGGACTCATGCCGGAGGCATTGCCAATGAGTGGATGGATAGCTTGACAGCATTGCCATGAATGGGCTCCGTATCACATTACAAAAGACAATGGACACGGCTCAAGAAAGATTTTGGCACCGTTGACAGAAACCGAGCTAAGCAAATTAGCCAAGCTGATTTGGTATAAATTTCATTCCCATCACAAAGGAGTTCTATTGTGGACGACATAATGCAATTGCGACTGCAAAATCCTGGATGAAGTGTGCTTTAAAGGCAAATTCTAAATTCTGCGAAGGCAGTGAAAAGACTTGAAAGTTATTTGAATTCATATGCAAAAGTATTATTGCATATTTAACTAAGAGCTTCCATCTTATCAGAGCTTTGCTTAGTACAATTAAATATTATTAACTTCAGTTGAACGCCTTTGATCTGGTATACATTAAGGCGAACTCTGATCCGACTTAAGTTCCCACTGATCCCCTTGCTGGAAACAAGACCCAATGCATCCACAAGCACTTGCCTAGCCGGCACACGCGCTCCGACTCTGCAACGATGATGATGATGATGCCATAAAAGAGATAAACCCGTCGCATAAAATGGTGTCACATATGCGCAACATTAATCTGTTTTGAAATTATAAAAGTGGAGTGTACACAGCTTGGCTGCAAACGAAAAAAAAAAAAAAAAAACATAGAATATAATGAAATTAAAATAACAACCACCAAGAGAAGAGAGCAAGCCAGGGGCTGAAGACTTTGTCTGCAACTGCGACGGGCAACTCGCGACTGAGTTGAGGGAAACGCCAAACGGGGCTGTGGCTTTTGTAAGCGCAGTTTACAATGCTCACACTCGCTCTCAAATCATATTCATATGCAAAACAAGAGCAACAGCAGCAGCAGCAACAGCAACAATACAATGGCAAAATGTAATGATGCCAACACCAAGCGTGACAAAAACAACAACAACAACAAAGGAACAGGAGGCAGCATCAGCAGGCGACAGGAGGCAACAATAACGAGGGAATTACGAGCATCAAAATGCGCAATGAAAATAAATTAAAGTTTCGAAACAACAACAAACTAAAAACAGCGCCAGATTACAACGTCAGACAGGGATGGAAAGAAGCAGGAGCAGTAGCAGGAGCAGGAGCAGGAGCAGGAGGCAGCAGACAGGGAACAAGTGCAATTGCCACAAGTGTACAATATGAAGAGCTTTATGTAGGTGGACAACGCACGCGACAAGAAAAAACTTTGGAACTTTGTTAAATAAACGTAAGAAATTTGCATAAAATTGACAGCGAAAATTTGGTTAGCCACCGCATAATGGCTACTTGGAGCAGCTGTAAACAGCTCGTAAAAGTAATTACAGCTGCCGCGGACCGAGGGCGTTCCACAGGGGCGGGGGTGTTGGCTGGTGTCACAAACGACCCGGCCTCCCGACTGTCTAATGTGAGAGTGTGTGCGGGTGTCTGAATGTATGTGAGTGTGTGTGGCAAGGCACTAATTATAGGCAACTTAAACGCAACTAATTTTCACACTTGGAAAATGATTAAAACTCCATTTGGGCTCGAGTGTGTGCGAGAAGCAACAGCGCAGCCCAAGCAACCAGCTCAGCACCTTGGCTAATTAATATTAATTGAATTTGTTGGTCAAGCGTGCGTCTGCGACTGCATGCGACTGTGTGTGCGAGTGTGTGTGCGTGGCAATCCGCACAGCTGTTGTGCCATTGAAGTGGAATAGGAATAGGAATTGGAATTGGAATTCGAATTGGTAATGGAATTAGCAGCGGCTGCCAAATAGGAAACAAAGAAGAAGAAGAAGCACGAAAGTGCATATATAGTTCACAACAACTGATGACCAACTAATGCCATCGCCGTCTGCAGGTCACGAAAGGCTAAGGTGGCAGCGTGTGTCCCGCATGGCAGCCGAGTTCCAGGCAATTATACTTCAATAATTGGCCGGCAAAGGTGAGCGAGACATATTGACGAAGCTCACCCTTCGTCGGTCTGGGGTCAGCTGTGATCCGGATCGGGATCGGCATCGGGATCAAGGCATGGTCAGCCAGTTGTCCAGCTGACAGTTGGCAAATTGCGGACCAAGCACCCACATCAATTGTCAAGTGCCAAATGTTTCGAGAGTCTGGATTTCCCACAGCTACACAGCTCATATATGTATATATATAAGGCAAGACTCTTTCTTACAGTTGTAAGTGGAGCAAAGATGATATAATAAATAGAAACATCAATTCGAATAGGTTTTCATAATCTTTTATTTCATAATTTATTACAATTGAAAATTATGTTCAATATTTTCTCATAATTCATATATATATTTTGCTCTTCCTCTTTCTCCAAGTTGTTGTTCTATTTACCACTCCAATCTGCTCATAATCTTAGGGTTTCTGTTTTTTTATTTCTTTACATAGAAGCTTCAATTAGTTTATTAAGTTAATGATACTTTTCTGTTTTTAATATAATTAAGTTTACTTTTTCATAATCCATTGTTTTCATGTTTTCTCTTTCGTTACGTTAATCCTAGGAATTTAGTTAAAGTTAATTTTTACACGCACAAACATTTAATTTATTTCATATAAATATATTATTATTATTTCTTATGTATTTTTCGTTTTGCATTTTAATTGCAACTTTTAGAGCTAGTTCTCTCTCTCTCTATCTTTTACTAACTCTAATCTGACGGACACACACTCTTTCGCTCTCGCTCACTCGTCACTCGCTCGCTCTCTCTCTCTCTCTCTATCTCTCCCTCCCTCTCTCTGTGTGGCTGTCTCGTTTGCTCTGCTGTATATTCCGATGCTGTCGCGTGGGTAAGTTGAAAGTTTTATAAATGGTTTGTGCACTTTTAGTCTATGCTCAGGGGTTGCATTTGCTTCGGTGATTACCGACTAGCATTAAATACAGTTTTAATAATAATATTTTTTGTTTTTTGTTTTTTTTTTTTTTTCTGTTTTCTTTTCGTTTATAATGTATGCAAGTTCATGCGCTATTTACAAAATATTTTCAATGAGAGGCTATCAAAAATGTACAATATTTATTAAATATATGTATGTATGTATGTAAATATAATCATCGTAATAAATGTTGCTGTTGTCCTTAATAATCATATTAAATATTTACGGCGTATACATTAAAGTTTCGAGAAAAATCACATTTTAATTTAAATTCTGATACGAAAGAAGTTGAAACATAAAAAGCATATTACAAATTATCTCATATACAATATGTATTAATCTGTAATTGTAGATAGCATTTATTTATAATTTTCTTCGTTTTTTTAGTTTTTTTTTTTATTTATTTATTTTTTGTTTTTTTTTTAGCATATTTAACGCTTATCAACACTGACACATAACGGGCACTTTCAAAATGCCAAGCAAGCGGTCACCAAGATACAAAATAATTGAGTTTCTAAATTACTTTCATCTAGATTCACTTTTAACATCGTTTATATTGGCTTCAATTTACAAGCGTTCAGTGGAAATGCTCTTTGGCTAACATGCTGGCTCCAAGAGCGCAAATGCATAGCAAAAATTGTGATTGTATAAAATGTATGAAAAGTAAAAGAAGTTCTCAACATTTCTTGATCAGAAATCGAACTACACAAAGTATTTATTCTCTCCGAGTTTGTGTCGCCTTCAGCCTGTTAGCATCTTGATTCTCGCTAATTCCATCAAATTGCCATTTGGTTCCTTTGCTTAAGACGTACTAAACTACTAAACTAATTATGTATGTATATGTTTTTTTTTTTCTTTTAATATCAGTTTAAAAATTAATAATAATATATCTAGTAATTTATAGTTTATATTCTATATAAATATATATAGACTCGTATACTTCATTCGCTTATTCCATGCTTTTTTTTAAGTTTTTTAAGGCGTTCTGTACAATTTGCGTTTAATCGTTTCTCAAGTCAATAGTGTTGATTATTTAACTAGCGTTAAGTCTAATATATTACTATCAATGCATAAATCGTATAATTTGGTATTTTTTAGAGATAACTTTCGCTTTTCGCTCAATGCTTCTCTTTACACGGCTTGCAAAAAAACAATCGCCTTTAGCAATTTGTAAATAAGTTTTCTGTTCGTGCGAAACAATAGCATAATTTATAAGTTTTTAATGGTGTATTCTTTGAGAAGATTCGTATACGTTTTGAGTGATTGTTTCGACAGTAATCAGTAGGTAGTGTCTGCTAAAAAAAATTAGGAGTTTTCATGCGAAAGAAGCTCTCTCGATCTTAATCGTTAGTTTGAATGAATTCTTCATTCATTGAGCTCGAGAAAAATAAGTCCTAGGTACTCACAATTTTCACACTTGTTTCAGTAATCCAAAATGAAATACAACACTTAAATGTTCAGTTTGTTTCTCTTTCTCATTTACGTATATTCGTTACGATTTTAGATTCTATATACTCTAAAAACTGTGTAAATTCAATTTAAACGCACTTGTGCTTGAATTCAGTTCAATTTTATAAATTTAAAGAATATTTTGCAACTTATTCTGAATAAATTCTATGAATGTGTGTGTGTGTGTGATTTTTATATATCTGAACAAAATATCCCATAAAAAGTTTCAATGGAGAGCAAATCGAGCTGCTGAAAAGTTGAAATGATATATGTACATATAGAAAATAGAGAAAATGAAATAAAAAGACCAGAAATCATATTTTTGCAATTGTTTTTCATATATGCATTTTACTCTTATTTTCATCATTTAATCATCATTCACGTTTTTTATAATTAAATCATTAATTAAGTAAATGTAATAATAATAATAATAATAATAGTAACTAAATATAACGCATACAAATTAAAATACATAAATAAAAATACAATTAAAAATTATTCATAATTTATTATTATTTATATCTGTATCTGTATGTGTATGTGTATAGTATATGTATGCTTATGTTTGTATGCATGTGTATATGTGTGTGTGTGTGTGTGTACTTTATCATTAGATATATATACGTGTGTGTGTGTGTATTTGATCGATTGGTATATTCAGAGCCAAATATGTGATTTTAACTTTCTTGGAAATAATACTACAAATACACACAAGAAGAACCAAATTTGTAAATCAACTTCAAATTATTTTTGTTTTTTTCGTTTTTCAATTTTTTTGTTTTGCTTTTCAAAGTTAAATTCAATTTTTGATAATTTTTTGTTTGTTTTTTAGTTGTTTTTCAGGTTTTCTCTTAAGTTTTGCAACGCGTAAAATTAGAAAACAATTCAATTTATTTAAATTAGAGCGTTTAACCTAGGATAAGACATAAGCATATACATAAGTAAATAGTTGGTAATTAATGTATTAATTAGGTTTAATTAGTTGCCGTTGCTGTTTACTAAATATGTATATACACTTGTATGCATACGTAAAAACAATGCTAAACACTAACTAATCAAAAACGAACAAAAGCGTTTACTACAACTGACTTGTTATAGGTGTAATTAAAAAAGAAACTAAACTCTAGCAAAGAATTTTCCCTTCTGTTTATTTGTGTGTGTTTTTCAATTTCAATTTCAATTTCAAATTCAATTTCAATTTCTTCGGCTACCTCTTCTGATTCTCCACATGCGTTTTCCGGGCGGCGCATTTACTAAATTCATGTTAAATAACAAACAAATAAAAAAAAACAAACGCCAAGCAAATCAAATGGCTTTGGCCTAATTTGTAAATTCTATTTCGTTTTGGATTGCGCCTAAATTCATGCTTTGAAATATATTTTTGCATTTGCCTTTTGTAGCTTTTCGAAAGTAAAAATTTGCATAAATAAAATATAATTAGCAAGCTTTCGTTGCTCTCTTTCTCTCCATCTCTCTCAGTGTGTGTGTGTGTGTGTGTGTCTGGCTTCTGTTTTGTTTATTTAACTTATATCTAAGCGTTTCATTTTGTTTATGCATAAATATCTTTCTCTTCTTTACTTTTTCTTTTATTATTTATTTTGTTGCATGTGTAGTTGTTATGCATGTTAAAGGTATACACAAATATATTCTTTTCAAAATTGTTATTGTTGCTGCTGCTGCTCTGCTGCTGCTGCTGCTGCTGCTGCTGCTGTGGATGCTAGTGATACTGTTGTTGCGCCTGCCTTTCGTTTAGCTAATATCTTCTGTGTGTGGTTTTTGTTTTTTGTTTTTTATTTTTATTTTGTTTTTAGATTTTACTATAGTTTTTACTTCATCTATTACTTGACTGATATTGCCACTCGGTTTTGTTTTGTTTTTAAGTTACACGGTTCAAGGCTCCTGGCCACTCTCTGCTCTGCTTTAGTATGTAGTTGTAGGTTTAAGCTATGATTTTGGCTTTGTCGCTATCAGCGTGCTTCTCAACATCCGCTTGCGGGAACGCTCAGCCATTGCCCTCCACTTCCGCTGTCGCTGCCGCTGCCGCTGCTGCTGTCGCTGCCGGTGATGCTGCCGCTTCTGCTTGGGATCCAGCTGAGGCTTCCACAGACGCGCCGTATCCGTTGCTGGCGCTGGATTACAAGTGCTGTCCATAGTATTCGGCGGGCGGGTAGTGCGGATAGCCTTGATGGAAGCCCGGATCACCGGGCGGACGATGCATCATGTGCGCCTGGCTGTCCATCATGTAGCCCATGGCATCGTGACCATAACCGGAGGGACCTGGATGCGGTGTATAGACTGTTGAAAGTTGCATTGGACAAGATAAGAGAGAAAAAATGCACATAATTAGAAATTGCGTACAACATTAGACAGAGCTGCTAATTAATATTTCACTGCTCTGCGCTATTTCATAGTTATGGATATTTTTTTTTAAATATATATTTTCAGTTTATTTTATTTTTAGTGGAGAGATTGAATATTTACCTGCTCGATTCGATTGATCAATCATTGGCTGCACAATTCTTCGTCGCGCATTGATAAACCTGTGAAAGAGTCGAGTAGAGATTTTTGTTTTAGTTTTTAATTAAGCGCAAGACAGCGACAGGATTTATGAATTATTTATAAACTATTTCAGTGACGGCTGCTGCTGCTGCTGCTGCTGCTGTTGCTGTTGCTATTGCTGCGACTGCAGGGATTTGCAGCACCCTGCTTTATGTGCGCAACTTAGCCATAAACTAAACCAAATCTTGGCCAGAGTCACACTTTTTGCTCCAACCGTCGGGCCACATCAATGGCGAGTGGAGAGCCGAGCAGCGGGCATCAGAGTGAGGGGAATGGTATGGCCGGCTTTACAAAGCCCAATGCCGACTTTGGTTATGATTGTCGTTTAATAAATGCAATAAGAAATAATAAGCAGGCAGTTGCTGCGCTGCAGTTGCTGATCCGCTGCGTGAAGGATCAGCGACGAAAAGACCAAAGAAATGAAATGATTAAAGCAAAAAGCCGCCATCGCCACAGCCAGTTCCGCGGAGTGACAGTCGGTGCTGTGGCCGATGTTACCCACATGGGTTGACACACACACTCACACACACACACACACACACACACACTCGAATAGTAAGTATGAAAAAAAAAGAGCTAAAATAATAACAAGCCCGTCAGACATTAGCCAAAAACAACAATGAGCTAACCTCATTGAAAGTTAGCCGAGGTTAATGCACTGAAAGCTTCCGCTGAAATCCTTTACTCATGTCATTTATATATACATATATATATCTGTTACTATATGTACAAGGATTTATTTGTGTTTCTTTTCTTTCAATTTGCAGTTCATTTCAGTTGCTGGCTTTGCTCATTTTGAGGCGGAAATTGTTGCAACGCCCTGAAATCGTTTATCAAAACGACAAAATGGAATTGAGTTCCGTTGCGTTTTTGGAACGTTTTTAGAGACAGGCAACTGGAGTGCGAGAGACAGAGAGACACAGAGAGAGAGAGAGAGAGAGAGAGAGAGAGTGAGCAAATGTGAGAGGATGTAAGCTGCAAATCGATTTGGCCGCTGGCTGCTGACTTGATTGGCTGGCTCCTTGGCAAGCCAAGGCATGAGCGGTGCAAACTGTGTGGCGTGTGGCAGGCAGTTGATGCCTGGTAGCAATCAGGCAGACCCACATACCACATACCACAACCCATATCCCATGTCCCACATTAATGTCCAGCGAGCGAACAACAATATAACAGCGCAGCACATTTGCAGCGTTATTTATGTACTTACGCCATAATTATAACTTTTTTCCAGCTCTGCAGCTGTAAGTAAGCGTTAATATTTAAAACTTGGCTAAAGCACAAACTTTTTCGATTACCGCAGTGAGCAGCAGTAGCAAAAACTGAATCTCAAGTCCTATGCCTGTGCCTCTCCAGCATTTCTTTCTTATTCTTATTGGGTGTTAATGGACTTTTACTCTCTCTCTCCTTCTCTCTCTCTCTCTCTCTCTCCTTTCGCTCTCCCTCTTCTCCTGGTGGTCATTTGAATTGCTGCTTACGCAGTTTCTTTCTTTCTGTTTGCCCCTCAAATTGCGCAAAATAAATACACATTTAGCTGCCGGGTGGTGGCACCACCCGATGCCAGTGGCCATTCCCCATGGATTAGTGCTTTGGCGAAGGTGTCGTCTGCCAGCCCATAAATAACCAAAAGTGTCAACATTTTATTTTGCTATTTTCTGCTAAGGTTGTTGCCTTTTTTTCTCTTACTTCATCTACTACTTCTTTTTCGTCTCCGTCTCCGTCTCCGTCTCCGTCTCTGTCTTATCGCTGTTGTCTACGCAGCGTTGCGTGCTTAAGCGAAATGGGCAAGGGATCCTTACCAGTCCTTGGTAGTCCTTGCCGCCGTCGCCGCTGCTCGTATTTGTTAATTTGCAGTGTGCTTCAGTAAGCGCGAAATTCAATTTAATTGAGCTGAGTGCCTGCCTTAGAGCAGCCACCATTTCAATACTCCAGCACTCTAACAGTCCAGCACTCCGCCACCCAATAGCCTCAATGACATTCGGCCAACCCACTCCAGGCCCCAAATGCGGCTCACACATTTTTCGCTAGATTTTATTATGGCCTGTCCCTGCTTAAAAGCATTCCATGGCACAGACATGGGGCCAACAACTGCATAAAAGATTCAGCAACGCTTTTAACTGGCGCTCAAGCTTTTGTACCAACTGCTACTGGCCCTCCCTCCCCTCAACCGCCTCCTGCTGACTGGCCCATTCTCAAATCTAGCTGCAACTTGTGCATCCACTGCCTGGAAGCTTGTCTTGTTTTTTTTTTTTTTTTTTTTTTTTTTGCATCGGCTGCCAGGTGTCAGGTTCTGCACCATGTCGCATAATGTGCAAAATTTGATGAAGTCGCCTCGACTGCCTCTCGGCCTGAGAGCTTGCCACATTGGCTAGGATTTGTGCGCCTGTCATTGTCCCGTTGCCAGCAACATTCGTGCAACATGCTACATAACTTTATTTGCCACATTTCATGGACCAGGCATGCTTCAAGCTCTTCAGCTCTTTGGCTGCCTTATAAATTGGTTCAGCCTGCTTGCTGTAAGTTGATACCTTTAGCACTGGTCCTGCCTAGACTTTGGGTTCTAGTACAGCAGCGAGTGCCATAAAGCGTGCAATAAATGGCCTGGCCTGCAAAGTGTGACACAGCCAACACGAATCGTACTTATGATCGAGCTGCACTAATTCGGATCGCTCAGGTTACATTTCAACTATTATATATACTAAATCTATTATCTATTTTCGCACTTACCAATTGTTAACTTGCAGTATCGTCAGGCCAGTATCCTGCGCCAACTGTTTTTTTTGGTCCTCGGATGGGTAGGGATGCTGCAAAGAGACAAATGGAAATGGAAAGGCAAATTAATATACATATATGAACAAAGCGCGCACAATTCAATTAAGTAGGGCCTGACAGATTTACAATCGACGATCAACCTGGCCCCGCTGCATCAAGTGGAGCTACGGCGATCAATCATTACCAGTTCTGCTAGCCATGGCTGCTCCATAGATAATATATGGAGAAATTGAACCTGTCAACGAACGGCGCTGCTTCAACAGAATTCCCTTCCACAATGGGGTTTTTATTTATTTTGATTGTGTTTCGTTTCTGTTTTACTCTCCCCCCATCCCTCTCTCTCTCTCTCTCTCTTCGCTGAATACTTATCTGAATCTGTGGCTTATCAGGCGCTGCCACTCAAAATGTCCTCAATTTTGATGCAGCTCAGTTTTTCGGTAGCGCCAAATAGGCAAACAAACAAATGCAGTTGGGCTTGGGTTTGCCACTGGCCGCAACTTCTCATAAATCTTGCAGCCGGCGCGCCGCCACAGTGGCGTCAGTGAGCAAATAGAACCGCCAGACCCAGCCAACCCATCCCTCCCCCCCCTCCTACTCAACTCATTGTGGGTGCAAGCGTGTGTGCAGGAGGCCAGCAGAAGTCGGGCTGTAGCTAATCTAATCGGCTGGCGCTTATTACAATTTTCTGTATATAAATTTTGTGTTTTATTTGCTGTTGTCGTCGCCTGATTTCTAATGTTGACTCAATGAGAGATGTGCCGCAGTCAGCCTGAGGTTTCACCTGGAGCTGACGGAAATGGCTGTCAATCTTTTGGCTTTGCCTTTGGCTTTGTTTGACGCAATCCTTTGGCGCATGCGCCGCTTTGGGCTTTGTTTAACCCTTTTTGGCGATGCGAACAACATTTCCGGCAGCTGTGGGCGTTTCAATTTTGCCACTCGTCAGGACACTGCCTCAATTCCAATCGACCCCTCGTCTGTTCGTCTGTTCCTCTGTTCGTTTGTGCATTGTGATTTTGCGGTTGCCGGCAATTGAACTTTTGAGCGATATGCTCGATGTGCTCGATGTGCCGCTCTCGCAGTTGTCTGCAAATGCAATTTGCCTTACACACAACACACACACACAGGAAGCAATTGTTGTGTGACTGCTGCTGAAATTTACCGTTTTCTTAGCCACACACACACACTCGCTATATATCGACTGTCGCTTATATATAACTATTTATATATATTTATATATTGTTATATACTAAATTGCATTTATATATATATATATATATATATATATATATTGCTGTAGTTTGTGCATTCAGTATTCAATATGCAAGTGCTCAAGTGCCAGGAATTTCGAATTCCATTCGAAATGTGCAACGCAGCACATCCTTGTCGCTTGTCGCTTGTCTTGCTATCCACTGTCTTTCGGTCCGTCCGCTTGGCCTGCATGTCCTGCGTAATGTCTGTAATGCAATTTAGTTGCCTTGTTGTCCTTGCACATCCGTGCACACCCATTCTGGGCTGTCGTCTGTCGCTCCTACGTCTCTGGCCCTTGCTCCCTAAATACATTTGCCTTATTGTTTGTGTTTAATAAATTTTGCGTGTTGTCTTGTTGTAGATATTGTGTATGCATCTTAGGGTCTTTCTCTTCCTCTCCCTCTCTCTCTCTGTGTGTATTTACGTGTCGGCTGCCCGGCAGCAATATTTGTTTGCTGTCCTGCACAGGCCAGGCACCACGCCCACCGCCAACCCTGCCGCAGTTCAGCTCTTGACAATAGCCAATACGAAAACTAGTATATGAAATTTGTGTATTGACAAATAAACGTAGATGTCCATGTAAATGCAATGGACATGCCAATGGCAATGTTCCCAGACCCAGACCCAGACCCAGACCCAGTCTCAATCCCAATTCCACTCCCACTCTCAGTCTGCTGCTGCACCTCGCTTCCAGGGCGGTTATAAAATGCTCAAGAAGTCAAAAGGCATAAATTACATGCAGGTAAATTAAAATGGAATTTATAGCATACTTTGTGGCGTTCATCTATTTAGAGAAATGCTTTTACCCAGGGCAGAATGTGCACATGCAGATGCCTGGCTGTGGTTGACATTATTGCCCTGCCAGCTAGTTCTGTTGTATATACATATACACTGACGATATATATACTGGCCATGCCTTACTCTATTCGGACAGCCAATTCAGCTTCTAGTTCATTATCTTCCTGTCTGTGGCTTATCAAACGCGCATTAATGCCTGTCGCTCTGCTCTCATTTGGACGCCTACTGCCTGCTGCTGCAGCAGTCCAGCTGAAGGTGGCTCCATCAGCAGCTACGCGCTGTGGCGCGCCAATTACGCTAATGTAAGTAATTATGCATTTCGCACACCACAAATCCCCCCCTACACACACACACAACTATCGACAGACGGACAGACGAAGCAGCTAACCAAGCAGGCGAGTGCAAACATGTCAAGTGAAACAAAGTCCATTTGGTTTATTAATTTACCATACGACAAAATAATTAATTACTGTCACGCCTTTAAGTTGCTTTTGCCATGTCGCCGCCTCGCATTCCCTCGGCCCGTCTTCGCTTGTCTTTCGCCTGGGGGCCAGGGGGCGAGGGGGCCAGCGTGTCAATGTTTTTGCCATTGTCTGCTTGTCGCTTAACTCGCTCCACTTTTTCCACATATTTTCGCTCGTGTTGTGTTTATTTAAACTTGGCAAATGAATTTAAAACAATCAACACACACACACACACACTCGCTCAACTGAGTGAGGTGTATATAGCCCTTCAGCTCCCGCTCAAGTGATGTCGACAAGTGCCAGAAACCTCAGGCATAGGCCTATGTCTCGATTGTGGCCTGCAGCTTTCTCCCACTCCCTCTCTCTCTCTCTCTCTCTCTCTCTCTCTCTCTCACTCAATGTGCTCTCTGGTCTCCCTGGCCACATGATGTCAACATGACTGCAATGCCGTGACACATGGCACAACAAGCCCAAGACGTCGACGTCGACTCCGGCTCTAGCTATGGCTATGGCTATGGCTATGGCTCGGTAATGCACACGTACAACCGGCCAGAGACGCCGTCGCCGTCGCCACCGCCACCGCCATTAACAACGCCAAATGCGACGCCATTTGTGAAACAAGCTGCAACAACAACAGCCGCCACTGCAAATTGCTGCGACGTCGGTGAAAATTGCAACGGCGTCGACGTCGGCCTGTGGCAGCCATTATGAAGATTTTTTCCAGTTGCACTACATGTCTAAACAGAGCCAAATGAGTGTTTCCACTCCAGTGAGAAGCGAGATGGCATGCTATGCACACAAAGACAGCAAGACAGAGAGAGAGAGAGAGGTAGCGAGAGACTCTACACTAATCGCAACTTTGTCCTCATACTCAAAGTCGTTGGCGTCAACACAAGAAAGGAAAAAAAAAAAGTAAAAGAAAAATAATTTGCAACAAACGCGAGACGAGGCACACACACACACAGCTATAGAGATGCCCTACGGCCAGCGTATACCTGTGTGTGTGTGTGTTAACAGGGTCAAGAAACTGACAAAGGCAGGAGAAGTGAGTGTGCCTAGGGTTAAAGTGCCACACTTGCTGTTATTATCATTATTATTATTATTATTATTATTATTTTATTTATTTATTTATTTTTTTTTTTGCTCATGTTTGATGCGATCTAGTGCTACTAAACATCGTCAAACGTAGCGCATCTTGAGTTCGTCTTGGCCACGAACGAACGATCAACATGCCACACACCAAGCGCCATCGCGCGCTGCGGGCTGCAACATGTAACATGAGCGCTGACAACAATGCAACGCTTGCAGCTCAACGATTTGGCCATTTTGCAGTCTTCCTCTGCAACTTTTTTTTTTTGTTACTTTTGGGGTTACTTTTGCAGTGGGCCGACAACGGCAACGGCAACAAACTGAATCGAAAAGCCAAAGCCGACAAGCGTCAAGTGAGGCCAGACGGCGGCCGGAAGAAAATTGCGCATGGAAAGAGCTGCATGGGAGCCGGCATATGTGTGGCTGGCAACGGGAATGGGAATGGGAATGGGAATGGGAACGGTACGCGGGACTGGGCACATGTGGCAGCGAGTAGGCGGAGCACGCGAAATGCGACTTTTTGCTCGTTGCCGTTGCCGTTGCCGTTGCCTGCAATGCGCGCCAAATGTAAACAAAATATTCGCGCGCCTGCCATAATTATGGCAACAACAGCAGCAGCAGCAACAACAACAACAACAACAACAAGGGCAACCATGCAGCCATGCATTGCATTGCCCTCGTTCCTCGGCCGATGTCTGCCTGCCTTTTGTTTTTGGTTGGCCAGCCAGTGCGCGCTTAACCCAACCCCAGTCGCAGCTGCAGTCGCAATTCCCTTTACCCCCTTTACCCCTCATAGTCAACAGCAGTGCACTTCATTAGCACCAACGTCATCGTCGTCGTCGTCGTCTTATTTGGGGTCTGGTTTTTAACGACTTTAGCAACGCCATCGACGTCGTCGTCGCCATAGTCAGTCGACGACGCCATCCGCATGACGCGCATGTTGGCAATGGCTGTGCGTTCGGCTTGACGAGCTGGCATCGAGTTTCACTTGGCAGCCGATGTCTGGAAAACTGTTAATTATGCCAATGGAAATCGGGCGATAAATCAAATTGGCAAACATTGCATTTGCATTATCTAAAAGCGGTTGCTGAATACAAAAGAACTTTAAGTTCGAACCGAACAAAGAAAAAGAACAATTTTCCTAATGTGCCCAAACTGTTAATGGCATTAAACTAAGAGCTGAACAAAAAAAAAAAAAAAAAAAAAAAAATCAGTCAAGGATATGCAGACAACCGCCAGAGGCTGTGAAAGTCGAGCCGCAGTCAGACGTTGCAGACGACGGCGACGGCGACGCCTTAGCCGAGCAAACATGAGTGATGCGCCGATTTAAACGGCAATCCATCAATGTCAGAGGAGGGTGGGCGCGTGGGTGGTGTGGCAGCAGAGTGCACACTGGGCTAATGCCAATTCGAGCGCGGGGGTGGCGCATCTCGTCTAAGCTAAGCTATTTTAAAACTCAAGACTCGCTGCTGGACGAGAGCAGAGATAAACATTCCAGCGTCAAACTTCAACTTTAATTTCCGATTTGTTTGCTTATCGCCTCTGTCTGGCCTTCGGGGTTTGGTCAGTCGTTAGCTCTGGCCCCTCACACACACGAACACACACACACACACACACTTTTACAAAATTCCATTAAGATTTTTATCATTTTACATACGCAGCAACCGCAATGCGAAGGGCGAATGTGGCTAATGGCCAAAAGTGTAGCGCAGCAGTTTGAACTTCCTTAACAGTCGCTTGACCGTAGCGCATAAAATCTTATAGCTCTGTTTGTTCCCTTTTTCTATTTTTCTCCTTTTTTTTTGTGCTGTCGCACAACCCTTGCACGCAGCAGAGATCTTCTTTTGCGTATCCGGAATCCTGCTGCTGCTTAACATAAAGTGGCGCATAACAAATCTGTTTATTTGTATTACACATCCGGCTGGCCGGACTTTCTGCTCTGAACTTTGATTTGGTCAGGTTTCAGGCGAATAGTTTTCGGCTTTGGCAATTTGCTTTTAGTGCCGCATTTTGGGACAGTCCGAATGCCATTTATCTGAGCACTTTGATGGCTCAAATGGAAATCTAATTGGAGGCATTGCCATACGGACTGCATAAACCCAACTAGAAACCTGGCCTAAATGGCTGCCGGACTTTGGCTACTCCATGCTCAATGCCAGCGATAAGCAACTGAATGACTTTATAAATTCTGGCATTGACTGCGCACTTGAGTGTCGTCAGTGGTGAGTCGAGGCACTAGCCTGGGCGGATCATCAATTTCTACTTCCACACACAGCTCATTATCTAATCGGATTGCGAGTGCGTGTTGTCAACATATTTGCATTGAGCCGCCTTCAATTAATGTTTACAACAGCTCACTCAGCCACACCCACTACGGGGGCGCCTATTGGACAAGCTAATCTTATCACAGTGGCCAAAAACCAAATATGGCTCGACTAAGCTCTTATCACTCGATGCCTGACTAAGCGAATGTAGTAACTGCAGAGATTGCGATAAGATCTGTGTGGGGAGAGGGCGAACGAGCTGATTTGCTGCTCTGATTCTCTGATTGGTGCAGGTGTACGAATTCAATTCTGATTGGACTTACCGTTAAGTGCTGAAAGAGCCACGCTCTCAATATGTTTGTCGCCACTTTTGGGAAAATGCCACGCTTCTTTTGGTTCTTTTTGCCACTCGCATCGTCGTCCTCCTCGCCGGTGCCCTCGCCGCTGCCTATGCTGGCGTTGCTGGCATCACCTGTGTGCAGAGAATGAAAAGAGAAAGATGCAAGAGTCTAGTTTAGCCAGTTCCAGATGAGGAGCCATAATGTCAATATTGCCAGAGCACTAGCCCCGACCACAGCTCACAATTCTGTTTGCCTCCAGTTGTTGTTCATAATGTTTGTCAAGTGAGCATAAAATAACATTACTTGTCTCTGGCCAGGCCAGGCCAGGCCATTCAGCCAGCCTGCTGCTTAAACATAATGATAATCATATGGATGACATTGTTTGTGGCTGCCGTTTAAGACAAGTCAAATCAGTGCTGGGCCCCGCCCCAAGTCCGTCCGTCCGGTCGTCTTGCACGTTGCGGTTTATAAACAAAATTAATATTTGTCATACGCAGTCTTTGGCTTTGGCTTTAGCTTTGGCTTTGGCTTTGGCTTTGGCTTTTGCTCTGCCTTCAGCTTCAGTTTCAGCTTCAGCTACGGCTGTGCTTTTTGGTAATGTTCATGCATAATTTTTGGTTAATTTACATTTTGTGGAGCTTTTATCTTTTGTTTGCATGGGAACAATCCAACATCCCCCCCATCAACTCGCACTCTCAGTGCTTCCGCTATGGAATTTGTTTTCCCTGTTTTTCGGCATCATCATCATCATAACCGGCAGCCACATCATATGATTTTGTATATTTTTGTTTAATATTAAGTATGTTATTTGTGTGTTTACTTTAAGTTTTAGTTACACTTAAGTAACTCAAATGCCTCAAATGCGCCTCAAACAGGAAGCCCCAAATGGCTGCGCACATGCAAACAAAATAAACCAGGTCCATGCTACCCTAGCCACGGCCTACGAACTATGCCTGCTCCACAATATTGCATAATTTCACGCCACCGCCCCCCCGGGACCGCCCCACTCCGCCCTCATCCACGTGCACACCTAACAGCTGAGTGTGCCAAAACAAATATTTCCCAACACCAAACATGGTGCGTCTATGAATGTCTAACTTGGAAGCGAGCTCCTATGACAGCGAGTTCCTCTCCCTGGTTGCTTCATAAATTTTCCATGCTTTATCTTTCGCACAACACCTTTGCGCGCCCATTCCCCATCCCCCATCCCCCATCCCCCACCCTGCGCCCTCTTTGCCTCTCACTCGCACCTGTTTCAGCTGCTTGGCCCGCTGGCTTTTCATTAATTTTTCAGTTAACTCATTCATTAATTTTCAACAGCACTCTGAACAATTTTCACAGTAGCACATGCCTAAAACACACACACACACACACACAGAGAGGCACACACGCATTCATGGTGGCAGACTTCACGCCATTTTGCGTAAACCGGAAGTTCGTTTTGATTAATTTAGTCGCCGATGGAGACGTTTGTTGAGTGCTCGACTGCATGGCCAGCCATGAAACAAAAGCAACATAAAACAGAGTCTGACAGAACACTGAATGCTCTGCATAAATGTTGTATATCTAATAGAAAAATAAATAAGCTATAAACAAGAGCTAGCCAAATGATAGCTAGTTCCATTTAGAGTAGAGCTTCTTCTTCTTTTTTTTTTAACTCTTCAAGGAAGTCAACATGCCCAGACCTTAACAAAAAGAACTCTCACAAGTTTATGCATCAAAGGCTGTAAAATTAATTTACCAGAAACAAACAAACAAACAAACAAAAAAGTAGGAAACAAAAGAATACCCCAAAAAGGCACACTTGTTGGCCATTTCGATGGGGCCGCGCCTTTCCACTAAGCCGCGTGGAGCAGAGCTCTGCATAATTTAGCAATTATGGAAATGCGTGATTGCGATGGTATTTCACTGTGGCCAGTCAGAGACGCTGACGCTGACGCTGACGCTGACGCTGACGCAGACGCAGACGTTGCCATCGACGTCGACATCGACTCTGATGCGAGCAGTCAGCGAAGCTGGAATTGGAGCCCATTATGGATGCAGTTGCTCTTGTGCTGCTTATCGGGCGAGCTGCACTTTAGGCAGGGCGCATTGAGCAACTAGCTGCTGGCACTTAACAACTTCATTAAAAGTTGTTTATGATCCTCGAAATTGATTATTCCACTCATACGTAAAGCGTCCCCAGACGCAGACGCTGAGACGATGAGGCTGGAGGCTGGAGTAGAGGCAGCGGCGGCATCGTTCGCGAAGCACTCAAATCGCGCCGGGCGCGCGCTTAACAAAACATGAAATTGATTAATGCATTTGGCTGCAACATTGAGGCACATCCACAAAGATACAGAGGTGGAGTTCCGCTGCTGCTGCTGCTGCTGTTGCTGCTGGAACGCTGGTGCCGTCGGTATCTGCTGCTGATATGTAAATTCCTTCAAGTGGATTGCACTTTGCGCCAAAGACTCTCGACTCTCGACTCTCGAATCGAAGTCATTTCTTTGGCTGTGTGCTCCAATTTTACATTCGATTCGTGGCAGGGATCTGGCAAACCAAAACACACAATTAATCTTTGCCCAGCAACGTTGCCCTGCCCTGCTCCACCGCCGGCTGCTTATTATTGTTATAATAACGATGTGCAAAAGCACTTGTGGCACTTGAGCGGCGGCACACTCGTGTAACAGAGATTGGGGCAGCTCGGACTGCATCTGGACTGGGTAGCAGCTACCCAGCTCGGGCAAAGTGCTTTCTGTTGTAGTACTTGCTATGCGGGACGATAAAGCGGAGCGTATTTTTTTTTCTTTTCTGATTTTTGTTGGTTTTTTAATTGAATTGTTAAGCGCAGCGCAAAACTTAATTAATTTTCACTATAACTTTGGCGACTTTATGGAAGCAGCCCTTAGCCTCCCTACTCCCCGCTACTCCCCGCTACACCCTACACCCTGCTCTGGCATTCCCTAAATAAGTTTGTGTTGAGCAAATAAATTCGATGCCGTCGCAATTTTTGTTGCCATTGCCATTGCCCACTGCGGGTGGCATGTGGAGCGCGGGCATCTGTGGGGGCGTCCTAACAAGCATTTTTATTTATTATTGGCTTAAAGCGCCGGCGACGGCAGGACGAAGCACAAAGGATGCAGGAGCCACTGCGTCTTTGCCGACCGTCAGACAAACTGACAGACAGACAGACAGACAGACAGACGTATGTTGTTATTATTGCATGGCAAAGCTCCTGTAGATCCCCCTCCCCACCCCATCCCCATAACGCCTCACTCTCCCGCTAAGGAAAATGTTTAGCTACAGTTGCCATTGGTTGGCTGGCTCACTGGCTCACTGGCTGGTTAGTTGGTTTGCCCTGCTTGCCACATTTCTTTTTCTCTTCTTTTTTTTTCTACAATTGCGCAAAATTCCAATTTGCAGTAAATTTTGCGATTTTTCCTTTATACGGACATACAAAACATTTTTAGTTTCCTGCTGGCTTTTCTTACCCACCCAGAGAAGGAGCGAGGCCAGCACATGCACAGGCCAGCCCACAAGTGAACCACCCACGCTCAGATGTCGCCCCTAAACCATCAACGGAGCTAGAGACGCTGCACTAGCCCCGCCCAGCCGCTGCTGGTTGACTACTTATAAATGTTGTAAATGCTTTTAATGGTAGCACGCTTGACCATTTGTTAAAAGCCTGCACTTGATTCGATTTGCCTGACACCATAAACTGAAAGCACTCTAAATAACTTAAAATGAAATGAAAGCGCAAACAGTAAAACTCTTTGAGTAGAGGAGACTATCCTATAGAGTACTACTACTAGATCAAGCTGCATATATTTTGATATCATGGATAAATCTATGATTATTAGACATAGATAGGATAAGGGCAACATTACGTCTCAAATCTCTAATGAAATCTCTATCATTATCATCTCTCAGGCAAGCAAGACTCTTTAAAAAACTCCCTTACCTCTTAGGCAGTCCACACTCTTCCACTCCACTCATAAACTATCTTGATAAAACTATTATATTCTAGAGAGAACTTAAAAACACATTAGTCACACTTTTATCTTTCTTGCATATACAATTTTTTAACAAACCAAATAAAATATATAAACAAAAAATAATTTTCCCTAATCTAGTTTTAAATTCTTTCAACAGAGATAAGTTTATTACTGAATAAAAGATTTTAAAAAAAAATTACAAAAAAATGTAAATCAATCTGAATGAAGAGATTT
This sequence comes from Drosophila koepferae, assembly GCA_030914345.1. Classification (NCBI taxonomy): domain Eukaryota; kingdom Metazoa; phylum Arthropoda; class Insecta; order Diptera; family Drosophilidae; genus Drosophila; species Drosophila koepferae. The sequence continues at coordinate 10,888,775 of JAUESR010000197.1, read as the reverse complement.
GGTCTATTGTGCTTCATAAATCAAGCTAAAATATATAATTTTAATTACATGAACACGCAATTATAATAGTATTAATTAAAATGAAAAAAAAAAAACCTAAATCAGTTTCATATATAATAAAAACAATTGCACCCTAAATGTTTTCTACTTCAACAGATATTGATTGTCAGTTTAATTTGACAGTTGAGAAAACTTTTGGGCTTACATAAATGAACAAAGGAAAACAGAAGCAAATATGGCATTTTATGGATAAGGCCAGCAATAGAATTGATTGGAATAATAAATAGAAATAATATGTTATAAATGCATTTATAGATTTCCATAACAGAAATGCACTTTTCCATGCTGTTTGCCTGGCCATAGGAAAACAAACAAATTGCTTTTCAAATAGACAATGGAAAAGAACAAGCATTGTTTTTTTTTTCTTTTCATATCATTTTGGGCCAAAAACGCGTAGCACTTGACTTGCTGGGTAGTGAGCGGGGGCCATGGATGGCTGGCAGCAGGAGAAGCAGCTGAAGCGAACCATAGCCGTAGCCGTAGCAAGTTGTAGCCAACAAGCAAGCAGTTTTCAATTAGTTTTTAAATAAACTTTTTCCTAGACGCTTCACACACAAAATGAAAACCAAACGCCCAACTTTCCATTTTCATGCGAGGTTTGTCTATGTGTGTGTGTGAGATTTCATTTAAACAATTTTTGCGCCTTCGACTTGGGGCTTTTGTTTATACAAAATCATGCCAATCGTCTGTCAATCATTTTCCAATGGGTGCCCAGCCCCTGAGTGCCAAATACCGCACACCACCGTACAGTGAACACTAAACATGGCGGAAGTCTGCTTAAGCTCACACAGCTAGGCACGAGAAAAATGTAGAAGTAGAAGACGAAGAAAACTTGGAGCGTCTCGAGTGCGAGCAGGAACCTATGGGGTTGGCCAACTAATTGAGTTTCGCTTTTAATAATAATAAACACCAGCTAGCAGCAGCAGCAGCAGCAGCAACAGCAGCAGCAGCAACAGCAAGCAGCAACAGCAGCAACAGCTACTCGCAATTGACTTGCGGCTTTCTCGAGAGCCGTGCCACATTGTGAGTTGAGCCTCGCAACTTGAGGCATTTAGTTAATTGAATTCAAAACATGTCAAGAGAAATCAGCAACGCCCTGGGTGGCATCCTGACTCGAGTCCAGCGACAACGAATCACGAACTGTGTATTTTGTCACACGGCTAGATGAGCCGCTGCAGCCGGCTCAAAGAAATGCAAACACTTCAGCAACGGCTCAAGCAGCTGTGCTCGAGCCTGGCCCACTTGAGCCAACGAGTCGAGCTGCTCAGCTCACGCATGACAAAAGCTTAAAAAAAAAAAAAAAAAAACAGGGCTTCTTCCTCTTTGTCATAGTCATTGTTGTTGCTGCTGTTGTTGTTATTGTTGGCTCTCAAGTGGGTGGCTAAACAACAAACACTTGTGTCGACCATCCAAGTGAGACCTCCAAGGTGTTGCTGCGCTGTTGCTCCGATCTCGCTCATTAGCCAAGACACACACACACACAGAGAGATGCAATTTTGTGACTGTGTAATGATTTATACGCCTGCGCTGCTTTAAGCCAAGCGCATTTATTGCTTATGAAAACTTTATTGAATATTCCATGAGTGATAAACATCGGCAATTAATTTGCTCGCTCGCTCGATCGCTTGAGGATTTGTCGCACATCTCAGCGGCACAAGAGTCGAGCGCGGCAAGCGCCACTGGGCTGACAATTATGAGAAGCTATTACTTTTATACGATCGGCAAATTAATAAAGCTTAAAGTGTTTGCCAAATGACTTAATTAAATGTTGAAAAATTGCACGAGGCGCCGTCATATAATTGATGAGCCAAGTTTTTCCTGGCCCCCAGGCCAGTTTTCTTGATAAAGCGCAAAAACTTCATATAGAATGTGAATAGTTGATGTGAAGTGAAATGCATTTGTAATTATTATAATTATTATTCACCCACTCGCTTCAGACTAAGCCTAGAGCAGGTCCCCCGCTTCACAACTTTTCGCCATTATTTTTCATAGGCAATTTAACAGTCAGCACTTAAATGTGCCCAATTTCCCAAACGATTTTCATGTGCGAAAAACGGCAAATTATGCGAGCCTTCACAATGATGATGGATCACCAATCGGGCAACGCCATAAAACGGCAACAAGTCAATAAGAACAACGGCCGGCAAAGGTTTAGCCAGCTCTGTCTGGCATATGGCCGGCACACACACACACGCACACACACACACACGCACACACACACACACGCACACCTCAATAGCAATATTTGTAGCCATTTTTTGTTGTGCTTCCCAGGCCCAACGAGGAGGCTGCTAAAAAAATGGTATGAAATAAAAAAAGTAAAGAAAAAGAACAAAACATTTTGAGGTATTAACACAAAAGCGGCTTTGGCTTTGGCTTTGGCTCTTAGCTCTTGGCTTGACCAGTTTGCCAATGCCTGCATATGCTATAGCCATGAATGTACACACACACACACACACATGCACACACACACACATGCACACATGCACACATGTATATATAGTTTTTATGGCGGATTTGTGTGATCCGCTGCAATATTTTTGAGCCTCGGCTGCGTCAGTTGTTGCATTGTTTTGCCAGCACAAAAATATAATAATAAAAAATAATAATAATAATAATAATAATAATGCTTGTTGCTGCTGCTGCGGGATGCTGCAACATGTTCATGCCTCATTATTTTTATACGGATTTTTGCGGTCCGCTGAGATTGGTCGCTTCGCCTTGGACTCTTGCCATCGGTTCTCAGGCTGTGCCAGCTTGTAAACTCTTTTTGTGCCTCAAAAAAAAAACAAAAAACAACGCACAAAAAACTGACTGCAACAAAATAACACAAAAAACTCGCCCAAAAGTGCTCAAAAGTTTATTAAAATTCCGAGCGTAAATGGCAACGCCAATGAAAGGCTGAACAACAACAACAACAATAAGCAAAAGCCAACACATGTTTTCACGCCTACCCAAAACAAAAAAAAAAAAAGCAGTCAAAAAGCTGTCAGAGCAACCGCCTTATATGCAGATTAGCCATATGTGGCCCTCTCTCTCTCTCTCTCTCTATCTCTCCCTCTCTCTTTCGCTCACTCTGCGCTATTACATATGCAAAATCAAATTATTCAAATTCAATTATTGTCAATTTTATTTATTATTAATGCGCATAATTGTCAAATTTGCCAAATTTATGAACGCAGTTAAAGAATCGTATATATATATATATATACGATATGTATATATATAAATGAATTCGAGACTTGACTTGCTTGTTCGATACGCGCACACTGAGTGCAGTCTCTACTCCTGGAGTTTTATGCAAATCCGAACTTGCGCTCAATCCGCACGAATTTATGAGACATGTTGAAATGCATCTCACCTTGATTGTGAAGCCGGTCTGTGTAGCCACCAAAGACGTGCAGCTCACTCGCATACATACATACATCCACACATATGTATGTATGCATGTATGTATATGATGATGATGTGCGTCTCGCTTGCTTCAAGATTAATGGCAACGCATTTCATTTGTTTTTGGGTGTTCTCTGCTCTGCTCTCGTGTGGCACTCAACTGCTAGACTCGAGCGGAACAACTTTAGCTAAAACACAGACAGATAGCGCAGAGTTAAAGTGGGCAGGCATATGCATATATCTTGCTCTTCCTCATCTAATGTCGTGTTCAATTCACTTCCCATTGGCACATTGGAAGTGTTAGAACTTGGCTAGAAGATATATTCTAACTGCTCAGCTCTGCAGCTCAGGTTTCAGTCAGCTATTATATAATTTGGAAAATAATCTTTATCAACATAATATTAAGCAATCCATAAGCGTGTAATTTCGTTTAGCTCAAACTTGAAATAAATGTCTGGCGTTGATTTTTGACATCCAAATTGCCGCAAACAAAAGTCGAGGCGGAGCCACACGGCACGGACCGAAAGCAGACATTGCAGCTGTAGTTGCTGCTTTTTTTCTGTTTTTTTTTTTTTAATAACATGCTGAAAATGCTTTTTTAACAGCATGAAAATTATAACGCATCAGTCACGACATGACAACAAAAAAGAAAAGGGGGAAAAAAAAGCAACTGGAATATGTTTTCCCCTCTCTCCTTTTGGCTGGGAAAATCTTGCGACAGACATTTGCAAAACAATTTATGCCAAACGCTTTCTTTTGGCAACTGGCAAAACTTTGTAAAACAACAAAAGTTAATGTTGAAAAAAATAAATAAATAAATAAAAAGAAGAGATAGAAACAGACAGAAGCTCAAGCAGAACGCAAAACAAAACCAAATGGAAACACAAATATAAATCATTGAAAATATCTGATATTTCTTCGGCTTTATAATATGCAAATCACAGTTAATAACATGCTCCAGTCGCTGCATAAATTAACAAACTATTTTTTCTGTTTTAGATAATAGACCAAATCAATGAGTTGCCTTGTTAGAAGACTTGGCCACTCGGCGACTGCTCAGCAACTGTCTAATAATAATGAAATATTTCCTAGATGCCCCGAACTCTCAGCCACAAAGGCTTTGTAAGACATTGTTGTCAGTGTGTTGTTGTTGTTGTTGTTGTTGTTGTTATTTATGCTGCTCGATGCGGCCATACTAATTTCAAATTTAAATCTTTGCGCTGTGACCTTTCATGCCTACCAACCATATCGAGATGTATTTGTATGTATGTAGAGATGTACGCACAAACATGTGTATATATAGACATACATAAATAAATACAGATAAATATGTACATATATATTTATATATATTTTTCTTAATTTCGAAAGCGTATTAAATTACACACACACACACACACACACACACTCATTCGCTCACTCACACATGCAGAGTGAAAGAGCCGATGCACGCTCCTCAGCGACCCCGCTCGCCCCCCGTCGCCCATCGCCCCCGCTCTAGCTATAGAGCTGAAACAAGAATTTCAAGTATGTTTAACCCAAAACACAACACAACACAACACAACACAAAACTGAGAACCGAATCGATTCAGTTATTCTGGGTCTCAGTCCCGCTTCTCGGTCTTGTTCTTTTCGGTCTCCCTGGCCTGCCCAGGGCCGGGGCTTAAAGTATTTCACAGGAAATCTTCGGAAACGAAACCCAAGCAACAATATGTTCTACACATTTCGTATTTCTTTCATTTCTTTTTTTTCCCCCTTCTCCTGCTTCTTCTTCTTCTTCATGTTCTTTTCGGGCTGCTCGCTCCGTTTGCTGCGCTGTGTGAGAAATCGAAATCCCAAAAACTAAATCCCTATAATGCCTTTAAGGGGGGCACAGACACACACACACACGCACGACTACACTTCTGTGTGTGTCTTTCGGTATTTCATTTTATTTATTTTTTTTAGTTTTTTTTTTTTTTTTGGTGCCCCTACTCCCTCTGCAGCATGTCGCCCCCAGAGTCAGAGAGTCAGAACAGAGCAGAGCCCGAGCGTGCGCACAGTCTATAATAATGATAAGATGGCTCTTAATCAGAAAATTTATATGGGCCCAGCATTTAGTTGTTGCTCCAGCTCAGCCTTTAGCTCTGACTCGGATGCTGATGCTGATGCTGACGCTGACGCTGATGCTGATGATGGGTTATGCCCGTTTATAATTATGGGTCCTGTCAAATGCTAAATGAAGGGCGCATCAAAAGGCAGCCAGCAAGTCACAAGCCATGCAATTTTCAGTTTAGAGAGCGTTACGCTATGCTGCAGATTGTTCTTGTTGGCTGGCTGGGCCAGTTTAGTTGGCTGCTTGGCTGCTTGGTTGGCTGGCTGCAGATCGCACTCTTGGCCATTTTGCAGCTCGCTGGCTGGCTGGCTGGCTGGGCGTGAGTCTGGACAGAGTGAGTTTTCATTGGTCGAGAGGCTCTGGCTAGCTAGTTAGTATATGTATATAAATATGAATTTAAGAGAAAGCTTACCGCTTGCACTAGTTCCGAAATTGTCTGCAATGAAAACAAGAGATGAAAGTTGAGCGTTTAGTAATATGATATATAAATATACATATATATATTGTGTGTGTGTGTATAGAAAGAGAGAGGGGTAGATGGATTGCACTGAGATCTCTGGACGTCCATCTTTCACTCTAATTTAATTAACGCCAGCAGCTACAAATGCCACAACCCGATCTCGGCAAACAAACAAACTGATGAATTATCTTCCTCAACAAGTTCAATTCGCTGGCTGACGAAAATTTCTCAGACCTCAAAGCTCGCACCACAATAAATCTTTTCATATATATTTCTCTGTATTTTTTTTCTGTGTGTGACCCAGGCTCGAATCACAGTTCGCCTGCCGGCTAACCAAAAAAAAAATTATATATAAAAAAAACAAAAAGCCAAAAAAAAAAAACCGAGTAGAAAACAAAAATGTTTTAAATTTTCGTGCAGACTTTGACCGCAACTTGCTGTTGTTGTTGTTGTTGCCATAAAAATATGATATATATTCACACACTCGCACACGCATTGTGCATTGGAGGCAGCACGGCAATCAATCAAAAAAACTATGGAACCTACGGCATCAGCCCGAAGTGTGAATCAAAAATATTTGGAGCAAATCAAATGCAGCAAATCGGAATATGCCCAACACAATAAAAAAGAAAAACAAGCCAAAATAAAGGCTGCCCATTTCATTCACACACATATATACGTATAGGATATATATATTTAATTTTAAATATATATATTTTATGTTTTTGTTTTTATCTTCATTCAACTTTTGATTTCGGCTGCGTTCTCACACGCAAATCAAATCTAGTTGCCCTTTGTTTTCTTATATATATTTTTTTATGGCTTTGCTCGGCTTTTGCATAAACTTTTCTTTGGCTTTTAATCACCTTGAGAGCCTGGGGCATTATGCAAATTGAAGGCAAAGCTTACCTAAAGCCAAACTCAATCTTCTAAAACTCTGCTGTTTTTCGGGTTAGTTTTTGTCAGTCTGAAGCTGGGCTGAGTTGCTAGTGTAGCTTTATAGATGGCCAAAGCAAAATATATATATATATATAAATCTGTATGTATCTGTATGTATATATATCTACATATATATCTCATCTCGGCACTTTGATTGAGCTGGTCAACTCGTTCAGTCTGCATGCTTTGGCAATCATTTAGCCCGCTTGTAATAACATGGCTAAGAGTATTTTGTGAACTGCGCATTGGACTTTTGTTACAGCTGTGCCAGGCATTCGCAGCTCCTCAAGAAGATCGTCAGTGTCTGCGAGTCTGCGCGCTCGTTGTCATTTAAGTCATCGAACACGCATTGCTACATTGTACACATGTACGATGTTTTGTGGTGTCGGTGGACGGTGTCGGTGTCGGTGGACGGTGTCGATGTCAGTGTCCTGCAGCGGCCATTGCAGTTGGCTTTTAGCAATCCATTGCCATTGCCATTGCCATTGCCATTGCCAATGGCCCGAGTCGCTGGCCCGGCCCTGGGCCGCAGTTCATAAATAATCGTCTTAAGTTGATGCGGTGACTGTCGGCGGTCGCTGGGTGGTTCGTGGTTCTCACCAAGGCCTCCAAGGCATTGCGACAGATTAAGCCCGGCCATCAGTTACACACACACATGCATTGCACAAAAAAAAAAGTATCTTTCAGATTGTTTTTGTTGTTGTTGTTGCAGCAGCAGCAAAACGCATTAAAGAAAGCCAACGCAAGCCGTTCAAATATTCCAAAAACGTTTCAATGAATGTCGCCGACGCAGTGCCTCAATTTTTGTCACTCTTCAACTGCCTCTCTCTCTCTCTCTCTCTCGCTCTCTCTCGGTGTCACTCGCTCTCCCACTCAGTGTCGCTCTCTCCCGCTCTCACGACAAGAACAAGTCGTGTCTGATCCCATTTTAATATTCTAGATACTTAAATAAAATACGTGTCTGGCTTGGCCAACAAACGTTTATTGTTTGTTAATTGATTTTGCTGGAAGTTGTCGCCGTCTGTTAAAATGCAAAGTGCAACTTCGAACAAACTTTGCCGAGCGCAAAAAAAGAAAAGAAACAGAAACAGAAAAGCAACAACAGCAACAACAACAACAACGAGGCGAACACACAAATGGCATTTGGTATGCAAAATTTGTTTGGCCCGTCCGAGTTGGACAACTTGTGGGTCTGAGCTTAGGCAGTTCTCACTGGCTTTGGCTCTGACTCTGACTCCGGCTGGGCCGCAATTAATTTGCAGACAGCGAAGCTGTAGCTCAGCCTTGAGGCAATGGCCAGCAGTTGACAATTGTCAAGGACTGCGTCAACTCACAGTTTGACAGGAGAGCTGCCGGAGGAGGAGGGTGAGCGAGTGGGGGGCAGCCTGGCGACTTGGGTCATTTAACGGTAATTACCAAAGCGCGACAGAAAAGTTTCTGCGAAAAACGTGTGGAGTGGAAAAGCGCTCGGCTCAAGTGCCGACAAAGCGGCCAAGTGAAGCATAAAAATGAAGCACCCAAAAAAAAGAAGAAAAACAACAACAACAACAACACACACACACACACACACACACACAGTATCGAAACGTTGTAGAAAAGCCAACGGACCACACGATTTTCCAAATGCCCGCCAAAGAGTAACAGAGTCAAGCGCGACTCCAAGTCTATTTATGTGGCTATTGAAGTGGGCCTCGTCTCTTGGCTACACTTCAAGCCACACCACAACCACACTGAACACCACTCCACTGAAGTGGTTGTATGTGTGTGTTTTTTTCTGTTTTTTTTTTTTTTTTGGCGGCTTTGGCTTTGATTTTTGCTTGATTTCTTTCAAAATCAAGCCAGCACAGCACAGCACACACATGCTTTGGAGGGCCACAAGGCAGAGCGTCGAACGAGGCGGAGTTCCGACTCGAAATAGAGTTGCAGATGCACAGAGCAACGGCTGCTGTGGCCGCTGCTGCTCAGCGAGTGTGACGCCATTTTCAGGTAAAGCTAAAGAACAGTCACAGCGTATGCAAAAGAGCCAGAAACAGAGCCAAAAACGTAGACAGAGCCGAGGCCAAAGAACATGTCCAAAGGCGAACCGCCAAAAGGATAATCAGCAACAATTTAGTATTATTACACCACGTTCGAAGCCATCGAAGTCTAAGCAAGCAGCGGAGGCAATGGAGGCAATGTAGGCAGCAGGAGGCAGCAGGAGGCAGCAGGAGAACAGCTAAGCTGCAGCGCACACAAAGTTGTCTGTCAGTTTTTTGTTGTTGTTGTTGCTGTTGTTGTTTTTTAAGCCATAGCCACGAGGCCAAAGTCGAGGCTGAAGTTGGAGCTGGAGCTCAAGTATGCATTTCAAAGAAAATCATTATTATCGATGCGGCAAAGGAGTGTGAGGCGCTGTGTGGCTGTAGCTAAATCTGTACAGACGACAGACCAAAGAAGAGACTAGAGACGTTGGACGAATGGACAGTTGGAAGGACGGACGAATGGCTGACTGGCTCACTGGCTGACTGGCTGACTGGCTGAGCCGCAAGTTCATTCCTTTTGGGTATTTTCACGTGGACGTAGATTGAGTTTCAATGGAAAAATGATTTGCAAATTGACTTTAACGAATTGCTCGAGTGAGCAACCTGCTGGCATTTGGAATTTTGATTACACCATAGACCAATACACATACACAGATACTGCGTGTGTGTGTGTGTGTGTGAAGAAAGTTGTATGTAATTGGCACGCATTGCGAACTTCAAGCTAGGCAATTCGACTACACTGGCCAACAGAATTGCGGCGGAGACTTTACAGGAATGAAAATTGATAAATAAATATATATAAATATAATTATATATATTCTGTATATGGAATGAATTATATCATTATTGATGTACAATAAAATACAAATATATATATTTAATAATATATATATATATATATATATATATATATATATATATATATATATATATAATATATAGATAAGCTATATATATAATTTAGATATGCTGGCGACGCATAAATAAAAATAAAAAATATATAAAAATATAATTTAACTTCATTTTATTATATTTATATTTATTTTGTATTCCTTAAATATTAAATATAATAAAATAAATAAAAATATATATTTTGATTTAAATTGATTTAATTTTTGTTATATTTATATTTATATATTACTCTTTTATTTTCATGACTAATAACATTATCTATTTTGTATTTTTATTTATTTTATATTTTTTTTATAATTATTCATATTAAATATATTATAATAAATCTAAATTTTTTATTTATTATATTTATTATATATTTATTTATTTTATTTTTTTATTTATTTATTATTATTATTATTATTTTTTTTTTTTTTTTGTATCTCAATGAATTCGAAATACTTGCTGCAGAGTCCAAGATGCTTTTTGTTGCATTCGGCTGATCCATTCGGCTGCAAATGCCATTATCAGCCGCATGGACATGAGGGAGGGAGATTGTTGGCCAGTCGAGTCAGCCTAGTTGCAGCGCCTTTGTTTGGCATTTTAGTGGCCTGTGGCAAGTTCGTATATCATTATAGAAATTACCTACTGCGCAGCGGCAGAGGCAGAGGCAGCGGCAGCCATTGTTAGTAGTCGCTGCCATTAACGTTAACTCTTTGGCACAATCTGGCCAGCAGATCTCGCTGCTGGTGCCGGCGATAGCGCAACAAAACAATCCCAACAAAAAATAAAAAAAAAAAATACACAAAAAAAGAGCGAAAAAAAAAAACAATGCCACACCACTGTCATGCGGCAGGTTTCCGTTTAACAAACCGCCGAAAAAAAAAATGAGACAAAGCCAAACTAAATACGATATTGTAAATCAATGAAATCTAATGGAAACATTGACGTCAGTTGGTGCGCAAGACTGATAAGGGTTACCAGAGACGAGGGGGTGGAGGGGCGGGTGTTCGTGCTTAACATTAACTTAAGTATAGACTCTCTACTTACCAGGACTGCCAAGGAAGACTGAGGAATACAGTCGCCGGGAGGCGTCTGCGTTGCGAGCATCGGCAGGTGAGGACCATTCTCTTCGACACCATCGTCCTGCAAATGGAAATGGGAAAAGCCGCTCATTAATTATCAAATCAAATATATAGCAAATGTACAATAAACTAGCTAGCTATCTATATATGTGTGTATGTATATGCATATAAATTCATATCTATCTTTGCGTAAGCTATCATATCTAAGGGTTCTTAAGGTCTTAAGCTGGCCGCCGCGCAAAGCCCACCGAAAAACCTGAACTCAACTCAACTCAACGAACTGTCGCACGCGATTTGTAACACTTGTCAAACTTTCAAGATTTGCACAATATTGACAGTATGTTGAATATGTTAAGCCACACACACACACACAGACACAGACAGTCAGATTGACAGGTGGAACGCTTTGAGCTTACGCCCACAACTATCTAAAGCTTATAACCTCTGCTCGGCTCGAACTGCTCTCAGCTTTACGGTCATAAAACTTTAAATGAAAAAGTGTACAAAATAAGATGAAAATGGCGTTAATAATAATTTGGTTTATTGGCTCTCAAAGCCAAGGAATGAAGCAGAGACTTCGGCCCAAGTGCCTGGGCGTTGCCAGCGCCGAGGGTGGCTAAATCTCGCGCCCCAATTTCTATTATTTTCATTTTTTTTTTTTTCTGCTTCTTTCACTTCTCAGCTCAACGAGGGCGTCGCACCTTTATTTAAAATTCTAACTTGGCCAGCGCAACAACGGCATTGAGGCGTCTGCCTCGTTTTCTTAATGGCCAATTTTCTTGGTAGTAATGGGCACGTTTTATGGACGCTTTTGTGGGGTGTTTATCGTGCACACAAACTGCAGTCGAGGGTTGACAATGTGGCTATGCTTAGTTTACAAAAAATTATAATAATAAATATAAATGTATATATATTCTAATAAAAATATTAATGGCATATTAGATGTCGCAGCTGTCGCACCTGTTTAATCAAGAAAATATGCGCTCAAACAATCAGCAAAACAAATGACAAAAAAAACAAAAACAAAATTAAAAGCAAAACAAATTAATTGAGTTGAGCTGAGCAGAGACAAAGACCAAATTGTTCGCACATAAATCTTTGTACTAAAAATTTTATTGTCGTTTTTATAGTTAAAAAATAAAATAAAAACAAAAACGACACACAACAACAACAACAAAACTACTCAAACGGCAGCCCGAGCCAAACAGTCTGCGCTGAAGCGCTCTCCGAGAGAGGCACACACGCACACACACTTGCATGGCCACACTCATGAGATTTCCCCGTCGCCGTATCGTAAGCATATCGTAAGTTGAGCACACTGGCTGCCTGCTTATATCGTAAGAAGGCAGCGCCATTGCTTAGCTGCCTGCAGCTGTCGCGCTTGTGCAAGCGAGACGGCGCTAGTCAACTGCTGGTCTGTGTGCATGTGCGTGTGCGGGGCGAATTGAAGGCGAATTGAGTGGCGAGACGCAACGACCAGTCAATATAAAGGTTGTTGTTGTTGCTGTTGTAGCTGTTGCTGTTGGCGCTTTTTTTTTTTTTCTTTTGTTTGTTTGTAGACGCCAAAGCCAAGTTAATGATTTTGTGTTTTGTTTTATTTTTTCTTCATTTCTTTAGGCTGCTTATTATGCAATGTTAAATCAATAAATTGACAAAAATTGTGCGCGCCAAAGAAAACGACAAATAAATGTTTTCCAAATAGTTTTTCAAGTTTATTTTATTTATTTTTTTTTGCTGTTGTCGTTGTTGCAGCAGACAACACGATTTTATGACATTTTAAATAGCCAGCGTGTTTTTGTCACAATTTCAAGATGAAAAACAAAACGAAATATTTGTTATTTCGCCCTCAGCGTCAGTCCCATTTTGGTTCCCACTTTGCCATCGCTATTTATAGATCCAACTATTTTTGAGTGTCACGCCATCCCCCCCGCCCCACGCCCCATCACTCACTCACACTCACTCTTAAGTGCTGATAAATGGCGCTAGACTCTTTTGGCCTGTCATTAGATTACAAAGCCGATGAGAAAATGTCCCAAAAAAAAGAAAGAAAAAAAAAAATCCCAAATGCAATGCATTCTTATCAGACAAGGCACAAAGTTCAAATGCAGCTCAAACAACCAGTGACACATATACATGCAAACACACACACACACATATATACATATATACACATACATATTTATATATAGAGAATGAGTTTTTCATATTGCAGACATTTCGACATTTAGAAATAGAAGCCACCCCAGACAACAACAACAACAACAACAACAATTGAATCCCAAATACCAAAGTCTGTTCTGTATCTGTAGCTCTGACTGTCTATATATGTATATATATATATATATATCTATATGTATGTGTGTATTTGTGTGTGTTTAGATAAAATTGTGTTTCGAAAGTGACAGTTGAAATGATTTATCACTTGCCAGCGACTACTGCAAGGCGCAAACGTCTACCCCATCCACCATCAGCTAACAGCCTCGTTGCCCCCTTCTACCCTCGCTACCCACTGCCCCGCCGCCCACTCTGACTTTTGCTGTCTGTCGTCAAAGTTTTTAGCAGCGTTTGCTTCGTCGTCGCTCGCATTTTTGTGTAGAAAAATTGAAAATTGCTTTTTTTCCGCTTCGGGAGCACAGAGTACCCCTATTGCTGGCCACGCCCGCGCGCCCTCGGCCACAGCAAAAAGAAAAAACATTGTTGCTATCACAATCAACTTCATCTTTCCAATTTTCTACTATTTGGCTTTGTTTCCCCAACGACCCCCCAAAGCCCCCAACTCGCCCACTCTCACACATTGTTGCCGCTGCTCAGTTTTTCATATGAAAATTTAATTCCAGTCCCAAAGTTGGGCCACCCAGTTGCCTCCCCCCTATATTCATTCCATACACACACACACATACACTCACTCTGTGTTTTGCGAGCTAATTTAAAAATTTTTGTAATTTTTGCGCCTTGCTCTTTTGGAATTTTTGCAATGCGCGACAAAATGATTTATGTCGCTGCCTGCGCAAAATTAAAAATATTACAAAGCAACAACAACAACAACAACAATAACAAGCAAATGACAAAACGACAACAATGTTCACATTTAAATAACACACAAAACGAGCAAAACATAAAAAATTTCTTCTTTTTTTTTGTTAAATATAAAATGAAGAAAACAAGTAAATGCAGATATCTCTATATATACATATATATGTATATATCTACAGCTATAATATGTATATATGTACATACATATGCATATATTCTATATACACATATTTACACATATAATTCTGCGTTTTTTCGCTTTAAACTTTAAATGAAAATGTTGCAGGAAGAAACATTTTCCTTTTCCATTTTTTTTTTTTTTTTTTTTTCGTTTTTGGCTTTTCCAATTTTATGCCAAACAATTTCGTATGACGACAATGAAAAAAATCAAAAGAAAACCGCAGCAATTTTTCATCATTTTGCACGTGTAAATTTTCCAATTGGTTGAGCGTGTGAAATGCGAGCCAAGTGGGCAAAGGTGTGGTGGGGAGGGGGGCGTGGCCAAACGTTGCTTTAATGAATGCACTTAGAGCAGCAGCACACACAGGTGTCCAACAAAATTTGATGAGCATGATGCGAGAGTGGGAGAGAGAGGTAGAGAGAGAGAGAGAGAGAGAGAGAGAGAGGGGGGGCAGGTAAGCAAGTGGTAGCGAGCTGCAAATTGCCGTCGGCTGACTGAAAGCGTTTTGACCAGATTAACAGAAAATCAACATTGAAATATGCAAATTGTAGCCAAATTCGAATTCAAGCTAAAGCAACTTTTATAAAATATAATTCAAATATATTTAATATATTTTGGTATAAAATAAATCTAAACTGTTTGTAATATCTTTAAATTTGTTAAAATTTTAAATTATTTTTTATTAATTTTATGCCCACACTAACATGAATTTAAATATTTAATATACATTTCATATATATATATTTATATTTCCTTTTATATTTATGTTGTAAATGTATTAAATACATGAACCCGTTTCAACATTTTAAATTGCGTTTAAGTCCGTTTAAGCTGATTTCTCATGCCATCTCATGTGTCTCTTAGCTATCTCTTTCCCATTCTCTCTCTCTCTCTCTCTCTCTCTCTCTCTCCCTCTTGTGCACTTCTCCATTTTGTAATTTTACTGCAATATTTTGCAAACTCTTTTGTGTAATTTTTTGCACACACAAACAAATTTTATATGCATTTTTTTTCTTGTTGCTCCCAATTTTGTTTTTCTTTTCTTTTTTTTTAGCACTGAAGTGTATGAAGGGCGTATTGTTTCCCGCATACCCTATACACTAGACCAAATAAATATAAGCACGTTTAATTGAAATCGAATTAAATTTTCAATTAAATTATAGTTTTCTGATGTGCATTTTTTGTATTGAAGGGAAACATAAAGAAAGTGTTATGTTCAATTTAAATATATTAATTGTAAAATTTATTGTTTGTATTATTTATCAGAAATATTATGCATGTCAAGTTTATTATTATTAATTTTACTAATTTAAAATAGCCATAAAACTATGTTTATTTATTTTTTATTTTATTATTTATTTATTTTTTAAATTTATATCTTTAATGTTTGCAGACTTTTATTAAATTTTACATTTTTGCTATTTCGCTTATTTTGTTTATTTAAATGTCGCCCTCGCGTTAACTTTACAGGGTATTCTTATGTCGAGCAGGCATATTCTATGAATTTCACCTATGTTTTCAGTTCGGCCGGAAGGTGGCGCTGCTGCAGCTGCTTTACGACTATGCAAAAGCAACAGCAACAACAGCAACAACAGCAACAACAACAACAACAACAACAACTGACCGTTGTTCTGTGTGTCTGCTGTCATTGTTGTTGTTGCTGGCATTTTCCGTTGCAATTTTTACATTTTCCATTTTTTGTTAAATTTAAATGAAAAAAAAGGAAGCTTTACACGCATAGTTATAAAAATAATTCCAGACTTAAATGTGCACACAGTGCGAAAGAGATAGCAAGAGAGAGATGAAGCGTGGGTGTGAAAGCGAGATAGTAGCTGCTGCTGCTGCTGTTGTTGCATTTGTTGTTGTTGTTGTTGCTGTTGTGTTCGTATCTAATGCATTAAAAAAGCCATAAGCCCAAAAATGGATTTCAAAAGCTTAGTTTAAAAATGTATAAATGCACAAATAAATAAATTTGTATGTTATTTCATTTTTGCTTTTATTTTATTTTATTTTTAGCATGTGCACTCGAAGTGGGCGTGTCAGCTTAACTGGCATATGGCAAGGCTTTCAGGCAATCCGTTGTACGATGTTTGATGCTGTTTGCAAATTCAATAAAATTTTTGTTGCCAAAGTCAAGGAAATCGGGAAAAAATGCTGAACATGACTTGTAACTTAAGCAAAAGGCAAAGTTTGTCACCCAACGCGACAAGGAAGGCTCCGCAATGTCCCCAGTTCGTCGCCAGTCGCCCATCGCCCGCCAACCGTCGCCCGCCATCATCTTGCCAGTCTCATTCTCAGTCATTCTCTGTTCGTCCATCTGTCTGTCTGTCTTTCTGCCTGCCAGGCCACATATCGCTTTACACTTGAAATGAATTTGAAAGTCAGACGCACAGCTCGTAACTCTTTGCTCTCACACAAGACACACACGGCGAATAACAACAACAGCAACAGCAACAACAACAGCAACAAGAATATCAACAGCACTTGGAGTTGCCGGAGGAGCTGTGGCTCATGTCTCTCCCTCGCTCTCACTCTCGCACTCTCGCACTCTCTCGCTCTTTATCTGAACGCAGGCCCGCGCGACTAATATAAACGTACAATGGACCAACTTAAGCTGAAATGACAGTTGCGACATGTTTGCGTAGGCGTGTGCGATCTCTGGCAACAGCAACAACAACAACAGCAACAACAGCAACAACAACGTGTGCAAGGCAAATGCTTTGGTATTAATTTTTCTTGTTGCCAGCCAGGTCGCAGCGAGCTGACAATAAACTTTATCGCATTCATGTGAATGCACTTTATGACACCTACACACACACACACACTCAGGCAGTCAAGAACAGCAAAACTTGTTTCATTTGCCAGCGTCTGACTAAGAAATTCCTTATATTATATATATATACAAATACATATATATTATAAAGCGATTTTTTGTACGCCTTGTGACTTCAACTGATTTTTGCTTAAATTAGCTACATTTGATGAGTTTTGCTAGCTGCTGGCCTACTGCTTCTGCCCACTCTGTTGCTGCTTGCGGTCAGCGGCTGTCGCAGCGTCCGGCAGCCGCGTGACTTGGCCGGCTCACCCGTCCGTTGCGCTGGTCACGTGACCCTAATAAATCACAGAATTAATGTTACGTAAAATGGAGTTGCGCACGGTGTCCAATGCAAGTCCTTTGACAGGGAGCTGGCCAGGCTGGCCTGGTCAGGAGAGCGCAGAGTCCAGAACCCAGCTCCAGTTCCAGTTTCAGCTACAGTTAGGCTGAGGAACGCAGCGGAAACTGTGCCAGCCGGAAATTGAAAAACGTTTGAGGCATTTCTGATAAGCGCCAGCGCCCAGACAAACAAATCGTGAAACTATATTAATGTGGCAAACACACACAGCAATACAATATATATGTGTGTGTGTCTGTTTGGCTCAGTTCTTTTTTTTTTCTCTCGCTTTTATGGCTGCTGCTTAATTGTCTGACATTTTTTAATAACAAAGCCAGACACACACACACACACACACACACACGCATGCATGCAAGTGTGTATATTTGGCATCTCGCTTGCGCATTAAGACGCAGGCGCATTAACAGCGACAACAACAATCAGAATAACGTGTAGCAAGCGCCAACATTACGACCATTAAAAATACCCAAAACGACAACGACAATTTCCTCATTATCGTAAAATTTATTCAAGCAAAATAAATTCATTGGTCGTTAACCTTGACACTGGTTTTTCCTTTTTTACAGCCACAACACACACACACACACCATTGTCTCTGTGTGTGTGTGTGCACATAAAATTCATGCTATGATGCGTGTTAAATAGTCGCTGTCATTGCGTCTGCAACTTGGCCAAATCTCACTGAGTGTGTGTGTGTGTGTGAGAGAGTGTTATATATACATACATACATATACGTGTATATATATATAGACCTAAGTAATCTGACTAGACTTGCTTGCGAGTTCATAAAACAGAACTTTTAAAGCAGCCCACTACAGTCCATAGCCTACAACGCTTGGCCGCTTACACTGTCCAGCAAATTGCCATTACTTGCACTTGAGCATGAATCAGCTCGAAATTCAACTGAGCTGAGTAATTTCTGGTGGCAGTGCGCCACAGATCTACATGGGAGGGCGGCGTTCTATATAAAAGGCGTGCATGGGAGCAAGAGTAATTCGCGCTGAAGGCAAACACAAAATGACGCCAGTAAGTATGCTACAATAATCGATAAAGTGCGCGCTGCACATGTATGTGTGTGAGTGTGTGTGTGTAATGTTTGTTGCTTACTGCTTGACTGCACACACAAACACACACACACACACACACACAGCAAGAGAGACAGGCTTGAATTCGTTCGAGTGACTCGTCATGGCAGCTCGCGATTCCGAGTCTTAGGCCGTGCAGCTGCTTTTGTTTTCTTTTGTAGTAAGTCCTTGCCAGAGCCTTTGACTAATGGGCCACCCGCAGGGGGCAGCTTGTTTATTGTGTTAATGTGTCTTGTTGCAAGCAAACTAAAGTGTAGCAGATTCAACACTCTCAAGCTTTTATGTGCTGCAGACTTGTTGATTAACAAAAAGCTAAGTTCTTCCCATAATCTTACATAGAAGTCACGCCTCAATGAACTATAACTACGAATGCTAAGAATACTGTAAATATGAATACTTTGAATACCATATAAAATTGAGGAATTAGAAATGTGAGTGAAAAGCAAGAGCATGAAATAAAACAACACTCGAATAAATGCCAACAATATAAAATGAAGAAAAGTTTCTTCCTTTTCTTTCTTTTTTTTTATTTATTTATTTTTTTTTCTTCATGCGCAGACCAAACAAAGCCTTCATGTGTGTGTGTGTGACAGCTGGCTGTGTGCGTATTGGCGAGAACTTCAGGCCACGACAAGCTATTGCGCGACTCCTTCGCCTCGGACAACGCTGCTCGGCGATTGCGGCTCTCCTCGTGCTGAGCTCAGCTCTGGCTCAAAGTTGAGTTGAGTTGAGTTCAGTTGTCGTCATCATCGCACCATCGCGCCATCGCCATCCTCGTGGCTGCCTTTTATATAAAAACCGACAGCGAGTCGGGGACCTTAGCCAAGCAAAATGCCCCACACACACACACACACACACACACACATCGTGTGCAGCAGCTCTTCTATGCTCCTCTTTCCTTTTTTTTTCCTATCGCATTTTTTCTACATTTCTTTTATTTCCAGTCAGCAGAAAAATTCTTATACACGAGCTGCGTGTTTTTTTTTTTTTTTTTTGTTGCTGCTCCTCCTCGTCTTCTTCTTCTTCTTCTTCTGCCAGGCAACGTTGGGAGCTCGGCGCTCTCTTGGCGCCTGCTCCAGCCACGACTGTCTATGTGTGTGTGCGTGTGTGTGTGTGTGAGTGTGTGGAGCAGCAGTCAGCTCACTTTTCTTTTGAATGATTCGATGATTTTAAGCGCCTGCGTTATATGAAAACCAATCGCATCAAAGCACCCCATTAAATTTCATCGTCAGGCATATATCCTTGCCACAAATACACACACGCACGCAGACAGTGGCTGCGAGATAAATGAACAGACACGAGGACATGGCATAGAAATAACAACAGCTGCTGTTGCTGCTCCTGCTACTGCTTCTACTCCTACTCCTTCTGCTGCTGCTGCTACTGCTGTTGCTACAACTCCTGCTTGGCTGCTTCCATTTGTCCTGGCCAAGTCTGCATCTGCAGCATCGCCTGCGCCTTTCAATAGCAGACGCGCGTGGCCCAAGGCAATGTTTGTTATGTGCCATGGAAATCCGTCAGTAGACGTTGCAGCTGCTGCTGCTGCTGCTGCTGCTGCTGCACACACACACACACACACACAGTCACCCACCATTCGCCTGCATTGTCATCATTATGTGCTGACGGCGTAAATGGCTCTATCAGCGCATTCTGCCTGCGCCAGGCGCCGCCTTTTGGGAGCCTTGTATATGACATGTGGATATGGATGTGGATGTGGATATGGATGTGGCTGTGGATGTGTGGTTGTGCAGGGACATGGTGCAGCTGCAGAGCGACTCAACTTTAAGGCACTCATTGTTGGAGCTTCTCGTTGGCTTAAAGTGCTTTTAATGGCTTCATGCAAAAGGCGCTGCCTTTTTAAACACACAAGTCATGCTCGGCATGAGGCGTCGGATGGCATTTTATATAGTAGTAGCAGCAGCAGCAGTGGCAGCAGTGGCAGCAATGGCAGCTCCACATACTTTTATACATAGCTAGTCTATCACTGGCCCCGCCTCCCACCCAGCCAAACTTCTGCTACGGCTTCAGCTTCAGCTTCAGCTTTTGCTGTTGCTTTTGCTTTATTTGCAGTTCTCATCGTTGTAGTCGACGTCGTTTATTTTTTTTTTTTTTCCTTTCCTTTCCTTTTTTTTTTTTTGCTGGCTAACATTTAATGGGTTTTTCAGAAAATTGCATTTTCTTCTTTGGCACTCTTTAGACTTTTTGTTTAGCTGCTACTTTTCCAGCAAAGAGTCGCAGTTGCTGCTGCTGCTGCTGCTGCTGCTCATGACCATGGCTGCCATATTAGATTTTGAATGCATTTCCGCTTTTTGCCGCAGCGTGGAAACTTTTGTTCGCCATGTTGGCGAGCCGTCTCTGTATTGGTATTTCTATCTATCTATGTATGTGTGTGTGTTTGTGTGTGTGGAAATATTTTGGACTGACTGACAGCTGTGCCAGCTGTGTATGTGTGTCTGTCTATGGCTATGTGGGTTTGCTCCTGCTTGCCTCTGGTTGGCTCTGCTCGCCCTGGCTGCATTAAAAGTTTGTTTCATTCTGCTTTAGTTTGTTGTTTTGTTTGATGAAAAAGTCCAAGTTGTTGCGCAAAGTTTTTATGCAAGTTTTGCTATTTTGGCAAATGGATATGCCCCAACATACAGCCCCACCCACGCCCACACCCATTTGCTGCTGCTGTAGCGCAATCACATTGTTAGTTGAGTGGGTGTCTGAGTAGGTAGTCCATGAGGAGCACAGCTATATCAAAGTTGGCCACATATATATATATATATATATAGTTATATATATATATATATCTCAGTCTTTATATACATTGCACTTATATACGGGCAATGTCTATACATTTTTCGCATGAGTTGCAGCGAGCTGGCTGGCTGGCTATCAATGCTGAAGTTTAATCAAACTTTAAGCCAAAACGAAAGCAGCTGCTGGCTAATAAAAACCTGTCTAAACTTTACATGCAACTGCCACAAAAGTTGGCTCAAATGTGCTTAACTGCATACTAGTCTACACACACACACACACACACTCACGCACACCTATGCCCACTGTACGCCTTCAAGTTATGCAGCCCAACTACATTGCATACCTCAGGGCGCGGACTGCCTACTCTGACATGCGGATATCCTGTCGTTTTTTTGTAGCACTGCCGTTTTTTGCTGGCCATGCTGAGGGCATTCCACTAACGGCGCCCTTGACCACACCTAACAGCCATTTAAAGTTGGCTTTGGGCTCTCAAGAAAACCACAATAAACAATCAAATATTCAGCTCAATTCATTAGACAAATTTCAGAGCAGTATTATTTCGCTGCGCGGCCATTAAAATATTTGGTTACAGTCTGAGCGACCGGTTGTCAATCCACTATAGCCGCGCCGTTACTTTTATGGCTAATCATAAAAGGCCGGAATGTGTGGCGTCTCTCGGAAATCGATTATCGGACGATGTGACAAAACAGAATTCGAATATTGTGCGCGCCTCATGCCATTTAACTGGCCGTAAATCTTCAAGGACGGACAGCAGCCACGAGTCAATCATCGCCAGCGATGATTTAACGATAGCCAGAGCATTTAATTGCTATACGACAGAATGACAACAAGTCTCACTCACTCTCCCTCTCTCACGCTCTCTCTATGACCATAAAAAGAAATAAATAAATTGTAGAGCTTGTTGCGTTGACGTTTAACGAGATGCCAAAGGTCGAGCAAATGTTTTGATGTGACAAATTTTGAAGACTCTCAGAGTCAAAGTTGGAGTTTTCAGTTTTCAGTTTTCAGCATTAACAAGTTTCAATTTCGTTAAATGTAGACACCTGTCGACGAGGGGGCCGCTGTTCAAATTGAAAACGTGTCCAACAGCAGTCATCAATTTTTAAACACGAGTAATCACTTTGTAAACGCTACAGAGACCAGTCCCAATCGTCCCCGGCAACTTGCCTACTCCTCTGAGGGTTGGCTTATCCCATCCACTAAAAGTGAGGATGAGACCTCTGTCTGGCTGGCAACTGCTCTGACAAGTATGCCTCAAATTTTAGCATCGTGTGTGGGTGTGTGTTGGGGTCGCTTGATTTTCAAATTTCGGCACGTAACTACGTAAAGTTGCACACATTTTTATACAATTTGTTGCATGCATAATTCAGCAGGACAATCGCCAGGATTCGGGCGCATCAAGTGAATATCAAGCGCATATTGTGGTGGATTTATGTATTCGAGCCGGATTGGACGTGCCACTCCAACTCTCCAACTCCAATAGCAGCTTCAGGTTCATCTCTTGGTTTCTTTTTCTTTTGGCAGCTTAAGCTGCCGCGCATATGCTTTGGAATTATGATGAGTTGAGAGTAGAGTAAATTGTATTATTTATATGTTTCAAGTGCCATGCATCAGGAGATGAATTCAATTGGGCAAGGAATTTACGAATTGAATATTAAATGATGAGCTCTTGTAAAAGAGTTTTCTTTTAATAGGAATGGAAAGAGTTTTCCTCGTTGCTCTCTTTAGAGAAGATTTTCCATTTCAAAGCAGACTCTTCTTCTCTAACACTCCTCTTATTCCCTCTTTAAAGCCCACACTTGAAATTAGTTTATTGCTTTGTGCTGAGCATTCAGTTAAAAACTCAACTCAGCGATGCCATCGTTAATTGCCAATTGCTTCGCAAATGGATGCCTCCGGAGACAGCGAACGCAAACAAAGAAACTGATATGCAAAGCGAAAACAAATCAGAGCCAAAAGACATTCAAACAACATTAAGAGCATGTTAATCTATTGAAATAAGCGCCATCATTTGTCTATCAAAGCGGGCATTCACAATCCCAACTCAATGTACCCCGGGCTAGCTAGCTAGCGTTTTAATTGATGTTTGGTCATTTGAGTTTTGTATTTCGAATCAGCTATTTTTTTTCCCGCTTTTTTTTTTATTTTTGCATTGGCAACTAAAAACTCAATACTGAAATCGAAACCGAAACCGAAGCCGACGCTCGGCCATTGAATGACGCGACGAGCAAATAAGCAAATTTATTAAATTCTCATTTATCAACATCATAAATCAAAGTTTTTAACCGTGGCGCTCGCTTTTCAGTTTTCAGTTTCAGTTTTGAATCTGTCAGCTGTGCGCAGAGCAACAACAACAAATCAAATGTATATATATACATATATGCATATATATAGATTTGAAATGATCTATCAACAGTTGCCGTTTGGCGTTGATGTTTCTGGTTTTGTGTATAAATTTGTATATTTTGTATATTTTGTTTTTTAATGGCTTTCTAGTCGTCGTCTCTTCGCTTTTATGACTAGTTAATTTTGCCTGTTTTTGATTTTGATATGGCATTTTATGGTTGCTGCTGTCATTTGCTGACCAACTAACTGGCTGACCAACTAGCTAGCTGGCTGGCTGGCTGGCTGGCTTGCTTTATTGAGCGCAATGAACTATAAAAACCGCGCGAGAATGCTTCAAAAAGTGCACTGCACTGCACTTGACAACTTACTGATGGGACGGAGAGCTTTAAACGAAACAATTGAATGAATGACTGACACTAAAACACATACACTGAGAGCTGTCTGTCAGTCTGTGTGTGTGTGTGTGTGTGTGTGTAATCTGTCAAATACTCTGGCTCACTTTTCCTTTCACTTTGACCTTTGGCAGCTGTCAAAATGGCCGCTGCAAGTGTCAAATGCTGCCGATCCGATGTTGTTGTTGTTGTTGTTGTTGTTAGATTTGCCTTTGACAGGCAACGGTCGCCGGCAGTCGGCAAAAGTGCGAAAAATGATGTGCGGCAACAACAATAACAACAAATAACAGCAACAACAAAACGCGGCTTTGAACTACTAAATCATTTTTGACAGTTGGCGGCGCTGCGACTGCGATTGCGACTGCGACGCCGGGGAAAGCCCCAAGCAGCGCAGCCAACGCGACGTCACTGTGTGTGTGTGTGTGTGTGTGTGTGTGTGTGTGTGCACACACTTTAACCATGACCTTGAACGCTATTACACACCAACACACATTGCTTTTGTTTATGCAATAAATTAAAAGCAATAATTTTTCATCTTGAAGCAGCCAGAGCAACGGCAGCAGCAGCAACAGTTGAAAGTTCGCCCGCTGCGGCACAGCGCATTAATTTTGTGTAAAGTTTATACACCAATACACACACACACACACACACACACAGATACAGTTGCATGGCGAGTAGGTGGGCGGAGTGCGGCAGGCAAGAGTGATAAAGCACCGCAGCGACATTGGCAGCAACGTCGACGCCTGGGCAGACATTGTTTTTAACTCGCTGCGACTGCGTCGCCGTCTCTCGTTGTCGCGTGCTCTCTCGCTCTCTCTGCCTCAACCTCAGTTTCTCTCTCTCGCTATCTCGCTCTCTCTCGCCCATTCGATACGCGCAAAAACAATAATTCAACTTGTGGCGGTGTCTGCTCCACATACGGGTAACTGCCACGGGCACAGGCCAAGGCAGAGGCCGAAGCAGAGACAGAGGCAGAGGCAGAGGCCAAAGCAGAGGCTGAGGTACAGGTTCAATGCACGCTTTGCGCCTGCGCAGGGCAAACAAATTGCAAACGACAACAACTGTTACTCGGCCTCTCTTCCACTCTCCCACTCTCCCACTCTCCCACTCGCTCGCTCTCTTTGTCTTGCACTGTGCCATTAATTCTAGCGCTCGCCGGCTTGTTTGACAGTTCTGACAGACGATTATTTAAAGTTGTGCTTAAATGCGCGCTCTCTCGCTCGCTCTCACTCACTTTCGTTCGGTTTGGCTGTGGCTGTGTGGCTGTGTGTCTGGCCCTGGCCATGGCCGTTGCATTTGTTGTTGTTGTGGGCGCACAGAAGTCACACAAAACCGTGTTCCAGTTCAGTCCTTGCGCCGCTCTCTCTCCCTCTCTCTCTCTCTCTCTCTCTCTCTCTCTCTCTCTCTCTCTCTCTCTCTCTCTCGCTCTATAGGGCTTATAATACAAATTACACTTTTTGGCATATTTCATTTTCATTTTCGGATATTTCTTTTTTTTTTTGTTTCTCGGCAAGGCCTAAAGGTTAACGCTGTGTGTGTTTGTCTGTCTGTCTGGCAATGTTTACTGGGTTACTAGGTCCTGGTCCAGCACAAAAACAAATTAATAGCCGTCTAACGGCGAACGGGGCGTATGCGGCAAGGGCAATGCCGTCTGGCCGTTGCTCTGTGTTTGAGTGCGGATGACACGGCTACTGCTGCACAATTTTTACAACTATTGCTAATTTTGAACGTCTTTAATGATTTTACACACCATTCCTCAAGTTAACGCTGCGTGCCGCCATAAAAGAAGCGACGGACAGCTGCAATGGGTTATTACTTTTTCGATAAAGTGCAGATGCGGTGGCCAGCCGACCGACCGGCAGCTTAGCCAAGACAGCAACCAGGCTATAAATCAAATTTGCAGCAAAAAATCACGTGCCAGGCAAACGCTGGCTGCTGCTACTGCTGCTGCTCATTAATGAAAGCGAAACGCGCTGCTTATATAATCACGTCAAGGGTCTGGATCGCGAGCAGCTATCGGCTGGCCACAATCAAACTGTGGCAACTGGCAACTGCCACTGCGCACAGCGCTAACATCGATGGCCACATCAAAAATTGGCACAAGTTCATCATCATCATCATCGACAACCGTCAGATAGTGGGGGCTGGCTGGGGCAGGCGTGGCATGCACGTTGAAAGCTCCGAGACCGCCAGTGTGTTCAATTTATGAGCCGCAGACAGACTGCCCTCATATTTTTATAATCGATTGTAGTTTTTAATTAAAATTTAACTTTATAATGATTTTTTATCAGCTGCTGCTGCTGCTGCCACGTCTGTTTAGGTCTAAATTAAAAAGAAATTTCTCATTTCTTGCCGAAACAGGCAAACAGGAAGCGACACGGCCTCGACGCGCTAACTGGGCGTGGGCCAGCAGCGAACGTGATCGAGCAGGAGCAGGAGCAGAAGCTGCTGCAGCCAGACGAGTGAGGATTAGTGACAGAGATAGACAGATATCAAACTTCGATTGCTGCCGGCCCAAGTTGCTGCTGTGATTAATGTGTGAACCAGATCCAGAGCGAGAGGAGCGTGCCCCATTTACAGTGTGTACTCGATACAAGCTACAGTACTATAGTATTGTATGTTCTATGTGTTAAATGACTTAATGTGGAATGGGACTTACCATCGTATGTTAGTTCTGAAGGATTGAGTGATGATAAGAACTTACCATCTGCAAAGAGAAAGAGCGAGACAATAGACCACAATTCATTAATTCCAATTACAATTCAATGCGCAATTTTGTATTAATTAGCGATAAAAAAAAAGACATATATATACATATGTATGTACATATGAAATGCACAAGGATTTACGCTAGAATCCGCATAATGCGGACAGGCATAAAAATATATATATAAATGAAATATTTTCAAACTCTACTTCTGTGTGTGTATAGTATATATTTACCACTTTTTTTTTTTTTTTTTTTTTGTTATAATACATTATTGTTATTAATTCGTTTATTGTGCAGCATTTAATTTAATACGCGCCATGCCGCATTATGCACAATAATTATTTTAAATTCACTTTGACAAGCCATTTTATGGACCACCCCGGCCCGACAGCGGCGCTGATGCTTTTGCCATTTGGCAATGTTAATTTTAATTTAATATTTTAACAATGTCTCGTGTTTTAATTTTGCTTGCGGTTTACGCGTTTGCCGCTCGCTGCTGCCTTTGTTATCATGCAACAAAAATGCAAATTAACGCACAGATTTACATTTTTTTGTTTGCTTGTTGTTGTTGTTGCTGATTTAGTCTTTGTTTGTTTGTCTATTTGAAAATATTTATAGCTGTCATGGTTAATTTTTTTTCACTCGCCTTTTTAGTTTGCTTTACACGCATTTCATTTCAATAAATTATTTAATTTTTATTACGTTTTTTCATCGACATTTTCGCTGTTGTTTTTGCGTTTTATGGCATTTTAAGCCAATCATATGGACACCATAAACTATTTGGTGTGCAAAAAAAAAACAAAAAAATGTTATGCATAATAATTAAAAGAGAAGATTTCTCTACGACAGATTTCATTGGAATTATAATTTGTGTATATTTTATAAATCCTATATAGAAGAATGTGCTTCCAAGTATAATATGGAATATCTGAAGTAGTTATGCAGCATGGACATATCCCTGATGTATGTTCTTGATTCTTAAGAGCATCAACTAGGATGTTTCTGGGTTGATAGTTCTTTGCTTTACTCTAAAGAGATATTCCCTTGATTTCAAAATGCTTCCAACTATAGAATATATCATATTCAAGGTTTATCTGAAGCCTCGACTTAGCTTTGTTTTATGAAATACACTAACTCGAAGAAATGATTCATCTAATATAAAGAAAGAGGAGAGAGAGATAGAGACAGAGTAGATAGCTCTAAGCAAAGATTCAATCAGATTTTTCTAGTTGTAGAGTATGAATATATCTGAAGCATATTTCTGTAACCTCGACATGTCCTTGTTCCATGTCCTATGCCTACTGTTCTTCTTCTTCTTGTTGTTCTTTGTTCGATTTGAGTTGTAAATAAATCAATGATAATTAACCTGCTGCAGCGCGCGTAGATATAATTTTACTGTCAATGTTGTCAGCACTGACAGTCGAACATCTTAAATCATTTTGGCTGCCATTGTAAGCGAGAAAGAGAGAGGAAGAGACACTGACACCGGCATAAAAGAAGACAACAAAAAAAAAAGCAACAACAAATCGAAATGAAATTAAAAAGCGCAACAGCGACAGACACTAAACACGGCTAAATGAACAACGCGCCCCGAAAATGCCAAATGCGCAAAATAAAATGCCAATTCGCACTCGCAGAGAGAGAGGGACCAGCAGCAGCAGCAGCAGCAGCAGCAGCAGCAACAACAAGATGAAGAAGAAGACCTGTCCAGACTGGACTGAACTGGAGTGCATGGACTCTGGGCTGGGGTGTTTGGATTGGAGGTCTGCGCGACAAAACACCTTTTCAAAATGCACACAGCAGAAACAACGGCTGGCTGCAATGGGGCCTCGATTTCTGATGCGTAGACGTCAAAAACGCCGTGGTGGCAATTAAATGCCTCAGCCTCAGCCACTCGATGCGGCTCGGCTCGGCTTGGTGGCATTGGCCACAAATAACGCCCAAATATGGCGCAATTTCATTCGGGACGCAGCGCATCGAATCGATTGCCAATGCCACCGATGCCGATTCATTTCAATTCGTTGCGTTTCGATTTATTTATCACCTGTCGTTGGAAATTGAAATTGCATTTCGCTTGGCCAACGCAACGTAATGTCTTCGCTCAGCTCGAGCTGTTTCGCTTCACTGTGCTCCGTTTCAGTTTTGTTTTTGTTGCTCTTCAGTTTGCCATTGGGGCCATCGCCCCAGGTAATCATTGTCAACAATTAATGAAAGCCATTGTGGGCGTGGCAGCCTTTTAATGAACAGCACAGCGGCTGCTAGCTACTCGTATCTACCTGACTCTCTCTCTCACTCACTCTCTCCCTCTATCTCTGGAACAGCCAGAACTTTTCTATTAGAATGGCCCGAGAGTAAGAGGAGAAAAAAAAAAAAAAAAAAAAAACTCATCATCATAATGTAAGACGCTGCTCGGGGCGATAATGAGCTATAATGGAGCTGGAGTTGGCCAAGAGCTGTGTAGACCCAAGTTGCGAATCTTGTGAACGCAGTTGCCTCTTAAGAGGCTCTTAATGCCATTTTGCTTGATTTTCCTTTTTGGCCCTTTACTTTTCATACGTCGTCGTTGCTTTTGCTTCATCTTTCCCCCCTTTTTTTTTTTTTTTCTTGCATATTTAAAAGCCTGAATTCATTCGCTGATCGACTAATCAGCCAGCAGGCAAAAGGAAAGAAAGTCGAGAGCTGAGACTGAGCTGAGACCCCCAACTCAAGCTGGTTTATGGCTTATCAATGCACTTTGCCGCGCAACACGTAAACTTACTTTACACGCGTTAACTTCTGATAAGGCGCTGACTCGAAACAGAAACAGAAACAGAAAGAGAAAGAGCTAGATATAGAGATAGAGAGCGAGGGAGAGTGAGAGCAATAACAATGGCTGAGGCGTAGCTAGCCCTGAGCCGAAAGTCAAGCGCTGATAGCGCTTAGAATTGATTTAAATCGATGTACTTTGCATATTTTGTGCATTTTAATGACAAGGATGTGCAGCGTGAGCTTGATGCAAACGTTGCAGCGGTCATTAGAGCGGCTATTGACCAGCCGAGCTCCAAGAGACCACAGACCAACCAAGTTTCGTGCCAGCGCGCGCTTTAACGCTTTGCTGGATACGAGACGAGGACTAAGACTGAGAAGTTGGACTGGGCTTGGTTGGTTGGCCAGCTGGCTGTAGCTGTAGCTGTAGCTGTGGCCTCGTCTCTAGCTCTAGCTGTGGCACGCAGACTTTTGTTGCAGACAAAATTGTCGACAAATAGTTTACACGGGCATGAAATTGTGCTGGCCAGACATTGGGCCCAAGAATGTTGTTGCTGTTGATGTTGTTGCGGTTACAGGAATGCGCATAGCTCAAAGTAGTTGCAAACAAAACATTTGGATTAAATGATTGAGTGCAGCATGCAACAACAGCAACAACAACAACGTTAGCCAAAGAAAGCAAGTCAGCGCTTGAGAAGCGCATAGAGCGGCGCACGATAGTTGGGCATGCTTGAGAGAATCGCAGAGAAAGCTTAGCTAGGCCACCCAGCTAGCCTTATGATATTTGCTATAATATCATGGCTTTGGCTTTAAAACGGGAATGTTCATTAAATTGTGAGGATAGAAATATTATAAAAGGAAAAAAAAAAAGAATGAGCTGAGAGCATAACTGAATATGCGTCCGGGTGCGGTCATTAATTCATATCAAAAGGGTAATTGAAAACCGCATAAATTAAGCAAAATGCACTTTTTATGCTCGCTGTGTTATCCCAATGGGAATGCGCGGCTTTGACATTTGGCTGCATTATAGTTTAATCTTATTAAAATATTTATATTTATTTAAAATATGCATGCAATTTGTTAATTTAACTGCCGCTGCGCTTGCTGTTTCGCATTTATTTATGCCACGAGCTTTTTTTAATTGTCATCTTTGTCGTTTTATTTATTTTTTTTTTGTTTTTTAATTTTTTTGCTTTTGTTTTTTTTTTTTTTTTTACTTTTTGTGGCAGCCACTGCGCTTAATTGCATTTCGCATATGAATTAATGAATTTTTTATCAGCGCACACACATGCACCGCCTCCATTGGCGACTCAAATATGCAAACATCATTTATTTCATTTCATTTTATTTTATTTCATATATTATTTTTTCATGGCAACTGATAATAGAATACAACCAAAAAAACAACACGCGCCAACCGCAGCGATTTTTGCTTGTTTTTTTTTTTTTTTTGTAAATTTTTTATTGGATTTACTTTTTTGCAATGCTGCCTATATTTAATTTCATTTGTGGTTGCCACTGCGAAAGGGACAGCTATATGTACTAGCCTCTGCGAAAAGAGACAGCCATAGGTCTGAACAAGCGAATCGCATCGAGAGTTATGTAATTGATGCCATCCATATGCTGGCTCTTGAAGCATTATTTGTAAATTCTAAAAACCTACTCAAGCAGCTTGATTAATGAGCGACTCTCTCTCTCTCTCACTCTCACTCTCTCTCGCTCTGAATTCCAATGAATTTTGTTCTTATCAGCTCGCTTTTGATCTGCTCGCCAGTTATCTATGCTGCAGTTGAAGTTTCCTTGGAAAAGGGTTCCATTTCATATTGTTTCAAAACGTGTTTGACACAAATTTCCTAGTTTCATTAAAATGCAATTAATATAGGCTTTCAGCACATTTCTAGCTACTAGCCTTATAGTAGTATCTTCGCTCTTGGCTCGAATTAGGGTGCGTCATAATTAATAATACCCTATGCTCGACAATTACGCACATGGGCCAACAAAGCATTTCATTAACTTTACATTAAATGCCTCTGTGTGTGCAGTTGCAGAAAGCCAAAACACTGTCCATAGTGGTGGGGGTTGCTACATATACAACTACAAGAACTAGCCACAAAAAGAAGTTAACTGTTATAAACACACACACTGACATCTATATATGTATATATAAATATAACTCAATCCATTAACGTTTTGATAAAGGATCTTTATGACGACACTCCAAGCGACGGCAGCAATCATCATCAGTATCAACAACAACAACAACAACAACGACAGCAATTGCTTTGGTACGTGTCAGTTGGTAAGAAAACACAAACACACACATCGAGTGAAAAGTAATTGCGTTTAAATGCGTTTACATTAAGCCAAAATGCAGGCCGAGCCAAGTTGGACAGTCGCTTGGCCTAATTGCAGCATGCCATGCCCATATAAGTATCTGTGTGTGTGTGTGTGTGTGTGTGTCTGAGTATATCTATCAAGGACAATTATTATTACACTTGTAATGTGACCATTAATGGCATTATTAATGCAAACGTTCACATTCACAGCTCCCAAGAAACGTTTCAGTGCATTACACAATTTCCGGGCCAAGCATACACACATACATATACATATATATATATGGATAGATAGATAGATGGATATTTTGTATATAAATGTGTGTGTATGTAGATCTATGCATCTATCTGACTGACGGCGACTTTACGACATGCAAAGCCAAAGCTAAACACTTTATCTGCCGTCCCCCCTCTCTTGGTTGCTTCAGTTGGTTTCAGTTTACGACTTTTTAATAGTTCTCACATATTTTTTATAGATTTTTCTACGCCCGCTTTCTTGTGGTCTTTCCGTGCAGTCAGCCTATAGTCTATCTCTCTCTCTCTCTCTCTCAACTTGAGTTGTTGTTGTTATTTTGGCCAGCACATAAAATTGATTTCCTTTTGGCAGTCGAGAACCCGGGCGTTTACTCTTTCGCCTGTCATAAAATTTATGTTTATGTCGTAAAATTTAGTTCGATTTTTGTGGCTGTTCTTGCTGCATGCCTTTTGATTTCATTGCTTGTCATTGCAGCGCACTAAAAAGAAGAAGACGATGAAGAAACCCCAACAACAACAGCAACAACAACAACAACAACAATCCTCCGACCACACCAGGTGCTACAAAGGGTTCAAATTTCGCACAGACCACGCGGCGCATTCGCAACGTCACAAAAGCAAAGCTCCAAACAAACACAAAAAAAAAAGAGAATCTGCCGAAAAAAAGATGGGAAGAAGAAGCAGAAGTTGTCGCTTGCTGATATAAACAAACGACATACATTTGTTTTTATTACACACCTTTTTCGGCATGGCGGGGGCGCTTTCACTTGCCGAGAGCCGTGCGAAGGCATGGGCATGGGCGTGGCGTAGTAGATTCTAGTTATTTTAATGCACATTTTGTAGGCAATTCCAAATTAGGCAATGTTTGGCCCTTTTTATATGGGCCAAGTACTCAATGCCGTTGTTGCTGCTGCGCACATCATCAAGGTGTGCGCTGGGCGGAGAAAGATTGGCGAATGGATCCATTTGGGTGGTGGTTGGTTTTTCCTGCCCGCCTGCCGCCGGCTGCCTGCTGCCTGCTGCCTGCCGCCTCCTGCTTGGCTGTCTTGCTGCCTGTCGTACTTATAAAAAAGTAATTTTCTCATTTCTTGTTCAGTTCGAGGCTTTTTGTATATTAGAAGGAATGGCTTTATTTATTTCTTATATGTAAGTGGCGGCAAAAGTTTTTCCCTGCCATCTTCCTTTGCTTTTACTTGTTTTCCTTTTGGTTTACTTTTTCTTTTCCGTTTCTTTTTTTTTTTTTTTTTTGCTTGGGCGCCGTTAAATTGGCAAGTTTGTTGTGCTTAGTTTGGGCCACGCTGCTGGAGCACATAAATTAGAGGCACAAATTAGAAATTA
This sequence comes from Drosophila koepferae, assembly GCA_030914345.1. Classification (NCBI taxonomy): domain Eukaryota; kingdom Metazoa; phylum Arthropoda; class Insecta; order Diptera; family Drosophilidae; genus Drosophila; species Drosophila koepferae. The sequence continues at coordinate 10,855,477 of JAUESR010000197.1, read as the reverse complement.
TGTGCGCATTTAAATGTGAAGAGGAGCTGCAGCCTTAGTCGGTTAGTCAGTTCCATATGCTCGAGCTCGGGCCTTGTCCTCTCTACTAATGAAATGGCTGCGTGCCTGTGACTGTGCCCCGGCCTCGGCCTCGGCCTCGGCCTTTTACTCAAACTCAATGAATATTTGAAGAGGCAGCAAACGCCAGCAGCCAGCAGCCTATAGCCCAACTGCCAACAGTCAGAGAGAAGACGCAAAAAAAAAAAAAAAACCAAACAAAATGAAACTTTTGCCACGGCGCCATTTGGCGCTACAAAAGATATTTTTCCATTGAAAGCATTGCAGGCAAAAGTTGTTTAAATTTAGCCAACCAACACATGTGTCTGCAGTGGGTGGGGATCGCAATGCGCGTGGGGTTGTGGCCTGAGGAGTGGGGGTTGCCGGCAGACGGGGCAACAACACACCAATGTGCCACCATTTGTGCTCTTTGTCGTTGCCGTTGCCGTTGCCGTTGCCGTTGCCGTGGCCGTTGCCGTTGTCGTCTTTTTCGGACATGAGACAATTGGCGCTGATATTGTTGAGGCGCTACAAGAGCAGCCAAATGACACAAAGACAAGTTCAATGATCTACATTGCAAAAAGCAAAACAATTCGGGGGGGCATGAGCAGCACACACAGTAAATGGCATTGATCTCTCTATATATCTTATATTTGCCTCAGCAAATATATGTATGTACACAAATTAGTATATCTTAGAATTTAATAGGAAAATTCTCAACCGATTTCAAGAATAAAATCTGTTGGGATCATTTTTTGTTCTACTTTAAAACCAAGCGCATAGCATATGGCTTTGATGTCTTTATATAGCTTATACATGTCGCAGAATATAAATAAAAAATATATATGTCTATATAGCTAGGGGTTTTTTTTTTTTTATCAAATTAATTTGTTAACAGTTTTCTGTTATTTTGTTATTTGTCTCTATATCTCTTAATCTATATTTGTATATGTTGAAATTTCGCATAAGCAAATTCATTTAAATATTTATTGCATTCAAATTGAATTTAAATTTGTTAACACCTTTCTATTAGGATCCTCCTCAGGTTCCTCAACCCTCAGCGCCTAGTTCTATACATTTTCTGCTCGTTAGTTTCCACTTGGCTCTCGAGTTCGATTCGACAACTTCATTTCCGTTTTTTTGGTACTTCAGTGCTCATTATGCCCCTTACAGGGGTTTCTACAACCCCCTCTCTCCCTCTCGCGCTCTCTCAATAATAATAGCAGCCCGAACTGTATGTTTTACTAATGTCGTTTATCATTAGGCTAGTCTACTACTTACTTACTGCGGACTACCTCGAAACATATTTACCACAATGTTTTCTACACGTTTTCTTCCTGTTGACGCAAGATAATTTGGCTGGCTGGCTTGTCTGTTTGCCCCGTTTGCCGGTTCGCCGTCCGCGCTCCCATTACAAAATGTCAAAAATTTCCCAAACACGACACGCCCCTGCAACGAGCCGAGCAAAACGCCCACGACACGCTCCCGTTGCCACTTAATATAGAATTGGTATGCTCGTAGGTGGCATAACAACATGGTAATGTTAATGGTAGAAAACGGCCAGGCAGGCCAGGTAGTTATGTAGGTGGATCGATGGTTAGGTTAGGTGGTTAGGTGGTTGGGCTGCCTCTAGGTCTAACTGTGGGTTTGCGTCTGGCAGGTGGCTACGCCCAGCCAAAGCGCATAATTTGTCATTGAATGTTTGGTTTTGGCCTGCCTCTTGTTGGCCAGAACAGCAGCTAATGTCTTAGGTGTTGCCTGTTTGCGTAAAAAACAGTATTGCTACCCTCTCTCCATCTCTCTCGCTCACTGAACGGTACTCAAGCTGCTCTAGCGTCTCAACTAATGGGCGTGTGTGTGTGTGTGTGTGTCCATCCACTCGAGATATTTTGTCCAGCCTATGCCATTTGTTGCTTAATTTGCGGCTTACGTTTAAAAAGCATTTAGTGGGCAATCGCTAAGAGCGAGAGAGAGGCAGAGTGCGGCACAGTGGCAACCATAAAAACGTGTCCACTTGCTATCTCGGGTCGCAAAGTTCGCTACCATTTAATGCACACACATATAGCCATATAATTATAATTGCTGATAAATGTTTCATACTAATAAACACTTAAAGCGAACGAACCTCCCGTCCGACATGGAGCTAACGATGACGACGTCGCCGGCGTGTGACGCTAATGACACTTGACGTCGACGCTGACGCTGATGCAGACGCAGACGCCGACGTCGACATCGGCGCGGGCAAAAATGGAATGATTTGTGTGAGAGATTGCATGCCTTGCAGTGATTTGTGATTTGTGTGTTGAGAAATGCAATTTTAAACGGGGGGGGCACCAACAACAGTCGGCAGCAGCCAGCAACTGGAAACTGGCGACTTGATAAGCCACTGTCATCAGCAGGCTGCACTTTTTGATAGCTCTATTAAAGGCAAACGACAGCCACTAGTTGTTGTTGTTGTTGTTGTTTGTTTTATACAAAATGGCGATATATTATTGAAGTTGCAAATTTGTTGAGAGCGAAATAAATGTGAAAATAATGAATAATAAAAGTCAAGAAGAACATGATTTTTTATGACTGACGCGTCTGCTGAATGAGTGCGAAAAATAAACCAAGTGCAAAAGGCCTTGTCTATCATGACAAGACACACACACACACACACACACACACACACACACACACACAGTGTAAGGTCGTTATCAGCATATGGTTACTGTGGCCAACTGATACACTTCAGCTGTGACTAATTTATGGGGAGGCCAGTGTAGCACAGATCACAACTATATTATAGCGATAAGTCTGGCAGACTTCAAATTCAAATTCAAGTCAAAGTCATGGGAGCAGCCCATGTAAAACGACTCGTTGTACAACAAAAGATATCTAAACGTGAAAAAAAAAATGGAATATGAAAATTTCATGCCTCAAAACATCAGCCAAAAAGGAAGTTTGCATTTTGTCTGCACGCGGCCGCAACCCTCCCAGAGCAAGCAGCGCAACAAAAGCACCCAACTTGTTGTCTTTGTTGGTGTTGCTTGTTTGTCAACTATGCTGCGACCTCTGCCAGTGACAGGAGAGTCCAAGTCCAAGTCGCAAGCTGGCTTTTCCCTGCTGGTGTTGATGATTTTGTTGATGTGCTCGTTGAGTTTGATGTGGCAAGAGCGCTAAAACCCGACGCCCGACGCCCGATGCACGAAGCCCGCACCCTGAACCCCCGCCATAGCATAAACTAAATCTGTATATGTATATATATATATAAAAGCGGGCCCAATCCCAGGTCTGGGAAATTCGATGCGCATTCTATTCATTGGCGTGTCGGTCCTAGAAATATGATAATGTGCCAGCAGCGAGAGGAGCAGCAACCGAATATGCAACAGTCAGTTCGTAAATTTTCATTGTAAAATAAGAACTGAGTCTGTATCTCTCTCTCTCTGTGTGTGTGTGTGTGTGTTTGCTAGGGGATGAAGATGTATTGCCTTTTGTGCAATTTGACGTAATGTTACATAAGCTCTTCGCTCTGCCTGCGCTGGGGTGGTGTGCTCATTATGAAAGGCGCAGGCAACATCGAATTTCTGTTTCAATTTTTATGATTGTGATGTTGGCCAGGGTACGTGCGGCAGCTGGTGCCCCTTTTGGGATTGCTTTCCTCCATACAGTTAGCTCTTGGTCTTGAATTGGCATCGGCATCGGCAACGGCATCGGCATTGGGTTCAGGGTGTGCGCAGATACGCAACAACAGATATGGGTAATTTTTGGCAGCCGTGCGAGCGTTTCTATTCAAAAGTTGTTTAATGCGTAAAATTTTAATTTTTTTTTATCGTCGTTTGCGTTGTTATTGTTGTTTGTTGTGCCACGTTGGTGGAGGAAATTGTGTCAGCATTTGACAAAAGAGTTAAAAAGTTGTGGGAAAGGCAGATGCTGCCAGCATCACATGATTGACTGATGAGCCTGAGGTGTGAATGGTTATTTAGAGGCTGGGCACTCTGACAAAGAGCTGACAAAAGGAGCACAGCGCGGAGAACGATATGAATAAATAAAAGTATATACGTGAGCTTGTGTACTTGTACAAAGTGATATGAGTTCTATTAGTTTTAGATCTATTTACATTCCACGATTGCTGATAACGAAAAGCTTTTAATGCCTTGGCTGGCTTGCGACCGAGTTAAATCACTGCCAGAATCTTTTACCAAATAGCCCCGGTTGCTGTCAAACCGAGCAAATGTAATACTATTAAAAGCAAACCAGCAAAAATACGAAAACCGACAGACAGAAAGACAGAAAGAGAAAAAATGCTTTCACATTACAAAAGCAAACAGGCAGAGAAACTCATGTGAATGAGAAACTGTCGGCCGAGCAAATGAAAATTGTCTAATTGTGCGTGGTAAGATAACAAACAGCCAACGGCCAAGAGGGCCAGAGCTTCCTGTTATTGTTATTGCTATTGTTCCTACTCAGCCTGAATGATGTTGTTGTTGTTCTTGCTCTCGCTGCAGTCGTAACACATTTCATCAATGTAAATAAGCAAAAATTGGGCGACAGCAGCAACAGAGATAATCGCCTTAGTAGCAAAAGCGAAAAGTGCACTCCAGGTCATGGATGTGAATGTGGCATTAAGGCCACAATGACAACAACAAGCTGCCACACACACACATCCACAGTGTGAGAGAGGGAGAGGGAGGCGGAGAGTTTGAGCAACCCCTCGTTACTTTAAAACTGTAACAATTGGCAATTGTGTGGGTCTTGCGGCTTGACAAACGCTAAGCACAGAGCACCAAACACCAAGCACGCCGAGCACACTGAGCGGAAAGGATAACACGCACTTCTGAGGCTGCCCCATGCCATGAAAGTTAATTTACGTCACGCAGCATTTTCAATCAATGTCAGACGGGGGTTAGCTGCCGCCGAAGGGTTGCGGACTAAGGGACTATGAACTGCTGCCTGCCAACTGTAGACTCTAAGGGCTGGTCGCCCGCTGTTCTTGTTTATTTTCATTTTCGCAGCTAAGGCAATCAAATTGATCTCGTTTTGATTTGCATTTAAGCGACACTTGACGAGCGCTACACGTTCGACTTTCAAATGTAAATACGCTCACAGACCTTAAACATATTTTCATAGCTGACAACGCTGACATTTATCGCCTGGTTTGGCTCTTTAATTGCGCATTAACTGTTGCGCCAAAAGCCCGAACTAAAATGGAAAAATATCATGAAAAAAATACAGACGTCCAGATCCGTCATCATTGCCATCAGCATTTTGGGCAGGTCACAGAGCACACGAACACAAAGATATACAACAAAAATATTTTTTAATTGAATGCAACGTTGGTACGCGCGACGCTGGACGTTGATGAGGGTGCCCTATAATTATATAGACCCAAAGACTAACTCTCAAAACTGAATCCAAATGGCTGGCTGGCTGGCTGACTGGCTAGCGGACTGACACGAAGCTGTCTGTGTTGTGCCCGACTCGACTGACTTGTGGCTTTCCACCAACTAATTGCTGGGATTATTTATATATGGAAATCTATCTAGGCAAAAGTCGTCGCGTTAACGCCCCTAACAATTTCGATTATGATGAGGCTAGCAATTAAGCGGAGCAGAGAAGCAGACAGAGCTAGCCAGCTAGCTCTTGATAGCCTCGAACCTACACTCAAGACAGTCCTAAATATGTGAATCTCCGAGCATCGATTGACACTCTACTAGCTCATCAGAAAGAGATTACAAGTTAAATACTTTCAAATAAGTAAAGATGATTATGAAATAGTATATTTCTATTTTTGAGTAAATTGGACTTTAACAATTATCAAAGTAAAATATATTTCTTACAGCTTCAAATGCAGATATGTTAACAATGAAGATAATTGGAACTTCCAATGCTGTTTATTCTGATTGTTATAGACTTTAGCTATTTCTTAAAAATTCCTTTTCATAGAGATACTTTCTAGTGCAACCTTTGGGACAATTCTTAAAGCAAAGTATTTTGTTTGCTCATAATTTCAGGACTTTAAATACTTGATTTGTTTTTGTCATTTTCTACATCTTTAGGCAATTGCCTGACCTCATAAATTAGAGCAACTTAAACATTTCGAGTGCTTCTCACACACACACACACGCAGACAAAGAAATGAGTCTTGAGGCTGTCGGAGGACACATCCTTGTGCTACGTTTTCTTTATGCTTTCTGCGAAAAATTCCTGTCAAAATTGATAAAAATCACATTTTCCATTTGAATAACATTTTACGAATTCGTGCATAAAATTACGGCTACCCTCGACAGCGGTTGCTACCCCCAACCCAAGATCCCTTTGGCTCTGGCTCTGCGTGTGCACTGAAATTTGTGCAGCAGCAGTGAATTTCTTTGGTAACCACATTCCTGGACTAGCTGCCTGGCTGCCTCTTCAGCTCTGTTCGCCTGTCTGCGTGTCTACTTAAAATGTTGAAAATATCTATTTGCTACGCCCGAAATACGCGCAGCAAATGCTCGGCTCGGCTAAGGGAGATGATGTGAGCTCGTCGAGCGACGCGCAAATTTCTTTTCACCAAGGCGAAAACTCGAAATGAACATTGAAATTTGCTCACTGCCCGCAAAACTCATTCAACTGTAGATAATTTTCATTCAAACAAAGGGACTTGCGCAACTATGCCAAAATTTAATTTGTCTACAAAGTAACTCGACGTGTAGATAAATCAATCAAACTGAAACAGAAAATGAAGACGAGCAAGAAGAAGACATCTCGTAAAAGTCGACTAGAATATTTTTGTTGCAAATAGTTTGTCGGCACACTTTAAAGTTTTTGCCTTTTGTTTTTGTTGCTTTTGCCGTCAAGTCCAGCGCATCGGCCAAGCAGCAGCGCCTCCTTCTGCCAGTAAAACTCAGCGCAGGGCTTGAGAGCGCGTCATTTGGTCTATGGCCGAAAAGTATTGCTGTCTTCGAAAAACGAAAAACTAAAAACTGAAAAATGAAAACTGAACTGAAAACTGCATTATCACCGTGGAGCACTCGAGCGGCAGACGACGAGTGGCCCGGAGAGTGTCGCTGTCGAGTGGTGTTTGCGCCGAACGCGCTTTTGTTTTCTTGCCGGCAACAGAAAAACACATAAAAATATTTTGCCTATCACCATAAATAATTCAACGTGGAGTCCAAGTCCAAGCAGCGAGCATCGAGCACCGTCGAGCATAAAAATCTTCAAAAAGAAGCGCCAAGTGCGAAGTTATTGTTATTATTGTTGTTGTTGTTGTTGTTGCTGCTGCACGCACTCAAAATATTGAAAAATCTCTCGGTTGCCACAACATTTGAAGTGAAGACTCTGCAACATGCAAAAGACAGGCAGTCTACGAGTTGCGGCTTAGGGTTCTCCCTAAGTATCTCTCAGTCGCACTCATATCCATATGTGTATGTGTGTGTGTGTGTGTGTGTGTGTGCTTAAGCTTTGAGCCGCATTCACTCTGCTTACTGAAGTAGTTGCTCGCTCACAACTTTGGCTACAAACTGACGCAGCAACACTTCAGGCTGAAGCAAACAACATAATCAAACAGCTGACAAAGCGACAAATCATAGCAAAGGTGTAAAGAGCATACACTCTTCGCATAAGCTCGAAGAGTATCTGTGTGCATGTATTATCTATTTAGTTGACTCCAAATGTCAAAATGAACTACTCAGCTCTGATTCAATGGCCAGTGAACGATATTGTTCAGTCGGACGTGAACGATACGTTTCATTGAATTATTTACCTGACAGCGACAAAAAAAAATTGCTCAACTATTTGATATTCATTTCAACTATAATGCCCAAATGTAATATATATTATATACATATATATATAAATGTATGTAATCAGATTTACGACACTTACCAGGGTCTGATGTATCTAAGACAGGTGGCTGCTGTGATAATGGACCAGGTGTACTACCAGCGCCCGGCGAACGAGCATCATCGTTCATTGCGCCCCCATACGACAGCGATGAGCTGGGCGGCCGCTGCAATATAGAAAAAGAAAGAGAAAGAGAGAGAGAGAAAGATATTATTAAAGCGATCAAGATACAGCAGTCTATAAATTGATAGATAGATATATATATATATATACATACATAGTTATATATGTATGTCAACAATACATTGATCAAGTTGCCAAGACATGCGTTAGGTGTTTGTTAGAATTGGTTACAAATTGCTTATAAATGTCGCTTTAAATTGACACGCCAACCATAAAATGGGCCACATAAAACTGGACATACCATCAATATAAAGTCTACAGAACGTCCAACATACCAGTCGAGTCAATGTCGAGTGTTGTCTGTCCCGATCCCGATTCCGATCCCAGTCCCAGTTCGAGTCAGAGTCTAAGTCTGTGTCTGAGTCTTTGTCTGCACGACTGTCAAGTTGTCAAAACTGCCATGGCTTGGCCATATTATGGCCTAACAAATGCCAAAACAACGATCGTGGCCTAGGCCTAGACCAGCAATAACATCGTGTGCAAATACATATATATATAGCATATAGTATATATATATATATACATATGTATTTATAAGTTATCAAATTAATATGCAGCAACTGGCTCTGCCTTTGACTTTGCCTGTGCGTCTTCTAACTAGGAGTAGCAGCAACAAGCAGCCTCGTCATCTTTAGCTTTGCGACGTCGCGTCGTGAACGATGGCGGCATATTAAGCGCTCTGCTCCGCGCCGCTCGCGGACTGCAGATACCAAAAATGTCAATGTCCAGGCTGGTCAGAGCACTTATAGCCATATTGCCGCATAGCCATAGCTATAGCCAGCACGTCGTTGCGCGACCGAGAGCCCTGCTCGAAATCGATCGGTAACAGCAATTTAAATTCTGCTAATAACGACGAAATTTGTTGTCGCTCGCAGAAGTCAACAAACATAAAACGCGACGGCATTAATTTCATGCACGTGTACACAAATACACACAAGTGTAGCAATATATATATATATATCTATAGAGATATATATATACTTATACTGACCCTACCTCAGTCCATTGCTCACAATTTTTAACCATTAAATTATTATTTTCCCAAGCTCGTAAAAATTCTTGACTTTCGAACACAATGAATTTTGAGTGTGCGTACAGCAAATTTTTGATTCATTTGGCATGCAGCGCGCATCGCATGTGTTTTCGCTAAATATTTGTTAAATCGCATATTAATAGCGCCCCGCTATAGACAATCCAAATATTATGACTCTTTATGAGTGCATGAGTGTGTGTGAATGGGTGTGTGAATGTCTATCTCAGCTCGCAGCTGGAAGGCAATTGGGATAAAGTTATAATCCTATTGCAGTTTTAATTATGATTCTTGAAAACGAAACGGAGCACAAACTAAAATCACAGAGAATTTAAATATTTGTAAATTTGATAGAATTTATTGAATGTCATCATGGAGAGGCGAGAGAACATTCATATCATAAACATCATGGCAGAGAGTCTTTTGTTGGCTTATCCATAATTTATGCAATTTATTCAAATTATTGTTTTTATTGCTGTGCTGGCCGGCTGCCAATTTGTCTGAGTTGTCTTTTAATTCCTGGTTCAAAAAGTAGCTAATTTGGCAATCAATGTATTAATTATTAGCTACGTTGTCTGCATTTCAAGAAGCAACTCTTTTTCTTTCATTTCATTTCATTTATCTCTCTCACTGTCTCTGTCTCTCATAGAGATATGAGCTATGAGGTGTCTCTTGATAGTCGCATAAACAATTTGCAACCGAAACGGATACGACTGGCCACTCGATAGACACGAAGCAATTGTTGTTTTGTTTTGCTTTTCATTTTCATTTTGTCCATTCTCGTTGCTAACTTTATGGGCTATAAAAAGCGGGCCAACCGCAGCCTAATTTGTGGCTCATTAAAGCGAGCAAATGAAACTATTTAATTAGCTGCATTAAAAGATGAACAACAACAACAACAACTACGAGAAATACAACTCAGAATCAAAGTGAAACAAAGGGCTGCATTTTCCCAACGAAACTTTCCTTTTATGAGTGGCATGCTGACCGAAATTTGATAGGGCTGTCGGCTTTCGGAGAGTTCGAGTCGAGTTGATTCGAGTTGAGTCGGTCAGCTTTTCGAATCTTTCACACTTGCCGCACACACTTTGGAGCTGAAGATTCTTCTTCTGGTCGGTCTTCGGGCTATTGAAATTGTATCGAGTTACCTGAACACGGCGAGTGTTGCAGATAGCCGCATGCGGCATGCGGCATGCTTCGTGCTAAATGCCAGTCGCGCTCCTTGAAAGGATAGGCACAGGACAGAACAGGACTGAACTGGTGCTGGTGCTGGTGCTGGGTAACAGAGCTTATCGATGCGTGCATTAATTACATTTTCAATTAACAAGCGGCATGGAAATTAAGCTATCGAATTGCCATTGGCACGACTCGAATGGCCGTTGCCTTTTTTGCTGCTGCTTATCGCATTGCATGTCCTGCGACAATTATTATCAAATATTGGTTTTTATTTAAATGATGAGGGCCGAACGCTGACGCTTTCACTATTAATGAAATTGAGTCGAGGCCGCTCGGCACAGCTCGCTTCATCTTCCCTTGCCACTCTCTCGTGCACGACACTCGCTTCACATCACGTAATGTTCTCCATCTCTTTCGCCTCTCTCCACTCACGCCCCCCACAAAGAAAAGAAAAAAAAAACGAAACGAAACGAAACGAAACTTTTTCACTTTGTGTCCCTTTGGGTGCATTAAAATGATCAAGAAACAATTTTCGTTTACCTTTTTGGCGCTGAGGGGTTTGGGGACGCTTTGCCATCTACTTGGGGGTTTGGGGACCTGACAGCCGCCTGCCAGCCAAATTATTTATTTATCAGCTAAAACGCAGCGTCAATAAGCAAAATGGCGTTGCCAGCTCTTTAAATTTTTGATGATGCCAGACCGCTCGACTGCTGCCAGACATGACAATCGTGTGTTTAAAAATTTAAACGTGCCGCACATTAAACAACCGCAAAGTTGTGCTCTCACATAAAATGTAATCGCCCCCAAAATGAACAACAAACAACTAAGCAACAACAAGAAGAAGAACAACTACTACAACAGGGGCAACAATCACTTGGTCAATTGCTGTTGCCAAACTTTTGTTTTGTTTGATTGCCCAAACACTTCATTATGTTGCGTATCTTCCGCACTTCCTCTCTCTCTCTCTCTATCTCTCCCTCACCCCCTGTCAGTCTATTTTGCTACGACTCTGGTCAGCTTTCCAAGTGACTTGGCTAAGTCGGCTCAGCTGCCGCATAATTGCTCCTCAGCCCAAGTTAGCGCCGCGTGCCGTAACCGCCCAAAAGGAAAAAGCGGCGCAAAGAAATGCAGGACTCAAAACATGCAATTTTCGCTAGAGATTCTACTCTATAATTTAGCTAGCTGGCTAGCAATCACAGTCGCTGCCACGTCGCCGTTAATCACTACAATCAACAGTTAGTACTAGAGCTGACCGAACCCTCCACACCCGCAGCCCTCAGCCCTCAGCCCCACCCACCGCTCACACACACACTACAAACAAAACAATCAAATTATGGCGAATGAGAGCAGAACTGTTTGAGCGCGTGGGAAGCCGCATTTTCCTTGTGATTCGATTCTCGAGAGGGGGCGTGGCAGCGCGTGTGCCATCTCGAGAATTGTTGTTGTTGTCGCTATTATGATTGTTACTCATTTGTCGATGCGACACGGCACCAGAACACAGGACTCTCAGCTGTAGCCTGTAGTTGGAGTGCTTGTAGTAATTGCCCTGCAGCGTTTGCCGCGTGCATTTGACATTTTGAGCCATGGGAATGGGAATGGGAAATGGGAATGGAAATGGAAATGGTATTTACAGCTGAGGTATCTGCTGCTGCTGCTGCTGCTGCTGCTGCTGCTGCTGCCTGAGGCCAACCAGGATTAGGCTATGCTCGTTTTCACAATTAAAAACTGCAGCTTAGCATTTAGGCCAGACCCAATAATCATTGCCGTGCCTCAGTTGCCCCTTTGCCTGTGGGCTATGCGAACACAACTATTTGTTTAGCCTCGAAAGTGGACGTGAAACATATTTTTCTGTTTGTGTACAAACACTCACAAAGCGACAGCACGCACACAGATTGACTGTGAACCACAGACACACACACACACACACACATACACACTTACACTCACATATTCGCAGACATTCGCATCCATATCCTTAGAACAAATAATTAAATCCTTTTTACATGGCCGCACAGGCTGAAAGTTTTTCGCTTGGTTTATGTTTCTGAACGGAGCTGAACTGAAGAGAAACCCCAAATACCAATCCGTATAAACCCCGACGGCTGTTTGTTTTGATGGATTTGTTGTTTGCCATTGCCGGGGCACACACAACAAAAGCTTGTGTTTGTCTGTTTGTGTCGTGTTTGGTTGTTGTTGCTGTTGTTGCTGTTGTTGCTGCTGCTGTTGTTGTGGTTTTAGCGCCCTGAAGCAGCGCTTAGCCGCAGCCCAACGAAACTCAACTCTAAATGCCAAGGCTCCCATGCCCATGCAGCCCCATTGTCGTCAGGCAGTCTTTCAGCTGCTTCTGCTTAATTAACGGTATATGCCCGCACCACCACCCAGTCCGTGTGCCACTTCAGCAGTTCTTGCTGCCACCTTCTCTGTACTTAATTGCGCGCATGGCATTTAATTGTTTTTCAAATTTGTTCAAGTTGTAAAATGTTCGCTGAATGAAATGAAATGAAATGAAATGCGTTCACATGTATGAGTGCATTCATGTGTGTGTGTGCTGTACGACTGCGGTGCCATTTTGTTTAAGGGTTGAATTTTTAATTAAAGTGAAATAAGCTGGCATCGCGTAGGAGCATTGCTCCTTGCAAGACCAATCAGACAGCCAGCCAGGGGCTCTGGTCTGCCAATTCGCAATTCACAATATGGCTGCCTCTTGGGGTTGCCCTCGACGCTAACACAGTCGACACGCAAATTGCTACAAATACTCATATATATATATACATACATACATACATGTATGTGTGTGCGTCTATGCCAGCCAGCAAGTGCCAGTGAGTGCAGGCTATAATTTCAATCAAATTGCAAGTTAATTACACACAATTATACCACACACACACAGGCACATTCACATGCACAGGTGGCTTTAATAAGTTAGACAGAGACAGCAGCTGGCATGAGTGGCAGCTTGTTTCGTCTAAGTTATATGCTACGATTTAAATTCCATTTAAAGTTGAATTTAATATCATTTCAAACTAAGCGAACTTTAAACTCAGCTCTTGATATATAAAATATGATATATATTATATATATACATATATACATATTTGTAGTTTTATTTAATATAATGATATATTTTGAAAAAATTAACATTTATGAGCATATATTAATTTTGATCAACTTATATCAGACAAAAAAAATATTATACATCATATTTTACATACATCTTTTATATTACATTTTCAATATTATTATTTTTTTTTCCTTTTCTCTACAATTGTTTCTCGAACTCATCAACTTCAACTTTTGTTGGGCAACAAAATCTATAATTTATATGTCTCACTATCAATGTATATACAAGTTAGCTGCCCTATCTATAATAAAAGATATTGTTGTTGGGGCTGACCAACAGGTCAGTGGCGTAACCACTCGAATAAGAACATGTTAATTTCGTGTAGAAGCACTTGACATAATTGTACGACTACTGTGACTGTGCTATCTATCTATGCTTTCAGATATACAATGTTGATCAGATGGGCGTCGTTACTCATACGCAGTGTGGTACAACGTGCATATGCTCTAGCCTCAATGCCCAGTCCCGTCCCGCTCGGCTACTGCGTCTGTCTCGCTCGTGGGCACAGGAAATCTTGGAGTGCTATCGCAATCGAAAAAAGCACGCCCAAGTACAAGTCTGTGATTAAATATTTATAAGCTGATAACAAATTGAAACAGGTACCGTAGGTGCTGCCGTCTAAGTACTAGGGTTTTTTTTTTCGGAAATCTTGTGCAAACAAAGAAATTAGTATTTTGATAATAAAAATTCAGAAGCTACCTGAAATACACAACAACACAGAAGAAAGGAATGAAGAAAAAATATTAAATAGATAAGCAGAGTGGCGCGCAATTGTGGCTCTATCACTTATCATTTGTTTGACTTTGTTATTATGTTACACAAACAGTGGAAAACTAGCTGAGGCAGAGCCAGAGCCAGCGACTGAGACTGCGACTGAGACTGGGCATAAACCAAAACTAGATTGGATTTGGAATTGGGATTGGAAGTGAGATGCGGATTGGACTGTGGCTGTAGACGGAAATGGAGCACGGCTCGAGCCGACTGGCTGGGATTGCACGCGATTCGCATTGGGCAATGTTCACACAGTGTGTCAGGGGTTTATCTGCGACGCAAATCTTGGCTATCAATTTGAACTTTTGCGCAAAGCCCAGCCAAAAGAGATTAACATGTGAGCGAGAGACCGAGCTAGAGACGAGTCGGAGCCGCATGGACTTTGCACTTTTTAATTTGCAACTGACTGCAGTTGTTTGTTGCGGCTGCAATGCAAATAAGATAATTATTCAAATGGCATGTTTCACACAATTCCAACACACATTATTCCAAGTCCAGACCCAGACCAGTTCGAACGAAGAAAGCTGCCCGGAGGGGTTTGGGTTGGGGTTGGGGCTGGAGCTGTGACTGGGGCTGGGGAGACGTATCACGCGAAAGGCAATGGAATCATTTTCTTGCCGGCAAAGATATCAAGATAGCAACATGCAAATGCTGCAATGATCGCGCGAAATAGATTTGCATAAGCTGACAGAGCAAGAGCGAGAGAGAGAGAGAGAGAGAGAGAGAGAGAGAGAGAGAGAGAGAGAGAGCGAGAGAGGATCAGTCGCAGTGCTGTTCGTTGCATGTGAGAACATTAATCGTGTAATTAATTTGATGCATGTGTATGCAAAGTAATTTCATGTAAAATGTCACACCCGCCCCGGGACCGAAATACGGAACTGGGACCGGGATCCCGCCACATGGGACCCAGTCAACTCAGCCAACAGCCAAGACCAAGGAGTCTCTCAATTCTTGTAACATGGCGTGCCAAAGACTAAAATCAAACCACATACAAACAGGAGACAAGCAAACTGGCTGGCCCCAGAGACAGAGAGAGAGAGAGAGAGCAAGATAGAGACAGTGTCAAATAGATTCCGCTGGCAGATAGAGACGACAGCGCCTGGCATGGAGATTAGCCACATCGTGGTCAGGGATCAGGCCGACATGCCTGTTGCCCGTTGGCTGTTTGTCCGCTTGCCCATTGCCCGTTGCCCGTTGCCCGTTGCCCGTTGCCCAGTTGCCTGACTCGAACGCTCATTTGCAAATTACGTGGACGGGACGTTGTCAGCGCCCGCGACGGCGACAACTGCTTAAGCAGACATTTTCATTTCGTTTAGCCAACGAGATTTTATAGATTTGCATTCCTCGAACAAGTATTTGGGCCTGCATGACATATGCAATGTCAGCGCTGACGTGCCAAAATCTCAATCTTTGCATGCGATAAGCACCGCCAAGAGGTGTCCGACACTCCGGCTATCGGCCGGCACCCATCTTGTTAGCCAGATAAGCTGACATTTGAAATTAGCCAGCCAGCGGATACATGGCCATAGACAAGGCATTACAAGGATTTGTCGCTGTGCGCTGCACCTAGGAATTGTCGAGTCATATTATGTGAAATTCATATACTACTCGTATTATTGATATAATTCACTGATAAATAGACCCAGCAGCAGCCGCAGCCACAGCAGCCACAGCAGCTCCAAAGTAGATCAAAAAGATTCGCAGCCCTATACTTTTCTTATTGTTATGGCCGCTTCAATCCCCGCCCTCTCCAGGCTGCCTAAAAGCCGAAAATACACTTCAGTTAAACAACGCCCCGATTCCAACTTGGATCGCCCATGCCATAGCATTCTGCCATGTCACGCTTGCTGCGAAGTTCAGCACGCCGCGTATTGTCTTAAAAGGCCTCTAAAAAGGGGCGGCTTGTCTCTAAAAGCCCTGGCCCGCGCCGCACCAGAAACTGAAAGCTGAAACTGAATGCCGAAACTGTCGCATCATTGCGGACCGGGCGCAGTAGACTAGAAGACGACGTCGCCATCGTCATTGCGATGACTAGCAAAAAACATTGGTAAAAAAAAAATATAATAATAAATAATAAAATAGGAGAATATTGAAGAAGTAAAGTTGAAAAAAGAACTGAAATCGCATTCTCGGAGAGTGTTTCCATTTAAAGGGCAAACTCTCTGGCTGGCGAACTCGTAAATCAGTCGAAAAATCACGTTGGCCAGTGCAAAATCAATTAGACCTGGTCGTGAGGCTCTGGCTTTTGGCCCAGAGAGAGCCATAAAAATTAGAAAATTTGATTATTGCCACACGACGATGCGCCGAGATTCACTCGTCCATTCGGAACGTCCCACTGGGGGCCCCCCCTGCGTCCCAGCCCCGCATCGAGCCCATTTGCATATTATCGTGCGGCCGTGGCAAGATGCTTTACAAAAATTTCATTACCCAAACCAAAGGGCATCGGTAGCGGCGTTTAAATGAGTTTATTACGTCTTTTGGCGTTTCACAGTTTACAGCATTTAGCCAAAAAATACAAAAAAACAAAAAAAAAAAATACTTTCAGGGTCTGGGCGCTGCCGGCACTGGCTCTCAGCTCTGCCAAAGGGGTGTGCAGCGTATTCGTAATGAAATTTCCATAGATTTGCATAAAAAGGCATCGAAACTGAACTCGACTCGGCTCGAGTCTGTCACACCGGTGAGTGGTGCAGAGATGCCCTAAATTAGATAATGTCTAAATTGGATTTAAAACACGCATTTTGCGGGTTTCCAACGGCTACAGCCAGTGCCAGTGCCAGTGACGGTGCCGCTGTCAGAGCTGTAAATGTGGATGTGGATGTGGATGTGGATGTGGATGAGAATGTAAATGTTCATGAGAATCGGTAGCGCCCATTGAAGACCCATCGAGACAACATCAAAATAACATTAGAAGCGCTTTTCGGTATTTTTTTTTTCTTTCTTTCTCTTTTACTGTGCTGTTGTCTTTTTTACTCTTTTGCTTTTTTTTTTTTTTTTTTTTTTTTTTTTTTGTTTTTGTTGTCTGTGGCGCATTTGAAGGGTTGCAAATGGTGGCAGCATCGTCGCGTCGGCGTGATTTGTATGCAAATGCCGCAGTGGGCGCGGCAGAGGAGGCAGAGGCAGAAGGAGGCATTGTTTGATGGGAATGTATGAAATTTGATTTTTTCAACACTGGAAGGAGTTGTTTATTTGACCAAGAGCTAAAATCAGCGACATAAGCCAATTATATAACGTAATCAAATTATGCTGTGGAAATTTTATAGACCAGCATAAAGAATATACATATATGTACACAATAAAAATGCCAGTCAGACACTTTAGATATTCTGATGAAATGTATGTATATAGAACATTAATTTCGTTACGTAGGAGTTTGACGTTTGCTCGACTAGGAAATATTATGAACTGTTAAGTATGCATTGCATAAAGACAAACAGATGGACTCGACTATATCAATTCATCTCTTCATTTTGAGCAAGAATATGTATATATTATATGGTATTCGATATATCCTTCTGGCAGTTACATGCATTTTTAATTGGTGTGGATCTATACTTGATAATGTATATCTAAAGCTTAATTCTGATATTTTTCACTATCATTTTCTTTTACATATGTAAAATTCTAGTCAAATAAAATGTCTTTTGCTGATCTTCGAGCATGCTTAGATTTTCATTACTATAATTATTAATGCTAGCGTTAACATCATCAACTATTGAGAGCTTACATAAAAATATTTCATTACGTTACATTAGCTGAACAGAAGATGTTTGATAGATTTCAAATAACGTTACATTGTGATAGATTTTATTTGATTATAAAGATTTTCAACAAAGTTCAAATGCTTTAAGTCAACAATTGCCCAAAGCACAAGCAAGACAAAAGTTTTTACTAATTAATAATTAATAATTAATTAAAAGTATTATTATAAATTTAAAAAATGTATATTTATAAAATTAAACTAAAATATTATTATATATTTAGTTATTTATATATATATATTTCATTTTAAAAATTTCTAAAAATTTGTTACGTTGTGACGTAACACAATTAACGTAAAAGTTATTGACAACAAAATCGCAACTCTAAGACTTTTAGCTGCAACTCGGGCACAAAAGCGAGCAAGTTCATAAATTCAGTTCGCTTGCCACATGAACGTTACGTAATTTACATGATATGTGGAAACTCATATGTGTGTGTGTGTGTGTGTCTCGG
The DNA here is from genome assembly GCA_030914345.1 of Drosophila koepferae. NCBI lineage: Eukaryota > Metazoa > Arthropoda > Insecta > Diptera > Drosophilidae > Drosophila > Drosophila koepferae. Next base: position 10,837,145 of record JAUESR010000197.1, on the reverse strand, counting down.
CTATTTACACGTGTCGACGCCAGGACAAGTTCATAAACTAAAGTTAGAGTTTTCAGTTTGCTGCTTTGAGGTGTTTGTGTTATTTTGTTTTTTCTTTGTATTTAGTTTTTTTTTTTTTCTTATATATTTATTATTTTTTTTTTGGTTTGCTTGGCGCTGATTGCGTGGCATTTTTCGCATATTTCTGCTGCACATTTCGTGCAAAACTTAATTATATTAACTGAGTTATTTGCGGCATTTGGCGCGCTGAGACTTGGCCAGGCCGCAAGCAGCGGCACTTGGACAGGTGTTGTTGCTGTTGTTGTTGTTGTTGTTGTTGTCGCCTTTGTTGAACGACAGAAAATTATGACAACTCAACTTGACTAACTGGTGTGGGGCACTCTTGAGCTGGCTGCTCCCTACAAGTCAGCCAACAGTTCGCAGTTGTTCGCACCTAAATGGGCTGACAGACAAACGGACAGACGGACAGTCGGACGGACGGGCAGCTGACTGTCTGGCTGGCTGGCTGGCTGACAGGCGGCGACAGATGGATAGTGGACGGACTGACACAATCAACAACATAATTAAAGGCACAAATGCGCATGTCTGGCTCTTGGCCAGACTCTGTTCCCGGCTTGATTGAGCCACGCTGCCAAGCTGCCGTGCTGCCAAGCTTTGGTATGCAACGAGCTGCAATTAAAAATCAATAAAATGCGTGATTTTTGCAATTTTTGCAATGCAATTTGTAATTGCAATAATTAAAATGTTGCCCACAGTTGTTCACTTTTCATTTGCTTTACTTTATTTAATTCTTTTTCTCATTGTATTTTGAACTGTATAATCAAATTTTCACCTCAGAAAGCAACTACAGCACGTTTAGCGAGAGAAAGAGAAAGAGAGAGAGTGAGAGAGAGAGGATGAAAGAGAAGTTAGACAGAAACAGGAACGGGGCAGCGAAACAACCCTGGTCCAAATATTCAGGCAATCAATCACAGCGTCGCATAACCCACCCCTGTACACAGAGCCAGAGGCTGCTGAGCTGCTGTAGTCCTCATCGTCATCGTCATCGTCGTCGTCGTTGTCGTTGTCGGCTGGGCGCAGGGGCGCAACAAATCGGATTAACTCGCAGACTGTACCACCCGGAGTCGAGATTCACGCAGGCGCATAAAGGCTCTACCTTAGTCCAGGGGGGTAAGCCAGCGCTAACAATTAACTTTTGTTCGTTCGTTTGTTTTGTTTTGTTTTTTTCTTTTTTTTTTCTGGCTCTCTCTTTCTGTCTTTTGTTATCCAGCAGTGGGCGTGGCTGTGGCCTGGGCAAAAAGGCAAACCCGAAACGAGCAATCGACGAGCACCGCCCGTTGGGTTAGCGATCGTTGCCAAACGTTTACCAACACTGCGTGATCACGCGCTGTTGCGCAATGGTTGCAAGTTGCAACTGTCAGTGGCACGTCCAAACAGCCATCGATTATCGCACTGATAACGAGGGGTCAAACTGAGGATCAACGTAGATTGTGACTAAGGATTGTTGCCGCTGCTGCTTTTGCTAGTTGCCTAGTTGTCTAGTTGCCTGGTTGCCTGGTTGCCTAATGCATGGCATTCATCAATTTCATTGAGTATTGGGGTTCTGCCAATCATCTCACTATTTGCCCTCCATTACGTAACTGGCCAGAGACAAAGTTAATGATAAAGATAGACATAGAGACTGGGCGTTAGCGCGAGCGATAGAGATCGACAGATCGTTGTATGCTTTGCCACAGTCAATTGAAATTTTACGCATTCCGACAAACAACAAAACACACAAACCAGCACACACACACACACACACACACACACACACACACACACACACACACACTCGCACTCGCACACACACACACACTCGTAGGCATATAGACAAATGCATATATAGAATTCTCAATTGCTTTCGCATCATTACGTCTGCGAACAATTTATTTTTATAAAAGCGAAGCGAAGCGGCCGCCGCCAGCATCGACGCCGCATTTTCATTTTCCCGCTTTTCACGCGGGCCACAAGAACAACGATCAAGTTTAAAAGTGCAGGAAAATTGAAGAAAAATACTGAGGCATGAAAGCAGCGTAAAAAAATCAAATAAATTTTATTGTATAAAGCGCAGCAACAACAACAATAACAAACTGCAGCAAAAACAATCAACGAGCCTGCCACGCTGTAAATAGTTTACAGTTGTGTTGCTGTTGCTGTTGCTGTTCCTCCTGCTGCTGCTGCTGCTGCTGCTGCTGCTGCTGTGGCATTGCCTTTGCGGTTGCTCACATTTTTCCTTGCCACCGTCGCTGCAATCGATCGCAAAATTTTTTTTTCTTCATTGTAAACAATTTGGCTGGCGGCTGGCGGCCACATCATCAACATCATCATCATCATCAGTAACTGATGATGATCATCAACAACAACAGCAGCAGCAGCCAGCTAGCTTGCTAGCTAAATGGGTGTTGAGTGCAAAGTGTTTGTATTGCCTGCTCCCCCTTTTTCCTACCCCTTGGCTGCAACAACCATGCGAAGCCCCCTCACCTCTATAGAAATGCGCATGCAACGTGGCGTTGCCAGCAATATCTTGAATTTGAAAGATCTTGAGCTCTCGATCTGTCGACTGTCGGTGTTAAATGCTCAATAATTTTCGTGAGGCACCAATGCACATGCATATATATATATATATATATTGAATATATATGTATTTATATATACATTTATTTCTCGTGATTTTTTGGCTGAATTGCATTGTCTCGCTATAGGCTCGACATCGAAATGACTTTACGACACAGCGGGAGATGCTGAATGCAGAATGCATCTTCTGTCTATCTATCTCTCTCCCTCTAACACATTCACTCTCTTTCTCTCTCTCTCTGGGTTTTTCAGATTTAATTTTATGTCTGCTGTATGTTTCATATAACCTTGTGCACAACAGCAACAACAACATCGACAACTGGCTGCAGCTAAGGAAGCGAAGTTTTTGGGCGCACTAAAAATAAATATAAATAAAAGTAATCAAAAATAAAAAAAAAAAATAAAAAAATGTTAAAGAAGAAGCAGCAGCGCAATACAAGTAAAGCTTTGAGTGAATGAGTGAAAGAGGCTCTGAGAAATCATACAAAGACCCAGGGCCAAAAACTTTTTGATTTTCATAATTTTTGCTCTGACCACAAAAAGGCTAAAACAACAACAACAACAACAACAACAATAGCAGCAACAACAACACCGACCACCACGAAACGCTTCATGTTAACGACTTTGGGCCTGGTCGCTGCCACAACCAGAGCCAGAGCCAGAGCCAGAGTCAGAGCTACAGCTACAGATATAGCAACAGCCTCTTGGTCCCGGTCATCGTCATCTCTACATTGTCTGCTGCTCGGCATCGTTTCCTTAACGTAAAAGTTTCATTTTCGTTACCTTTGCGCAGTGATACCGAAAAGCGAATAACATCGAAATGAAATGAGACTTTGTCTGGCCGGGGCACCGGCATGGGTTCCAGGTGCTCGCATCGGTCCCAAAACCCCGGAATCCCAAACAGCGACTGCACCAAATGAGTTTTTGTGCCCCGGTCTCTGATGATTTTTGAATTGATTTGTGTTGTTAAATATTAAATTCTTATAAGTCATTTGCACTTGGCCTGAGCTGGAGTTGGGCTCAGCCTGCCTGCCTGGGCCTGGGCCTGGCTCGTTGGCTTTTGGCTCGCTGGTTGTGTTGACCGTGCATGTGGTGTGGCTTGTATGCCTCCAAATGACAGACAAGACAACAACTACAACTGCGACTGCGACTGTGACTGCAGCTTCAATACAGCCCCGCCCTGCTGCTGCTGCTGCTGCTGCTGCTGCTGCTGCTGATCGCCCGCCTGCCCACATATATCATTTACACTCTGGACTGAGGCGCGGACGTTCAGTGACCGTGCACAGCGGTCGGTCATCCAAAAATGGCAACGGACCAGCAACTGTGTCCAGCGGCCAACAGAAAACAGCTAACAGCCAGCGTCGAGCGTCCAGCGTCCAGCTCGTTGGCTCTTTATTGTATTTATGAATACGAATGTTTGTGGGGCGGTTTGGGGGAGGCGGCTGCCGCTGTGTGGCGCGCAAATAACAAAATTATATTTTCAAGGTGTTCTTTTGCACATTTTTTTTTTAAATTTTAATTAACGTCGTTGCCGTTGTTATTGCTGCTGCTGCTGCTGCTGCTGCTGCTGCTGCTGCTGCTGCTTAAAATTGCAATTCGCATTCGCAGCACAGCTGAATGATAAAATGAAAAAAATCATAATAAATGTTTAACAAAAGTTAATAAGCTTTTCGCTTTGCTTGATTTCATATGTATGAAGCTGTATTTTATTGTCGTTTTATGGCGTTTTATTAATTTCTTTAATGGCTGCACTGCAGCAGCCAGCTAACCAGTTAGCCAGCCAAAGGCAGTGCGGGGGAGCGACCGAGTGGCCGACCGAGTCAAGTTTAAAGTGAAACGAAATAAACGAGTGTGTGTGTGTGTGTGTGTGTGTGTGGTAATGATAAGGCACTTTAGCTCGTGTCGACTGATTGCCGCAAAAGCGAACTAAATGCTTCTTAACTCTGAGCCGCTACTTTAAAAGTCATAAATTGACCAGGCTTCCAGCTTAACTACATTGTACACATAAGAATCTGAATACACTCAGAGAAATGGTATATGAAAAGAGTTGAGAATATGTTTATATAGTATATTTTAATATATATAATAATATAATATAATGCGAATGAATGTAATCTAAAGAAAAACCTCTACTTCAAATACAAGAAAACTTCTGAGTTTTAACTGTAAAGAAGAAGTTTGCCTCACATATAAATATATATTCATATTATTTTCATAGAGTATATACAAGAATATAATAGCATATAGTTATGTTATTTTTGTGTAGTCAGTCCATTAAGCGTAACAAATTATTCTTTTATTTGTATTGCTTTAAGATCTCTTGCTACTTTCCCATTTCACTCAGTTAATGTTTTATGTTATCGGTCTACAAACACAAGTTATTTTATTAGATTATAGTATGACATTAAGCTAGGCTTATGTAGGCAGCAATCAGAGTTAGTCAGTTAGTGTGCTGCTAGATCGTTGTCTTTGTCAGAATGCTTCAAGTTGTGTAGACGATCTCTCGCCTCCTCCTGCTGCTGATGCTGCTGCTGCTGCAAAACTTTCACGCCAACACCAAAAGATACATTCAATAAACACTCACGCAGTGCCCAAATGGACTTTAAACAAGTGCCATGAAGTAAAGAAATTTATATGAAAGCTTAAAGCAAGTCTCCATCTGCTGTTGCTGTTGTTGTTGCCGTTTCCTGCCATACACCCGGCTGCATGCGCTCCTCCTCTAGTCGACGTCTGCAGTTGCATTCATTACAAGCGAGGCAAAGGTTAACATGCAACGAACGGCAACAGCAACAACTGCTAAAAAGCTTAAATTTCACAACACGCTCGACAACAACAACAACAACAGGAACATGCAGCAGAAAGGCACAGCATCAACGGCACAAAAAGTGCGACGCCGTCTCGGACGACGTCTCTCAACTTTTGCGTTTGAGCATTTAAGTGCCAATTAATAACAATTTTTATGAACCGAAGAAATAGTTGACAACACGGCATGGCATGGCAGCCAGTCAGTGATGCGCTGCTGCTGCTGCTGCTGTTGCGTCGATGTTGCATGCAACAAGCAACATGCAACAACAACAACAGCAAATGAGAGCCAGACTACAACTGCGACTGCGACTGCGACTGCAACTAAGACTGAGACTGAGACTGAGACTGGGACTTGCAGAAGGCATGACAAACTAATTTGAAAACCCATAAAATTGTTCAGTTTATTAACAATTATTATATAAGTTTTATTAACCAGTCAAACGCAGCCAGCAGCTCTTTAATTAATTTGTGATTTTTCTGCATCAACAGCGGCGGCATCAACAGCTGCATCAGCATTAGTAGCAATTTATGCCGGCTTATTGACAGGCCTCAGCATTTGAGCAGCCAATAAGTATGCAAAGCAGCAGCCAGAGAGAGAGAGAGAGAGCGAGAGAGAAAGAGAGAGAGAGAGAGAGAGTGAGAGAAGGAAGAGGAAATAATGTTATGGCGACTGACTTTGAAACATTTGGCGACATTAATATGATTTAATGCGTTAATTAGCACCAGGCAGGAGCAGCAGGAGTAGCAGGAGTAGCAGGAGTCGAAGCAGCTGAAAGATGGTTGGGGTGCGAATACAGAAATAATAATAACAACAACAACAAGCAGCAGCAACGGCAGCCAGCTTACAATAACAACCGAACTTGAGAGCATCTGACGCGTCGCGCTTAAAACCCCAAAAAGTATGCTACGCGTATTCCCAAAATCCCCGAAGCGGATTAGTGAAGCATTGGCATGCAAGTGCGTACTGGGGTGCGGTCTCCGGTCTCCGCGGTCTCCGGTCTCTCTCACGCGCCTGGTGGCAACTGGTTGGGTCTGTGGCCTGGACTGGGCTGAGCTCCGGCTTGGGTGTCTCCGGGTAAATTTGCTGTGCGCCCTGTGTGCATTGCGTAATTGACGTCAATTTTGTTTTCGCACCGCGCATACCAAAACCCAAAACCCCAAGCCCACACAAGCAAAGAGCCAAGGCTGAACTGAACTGAGCTCAGCTCGGAAATCCAATACGATACAGAAAAATAATTTGCCAAAAATAGAAACTTGTGTCGCCCCCGACGGAAGTAGCATCGACTGCAACAATACGATCCTAAGGAATACTTCAAATTCTAATGGCTGGCAGTCGGAAGGAGGCCGAGCGCAATAAACAGGAGCTACGACAATGCGAGAACTAGAGCCAAGTTGAAGGTAAACGAGGGTGGCCCACTCCTCTGCCCATGCCCATGCCTATGCCCCTGCCTCAGCGTCATATTTCATTTATTAGCAGACGGCGTCGTCGGTGGCGGCAGTTCGACAAGCATTTTTATTTATGCCCATAATGCAGGGCATATGCAGGGCATGTGAAGGCGCCCAAATGGGAATTGCCAGAGCTGGAAGCCAGAGAGCTAAAAGTAAAGTGCGTCAAAGTAAAGTAGCTTAGAGATTTATGCGGCATTTGGCGGGCGTTTGCCTAATAGAATTTCTTCCTCTTCTGGCCGGGGGAATTGCCAAAATGTGTCAATATGGGCAGGTCTAATGGCAGCACTCATAACGAGTCTTGCGGCTCTGCAGTTCCTAATGAAGCATACAAAACTCTTCTGAGATGACTTAGAAAACAAATAACTGAATAAACTTAGCGAAGGATATATAAAAATAAAGGGTGGAACATTGTTGTGCAAGTCTTAATTAATTGAATATGTTAAAGTCAAGCAAAACCGAAGACAAATTAAGAAATTAATTTCAATTTGAATATTGAATTCATGAATTTTCAAGCAAAATAGTCTAAACTTAATATATATTTACTTAAATACAATTTCGTAACTAGGTCGACATATTGTTTGCCTTTGAACGCAGTGTCCTTTGGCTTGGACACCGGCACGTGCGCTATTAAATATGCAATAAATTATTTTTGCTAGTTTTTTCGTTGGCATTTCGGCTAAGCTGCCTGCAAATTATAGAAAATCCCAACGAGGGACCAGACAATGCGTTAGAGAGAGAAAAGTCAATGTAAGCAATAAGCAGGAACACCATTATCTAATGCTCGGCGCGCCATTGAGGCATAAAGCCCCCAATGAGCTAGTCGCCCCACCCGCTCCATCCTACACACACACTGAACACCAAAGCCCAATCTGCAATCCGAGGCCCATAAGCGGCCAAATAGTGCGCAGGAAATAAAGCACAAAAAGGCAATAAAAATTGCCAGGCAGCAGGCTGTCGAGGCTGACTAAGAGGCCGAGACTTAAGCGGAATGCGGGCAGAAGAGTGGGCAAACTTTTGGCTGACTATTTTGTAGATGTTGGCCGCACTGCTTCCGGGCCAATAGAAATGCCAGCACAACAAACAAAGCAACCCCGCATACAAGGATTGAGTTGGACTGGGCTGGGCTAGGTTGGGGCACCAGATCTCTTTGGCAGCCCTAATGGCCAGCAGACAGACACTGAGACGTCGCCAGCAGCGGATTTAAGTGCAAGTGATTTATGTGCTCTATAAAAGGGAGGGGATTGTGTGACTAAGTATATATATATACACATGCATTTGTGTGTGTGTGTGTGTGTGTGACAGAAAATTAGCTGATGTAGACATAAATGCGAACGAGCAAAGTATGCGCCAAATCGCAAATCGCAAATGGCAAACGGCAGCGAGCAACGAGCAATGGGCTCTGGCCACAAGCAAAATCAATCAAAAGTCGGAATGTCAATTGTCGAGCCAATGCCGAATGCCAAATGAGTGCCGCATTAAATATTGAAAATGCCGAAGACACATGAGAAATTCAATTACAAGCGGTCAGCGAAGGGTTAGGGCCCTTTGATATTTAACCCGGTTGAGGAAACGCTTTTAGTTGCGCCCGTACAGGCTAGTTAAGGTCCCGTTTAGGCGGATTAAATTACAATTTACAAGTGGCCAATACAAGCTAAGCGGGCTTAAGTGCTGAACCTTAAGCTGTGCCGTTGCCGTTGCTGTTGTTGCTGTTGTTGTTGCCGTTGAGCGAACCCTTCCCTTGTGGTCGCGACCTAGCACCAGACCCAATTCTCGTGCCGCTCCAATCCACTTGCGTGCCCGTGCATCGATGATAATTGAATGTCACTTCAAATGGCTCAAAGGCGGCGAGCGGCAATGCGGAGGTCGCTGGGCCAGCTAATCGAGTTTGAAACAAGCGTAAATCGTCCTTTTGATATTTGAGTTGACTTCAATTGCTTTTGCGGTGCAAAGTGCAGCTACAGCTCAGGTAATTAACGGTAATTGTGCAAGCACCAAGCACAAAGCACCAAGCACCCAACGTGGCCAACGCCCCAGCGTACGGCTTCCCATTGGGCCACATTGTGCTGGCCAAAGCCTCATCGGCTAATGTGCGCTAAGCGCTCGCCTGCATTTGCCTAATGACCCAAGCGTAAGCGACGCATCGGACTTTGTATAATTTGTAAGCTTTTAAACCGATTTGCAGCTTAGTTGAGGCCAGCGTCGAAATATTTCGCAATACAAAAAAAAATACAAATAAAAAGGCAAAAACCAAAAACTATGTGTTTCAGCGGAAAAAATACTTTCAAGCCCAAGACAAAGGCGAGAGATAAAGAGAGCCAATTCAGACTCTGCGACCGGCTCAGCTATTTTGGGTATCTTCTCGCTTTTTGCGGCATTTTTACGGCATAAATTTCCATTGAATTTGCGCTGGCAAATTGGAAAAAAATGTTTCTCTATATTAAAAATACTCTAAAAAAAAAAAATGCAAAAGCATCGTCTTTGATACTTTTGTGGCTAAGCCAAAAGGTTGACACAATCAGGTAGATATGAGAGTATCGATAAATATACGTATATAAAGCAATATCTATACATACATAGATATGTATGGGCACTCGATATAGCAGCAAAAACTTAGCGTTGAAATTGCGAGCTTTCGTAGCGGCGGCTGCCGTTTGAAGCAACACTTGACTGAGCCATAGACAGATCGGACAGAAAATAAAAATAAAAATAAAAGAGGAAAAACATTTATGTATACACGAAATGGCAACAACAAAAAATTCATTAAGATTTCATTATTTGCTAAGCATTTTTTGTGCTCTTTTCGTTTTTTTCGCCGTTTTGTTGTTACTGATTGAATTTTATGGATAGAATTCCAGGAAAACGAAAGCATGCGGGTCTTGATTATTAAGTACGTAAACGTAGCATCTATGAATGAAACAATTGGCTGAGATACAAATATAAAATAGACTAGAATAAATATAAGAATTACTTTCGATTTAGATAAATATATTTATATAAATAAATTGACTAAAATCAAAATACTTTGCTTTGCATCTGTTTCAACTCTGATCAACTCTGATCAACTCTGATTAGTGTAAGGTCAAGGGGAAAATGCCTTCTAGTTCATGAGCTTCATCTAATATGAATTTTCTTATGCCCCGATCGATGAATGGGAACCGTCATCATCGTCACTTTGGCATGTCTTTTCACGCCAATGGCTGAAGGTATCGCATTCAACGCTTTTGGACTTTCTACAATTCCCTGGACAATCGAAAATCGTCAGTGCGACAAAAATTGCTGAAAGTTTTGTATTGAACGCGACTTGAAACCCAACAGCAACAGCAGAGTAAGCCAACAAAAAAATATACAAAACAAAACAAAATAAAATGAAATAAAATGAAACAAAACAAGATGAGCCGCAGCTAAAAACTTGTCGAGCACATTGGCAACTGCATTGAAACATTAGCAGTGATGACATTTTTGCGGTTAGTCTGCACCCTCCACACCCTGCCTGCTGTGGCTACCCTGTCTGCCGAGTCTACCAAGTCTACCACACCCGCTCGTCGGGTTCTGCGCCTGCGTCTGCGATTCATCTGCTGCCGCTTTGTTTTGGGCCGTTGGCTTTTAAGCCTTAACTTTTTGGCTGGCTGGGTTTTTGGGGCTTTTTGCCAGTTGGCAGAAATTCCTGAAGACGCGACACTTCATACATAATAAAAGTGGATCGCCGAACGACGCGTCGATCGCCGCTCGTCAAAAGTCGCCTTGTCACACACTCGATCCGCTGCACATTGAGACCAGGGCTTAAGCATTGATTTGGTTTGGGTTTTGCGTTTGCGTTTGGGTTTTGAGTTTTGAGTTTTGGACAACTTCTTTGTTGAGCCATCACGGCGGCATTTGTAGGGCTTTCTTGGCTTATTAATTGTAGCCTTTGCCTTGGACTTGGACTTGAAGCTGGAGCTGGAGTTGGAGTTGGACATCGGCTGCGTTTTATTCACAAATGAATGCACAAATTTCAGACAGTCGCCTGCGGTTAGAGTCACAGACAGTATGACGCTTGGCCAAGCAGCACAAAGCCACAAAAAAAATGTGGAGATCCGAGCAGCTAACTCGTATTCGTATTACTCAGGTGAGAGCGCGGCTAATGAGCCTGGCGAGCATCCTTTTTTGCTTTGTTTGCCTCGAAACTGGAACTCAGACCGCCATCCGACTATCCGACCGACCAGCCAGACAAACAGACACCCAAAACCAGTTCGACTTTTTGACTTAATGCCTATAAAATTATAGGTCTTTCGAAACCAACTGGAAAATTGTATGGGGCGTTGCTGTAGAAATTAATACAAATGCAGCCAGCACAAAGCATTTTCTGCTTTTCCCTGCCTCTCTATCGCGCTTAAGTGGAAAATGCCCAACAAATAAGTATTCAAAAAATACAACAACAACAAAATAAAGAAGAAAAAAAGAAAAGAAACGATGTCTAACAGCCAACACGCCCCAGGCAATCACGCAAAATGCCAAATTACATGTAGCTACTATTAACAGAACGAAATCATCTAACACGCAGAGCCTCCAACTTGGCCGGGGCTGCAGCGCAACACAAAAAAAGTCATTTAAGGTGTTTTCCACAAGTCGTCCACACGAGCCCAGAGCCCGAGCACAGACGCTGCTCAGCTTCAGGCTCGCACCAGCTGCCAGGCAATTCGATCGGGGCCAGGTCGACGCTCAAGTTTCAGGCGCAGCACACGCACAATGCCCAACCACCGCAGATCAGGCGACACATGGGCAGGCCTGGGTACGGCAGGCAACCGACCCAGGGGCAGTTCGCAGATCTTTAACTGCAACTGCTCTGCACTGCAGTTGACACTTGAGCTGAGGCGGGGGCGTCGACGTTGATGCGACGTTCGCCCTCTTAAGCGGCTTACACGTGCCACGGCACACAAATGCATAGTATGTAGAGTAGTGGGTATGCTTATTAATAAAATGCAGCCACGAAATACGAGCGGGCTTCTCGATTTACATGCAATGATAGCAGGATTCAGTTCCTGTGAGTCCTGCGTTGAAAGTCACAAAATTCGCGCACATTTCACATACTTAAAGCTACGCTTAAAATTAGAGCCAAAGGCAGAGAAAGGGATGGTAGAAAAGATAGAGAGAGAGGGGAAGAGAGAGCTTGTTGCTGAAAATAAAAAATATATATACATATATCAACTATTACAGCTCTCTCATGCATCCATTTCCATAAGCTGCATCTATGTATGTATCTGTGGGTTGCTCCGGTCGATCTTCGATATCCAGTCGATTGGCCAGCTAAATGCGTTGTCTTACAAACTACAATAGGCCTCGTCTCGTAAGTGAAAAAAAAACATTCTGTTTACTTTTCAAATATACTTTTTTCATATATTTATTGGCTAACTCTTTAAACGTTACTCTGTAGTTGTTGTTTCTTAATTCTTTTTCGTTTTTCTTTTAATTATATTATTAGTATACATATAAATAATTAAAAATATTACATTAAAATGTATTCGTATATCGTATAGAAGTTGCTGCTTGTTTGTTTTCTTTTCTTTTCATATATTATTTTTAATTTTTTATTTTTTATTTTTTATTTTTTATTTAGTTTTTGATTGCGTTTTCTTCTCTGCTAGATCATTACAATAAGTTTTCGTATCGTGTTTCTCATTTTACAATTTTGCTAAAAACTAAATAAAATTTGTTTCGTGAAACAATAATAAGAATTTATGCAATTAGACACACACAAAAAATAAACTCAATTTTATGTATATTTTTATATATACATATTTCAAAAATAAAAGCAAAAAGCATCTCAATTATTTTTAAAATATATATATATATATATGTATATATATATATTTACGTATATGTTTTGTTTGCGTTATTTCTTTCATTATTCATATTTAATATTTACTTGTGTTATATTTTCATAAAATATCACCTAAAGCAATTACGTATTTCAGTTTCAGTTTTGTATTTTGTGTTTTTTTTTTGTTTTTTTTTTAGTTTTTTCTTTTGTTTTTTACATGACAACAATAAAAAATGTTCGCTTTGTTTGCAAAACGTTCAATACTAAAAAAAAAGAACTAATAGTAAGAACAAAAGCATTAAACAAAGTGTTCAACAAAATGCAAAAGCCCGCAAAAATCATAGGAAATAATTTTGCAACAGCTTACACATATATATATTTATAAATATATATAGTATTTTTTTTTTCTTGTATATTAATTATTATTATTATTATTTTTTTTTTTCTTTCAACTAAAAAGCAACTAAGATCGCTTGGCCACAGATTTATGCTAAAATTATATTATAATTACAGCTTGTATTCACTTCGTATATTTTGTGTTGTTTTCAAATAATTGTATTTATTATTTGTTTTTTTTTTTTTTGTTTTAACTTTAAAGAGACAAAGTACAACAACTATTTATATTTATTATTATTATATTGTGTTGGATGTTTTTTTTTTTTTTTTTTTTTTTTTCAAAATTTACTTATTTGCAAGATTTTGTTTTGTTTATTCTTAAGTTGAAAAAATAGTACAAAAGCTTTGACATATTCTCATTTTTTTTTTTTTTTACTTGGTTTGTTTCTTTCGCTAATAAACCAGTTGGTTTATAGTCTACTCGTAAAGTGTAAGTATACAAATGACTGCCCATATAGCTGGACTGCAACCGAGTGCAGTTCCATTAAGTACAATGTTTGGTAGATTTTTATTTTGTATTTTTTTTTTGTATTTTTTTTTTTTTTTTAGTATGCATTAACTCAAAAGGTAGGAGAATATAGCGATAGAGAAAGTGCCTAGAGCTGGGAAGAGTTCATTTGGAAATTAGTTTTAGGGTAAACATAGAGTTTAGCTTTAGTTTTAGTTTAGCTTAGTATACCTAATAATACGTAGCCTTCCGTAACGGACACTAAGAACTATATAACGTACATTTAAGCCGCTATAGTGTAGAAGAAGGATATAGAGGAGGGGGCTTAGAGGACGTCAATGCAATTGCACAACTACTGTGGGGGGATTGGGCCTAGTCTAGTTGTTGCAAGTATGATTGGGATAGTATTACAATGGGTTAATCTTATTCCATCTCTTAACTGCTGTGATTTTGAGCACCAGAAGCTGCACTGTCTCTATATACGTATACTTTGTTACGTACCATAATTGTTATTAATTAATAATTACATTTACTTTTATATAATAGTATCGCGTTTAGCATTTTACGTATTTACTTGTATAGTTAAAAATTTTGCTTAGTAAATGCTTAAAGTTTTCTTTTGTTTTCTTTTCGTTTTAATGATCATGAATTATAACCTAAACTGTATCCCGTTCATTACGTATATATATAGTTCGCACGGTTTCTAGCTCATTTATAATGTCATCGTATATGCGCGTTTCAATTCTCAATTAATTAAATTAACATTAATCTGGTATTTGCTTTTGCGTTTCTTTTCTAACTTTTTAAACAATAGAAAAACATATGTTTCACTTTATGTTTTATTCGTATACTTTGCATTTGAACTCAGGTTGATTTTGAAGTTGTTTCATCTTTTTGTTTACGTATATGAGTTGCACTTGGTTCTCCATTCTCATTAAGAACGCATTGAAATAAGACTTATAAAAGAAGCAAACAAAAAATTTGAAACAAATCTAACAAAAATAAAGTTTATAAATTTCTTTTTCTTTTCTTTTCTTTTAAGTTTTTTTTTTTTTTTTTTGTTTTCTTTTTGGCAAGTTCTTTCAGTGTTGTAAAACACTCTGAAAAAGGACGTATTGAAAAATCGTATACACGTTGCTGAAGTAAATAATAGTGAAAAGCCAAACAAAATGGGAATAAACTTTTCTTTCATTATGAATAATTCTTTTCTCTTTTTTTTTTTTGACTTGTAAGCAGCCTAGGCTTTCCGTACAACTACATGCTTAAGTTATATTTTTATTATATTTTAGTTTCTTAAGAAGTTTGCTCGTAGTTAGAGTTATGCTTTCTGATTCGACCAAATAACGTAGGGCTTTCCTTTTTCTTTGGGGTCCCCGCTGTGACACCCACCCAAACACACACGCACACACACACACACGCACGCACACACTCTTATACACTCGCGCACACACACGCTTTGCGAATTAAAAGTCCGCTTCGTGCTTGATGCGATAACTGGCATAGGTTTCTTCCAGCGGCGCAAAATCTTGGGTGTGGGGCTGTGTGTTAGGGTTCCAAAATAGAAATTTGGCACCAGAGTTGTAATATAGAGAAATGGGGGCTTTAGATATAATATAGTAGTAGATCAAGTGTCGATGATATTGTGTGCATCTGTAGCTGTAACTAAGTATGTCTGTCTGTCTGTGTTTGGTTTTGTGAAGGGGTTCGAAGGCGATATTTACAAGTTTACGAACTCAAAACGATAACACGTCTATCGAAAGTTATCGATGCAGCCGCAGCTGCCGACTGACGCTGCCCCTGCATAGTCGGGGCCATGCATATTGGGCTAGCTTTTATATCATATTTATATATATATATAATATATACACATACATATAAGTGTGTACATATATAACTGCATTTATACGTATATAGTTGCTATATATATATATGTATATATATATAGAGTTATGTGCATATGTAAATTGTTAAAATTGGTTAGTTTTGGGTTAGTAAACTTTCTTGTAATATAATAAATTTAATTTTTTTGTTTTTGTTTTTTTAGTTTAATTTTTTTTTTGTGTTGTTAAGTAGTGAAAATAATAAAAAGTTGTTAAATGTTTTTAATAATAATTAATAATATATTGGCGAGCTATATGGGCCTCTTGCAAAAACGAAGGACTGGAACTTTTACTTAGTTTTCTTTTTGTTTTCTTAATTTGTCTCTCTTTGCATAGTTTTTCTTTAGTTGTTGGTACTTTTTACAAATTAAGCAAATAGGTTTATATTTTGCGCTAATTATTGTTGCTCAGTTGCTGTATCTTCTTCTTCATCATTTTCAGTTTTTAAGTAATTTACAAGTTGAATGTATTCTATCTTTGCCTCTGCGAGGAGAGCACAAAAATAAATAACATGACTTATGTTTTGCATTACTCTTTGTTTTTACTTTTTACTTGATTTCTTTTTGTGTGTGTGGTTTTGTTTTTTTTTTTTTTTTAACTTAAATTTATGGCTCTCAGTTTACTGTTTACTGTACAAAAACCGACAAATTCTAACGGCCAAAGCAGCAGTAGCAGCAGCAGCAGCAGCAGCGGCAGTTGCTGATAGCCTACAGACAACAGCAATGCACAGCAGCAACAACAGCAACAGCAGCAACAGCAACAGCAACAGCTGTCAATGTATGGATGGATGGCTGAAGATCCTCGCTTAGCGGCCGCTTGGAAGCTCGTTTGTAGTTGTTGTTGAGTCGTGGGGGTACGTTGTCAACGTGTTGTTGTTGTTGTTCTTGTTGTCGGCGTCGTTGTCGTCATTGTTGTCATCGTCATTTTGGCCGCTAACGTAAAGTCCTTGCAATTGTCGTTGTTGTTGTTGTTGTTGTTGTTGCTGCTGCATTGCTCAAGTTGGCGCTGTGATGTTGCTGCAATTGCTCTCGTTAGAAATTTGCTTAGTTCTTTTCTCATTTTATTATTTGCTCTCTTGTACTGTTTTTTCTTTTCTTTTTTTTTTCAATTATCTTTTTGTTGTTATTTAATTCACTTGACTAATTTACAATGTGTGTGTGTTCTTGTTCTTGTTCATAATTACGTACAACTTCTTCTGCGTTTTTTGATTGGATTTTATTCATCAATATTTTGTATATTATTGTTATTATGATCGTCGTCAAATAATCAATTGAGATTATTGTGGACGTTTGTTGAAGTTTTGCAAAATGAATTAATTTTACTTAATTTCTTATGCAGTTTCGCAACATTCTTATTTTCTTTTTTGGTTATTATTATTGATTCATTTAATCCCAGGGCATTGTGAGCACCCGCTTCGTTTTTGCAAGAAGGTCGTTATCGTACTACGAACATGGGTGCACCACCGCATTGTAGCTCGCCAATATAGGACCATGTGCTCCCGCGAAGGGGGTACTCACAACGTCTGGTGTACTAGCTCCATCGGTGTGCGATGTTGAATCGGCATTACTTCTTCCTTCACCATTTGCTGAACCTAATTCTGGTGGTTTGGTGGTGTCCCGTTCGTCAATCACTAAATCTATTGGCATTTTACCCTTTAAACATGAGATATATCGATGACAGAAATTATCGCACAGTTCATGCACCTGCAACGAGAAACCCGCAAAAAGTGAGTGAGAGAGAGAAAGAGATTGTTGTGTGAGTGAAAAGTGCAATGACAAGACGAAAATGATATTGATATTGATATTGATATTGATATAAATAAGTTCATTATATTATTGTGATAGATCGTCAGGCATACAATAGTGCATATATATAATATTGATAAATATATTGTGATATAATATACATAAATATAATACTTGATCTAATCAGACATAGCAATACGTTTTCATATTCCACAATCGGGACTTCATTAGGCATTCAGTTAGTTTATAAACCATTCAAACTGTGCGACAGAGACAGCTGCAAACACTTAGCGCCATTGCATTCTTTATGCCAACAGCAACATCCAAGAGCAACAACAAGAACAACAATATGGCCAAAAACCTGCTTTTTCTCCCGCTGCAAATGGCATGCAAATTGCTTTTTATGCGTTATCCAAGGCCCGGCTCTGGACTCGGGCCACGCAAATGGTTGATGATGGCACTCAAAAATGGCGTAGACAACGTCAGCAACAGCCACCGCTAAGCTTAGAAGGTGTACGCGCTTGCAGGCGATAAAAATGCGAGCCCAGCCTGGCCACATAAATATGCATAGAGAGCTGGCTGGCT
This sequence comes from Drosophila koepferae, assembly GCA_030914345.1. Taxonomy (NCBI): domain Eukaryota; kingdom Metazoa; phylum Arthropoda; class Insecta; order Diptera; family Drosophilidae; genus Drosophila; species Drosophila koepferae. Next base: position 10,819,424 of record JAUESR010000197.1, on the reverse strand, counting down.
GGCTGGCTGGCTGCCTGGCTGGCCAAAAGCATTCGAGCCAGAAAGGAAGTGCTGGCTGGTCAGCCAAGTTTAGCCGCAGGGCACACTTTTAAGCAAGCAGCACGTGCAACACACACAGACCATTGGCTGGCGTCAGCAGCAGCAGCAGCAAACGGCCAACAAAATGCGTTTTTAAAACCAGGCTCTTGTTGTTGCATTTGTTGTCTGGATTCAAAAACTGTGTGTAAGCCCATGTGTACGAGTGTGTGTGTGTGTGTGTCTATATGATAAAACAAATGCGATAAGGCCAAAGTGAGTGTGAGTCAGGCGGAGCGCATATGCAAATATGCGCACCAAAGAGGAATGCAGCCGCCGACACGGCTAAAAAGAAATTAATTGCGCTGGGCTCGAGCAGACAGAGAAGCAGCAGCAGCAGCAGCAGCAGCAGCAACAACCAACAGGGTGCTCCATTTAAACGGGCAGGCATTTAATTTACGAAAAAGTGCGCGTTGCTTATGCAAATTGCTTGTTGCTGTGTTCTTGCAACGCTGCTGTTGCTGCTGCTGCTGCTGCGGCTCTCGTTTTGTATTTTCTTTTTTTTTTTTTTTAGGCATACGAAAGCTGTAACAGTGGCTGGCTGGCGGGCGGGCTGGCTGGCTGGCTATTAACTTGTTGCCCATTGCCGAAACTTGCCAAACTTGTTTTCAGGCTACTGTTGCTGCTGCTGTGGCCGTCATTGTCGATGCTGCTGCTGCTGCTGGTGCTGCTGCTGCTGCTGGTGCTGCTGCCGGCTGTGTTCAATGTTATTGTCACCAAAAATATGATGATGATAAAAAGTGGCAGCAGCAACTGGTTTATGACAGGACTCAAATTTGTCGTTATTGCTGGCTGATAACAGTAACTGCAACCGCAACAGCAACATGTTGTTGTTGCTGCTGCTGCTGCTGCTGCTGCTGGATATGTGTATAGCTGTCAAAGTTGCCATAACAATGCACATAAAGCGCGCAATTAGCACGCCAGCAACATGTTGCCAATGTGCAACAACAACAGAAGACAGCAACAAGGCATAAATACTTACTAAATTGATATGTTTATGCGGCTTTATGCTCAGTTGCTCAGTTGCTCAGTTGCTCAGTTGCCTGTCTCTGGCCCGGGCCGGGAGGCAGCCCTTTGTGGCATGTTGTTGCTGCTGCAGCCGATGCTTGGCCGCTGATAATTTTTGATTAATTTGTCAGCGTTGTGTGTGACATTTAAACAGCTCATTGCGATATTTATGACTGGCTGCTGCTGTTGCACATTGGGTGGGCACAGCAGCAACTCACAACTGGGACCCACGACAGCAACAGCAACAGCAACAGCACCAGCAGCAGCAACAGCAGCTGTGTAGTCAGCGCACTGGGGGCGTTGCTTGTTGCAAGCATTGTAAATGTTACAGTCATTTGTACATCCTGTTAAGCAAAACTTTTCACAGTCCCGTCCTCGCTACATTTTACAGCTTCCTCTATCAGAGATACGATCGCAATGCGTCCGGGCATATAGTTTTGTTTACCATTCCATTCCATTGCAGCCCCCTTTCGACTGTTGCTCTCCCTCACTACACCCTCTCCTGCCGCTTGCTCTGTCAATGCAACTATTGCACTTTGCCTTCATTCGCTTCGCTCTAATCTAATGTAAATCGCTCCAATCTGCGCAGTGGTAATTTTCGATTTCCGCTCATAGATAGCGTTAAATGTTCTATACGGAGATGACGACTAGACCAGCTTTGACTGAGATTCACACGAAACCGACTAACTGACACAGCCTCCAGTCTCGATGCCAGTCGGCAGTCTCAGTCTCAGTCTTAGTCTCTGTCCCAGTCCCAGTCCCAGTCAAGCAACAAGTTTTATTTTGCTTCTTTTTTCTCTCTCTCATTTTATTTTTTGCATTTTGTTTAACAAGCGTGCGGCAAAAAATGTACAACACTGCTGACATTTAAATGAAATGTAATTAAAAAAGCAACAGCAACAACAGCAACAACAGCAGCAACAGCAACAACAATAGCAACGATTGCCGACAAAACAGTACAGACTGAATCTAAGCGGTTGGCAAAAATAAATATTTTAATTCAGAAAAAAAAAAAAATAAACAAATAAATGATAGAAATGTTATTTGACTTTTAGATACAAATGTAGCGAACTGTGAATGCCCTGACAGCATGGATTAATATCAAATATTTTCTTAAATGAATTGACGTTTAAGGAAAACGTCATCAAGAGCAATTGAAAACTGACGAAGAGCTGAGAGCTTGCAGAGATCGTTAACTAGACGTTATTTATGGCACTAGCTAACATGAGTTTAGGCTTCAAAAGAGAATTGATAAGTGCAAAGAGCCATAGATGAGTAACGTTATGGAATAGAGTTGAGAAACGAATGCAAAAAATCTTTCTGCTCAAGTGAAGAATCATGCAAAATAACATTTATTTCATTATACGAATAATGTATGCCACTTTGGCCTTCTAATTTTATATCATTTGCTAAATTCGAAATTCTTCTAGTGTAAATGCCAATAAATGTGGCACCCACACATTTTATTTTCTTTGTTCTTTTATTTTTATTTATTTTGTTTTTTGTTTTTTGGCTCCATCAAATCTCAAGCTCAGCTTGCATCTCAAGTCTCGCTTAGCCGAAAAAAAAAAAAAAACAACAAAAAATTAAAATAAAATACAGCTGTTGCTTGTCGTTTGGTGTTGTAGCACCAAACTGGCCAGGCCATCAAAACAAGGCCCCCAATTCGGCGTATACGCTGAGGTATTGCTGGTAGTCGCTGTGGAGCCCCCATGCCGGTGCCAGTACCGGTACAGCCGCCAAGCTGCGACTGCTTACCCCCTGCCGGGGTGTGTGCAACTGACCCAACGTGTCTTGTCCGTCCGCTTGGTCTGTCTGTGGCACTGTGTCCCACTGTCTGTTTGTCAATTGCAATGCGCCGTCGTCGTTGAGTGTTTTTTTTTTTCGCTTTTTTTTTTATTTTTTTGCATGTGACTCTGTGACGAGAATTGTCCGTGCTGGATGGGAACTGAGGACTGGGCAAATGGGGCTGGCAAACCAGTTTTGACAGACACAAGTCTTGAAGCGTCTTTTTAACTGATTCTGTGTGTTGTTTTTAGCAGCAGCAACAAATATGCACAGATACAGATACAATACATATATACAAGATATATATATATCTGTATATACATATATAGACACTTTTTGCCAGTCAGCCCGCACATTTTATTTAAGTATTATATATATATATATATATATATTTATTTTTTTTTTTCTTATTTTTTATTTTTTGTGTTTTTATTTATTTTATACACCAAAATCGCCCGCTGCATTTTGTTGGCTGCATATAAATGAATTGTATTTTTGTTGTTTTCGTACAAGTTGCTACAGTTCTTTGTGCCGATTGTTGTTGGCTGTTGGTTGTCGGTTGTTGGTTGTTGCCTGTTGGTTGGTTGTGTCGTGGTTCGTGTGTGTCGCAAGCTGTGTGAGTGACAAATGACAAAACAAAAACCTGTCGTGGGCTGTGCTCTGTGCTCGCTGTGCTCTGTTGTCTGTTGTCTGTGCTGTGTGATGATGATAAAGATCTCGTTCGCTTCACTACTCCACCGTTTGTTATACAGGGTGCCAGTTGCAACAAATTGCAGCTGGCTGGCTGGCTGACTGGCTGGCTGAATGACTCTGATCTGTCTCTGACTCTCTGACTGACTGAACTGGCTTGGCTTACTGCACTACTTTCAATAGAAAGCGACCTGGCTGCTGTCGGTAATTAAGATTGGCCAACACTAATTGCACATTGATTGACTTTTGTTGTTCGTATTTGTCAATGTGTCATTAGCCATATGCCGGAGTGTTCCAATAACTGTAAATGACTACCGTGAGGCCTACACGAGCATTTCTCAGCCCAAATGCCTCAGCTTCGTATTCCTATAGCGTTTGACGTGCGTTCTTATTGTGTTTTTTTTTTTTTTTTCTTTTTTTTTATATAATGTTTTGCATAATTTCTTACTTAAGAGTTAATTGAAAAACGAAAGAAGAGAGAAAAAAAAAGCGTCTGATGACGGGCTTAGCTCAAAGCCCGGCTCAGCCGCAACTTCGGCTGGGCTTCAGTTTCGGTTCCCGACCCAACGCTCGTCGACCGTCGACGTTCCACGGTTCGCTGCGCATTTGCCTAATTAATTTTCTTGGCACAGCGGCAGCAGCAGCAGCAGCAGCGGCAGCGGCAGCACCAAGGGAGAGGGAGTGTGCAGGCATTAATTACGACCAAGTTGAGGAACAACTTCCATTAAGACAGCCGACACACACACACAAACACGCACCCAGTCTAGTCAAGCGCTTGCATATTATTTGAAATTAAAACAAATTAGGCAACCTGTAATTTTTTCATTTAGACTATAAAGTGTCCAATAATAAAGTAGGTGTTGCTTGTTGCTGCTTTCCCAAAATTATTTATGTGCGTCTAGGCTTGGCTAGCCACAGTCAGACAAAGAGAGAGAGAGAGAGAGAGCAAGAGAGGGGGAGCATAAATCCACACCTCATGAATTAACAACAAAGCCAAGCCGCGTATGAATGCATTGGATTGTATTGTGCGGCGCTTAATGCAAATATCGTAGATGCCGACACAGCCAAAATTTGTGTGGCTTACAGTATCTTGGACAAACACCTGTCCAGTGCGTAACAAATATTTGTCCTCTGCTTTCCGGCTCATATCTTGCTGTGTAAACGCTATGTCACATCCTGTCGGTACGCCGCATTGCTGTACACTTATCTCTATCTAAAGCTATGCAAGCGGTTTTCATGTTACAATTTTGATTGGCAATTAATGCAGTTTTGGCCACGACCAGCTGCATGGCCAACTGTCGTTGTCGTTGCCGTTGCTGCTGTTGTTGTTGTGCTTTAATTTAGACATTTGCAAGAGAGATATGGCCGCATGCTGAGCTCAAGTGTCTCTTTCTCTCTCTGTGTGTGGAGCTTGCCCACAAGCTCAATAAAATGTCAACACAAATGTTGCGCAGCCGTGTTTAACTGAGTCTCACTATACCCTATGAAAATATCTAAAGTTGCTCGAAAAGGAAGCTTAACCAAACTAACATAAGATTAGTATAAAATACCATGACTCCTGCTCAGTTGCAATCGTAAATGTCATTAATTTAATTTCCTATATTTTATTGCAGGGTATCTCTGCATATTACCTAGAGCATTCGGACTTCATTTTTTCCTTTTTTTTTTTTTTTTTTTTTGCAATTGATTTATGGGTTTTATGGGTGGTCGTTGGGGTCGGTGATAAATGTTGGCAGCCTGGCCAGCAGTTAATTGCATGAATGCTGCTGAGCTGATGATATGCAGCCAAGGAGTGAGCCATAAAAGTGTTAAAGCGGCAAATCTACTTTAGCCATAATACTAGCCGGCTACAATTTAATTACAAGCAAACTGCTTAAGCATTATTTAAGTCAATTATTCTTTTGAAAACGTATTGCCATTGTCGTTAATAAAGTTCTTATATAAATTATATTTGAGTTGAACAATCTTTACTTACTTTTTCTAACTCTAAAAGGTGAAACCGAAGCACTTGTATTGCCTGCACCATCTGCAAAGAGAGCATAAGAAAGAGACGGAAGAAAATAAAGATGAGTTATGCATATCAAAAGAGAGATCATAAAATGCAATGCCATAAAGTTGGCTTTCAAACAAATCGTTTGACGCCCCGGAACCTCACACACTCACACACACACACACACACACACATCTACATACACATGTGAATGGCAAGAGCGCCAACTGTTAGGGTGACCAGATGCTAATTAAAACGTCAGTTTGACATTTGACATTTTTACGATGCTGCTAACTGGTGTGGCTGCTGCTGTTGCCGATCATGATGTTGCTGTTGCTGTTGTTGTTGTTGTTGTTGTTGTTGCTGGTGCAGCTGCTACTGCTGCGGCCAGCAAAAAGTTTAAAGAATTTCATTTAATGCCAAGCTGCGGCCAACTGAACCGCATAGTAAAATAATAACATAGAGAAAACATGCTATAAACATTTTTATAGCACAGCCGCAGCCCAAGAGTGAGGCACAAAAACCGCCAAGAGTATTTTTGTTTAAGTAAGTGTTACTAAATGCACTTTTAAATGTTCAAACATGAACTCTGCAGCAACGGCACCAACACCACCACCACCACCACCAGTGAGTGGTGGCATGCCAAAATGATTTATGGCCAAAGTACGCAGGCGCACACGGCCATGGCCAGAGCCGGAGCCAAAGCCAAAGCCGATCAGAGTTGTCCAACCGCCGACAACGCCGGTCCGTGTGCTCCCATTTGACTGTGTGTGCGAGTTGTTGCCGCACTCCTCGATCTCCTCGGCTGGCATTCAGTGAGTTTGTACTACAACTAATAAACTAATCTGCAAGTGCATAAAATTAGGGCCACCGCCAGAGATTTCTCTGCTGTTGCTGCTGTTGCCGGCGACTAATACGCCATAAAACCAGCGACATTAAACGCCGCAGCAGCATCTCTGTTGCACTGCGTGAGTGAGTGACACATTTACGACTGACTCTGTCGTGTGGTACGAAGGCAGCCGCAATTAAAATTAGTTTTGCCCCTTAATCTCTTTATATGCAGCAGCAACAGCGACAGCAACAGCAGCAACTGTTGATGCGATTTGCACAGCCCAATTGCATGGATCGTTTTGCACTTTTTGCATGCAGCATTTCCGTCTTGATTTACATGTTCTCCAAAAAATCTCTTGGAATGCGCCGGGCGACAGAACAGACAGATGGACAGAGAGCAGCTACATATTCTGATATTCTGACTCATATACTCTCTTATATATTCGTTTAATCTAGAGATTGGCACAGTTCGAAGACTTTATATACACTTGTTGCCCCAAAGCCCCCAGCGCACAACAACATGATGAGCTTAACAAGATGATGATGTGGATGATGATGTTGATGATGATCATGCCATGATCGCCGTCAAGGTTGTCTTGATGGCATTTGCCTTTGCCTTGGGGCTATGACTCTAGACTGCCCAGATCTGAATGCATTTAACTAACCCACGAGCACGACGATGGCTTTATTGTTGCTGTTGCTGTTGCTGTTGCCGTTGCTGTTGTTGCCGTCGTCTTTTGCACACCCAAAGAGTGCCCATTTGGAGAGTGCAAAAATGTCATATGCATCATTAAATCGTTCTGCTTCATATTGTAGTCGCGTTGAGCATCGGTCGTTGGTCGTTCGTCGTTATCCCCCCCCCCCCCCCCCCCCCATCTGTCACTGCGCCCCCCCTTGCAACAACGATGCTCATCCTGCAGCAACAACATGCAAAATCAAAATGCGTGCGAGAGAAAAGTATGGCAACGCTGTCCAATAAAATGACTAAACAACTTAGTCCACTCAATGGATGTCGATGTGCCTGTGGCTGTGGCTGTGGCTGTGGCTGTCGACTTGGATGCGGACTTGGACTTGCAAGTGAGCAAACAAATGCTCATAAATTGCTTTGGCTGCAGCTAAATTCGCTGTGATTTATTCTAAATAAAAGAAAATTATTCAATTGTTGTCATTGTTTTGGGTCAAGGTGATCGCAGAGAGACATTCACATACACACACACACACACACACATACACACACAGAGGCATGCATCATGTTGCTGCAACATTGTTGCTGGGCGCCGTTTTGTTTACTTACCAGTGAATCGACTTCGGGATCTGCGGTATAGTAGGGTTTCTGTGATCTTATCTGAAATGAGAGACAGAGCGCAAGAGTGTGAGAGAGTTGGTATGAGTATAAAAGAGAAACATTATGTATACTAGCTTCAAATCGTTGCAAATATGCATAAGCAGTGGCAGTTGCTGCTGCTGCTGCTGCTGATTCTTGACGAACGCAGGCAGGTGGTAAATGCAGCAGCTCGCAGCAACTCCGTGACTAGGTCGCCAATGTTTTGCTGTTGTCCGTCTGGCGGTGTCGCCGTAGTTTTATGATGCCAGCTCACAGTCCAAGCGATAAGCGCTCAGCAAGCAAAATACTACATATAAAACCAGGCAACAGCAACAGCAACAACAACGACAACAATAGCAACAACGGGAGATGGTTGGTTACCAAAACACAGCATGGGAAACGCAACATTTGCGTAAAATTTGCTTTTGCTGTGTTGTTGTTGCTCATCAGAGCAGAGGTGACTCGCTGTGACCATAAAAGCGATTCTCGTTTTTATTTTATTTTCGTTTTTTGTTATTTTATTTTTATTGCAAAAGGCAACAGAAATAAACCCCACACTTAGATAAAAATCACAAAAGCAATATGTGACTAGATAAAAAAAAATGGCCACACAGACCGCGACCGAGCGACCAAAATGCGACAGAAGGTCAAATAAATGCTGCGAATTATTTGTTGATTTTATTATTGTTGCTGTTGCTGTTGCTGTTGTTGTTGTTGTTGTTGCTGTTGCCATTAGCGAAGATCGCTGTTTGGTTGTTCGAGGCGCTCTGCTGGCTCTCACGGAACTGCCCCATCTGCGAGATCTGTGAGACCAGCTTGGGTCGTTCTTCAATAGATAGATAGATATATGTAGATAAAAGACAAAAACACATAAAACAAAAAACAAAAAAACAGAGCTACACCCGCTGCGAAATTTCATAGCAACGCAACGATCTCGACTCGACCTTGTACTTGCGTTCATTTGTGTATTTTCTATTAGCTTGCCATTGCCTTGGCCAGAGACCATCCAATGCAAATATGCCTGAAAGGCACAGGCGCTACAGGTGGTCAAAGCAGATATATTGGCATTTAACTGCACAATAGATCGACAAATTTAATGATCCCTGAAGATGTTAAGGTATGAAGTCCAAATATTTTCGGCCACTAAAAAGTCTTTCACAAGTATGTGAGTCTATTAATTCATAATAGATCGACAATTGCAATGATCACTGCAGAGATTTAAATACTAATATAGATATTTTATTCTATTGATGCACATCGAACTGCATAATAGATTGACAATTGCAATGAACGCTGAAGTAGTTAAGCTACAAGCATTTCTGATTAAAATAGGCATATCAGTCTATTAATGCACTTAATACTGAATCAACTCTAATGATTCACACTTGTTTTCCTTTTGAGCTGTGGCAGAGCTCTCACTCCATAGAGCAACCATTCGAGTATCGTAACGGCAATTAGAATCAACTGAGCCATAGACGACTAATAATTATATTGCGAACGCAAACAGTTCGAATCGGTAAGGAGCGTTGCATTTCCAAGTCGGACATCTGCAAATATGTGGGCATCAGGCCGGCCACATTGAAGCATGAGAAAAACGCCCCATTGTGCGGCAAACAGAGCAACAATTACAACAACAATAGCTGATACAAGGCATAGCCATTGAGCTGAGGCTAAAGTTGCGTGTGGAGAGTTTTGTGCCAAAGTTGTTGCCCGTTGGCTTTAATGTTGCATTTTCAAATGCTGGTTGGTCGCTGGCGTTGCACACACACACACACACACACACACATACACACACACAGTCGCATAGAGTCAAAGTTGTCAAACTGGTTTGCATGATAACTCTCCGTTTGGATGGCTGACTGGCGACCAGGTCGCGCTTTTGCTTAAGCTGATATGAAAAGCACGAGGGTCGCGGTTTCTTTAGGAGAGGAAGTGACAGCGAGAGAGAGAGAGAGAGAGAGAGAGAGAGAAAGAGTATGTGAGAGTGAGACATAGAGGAGCTGAGCATATTGCACACACGCACTTTTTTCATTCTCCACATCAAAATGGCTGCCAGCCGCTCAGAGCTTCTCTCTCTCTCTCTCTCTCAGGCCTACTCTCAGGCTGCTCTCAGCTCGGCGTTAATTACAAGCCGAGTGCCATTGATAAGCGCTTAGCCCGCCCAATGGGCCAACGAAATGCCGTTGTCTGCGATGCGGTTTTTAAAAATGTATAAATCATTGCCAACAAGCGAATACACAGCATGAGACAAGTCTATAAATAAGCCGGGACATGCCGGAACGTCGAGTCAACGGCGGGCGTGAAAATAACATCAACATCATGAAATGAAAATCAAAATGAAAAATCAAAATGAAAATGAAAATGAAAAGCATAAGCAAAATTCTATACACACTGCAGAGAGTCAAAAACGTAGGAACATTTTGTCAACACAGCCGCGTGGGCGTGTGCAGCTGACAATTTCATATTTATAGTCAGGCGCAAAGAAGCACATTTTCAATTTCCAAGTAGTGTCCAATGCGGAAGCCCACCCCCCAATGCTCCAACACACACACACACACACACACACGCACTTTAAAAATAAAATAGAAAATAGAAAATTGCGTGTCATATCGCCCGTGGGCTGTCCAAGTTCTTTCTTGACTTCTAATCAGTTTCACATGGGCAGCTCATAAATTTCGCAAGCAGCACGGCGACAAAATAAAATCACTACTGTTTAGATACTGCTCTTGAAGCGCTTTTATGATGCCCCCCCAATAAATGCAATTATACAACCAGCAACAACGGCTGACAGCCAGTGCCACAATCGAAGGTGTTCGTTCGTTCGGACTGGGTTACGAATTTGGATTTTTTTCGTGTTCCGTGTTCCGATGACGTTGCTATAGATTGTCTCGCAAAAGATACTACTAAATAATACACAGTTGCAAGATCGGCGCTGCTGACGTTCGACAGCCATAAATCGTATGGCATTTTCAAATCAAATTCATTTCATCAACCTGGCCACGTGCTATCAACCCAAAGCAGCAACAATCGGGTCATAAAAGCCAAAGTAAAACCAAAAAAATACATATACACATGTGTGTGTGTGTGTGTATATATATACTTAGAATTATGATTCAATCAGAACTGCTTTTAATTTCTCACATGATAAATTTATAGAAATTTGAGCCACTAAAAACCGAAATAAAAATCGAAACGCAATCCACAAAAGAGCTCAAGTCTATAAAACGCCACAAATGCCATTGTGTGCGGAGGGACAGAGCGTTTGTTTTTGCTACGTTTTTATTATGCCAATAGCTAGGAGCTGCTCGTCCGGGTCCGCCCGCGTTTATAGCCCGGGCATTGTGTTGGCCATAAACCTGTGCGCGCAGCTAGAGAGAGAGAGAGAGAGAGAGAGAGAGAGAGAGAGATGGAGAGATGGAGGACGTCGGTGAGCTGAGGTGCAGCAGAAGTGCAGACTGTAATGTAGTGTGTATTGGTGTTAGCAAAGTCTTGAGCACTTGAGTAATGGCCATAAAGCGCGCCCAGCAAACGGCCATAAAGCAATTTATGCACCCTGCCTGCCATGTCGACTTTTGGAATCAGCGCGCACAGTAGCCAAACAGCCAAACAGCCAAACAGCCGGACAACGGGCGATCGCTAGCGCAAAGCCCCCGTCAAACCCCAAGGCACTTGAGAAACTGCAGTGATAACACCAATCGCAGACGCAACGTCAGCGCCACAGAAGGTAGCTCATGAACTGAAACTAAAACTAAAACTGAAACTGAAACTGAAAATGGAACTGCTAGGAACAAATTCATGTGCACTGAGAGCTCAGCGCACGTTTCTCTTATTAGTTTATCTAAGCTAATGGCTGTTACCTCTCTCTCACACTGTCTCTCTCTCTCACGCTCTCTCTGTGTGCAGTTCGGCTATGTGGCGCCTAAATTGCTGCACGTAGCCACACTAATTTTCATTATTACTTTTGTATTTCGCTGCGTGCCACGGCGCCGGACTCGGCCCTAGCCCTCTGCGCCGCACAACCGCATGCGGGCTCTGCCTCTATCATAAACAAACGCAACACAAACGAATTAGCCCAGCAGCAACAACTATAACAACAAACAAACGCAACAGCAACTACACTACGTTTGCTGAAACGCTGCGCGCTGAGAGAGGCTGTCGAAATGTTATCGAGTTTTTTTTATCTCTCTAGAACACAAAATTAAATACGAAAAAAAAAGTAAATTTAACTTCTCAACAGGTAACAATTTCAAATGTGTGTGTGGCTGGAATAACTATGTAATTTAGTTGGCAACGCAACAGAAATTGAAGTTATCATAGAACTGGTTTTCAGCCAAGCCATTAATAATTACTAATTATTAATTATGAAACAATCAAACTGCAAGCACAATAATGAAGTTCTCTCATATTTAATGGCTTAGCTTAGTGCCCCGTCGAATGGCTTTATAGAGCTGTTTGGCAGTGTCTTGTGCCATGGCCCATGAGAGCAGTCCATAACATCTGTTTCCAAAATCATTCACTTGAAAATTGCAGTTACCTCAATCTGGTAACCAAAGACTCAAGAAAGCCTATCAAATTTCTCACACCTACAACAGCAGTTACAACCAACAACAACAACTAGCCACAGTCAAGTACCTAAAAGCTTGCACAATGCCGCAATCCCTTTTGTCTCCCCTTCAAACATGTTCCCAGCTCCAGTTCGAGTTGCAGTTCACCCACAATATACACAAAAAACAAACGTTGAACAATAATTTTGTAGTAATGCAATACCGAAAAAGAAGAAGAAGAAAACAACAAAATAATATTTGCTTAGCTGATGACGTTGCATACATATGTATGTGCTGGCATTGCTGCTGATGTTGATAATCGCGTTGTTAATGATAATGACGATTATAATGATAATGCTGTTGTAGTGCTTGTTTAATGTCGCCTGATTACCTTTAACCGTCATTAACCAAGCAAGAAAACCAAACCAAAACCAAACACAAACATAAACATAAACATAAACATCAACTCGGGCCAAGCAAACCCCGCAGTCGAACCCACAGCGAGAAATGTGTAACGCGCCCGATCTGGCAGAGCCATCGTTTTTATCTTTATAATGGGCACACAATATCAGTAGTAAAAAACAAAAAAACAAAAACAACAACAGCAAGAGAGAGAGAGAGAAAAAAAACTACAACAAAATGCGACAATTGAGGTGACAATTCGAGTGCCAGAGTAAAAGCTACATGCGCGTAGTTCCATAATGGGACAGTTCCACATGCGGCGCGTCTCGACTGATTTAGTTTTTATGATACCCTCATGAGCGCACTTGTGTATGTGTACGTATGTGTGTATCTGTGTCTCTGTGTCTATGGGCCGAGCTACACAAACACACACACACACACACACACTTGGCCATCTTTTACGACCCAAGACAAACGGAGCACTGAGGTAGCTGCCACTCCCCGTCTCGGATACCTTTTAACAATCTGGCATAGAAGCGCGTAAACATTAGCAACATTCTGAATGTCAATATTTGCATTGGAATGTTACAGCAGCAGCAGCAGCAACAGCAGCACAGCAGCAGCAGCAACAATTTGTGTGCTGCTCTCGTTGACTACTTGTGGCGCATATCAATGGTACCTGTGTGCCTCATAGATTGCTCTCATCATGCCAGAGGCGTCTGGCCCGCGGAATGGACAAACATCCGGCGTTCATTGACTGATAACAGCATGAAAATGCAAAGTAAATATGCTATAAATGCGTTTGACAACTAACGAGTGTAGTCTACTCGGCAAGATGGATAGACGAGCAGATACCGATTAAGTTAGGATAATAGAGAAATCTCTATATATTTATATATTCCCTCTTTAATCAGTCTAACTTGCTGCATACCTAATTTTGAAGATACTTCAACAAAACATTGAAATATTAATTACATATACTAGTTCACAATGATTGGCCAGTTAAAGTTCTAAATCCAAGTCACTTGCATACCCCATTGATTACAAAACTTACAGGGTATATTGTGCCATCGATTGTCAACACTCATTGCCCAATTTGTCAAGGCGGGCAGCTCGATGTTTCTTTCGCTTTTAATTGAAAGCGTTTAGCACACGTCGCGGCCGCGAGAGCGGGACATAAATCATGGCAGCTCATAAGTAACGGCACATAAATAAAGGCGCAGCGAAAGACTTTGGATCAGAATGAAATACTTGAGATGCTTACACAACTAAATGATAATGGCCACCTGACTAATAAAATGTTGTTGCTGCTGCTGTTGCTGCTGCTGCTGGCTTCTGACATACCAAATAGTCAACTATATAGCTCAATGCCTATAGTATTAGATATATCTATTTATATATGTATATATTTCTTTCCATGTACATAAATAACTCGTTCTCTTTTGCTCCGCTGGCCGCGTCTGCATTCCATTGGCAGCTAAGAGGGCCAATCTAATGGGTTATGGCCTGTACTATTTGATGAACGTATTAGGGCCTAAGTAATGCGGCACTCACACAGCGATAATGTATCTACGAAATGCAGCATGCACCATTTCATATCGTGCATATAGAGCTGTTAGCAAGGGTCAAACTACTGTACAAATATTAAAAGTCATCAGCTAAGCAGACGATTCGTCTAACGACCCCAGCCAAATGCGCGCTCAATCTAAACACACACACATACACATAGAGAGAGAGAGACGCACTCACACTCGAGCAGTAAACTAAATAATAACATTTAAAAGGCGCCAAGTGGTTTCATAAACAAATATTTGAATAGAACGAAGAAAATTCGAAATTCTAGCAATTGGAAGAGCGAAATGCCCGAAAAACTGAAAAGCTGAAAAGCTGCCACAGACGCAAATGGAAAAGAATTCAAATGTAATCAAAATGAAAAGCGTTCGCAGCTGTAAACTGAAGTAAGTCAAAGTAAATATACGCTGCCCGGCCCGAGTGGGTTGTGGGTGCGACGTAGTTTATCTTTTGGTGGTTCAGCGGCAACACTGCCAACTGGCAACAGTTGCGACTGCGCAATCCGCATTTCAAACGGGATCACTTCGTTGCTCTTTTCGCAGTATTTTTTTCCCTTTCTCTTCCTCTTTTTTTTGGCTAACAAGTTGGGTCTGATTGTGTGTAGTTGCGCCTTTGTTCGCCAAGAAATTCAAAACCGAAAACCCGCTGGCTCTAAGGGTTGTGCGAGCAAATAAAAGAACAATGCTTTAATAATATAACTGCGCATAGCTCACTCTCTCTCTCTCTCTATCCCACTTGCTCGCACAGCTGCTGAGATTAAAAAGGTACCAATACCGAATTCCAAATAAAAAGGCAAAGGTTTCTGTATTTTTTATCATTAAAAGAAAAAAGACAACAACAACAACAACAAGAAGAAGAACGAGAGCCTGGCTAAAGTCCGACTCCGACTGCGACTACGACTTCGATGCGGAGCACGGCCGAGGAAGGGAGGAATATTGCACAAAGGAGATTAAGTTCCTTTCAGCAAACGAGACACACGCAAATGCGTAGAGATGCAGGCACAGTTCCAAGTGAGCATTCCAAGCTGCCTGCTGCCTGCTGTCTGCTGTCTGCTCCTGCTGTCTACTTCTGCTGCCTGCTGCCTTCTTGCCTGCTCGCTCTCTGACAATACACAACTGCGCAAGCGTAACCTTTCATACCTGATTATGGGCTCACTATAGAAATCAGTGTCTTTCTTCTCATTTCGTTTCGTTTCGTTTCATTCGAAATCAGAAAATGCAATTTACGAAAACAAAAAAACAGAAAAACACAAAAATACAGAATGTTGGGAAAAGCGAGTCTCCGGGTACGGGGCACACATTAAATTGCTTTTGTACAAACGTTGGCCCAGCCATAGGCCAAGCCATTGATTGGTATTAACGCTTAACCTGTTCGGGTTTCTCTTCGTATTTCTTTTGCGAGCTACCTGCCCGAATGCTGCCTGGCTGCTAATCCAGCGACAGAACCATAGCCCAAAGGCGTTTCCTATAACTTCTCTCTCTCTCTCTCTCTCTCTCTCTCTCTCTCTCTCTCTCTCTCTCTCGATTTCGAGTGTAGAAAGTTGCTCAGTTCGAGTCGTGTCAATGTTGTGACAGATGTAGCTACAGTCTGTGCCATAGCTATAATGTCAAGGACAGTCGCAAGGCAGGCAACATCGTACAGCAAACAGACAACAGCTTCATGTTGTTCATATGGTAAACAGCAAGAGCAACAGTCCGACTCAAGCCAAACAAATTCAAAATATCATCAACATCAGCGGCAGCATCATCATCAACATTTTGCCCGCACTTCATTAATCATCATGCCAAAACAGACAGCCCCCAACATAGTCTGCGTGTGTTGTAAGGCAACAACATAGAAGCAAAGGCAGGCTGCTGCTGCTGCTATTGCTGCACGCATGGCTGCAATCTGCAATAACAGCAGCAACATCTCGAGGATCAGACAATGGAGTTGCGTTGTCAACGCCAAAATATCAGCTCGTCGCATGTAGAAACTATTAGCCAAAATGCCAAAAACTTGTCACCAAAACAGAGGCCGACTGTCAGCCAGCCTGCCGGGCAAAAAGTTACTGTGACGACTGATTTTCATTAAAAATTACTTAAAATGAAATCATAAAAATTATTTGGGCAATCAGCATGGGGTTCTTTGTCTTTACAGAAAATAAATACAAAAACAAAACCAAAAGCGGGCGCTGAGGCAAATTGGAGACAACGGCTGTGGCAGCAGCACATTAAGCAAAAATTTTTTGTATGGGGAGAAATCAACAACAAGAACAGGCAGACAGAGAGGGAAAGCGAGGGAGAGAGAGATGCGATGCGTCGCTTTGGGAGCAACAACATCTTCAGCTTTTGTTGCTTATTTATAAAGTACACACATCTGTATATATTTAGATATACAAATTTATATATTTATATATGTATGTACAATTTTGTTGTTGTTGTTTTTTTCTTCAGCTGCTTTTAAAGAGAAATTATAAAGCGTTTCCTTAGCTGCATCATTAGCAGCGCCAACACCAAAAGTCGCCTAACTAAGTATATGCCAAACGATGCGCCGAGTGCGCCGACTTTTCAGATTGTTGAGATCTCGATCTGGTGCTCTCGTTCACGCTGTCGATCTGTGGCGTTGGCGTTGGCGCATTTTACGCAGTTGCTTACTCAAAATGAAGTGACATACATATATACACATGTATATATGCATATGCACATATACATATACATACATCGTATCTCATGTGTCTGTATAGATGCAAACTATCTATATAAAATGCATCGACAGTGGGGCAGCAGCTAAAAAAGCATCGCCACATATTTTTAGCGCCCATGTTGGCAGCAGTCGACTCGACTGCTGCTGCTGCTGCTGCTGCTGCTGCTCGTTTGTTAAAATTCGATGGGCGAATGACATTTTTGAGTTATTTTTGTCAGCCGAAGACGGCAACGGAGACAACAACGACCCCGCAGCAGCATCAATTTAGTGGCCAACTAAGAAAAGCACAAAAAAAAAGAAAAGCATAAGAGAGACCCAAATGAATTCAAATCGAATCAAATGAAATGCAAGCGACAACTAAGTTGTTGATGCTGTCTATATCTGTGCATCTCTAGATATAGATATATATATATATATATAACTAGATATGTATGTATGTCATTCAGAAGGCAAAGTGTGAAGTAATGTTTGGCCGTTGTGTCTGACAACCATTAGAAATTATGAATTATGAAGTTGAGAGAGAAATCCAATTAAAATTTAATAAGAACTTGTGCCTCAGCGTGCCAGGCGCGGCAATGTGAAATTTGTTAACTTCATTTTGGCATTTCATTGTCAATTTGACAAAAGTTCATCAAAATCTCGCCCAGCACCTTCGCTGCCAAAGGACCAAAAATGTATCTTGATAAATGTGTTGTTGTTGTTGTTGGTTTTATTACCCATGGCAGGCCTGTCAAAATTCCAAATGGACCATAAATAAAAACATCATTTTTTTTTCTCCACTGTTGTTGTTGTTGTTGCGAATCATATTCAACTGGCCAAGAGCAACAGAAGTGAGCCTCTTCTTATTTTATTTTTCATTTTATTTTTATTTTTAAATGTGTTTTTCCTTTTTTTTTTTTTTTTTTTGACGCGACATGAAAATCTCTTTGGATGGAGCTCGCCTTCTGAGTGAGCGAGAGTCTTTAATATGATCTCGTTTATATAAATAGAAGGCAGCAAGGCGAGAGCAAGAGAAAGAGCGAGTGAGAGCGAGTGAGAGCGAGTGAGAGAGGGGGAGAGACTGCGCCAGGATGTGCTTACAGCTTGCAACATTATAATTTGTGTGTTAAAACATCGTAAATTATTGAAATGTCAGCGTGGCAAAATATTACTATAAGTTTGCTCATTATATTTATTTGATTTTCTTTCTTTTGTATTTTTTGGAAACTGTCAATTGTGGCACATATTTGCAACATGTGGCAGTCAGTTGTAATTAGCTGCAGCCACTTGAGAGAGCCGTAGAGTGGCGAGCGAGTGGCCCGAAATCCGATCATTTAACGGCTTGCTTCGTTAGACTCGTGTGCCGCGAGCTGCTGACTGCTGACTGCTGACTGCTGACTGTTGGCTGTGCCGCATGTGGCACATGTGGCAAGGCTCCAATTACCCCCAAACAAGAATATGTTGACAGCATGGCAAGGGAAGACAAGGGAAGGGAAGCAGGTCGCCTCTTCTTCTTTAACATTGCTACCTGTTTACTGAACATTGCAATATCCTCGTTAAACGATTCCGACGAACAAACATCGCCTCCTTGCACGCCAGGCTCTCTCGGCGTACATGTGGCCAATTCGCATTTCTCGAATATGAGCGCTAAGAGCGGGAATAGCGGATGTCTGCAAATAGAAAGAGTCAAGTTATTAGAATTTATATTCATATATTCTTTTAGGCATATTTACTTTAACAACTAAACCGAAAAGAGTTCAGATATGCTTAGATTACAATTTGTGCTGATTTAATTTAAGGTCGATATGCCATATATTCATGAGTTAGAAACATTATTTCCCAGTGGATTGCCAGCTGCTTTTAACTATTTCCTGCCATGCAAATGAACAGCAGCTGTTTCGTTTCAGCCTAAAGTGAAACGGAGAATGGAGAACGGAGAACGGAGAACAAAAAATACGTCCACATCTACATATAATCCCTCCGATTGTGACCTGGCCCTACATTTTGACGGATTAGTTCAGCAACTATGCATGATTTGACCATTTTTTGTTTTCTATTTTCGGCTGGTTTCCTTCTCTCTTTCTTGCTTTACTTTTGTTTTATTGTTGTTAACTGCTCTTCACGCTTCAAGCACAAATTGCACCTGAACAAAATTAGGCAGCGAGCGAACGAGCAAACGGCGGGGCTGTTCCTTGGCTCAGCCCAGGCACTCTTCATTCGGTCATTAGATGGCACAACTGACCATTGCCCATTGCTGGGGCGAGGCGAGGGTGTAGCCGTGCTCTTAACAACTATTAATAAGCGGACCATGGCCCGAAACCCCTGAACTCTGCAGCAACAACTGCTAATGCCAAGGCCCTTGCGCTTTTTACAGTCGAGTGCGCAGAGCAACAGCAACAGCAACAGCAGCAGCAGAGTTTCCATTCCCATTTCCCATTCCAACTTTCAATTCCATTTCCATGGCCAGGATCGAGCCAAAAAAAAGTGTGCACTCATTTGCCATGACTTGGCATTTGTGACAGGCAGCTGAAGTTGTTGTTGCTGCTGTTGTTGTTGCTGTTGTTGGTGCACTCCACTCGAGAAGGTGTTAAGAGAGTTCTGCGCATGTTCATTTTATTGTAGCGGCTGCTTTTTTCATTGCGTCCATTTCTTATTGTTGTTATTATTATTATTATTTTTTGTGTCTGGCTGCCGCTTTCAAGGTGTCAATTGTACAAATAAGAAGCGCATTTTCGAGTTTTTATTGACAATGCCAGTGCCAGTGGCTGTTGCAGGTGGCACAGCCAAAGTTCCAGCCAAAAAGTGTGCTAATGAAGTCATGCGCCATGTTTGCTCACCCACTTGAGAGACAGTGATGGAGGGACGCGGACGCGGACGAGGCCAGCATGGAGGCTCATCAAACAGTCAGCGACCAACAGCTGATTGATTGCAACTCAAAGTTAACTCATTCATAAAATTGCCGCACAAAATAAATACACAAAAAAAAAAGAAGAAAATACATAAAAAAATAAAAAAAACAGCAAATATTTGCTTATTAAAATGCGAATATAAAAACGAGGCAGAGCCAAAGACAAACAAGGTTCAAGCAGCTGTCCCAGATCACAGGGATCGCCAGTTGCAGCACATGAAAATTGGCAGTTGGCAGGACACGCAACTGCAGAAATGCGAATGACACGAGCAGAGCGTGTCCTCTGCTCCTGATCAAGTTAGAAAAAAGTCGAAACCGCATTTTGGCAACTTAACACCAGAGGGAACAACAATAATAACCTGCTCCTGCTGCTGCTGCTGCTGTTGCTGCTCATTTGAAATGGACTCCCTAATGCCTAAGCACGTTTCTTGTGCCGTGTCCGTCACTAAACACGAGCCACACCCCCCGATCTGCAGCAACAACCGCAAGCGTTGCCGCAGCTCACAAATTAAAAAAGAAATTCTCTTGCCAAAAGGAAACCCATAATTTTGTATTTTGTGCAAAACACAGAAGGTCACGCCCAGCAAAGAGAAAAACATTTTGTTTTTTTTTTTTTTTTTTTTCAAATTTTGTTTGCTTTGCAGCAGGATCGTGGGCATTGAGTCGCGTGTGTGTTAAATTATGTTACTCCCTCGCCTCGAATATATTCTGTGCCTTCGTTTTGCCAGAGGTGCGAACAGGCGGCAACAGGTGGCCCCGGTACGGCCAGGGATCGATCGCTGCCAATTGGTATTCAATATGTGAGTTTCACTGATCAAAAGAGCCAAAAATTGATGAGGATCTTGGCATGAGGGTAGACGGAACTTGAGTAAATTAAATAATTGAATTGACCAAAAGCTAAATTTGTCATTCATTCATGATGATAGGGGCTAATGAAGATCTTAATTAACTAATAGATTATGGAGTAAAACGAAGATCACTTTATGACAGGATTTAGTAGTGTTGATAGGAAATATATATAGATCCAACTCCATCAAGCATTTCACTTGATCATGTTTGATGATCTAGCTAATATATCAATATGAATATCTTTATCTGTCTATAAAAGCTGTTCTTTGACGTATTCTTAAAACTGATACGGGTAGGTGGTGGCATGATTTGATAGTCTCGATCTATTTATACTAGATCTAAGCCAATCGAGTAGTTCACGTGATCTTGTTTTCAACGCCAAATCGCTAATCACTTTGCACCGCTCGATCGAGTCTAATCCAATTTATGAATGAGCAAACATTTTATGATCTGCGCTTATCGGGGAACTGCTTCATTTACAGCACTCGACGGCCAATTGATTTAACAATCGAAAGGGTTTTTGTTGAGAACAAATTTGGATTTTACTTACTCATAAATCGCATCCTTATCACGTTTGTGTACCTCGGGTATTGCGCCCATTAGGTGATTAGCAACCGGTGATACATGACTAGGTGTACCATGCGCTCCGGCCCCCGAATGGTAGCCGTGCATCCCAACTGTGGCCGCTGCCGCGGCGTGCGTCATGTGCGGTGAATGGTGCGAGGGGAGGCCTTGCAGTCCCGGCGGCCGATGGCCGACATGTGGATCGTACATCGCCGCTGCTGCGGCGCCAGAGTCCATGCCGTAGCCATGCAGGCCATCGTCATACTATGAGAGAGAGGAGAGGAGAAAGAGAAAAAGAGAATATGAGATTTAAATTTGCAATATATTGGCAATATTTGTATACAATTCAATCAGAAAACTTGCTCAGCGTCAGACTACAGCATTTTACCTGCCCAAAGCAACCTATATCTATTTATCTATATATATATATATATATATATATCGGTAAAGCTACATTCATTTATATATTATTTCCAAGCACGTCAACAAAAATTGAAGCCCCAAAAAAAAAAAAAATAGCAGCAGCGGGGGTAAAAGAAATAACAAAACGGTTCGCATTGTGTTTGACCTTGTGATTACTTTGGCTATGGCACTATACACATATAGATATAGATATATATGTGTAGATATATTTGTGTATATGTACAGATATAAGTATATTTAGCCGATTGTTGTTGTCGCTTCTTTTCTTTCGACGTTTTTTGCATATTAATTAAGCGCCAAAATCAGCAGCAGCAAAACAGTTAACAGAGAGCAAAAAAAAAAAAGTAGTAGAAAAAAAAGTAATTTTGAATGTTATCAGTTAATCTGTTTCACTCTATGTATGTATGTGTGTGTGAGTGTGTGTGTGTGTGAGTGAGCGCGCGCATTAGCTGCGTCTCGCTCTCAATTGCAAACTGGTTTCGCACGTATATGCAACAACGGCAACAACAGCAAGAAGAGAATATACATATATATTTACTTATAAATATACATACATATATATATATATATATATATATATTTAAGTTCAGCGCGGCTCTGCTTTCCGCCTTCTGTGATTACGGCCTTTTGTGATTGTGATTGCTTCTTGTTGTTGTTGTTGTTGTTGTTGTTTTTGTGTAAGATTTTTATCATTTTTATACTCAAGTGGCGTCGTCGTCACCGCTTCACACTGCATAATTTTGGAGCTGCGAGGAGCTGAAGCCATGGCGCAGCCAGTTGACAAGATTTTTGTGCAGCGACAAGAAATGATGGCACTTTTTGCTGTCGCAGTTTTCCCTCGCAATTGATGTGAGTGTGTGCTCTCTGTGTGTGTGTGTGTGTGTGTGTGTGTGTGTGTGTTGTTATCGTCTTGGAAAAATCTTTGACACTAAATGAGCAATTGACTGAGTGACGCTTGGCGGCTTGGGATTGGCATTGGGTTCGCTTTGACGCAAGTGCCACTTGACTTGGCATTCAGCTTTCAGCCAGGATTTGCACCTGACAGACACTCCCTGTGTATGTATGTGTGTGTGTGTGTGTGTTTACTTGCTTTGAAATGGGTCTATCAATGGCTGACTATGTTAGCCTAGCCTCGCTCCCCCAATCATGGCTTTAGTTTGTTATTCACAGCAGCTGCTGCTGGCAGCTACCACCTGCAAAACGTAGCAAGACCTTTTGTCATTTTGGCTTTCTGCAATCCTTTAGATACACACAACAGATTAGTTACTGTGCAGCTTTTGAGCAGCAAGCACAAATCGAGTTTTGTTCCGTTTCTCTGTATATTTCTGTAGTTTGTACATTTTTCTTTTTTTTTGTGTCTTTTTGTCACTCATTCTTAGTGTTGGCGTCCCTGTGTAGTATATATGCATGCAGTGCATGCAAGATACAAACTTATAGATACAGCCAGACCGGATCAGTTGCAGGCCAGCGAACGGGCCCATAGCCAGAGTCGTAGCCCCGGAGCAGGCCGGGTCGGGGCCAGACCCAGGCAGTCGAGCAGTTAAACTATAAAGTTGTTATGCTAATTTTAGTGTTGGTGGCAGCAGAGCCAGCAGCGAATGAGCGAATATACAAAGCAGCTCGCAGGCAACGTTGCTTTTAGAAATGAGGAAATTGTGGAGCACCAACAAACACCGAGCAGAGCCACAGCCACAGCCACAGCAACAGCAACAGCCACAGCTATAGCCACAGCTAAGAAAACAAAGCAAAGCACAAACAAAATCGCCAACAAAGAGATCTCTGAAAATTACCACAATTTGTACTTGTACATAAGTAATGTGGGAATTGAGCGGCGGCGCGCATTCCCCTGCGTTCCCGAATCCGAATCCCATTCCCATTCCAAATCCCAATCCCAAATGAGCGGACTTTTGTTACTTTTGTAACCGAACGCGCCAAAAATCGAACAGGCAAACACACTTAAGACCTGGCACCACCAAAGACTTAAGGCTTTCCCCATTTGATTGATGATCATCTGCGGGCCCCAAACGAACCCGAGCCAATGACCTTGTTGAGCGCGTCGCAAGCTCTTATTGTCTGTCTGTCTGTCTGTCTGTCTGTCGGTATGCATGTATGTATGTAAATGTATGTACACTACTCTCCTCTCTTTACTAGCGGGTGAATCAATAACCCACAGCCAGCAATCAGTGGACGCAAACGGGAACTCTGTATGAGCATGGGCTCTGTTGGTGTTGTCGTCTGATTTTGACAAGTTCAGCGCCGAAATCCTTCAAAAATTTATGTATTTGCGGCCCACACATACAATGGGCCGAAGGAGGACCCAAGGGGGGGTGGGTCACTAGCTGTCAGTGACAGGCGCAGCAGTCACATGGCCAACGGGATAACGACGGGACGAGTTTCAACCACGTTGTCGACTCTCTGTTGTTGTCCTTGTTGTGTGTGTGTGTGTGTGTGTGTGTTATCTATATGTATATATGTATGCTGTGTGTATGTGTGTGCTTTTGTCGTGATTGCGAGACATTAAGTCATCGAGCCAACAACAACTACAACGACAGCAACAACTCACTCGACTCAATTGTTGGCTTTAAGGCCTACAAGAGTTTGTGCAGCACTTTAAGCTTGCATTAGGCAGTTGTTGTGCTCGTTGTTTACTCACACACACACAGACACACACACACACACACGCATGTGTCCACCTAACGGGCAGCCAAAAAAGTGGGCGGCTGGCAAAAACTAACCAAAACATTTGCGCAAACATTTTTGGCCTGAACTTGAAACCGAAAACTGTAGCCAAATGCAGCGCCACACAGATGCAGTTGGCCAATCACCCGACCGACCCCCAACTGAGTGAGTGCGAATGCGCGTGCGAGTGTGAGTGAGATAGAGATGCATATATAGTGGAACGTTAGGTGTTCAGTTCAGGCGGCAATTTCAATGTTTTTGTTGCTGTTGGGGAGTTTATCTAACGGCGCCTAAAACTGACCAGCGCCAGACTGCAAGAATTATAGGTGCGACTGGCTGTGTGTGTGTGTGTGTGTAAATGTTCCTGTGTGTGTGTGTGTGTGTGTGTGGTGACAATGGCCGCCATTTTAGCAAGCCCTTAAAGCAACGGCACGTGTGGGTGTGCTCCATATACATAAATGCGCTCGATTGGAGT
Organism: Drosophila koepferae; assembly: GCA_030914345.1. Taxonomy (NCBI): domain Eukaryota; kingdom Metazoa; phylum Arthropoda; class Insecta; order Diptera; family Drosophilidae; genus Drosophila; species Drosophila koepferae. Next base: position 10,794,641 of record JAUESR010000197.1, on the reverse strand, counting down.
TCTGTGCTTAAATGTGTTGGACAGTGTTATCGATTTCTTATATGGACAACACTTTTGCTTTTCATTCTTTCACATTCTTAATTGTGCGGCGTTGGCCGCCTAATCAAAATTAATTGTTTATCATGTTGTATTTGAATTTGTTTCGTTTTCTTTTCTTCTTTTTTTTTTTTTTTTTTTTAATTTAATTTTTTCCCTTTTATTTCGCTTGCTTAATTAGCAGACGAACCGCAGAGAGAGAGAGCCGAATGACCCTGAGATATGCTAGTGCCATTGCCTCTAGAATTGGAAGTGGAATTGGAATTGGTTGTCGAATTGGTGTTGTAGGTGTGTCAGAGAGTCGCCCAAAAAAGTTTGGAGTAAGCCACAGTCCCCAGCAGCAGCAGCACCCCCCGCCCCATCCCCTACGCCACCCCCTTCAAAGGCAAGAGGCAACAGCATTTCATTAAGCTGGCCACACGCCCAGTTTTATTATTTCTTGCTCTTTCTCTTCATTTGTTTGTGTTTGTTGCTTTTGAGTCGTCGATGTTTTGTATATAGTTTATATGGTGTTAGACAATTAATTTTTGTTGCGTGTTTCGGCGTTGTTTTAATTTACAGTTGCAGCCGCAGTCAAATCGAAACACGCTCGCATTTATTACCACCAATAATAATAATAAAAAATAATATTAAAGCAACAAATTAGAATAATAAACATAAATTTAAAAAAAGTAAATAAAAAATATATACAATAAAATAATAAATAAAATATAATAATAATAATATCAATTTTAATAAAGAACTCGTAGTAACAAAAAATGAAAAGAAAAGAAAATATTATATAATAATTATATATAATAAAATATTAATTATAAGAATCATAATAAAATAAAATAATACAAAAATTAAGAACAAAAGAAAATAATTATTAATAATATTCGCGACTCTCTCCAAGCTCTTAAGGAAGAATTTCTATGATTTCGTGCCAATTGCTAATTTATTTTTAAAGTTCAAATTATTGCTGGGAACCAAATGCCTCGAGCTTCATATATAGTAGATATACTATATATCACACGATCGGCAGCTAAATTTAAGGCAACGACTACGCAAATCACAATGCGACAGCAGGCAAACATTTCTTCTTGCCTTAACATTTGTCCAACAGACAAAAAAAAGAAGAACAACAAATGACGTCAGTGCGAGCATTTATTAAATTAAAAGCAGTGCCAAAAATACTTTTTTTAAAATTATAATATAATAGCTAGAGCAATTTTCGAACCTGTCATAAGCTCAACCAAAACCAAAATCAAAATTCATTGAAATTCTAAGAATTAGCATTTCGTATATCGAAGTACGCCAGGGATTAGAGCGAAACGAAATTTAGTTTAACCAACTAATGCAATACAATTTAATGATATAGAAAATATTGAATCTCATGAAAATTGCTATTGAAAAAATACAAAAAAAAAATAACAAAAAATCGACAAATTAGATTAGTCATTTTGCTTTTAACTAATTTATGCATAAATACATATGAAATGAACCAAAACAAGCAGACGAATCTCATATGAATTTGAATATCTGGAATATCATTAAACATTTTGCCGCTTTCAGACACGTTTTCAAGGCATTTTAGTATCTGTAGCCATCTATCTATACATTGTATTAATTTCTAAATATATATATATGTATGTATGTGTGTGTATATATTGTAGTATATAAATTTAAAAACAACTTTTAATATTATCTCACATTTTCTATCAAATTTTTTTGTAAGCAGCACGCGGCGTCTATTTAATTAAATTGGCTTGAAGGAACTAAAGAAACAAATGAAGAGCAGAGCTGTGCAGAGCTGAGCAGAGAGACCACTGAGCTATGGAGTGAAGCTATGGCAAAACTGTGAAGTAGCTGCGTCTGCGTCTAGCAAAAGTTACTCAAAAAAAAAAAAAAAAAAAACAAATACTAAAATAAATTGCGTGCTGATGGCTCATTTAATTTAATGAGCGGCGTGCAACTTGTCTAAATGATTTTCCACATCTTTTCGTTGTGTTGGAGCCCCCTCCCCCAGCCAACAGCCAGCGCCACAGTATCAGTTAGTTTATAGTACATATCTTTCTTTTGGCTAGCGCGTAAGTCAAAAAGATGTAATGGAATTCACTTAACTTGCCGAAAATTAACGCTCGCTTAGCGCTAATGTTGGGGGAAATTACATTGTGCGAAATATTTGTAAGCGAACGAGAATTAAAGACGATTTGAGCGCAAATGTAAAAAGAAATGAAACTAATGAAAACACTTCCAATGGCCTCTTGGCAACAACTACTAACAGCAGCAACAGCAACAGCAACGGCAACAACAACAACAACAACAACAACGCACCAGGCACCAAACGAGGCACGCAATTTGATCATTAAACATGAAGCTCTTTAGCACACGAAAAAGAAAAAAGAACCCAAACACTGCCACAGGAGAAGCTATCGAGAGAGAGTGTGTAGAGGAGCCAGCCATGTGAATGGGGTATCCAACACCGGGAGACTGTCGAAGGTTCCGTTGTGTGCCGGAGCCTCAATGTGGCCTGCAGCGCACAATTTTAATGCAGCCGCTGTTATGTTCTGTTATGAATATGGTAAAAATATGCATATATAACTACATACTATACATCAATTGTATAATTTGTTTATACTAAATTTAAGCCAAAGTCCTGAGGAACAAGTTTCTCTGTGTGCCATGCTCAAATGCCATGCAACTGCTCAAGACAATTCAGATACGCGTCATGACTCATTGGAGACTGCGTGTTTCTTGATCTACTCAAAAACTACACGTATTTCTCTCTCTCTCTCCCTCTCTCTCTCCAGTTTCTATGAATCACTCGAGTTGAAAGTAACAAGAATAAAAGCTGGCAATCCGTAAACAATTCTCAGCTAACTTTCGGTCAAATAACTGTAGATAATTCTTTTAGTTTATTGTTAACTTAACTTTAAGAAATTCAATTAAAGCTTCACAAAAAAAATAAAATGAAGCATACATATATTTTAATTTATATCTAATGAAATGAATAGAATATCTAACTATTCATATTCATATATCATTCAACAAATATGTTGAGAATTCTTAGTACAATAAAACTAATTTGAATTGAATTAATTTATATTATTTTCTGTTTGAAAGTTCTACTCTATAATTATTAAATGTTTTCTGGAATTTTACGTTTAGTTTTTATTATAAAATTATTTGTATTAACTAAAAATCTCTTACATCAGCTCAGCTATGAACTAATAATTTATATTATCTTTTAAAAATATATATATTTTACAGAAATAACTTTTATGTACTTTGTATATATTTCCTTTTATATTTTTATAAAAAATTATTTTTGATGTATTTTTGAAATATTTATAAATTGTATAGAATATTCGTAAATGTTTATTTCTGATGTATTATTAATATGGAAAATTTATATATATTTTATTATTTCTAATTTATTTTTTATATTCTGGCTTATTTTTTATTATTTTTATTATTTATGATGAATGAATATATTTTTATATATTATTAAATGTATAATTTATAAAAATGTTATATAGTAGTCTAAATATTTTTTTTATATACAATATCTATATAATTTTTGTTATATTTTTATATATATATTTTTTTTTATTTTATAATTTTTATATTTTATATATTTTCCTAAAATATTTTCTATATAATTTGTAAGTGATTTCTTGCAATTTCTCGAACTCTCTCAATTAAACTAACTGCCAAGAGGTAGAAATCATGAGAAATGTGAAAATTGTGCACTCTAAAGCCCACAAAAGCAAAAAGATACTTAAAAAGAAGAACTAAAAACAATTTAAGGCCAAATCGAAAACGCAGCCGCAGAGCCCAACAAATGGCGAACTGCAACTGTGGCAAACGGAACGCGAATGTCGAACGCGAATGCCATTTGGTTTCGCTGCACTTTTATTTGATTTTGATTATTTTTATTTTGATTTTCATTTGTATTTTGATTTTTTTACTTGACTTTTTCAGTCTGCAGCGCGCGCACACTAGACGAATTATATTTTATGCCACAAATTACGCTGCGGTTAACCTTTAAATTAAAATAACACCAAAACAATTTTTGTGCTGAATGTTGAATGTGGGCAGAGGGGAGTGTGTATGCATGTATGTGTGTCTGTGTGTGTGTGTGTGTATGTGTGACAGCTGCACAAATTGCAATTGCCGCTGCTCGCATTTTGTAATCTTTTTATTCTCCTCGGTTTTTCATTAACTGCGAGGCATAAAATAATCAAATTATATATGTATACAAAATTGTTGCTAGCAACCTTTTGTATTTGCTGTTCTTTTTTTTAGTGAAAATAATAAAAATAAAAAAGAATTCGTAACGAAAAGAAATGCAATGAAATCGTAATTGTAAATAATAAAACCACAGCGTGTGTTGCCCTCTCAATGAATGCCGGACAGTACGCCGGACAGGCCCGCCCGCACTGCCTTCTCCTATGCTGTGCAATAAAATTATATGCAACACATCAAACGCACACACACACAGGCCGCAGAACCAATGGGCTTTTGGTTGCAATTGGAAACAGAGAAAGAGAGAGAGAGAGAGAGTGAGAGAAGAGAATTTGGCGTATTAAACCACAAGTGTAAATTTATGTGACTCTGCTAGGGAGAACAACGGCTCACAGCTTCTGTCATTCCAGCGCATGCAGTGCAGTTCAAATATTTAAATCAACGCAAAAGTTGAAATTTGTATTCAGCATATCTTTAGCTGAATGAAATGCCTTAACCATGTACGACAGTGTCACACACACACTTACTAATTAGCAACACACACACACAGAGCGAAACTTTAGCTTATTGAGTTTGATTTGCTCTCGTTTTGTTACACATTTTCTAACGATTTAACGATCCATAGAAATATCAAGTTCGTTTCACACACATATGTTAATCAGTTCATAAAGTTAAAGTTGGTAAATAAAAAATAAATAAAAACAAAACAGAAAATAAGAAAAGAGCGTTAAGTATGTTGGTCAGTCAGCTGATAAATAATTTATTGATGTCTGGCCAGAGCTCCACGGCAAATTATGATCATAAAAATAGTATAAAAAAAAATAATAAAAAAAAAATTGAAATTTCTTTAGCAAATAAAATATGTGAACGCTATTATTTCAGTTATAGTGAAATAAATCAATGCTAATTGAAATGCAAATCGTATTTATTCATCTTTTCTTACACTTTTCTTTCAGCAAATGCAAATTTTTATTATTTTTCTTTACTCAATTCTTTAAATGAAATCAAATCAAAATAAGTTTTTTTTTTTAAATAATAATAATTAACAAGTATTCTTTACTATTAAATATACTTCCACTATTTATATTATATATTCGTATTAAATATATTTTATATTTCTCTTATACATTTCTGCTACTTTTATGTTTGTTTATATTTTAATTATTTAAATAAAATATTCAAATATATAATATAAATATATTATAATATATTCTCATTTATATGTTATCTAAATATATATCTTTTATATTTTTATTACATTTAACTCCAATTTCTTCTCTGTCATATTTTCAACTACGAATTATTTTCTTCATTTTATTTATTTATTTTTTTTTTTTTTAATTTAAAAATCTCGCTTTGAAATAAACAAATGAAAGAATTTGCAGACTTGATTTGATAATAACTCTCTGGAAACATGCCCAGCATATGTGTACATACCTAAATACTAACGTGTACTCAGATAATCAAGTTGATAAAATTCTCGCAATTATAATTTTTGTTTATAGCTTGCTTGATATATCTATAAAAATCTTGTCACGCCACAATCAAATGCATAATAAAAATATATATATATATATAGAGAGAGAGACACACTGAAATGCCGATTGTCGAAAACCCGACGGCAAAAATGAAATACGATCATTTACACAATTTTGCAATATTATAATTGGAGAACTCGGGAATACTCGCAAATAATTATGGCAAATTAATATAATGCTGTTGCTCAACTGTTCAATTATAGAAATACGAAATTCGTGTTTTATTACTTGATCGAAATTAAGATACAACCGAGTGGAAACCCTTCCTGAGAATGAAAATGTTTTCCCAGCTCAAAAGCCGTCGCCTAGCAAGTGCCGTCGCCAACTTAAAGATTTTCATATCATAAAATTTTCCGACGCTGAGCAATAGATTGGGGCTTATATTAAATTCTAGTTAGAGTACTTACCCTAGGCTGAGCCATTAATGCTCTGGGAGCGACGTCTAACCCGATTTGTGCCACTTTTAGTGGTGTACAGACGACAGTTGGCGGCTCAACAACACACAAAACGAGGGGCCCGCGTCCCTTGCGTCCTCGTCCTCGTCGTCGTCGTGATGCCGATCTCTATGGAGCGAAGATCTCTCTGTTGATCTCTGGATATATGCAGGGCCTCCTGCTACGCTCGAGTTGTGTTTTTCTTTTTTTTTCTCTCTCTTTTTCTCTGTTTCTATTTTATTTTATGCTTGACACTCACAAAAATATTATTAGAATATGTTGTTATTTTTTTTTTATTAATATTTTCAATTGCTTTCTCTCCTCTTTCTCTTTCTGCTTCAGATTCTGCTTCCTCTTTTCTGCGTGGTTCTTAGCTGCTTTGCACTTATGCTTCTTCTTCTTTTTTTTTCTTTTTATATATTTTTCGGTTTTAACACAGGCACATTTGTTAAAATCTTTGCTTTAGATTTTTTACATTCTTTGCTTAGATTTATGTATTGAATTTGTTGTTGTTGTTTCTGGTATACTTTGTGTTGTTGTTGTTGTTGTTGTTGTAGTTACGCGCGCGTTTTTGTTATTAGCGGGAGATCTTTTTTGTTTTGTATACATATATTTATATATATATTTACATATAATTTGTTGTAGTTATATATAATTTTTTTTTGTTTTTCTTTTTGTTTTGCGGTTTATAAAAATCGTATACAATTTGTTTTCATATTGGGTTTGCCGTTGTTGTTGTTCTTCTTCTTCTTTCTAGTATGCTGCTGAGTTGTTGTCGTTGTTGTTGTTGTTGTAGCTGCTGCTTGTGTGGGCCAGGCAACATAGTTTGCAGTTGCTGTTGCCTTTTAGCTCTGCTCGTGGGTTATTGTTGTTGTCATAAATCCATTGCACGGGCCTTTAGCAGCTGCTTCTTCTTCTTCTTGTTGTTGTTCTATTCTTCGTTTACTTCTAACTGTTCTTCTCAGATTGATTTTGCCTTGAAGATGCTGTTGTTGTTTCTTTTTTGTATTCTTTATTTTTATTTTATTTTTTATATTTGTATGTCGTATACTTCTTGCTTCGTATAATATGCGCACTATTTATCACAGCTGCTTCTACATACTATAATATACTATGAAAAACCAAAAGCTTGTCAATTCGGCAGCCAATCGAAGAACATTAACTAACTGTTTGCAGTTTACAGTTTACAGTTTATAGCGGCATTTAGTGCACTTTTTGCTTTTGGAAATCTGCGCCTAACGAAATGTGCAATGGGAAAATGTTGCAAAATGTGGTTTTAGCGACGGTAACGCGACGGCGGCGACTGAGACGGCGAAGGCAACGGCAACACGACGAAAGTCCGTTAACGTTGCTGCGTAACGCGTAACGTAACGTACGACCGATCGTAACGTCGCGATACGAGACGCGCGCGCTTTTTGCTTATTTGAGATTTGTGTTCTTTATGATATTTTTGGCTAACCGTTTAGATCGCGACGAGAAAATTTTTTGGCGGCGTCCAAAATATGTTCAGTTATGATTATTATTATTATTCTTGATTTAGTTGTTTGTTGTTGTCGTTGGTTGCTGTTGTTGTGCGGCAATAACAATAATAATGCTATGTAATAGCAATAATAATAGTAATAATAATAATTTTTCTCAACGGCTGCGACGTTGGCGACGGCTTCGGCGTTTTCGGCTTCGCTTCTCGCTTCGCACACAACACAGACAGCACAAGCACAAGCACGTCGTACGCGGTTCGAAGGCAAATACACACTGTCAATCATGCTCATGCACGCTTGCACGCCACTGTCTGCCCGATCGTACACTCACACACACGCACACACACAGTCGCAAAGACGGCGGCGACGCAACAATTGTGCCATTAAAAAAGGTTGTACAACGCGGAGACTCATAAATTTACCAGCAGTGCGAGTGCGATGGCTATATAAACACATTCGGCTCCGGCGAATTGTGGTGCGTGAGTGTGTGTGTGTGTGTGTATTTATGTGTGCGCTTGCTGCTTGCTTTGTTGCTGTAATTGCGGCGAATTGCACGGCGAGAGCGCAGGCGCGCTCTTGTGAGCGCACTACAAAATGGGGCCCAAAGGCAGAGCGCAAAGGATGATGACTGATTTGTTAGTACGCCTTTTCTGTCATACACACACTTGTCACAATCTGGCTATGCCATGCCTGGGCTGCGCTACTCTATTGCGCTCAGTTTTGCTATATGTATGTGTGTATGAATTCTTTTTGTTTTTGTTTTTGTTTTGCCATTTGTTTTTCGACTCTTTTTGCGCAACGACGACGTAGTCATCGTCGTCGTCGTCGTTGGCGCTCGCTCATCGTTCGTTCATTCGTTTGAAATTTATTTGGCTTTGGCCAAAAGGAGACGGCTTATAGGTTTTGGCCGCTGCCAGCGTCGCATCGCCTCTCTCTGCTGCTGCCAGCATAGTCGTCGTCGACGTCGCCGTCGCCGTTGCCGTTGCCGTTGCCGTCGCTATGCGTGCGTTGAAAATCAGCAAAAACCAATCCCATTTGTTATTTTCGCTTGAGTGAGTGGCAGTTTGCATCAGTTTGCCATTCAGTCTTCTTTGGCCGCCCCACCTGTGCGCGCAGGCATTGGGCATTGGGTGGTTTCTGGGGTTGGGGTTGAGCGTATTCGCTCTCTCTGCTTCGTGCTTGTGTCAGTGAGTACTTTCAGGTGTTTTCTAGTCTTTGCCGCCACTCCAGACGCTGTCGCTTGTTATTGTTGTTGTTCGCCTTCGCCTTCGCCTGCTGCTTGCTTGCTTGCGCTTGTCCGTCATTTCAAAACGCGCTCAACTTTCGCTCAATTTTTTTGCGCTCTTTGCACACACACAAGCTTACGAAAAGAGAAGCAAGCACACATGCATACGCACACATACAGCGACAGTCAAATAGGTAACGCCTTCAAAAGCTGCAGCGACGTCGCCATCGTCGTCGCCGTCAGCAGGCGTCATGGCGATCCAGCCACTTAGCCAATGATCCTGCCAGGAACAACAACAACATCAACAATAACAAAAACAACACAAACACCAACAGCTGTTCGCGCCGTGAACTTTGTGTGCAATAATAAATCGCCCACCGATAAATTCAACGGCCCAAAATGCATATCCTGCTGCTGTTTGTTATTGTTTTTGCTGCCGTCGCTGCTGCTGCTGCTGCTGCTGGCAACGTCGTCGTCGTGTCGTCGTCCTCGTGGCAGTTTAAAAAGCAGTTAACACATATTTCGAGGCAATTTTTCAACAACGCATTTTTGGCCTGTGCGTCCTTTTTGTTTTTTGTCTTTTTGTTGCTCCCGTTTTGCAATTGTTTTTGTTTTTTTCGGTTAACCGGCTCGCGGCACCCGGTCGCCATTTTTATTTTTTGGGCAGCCAACGGCAAATACGAGCGGCGGCTGCTGCTGCTGCCGCTGCTACGCCGACGCCGGCGCTCGTTTTAATGTTGCCGCCGTTTTAGCAAAAAATGAAAAATTGCTTTGTTTTTTTGTTTTGGCTGCTGGCTGGCTGGCGTTTGGCAAGGATATTGTTGTTGCCACCAATGTGGCCCGTTGACAAAGATAATAATGATGACGATGATGCTGCACTTAATCTGGTTTCCATTTCAAAACAGCTGATCATATTTTGTACACATTTACCCACCTCCCTCCGCTCCCCGCACACAAATGCTAGTTGCATTGAGTGAAAGAAAGAGAGAGAGAGAGAGAGAAGAGGAGAGACACTTGTCCTCGCGTCCTCTTTCGCTTCGCAGCTTTCGTCTAACTGTCGCCGTCTTGACAAATTTATGAGACGTTGATTGATTTGCGGTTTGAGATTTTCTTGTTGCTGTCTTTACAATTTTCATGCACAGTTGTTGCTGCAATCCAAGGTGTTTTAAATTTAAGGCGCAAAATTTGTGTGCCAAAAAAAAAAAAAAAACGAAATTAAAATACTGACAAAAGCGAACACAATTCGCATTCATTTGAAAATTCAATTAAAAGTAATAAATTGCTAATTTATTTGAGTGTGAGTGTGAGTGAACGTAGGTGTGTGGGTGGCATTGCCAGCAACGGATTCGTTGAAAGAAATAAACAAAATGTTATTCAAGTGATTTAATGCACTAGTTCAAGGAAGTGAACCTCAAGGAGAGCAGCTCTAGAAATGAGGAAATTTTTAACGATTTACAAAAGATAATACAAAATAATAAAGAATTATTTCAAAGCTGATTATGAATTAAAATGATTACAAAATAATACTTCAAATTGGCAATGGAATTTGTAAGAAATTTACCAAGTCTTTTAAGTTGTTTCATACAAATTAAGCAAAATCCTATACTTTATATAATAAAATTTTAATTTAAGAAAGACTGAAAGTGCAATGTAAATAATTTGCATATTAACAATGAACTTGAGAATCTCTTGACTCGAAGCATTATAAAACAATTGCAATATATAAACAAATTAAGGAAGTTTATATATTTTTTAATTTCTATTTTTTTTTTTTTTTTTAGTTTTTATAATACAAATTTGTAAATAATTCTTGAATTATTGAAGGATATCTTGAATATATATTAATAATACAAAATATAAATTAAATACGCATTTAAATGAATTCAAATATATTGTTTATTACATTTTATGTAAAGCCCATAATAACGGGAAATGTTTAGTTTCATAATATAATTTCTTCTAAAAATAATTTCAAATGAAATTTGTATAATATTTCAAAATATGAAAAATCTTGTTTGTACTGTATTTAAATGTGTTGCAAATAAATCTTCAAATGAAATATAAAAAATTAAAAGTAAATTTTATTTAATAGGGAATTCTTTTCCTAATGATAATAGGGACTCTCATAGGCTAAGAACTTTGTGCTCTATGATAATCCCATTGTCATTTGAAAGTTGCTCAATTAATTAATAAGAGCAACGTGTGAGACATGTAATAACGGTGCTTGTTAGCAAACATTTGTCTAGTGCATTCTTTAAGGGCCAGGCTATGTGGAAAGAGGAAGAAAAATGCAGAAGGGAATTTAATTTAATTTAATATTACAACTTGGCAAAAATTGAGGAGACCATGAAATTTAAATCAGCAGAGCTCGGGCAGGCAGAGGTGGCGCGAGCGAGCGCGAGAGTGAGTGAGAGAGATGGGTGCATCGAGGTCTCCACCCACTGAGCAAAAACAGAAAAAAAGAAATAGTAGGAGAAAACGTGCAAGAAGACAGAAAAAGAGAAACGACAGCTTGATAATAAGACGAAAAGCTCAAGGCAGCAAAATTGCATTTGGAAACTTCCAATCCCAGACGAGCGCCGAGCACTTGGAGCGAATGGTGAGAGGGGCAAGGCAGACGAAGAAAATTGTGTGCGAGCGAAAAATGTGGCGATGAGAAAGCTCACGCACACACATTCACACACACACACACACAGACACTTAGTCGCTCACATACTTGCACTCACACAGGGGCAGAGGCTGAGGCGCAGCCAATATGATTTAAAGCGGCGGCAGCGGGCCCCAAATGAGCGCCAACCGTCGCTCGCTCAGACTCACACACAAGCACACAACAGCTGGCGCTGTTGTTGTTGGCGCTGCGCTGCTGTGCATGACAATTCATCTCTTTCTTATAAACGCAATTTATCAAATGAAAACGACGAGCGAGCGACAGCAAAGATGAAGACGACGACACGATATCAACTTGATGTGAATGTGGTTGTATGTGTGTGTGCTTGTGTATGCTAGTGTGTGTGTGTGTTATAGCTGAAGCTGCGTATGTGAGACAAGCGAAACTCACTCAAATTCAACTTGAGCTGAGTGCTGAATGCTGGAGTCCCGAGTGTAACACGAAAGTCGCTCGCAAGCCAAAACAAAACAAAAATTATAAAATAAAAAAATGGCACATGGAAGAAAAATAGGAGTTGCCGTCGGCTCTTGAGGAAACAACAACAGCAGCAGCAGCAGCAACACCGACGATGATTTTCTTTTTGGCAGTCCCCGACTCGGTGTTACTGAAAAACCGCCATAATCTTGACGGACAAGTGTACACTCTCTCGCACACACACATAGTCATACAACGGCACTCTCGCGACGCGCCGCTCTTCGCCGCATTGTTTTCGCTCGTATTTCACGCTCAAACAGCCATTTCGCTGCACTTTTAATGGTTTGTTTTTGTTTTCGTTGCGCGCACGACAAAGAGAGCAGCAAACGAGCTCAAAACCCGACGACGACCAACACGAATTCGCCGCACTGCGTGAGCGAGCTAGCATGATAAATGCGCACTCGCTTTTTATGGCAAACCGAAACAGCTGTTTTCGAGTCGCGTACAGTTATAGAGTCACTGGACTCGCGACACGGAGCAAATTGTTTCGAGTATTGCTTGAGTTTTCTTTTTTTGAGTCTATTTTAGTTTACACATTATTTTTGCACATTTTATGATCGCCAACATTTCGTTTGAACTGTTACCTGTTTACATAAATGCATATTTACCTGTTCGCTGTCATACTTTACCTTCCGCTTGAGCTCTGCCTGTGACGAAATTTTGTGACTTTCAACGCTTGCCATAAAAGTGGCTTAGGACGAGGACTTAAAGTCCTCTTGTAGCTCGATATGCACAAATAAATATGCCGGTCACGCCCCCGCCCATCGCGCGCCGCCCAACAACAACAACAAATTGCCGTCTCGTCTGCCTCTGACAGGACATTCAACTGTTGCTGAGGTTTGGCAGCCACTGCGCGAGCAAAGGTTTTCAAAGCACTTTGCAAATTTGTCGCCGAAAGGCGAAGGACTTTAACAGATGCCAAAGGACTCACTTACCTGACTTCTTCTTGGTTCGAACAACTAAAGAACGGCCATTCATCATACGTTACCTGCGAAAGGTGAAAAGAAAAGAAAATTGTGGAAAATGCATTTAGTTTTGTATTTATTGTAGTATATATTAACAGCAAAAGTCAGGCATGCAAATGAGAGTGAGAGAGGCAGTGAGAGTGCGAGTGGGAGGGAAAGAGGACTAAGGATTAAGATGCATCAGACATGCAGCCTGGCCACATGTGTCGTACACGCCCCACACTCTCCCTCCCTCCCTCCCTCTCACTCTCTCTCTCTCTCTCTCTCTGTCTCAGTCAAGCGATCAGCAGACACGAGAAATGTTTTTCGTTTTTGATTGATTGCCCTGAAAAACCACTTGAAACTGTCACAGAAGCGAGAGAGGAGCGAGGGGCGAGGGGACATGGGACATTCGAAGTGAAAATCACTTCTACACACACACACACACACACACGCACACTGATTGTTTTTCCAATGAAAAACTACTTATGGCATTAGAGCTGCGACTGCTGCTGCCTGTCTATAAGAAAATACAACTTAATAAAGATGAAAAGTGCATTGAATGCTAAAGTGGAGAGAGCAGAAGTAGGAGCAGAGGCAGGAGGAGGATGAGCAGGAGTCGGCACATTGGGAAATGCTCAAGTTCTAGCTGCCACATCAATGAATGCCACTTCAAGCTGGGCAGCAGCAGCAGCAAAATAAGAAGAAGAGCAACAGCAAGATATAACAACAAAATTTAGGAAACTTCAATCATTTTTTCAAATTTTTATTTTTAAATTTTTATTTTTAATTTTTATTTCAATTTATATATTAATTTCAATCATTTCAATTTCAAATTTTAATCTTTAAATTTAAGCTGAATTTTAATTCAAGTTTAATTTTAAATTTTATTTTATTTAAATTTAAATTTGATATTTAAAGAATTTTTATATTTTTGAATTTTAATTCAAGTTTAATTTTAATTTTAATTTGATTTTAAATAGTCATATTTATTAATTTATTTTTATTTTATTTACAAATTTATCATCATTTGAAAATTTTATTTTAGTTTAATTTCATTTGAATTAAAATTTTCAATTTATTTATAATTTCTATATTTATCTTTTGCTTACAATTTAACTATAAATATAATATTAACTTTAATTATAAATTGAAAAAATTAAATAAACGAATATTAATAATGAATTAAAGTTGAAATACTAAGTACGTAAATAACTAATACAATATGCTTTTTTATGATTATATATTTTAAGATGTTTTTATTAAGTTTAAGCTCAATTTTTTTTTATTTTTTATTACAGTTTGTTTTAATTGTTCAGTGTATCTCACTTCCTTAACTTTTTTACCACTTTGCTGTATTTTACATAATATGTTTTCAATTACACAGTTATTAAGATTAAAGAGATATTTCACAGATGTATTTTCCCTAACATTTCATGAGATCATCTCAATCACAATCCCAAATGCGAATGCACAGAGAAAAGCTAAAAATTCAGCATCTGCTTATAGCATTGCCTAATCAAAGGATCATTTAACTGAGAACAAATTTGGAATTGTTTGACGAATTGTAAGAGATATCTCAATTATTGAACGGTAAAATTACATTTGTGTAATCATAAAATCAAATGTTGCCAAGCGAAAATAATGCGAAAATTTGTGTGAAAATTCATGGATATAAAGCAAGTCTTCAGAGAGAAGGACGGACGGATAGACAGAGAGAGAGTTGATGAAAATTGAGAAAATACAACTGAATGGAAGCACCGACGATCAAAGGAGATGCGTACCTTAAAGACCCACATAACATGCAGATAAACCTATATTCTATTTAGTAAAAAAAGTCTAATGAAAACTTGAACTAATCAAATATTTCAGCATTTTCAATTGTTGTTCGACCAAAATATGAATGAGAATAGAAATGGATATAAAATATATGAAAACATACATTGCTTATAGATGGGGAAAAGTTGAGGCTGCTGCCAGTTGGAGTGCGCTGAGCCAACTCGATTGCCAAAAGTTAAAGAATGGCAGCAGGCAAAGGGGGAAAAGCTTGTGGGCAAACTATTGGCAGACAGTGAAAGCGAGTGAATGAGAGAGAGAGAGAGAGAGAGAGAGAGAGAGAGAGAGAGAGAGAGTGGGGAATGGGGAGGAATTATAATCTACGAAAAAGAAATTTATGTGCATTTCCGTTTTTGTTGCTTGTTGTTTTCCTTCCGTTTAAGTAAATAACAAATATTATTATCGCTTGGCCACAGCAAAGGACGTGGCAAGGACCCGGCCGAGTGCTCATTGAAGATAGTTCGTCAGCTCGCAGCGACAACAAAGTAAATAAAATGTGCACAACTAGCAGAAGCAACAACAACAACAACAACAAACAGAAACAACAATCACCAAAAGCCAAGCAAACAAAAATAAAAAATGAAAGAAAGAAAGAAAGAGAAGAAGCTAAAGCAACAAAAATAACAAAATTAAATAATGCCACAAACGATTTCTTATGAAATGTTCAAAAATATAACAACACTATGAACAGCAGCAAAAGCAACAACAACACACACACACTCCAGCTGGGACATGTGTGTGTGTGTGTGTGTGTGTGTGTGTGTGGAGCAGGAGGGCGTGGGAGGCAGCTGCTCTCTGTGTATTGGCAGCCAGAACGGAAGCCGTTGCCGTCGAGCTCTACAAACAACAACAGCAGCAGCAGCAGCAAAAAACAACAACAACAACATCCAAATAAGAAACAACACAACAACAACAACAGTTCTCAATGAAATTATTAATGTTCGTAAAAGTGCAGCAGTTCCGTGGCGACGACTTTGCTCAGCAAATGGTCAGCAGACGACGACAACAACGAGCCCTTGGCTCGGCTTTGGCTTGGCCAACTGACACACACACACACACACACACACACACACAACACACACACTGCATATACATGCATAAATAAATAAACAACAAACTCTAATTAAACGTTGTTTCGACTGTGTCGGCATTTCGATAAGGAACGTGGTGGCCTTTGGCCAGCATCCTGTGGCTCTGCCGCTGCCCACTGTCTTTAGCCCCCAGCCCATCCCATCGCAGCCCCTGGCACTGCCCCGCCCATGCCCATGCCCACAGCTATAGCTTCAGCTGCGGCGGCTTTATCGTGCTGCTCGCAGCTTCGTTCGCACTGCCGCTGGACTTTTTGCTTGTTAAAAACTTGCCAAAAAAAAAAAAAGAAAAGAAAAAAGAAAAAGAAATACAAAAATAATTTCAATCTGTTTGAACAGAAGCCAAACAATGAAAGCAACAACAACAACGAGTAACTGATATACAAAGTGCAACAATTTCGATTTGTGCTCAAGGACGTGCAAAATGTGGCAAAAAGAAAAAACAAAATAAGATAACAAAAAAACGACGAATAAACTAAAAACAATTTCTAACAGATTGCAAAGACATAAAAATTGAAGACTCAAGCAGCAAGAAGAATAAATTATTATTAATGTTATATAACAGAAATGTAACTCTATAAGATCTGTGATATATATATTTCCACAATTATCAAATTTAATTAAATTTAATTTACAAAATTTAAGTTTCAGTAAATGAATGCAGTTCAGGCAGAAGATAATGATAATGTATGGGAAATTTAAAGAAGGGATCAAAATCTAAATGATCGAAATGATATAGAAATAGAATAGAGATGACGTTGACGAGGAATGTAAAGGAAACTGTGAAATGAGCCCAACAAAGAGACTCGCTAAAACTCATTTGAGCAATAGAGAGAATATTGTGAAAAGCTAAAATGAAGTAAATCAAATAAATAATAAACTAAATTGCGAATATTGATTCAAATATGAAGCGAAAGGTATTCCTAAATTCAGGCCTGAAGGCCTTAAAAGAAAATTTGTTAATTAGAATTAATTCTTGGCAGCAATAAATAAATAAATAAATATTCCTAAATTAGCATTTATTTAAATTTGTTTATGGTTTTATAATAAATTATAATATAAGAGAATTTATTAATTTTGTTACAAATTATCTAAAAATTATATAAATATTAGTAAATATTTAAAATAATATATATTAAAATATATGCAACTATTTTGAATATAATAATTTATATTCTATAAATATGAACAACTTTTAAATTACTTTTATTATAATAATATTATTATTATTATTATTTTATATTTATATAATTATGCATTTATATAATTGTGATAAAAAATGCATAATTTAATAAATATTTAATATATAAAGTCTATGCAAATTAAAAATTTATAAAATCTATACATCTATACAATTAATTTTAATTTTAGAAATTTTTAATTGTAATTTTTTTTTTATAAGATAAAAATCTATACAATTAATTTTAATGTTGTAAATTTTTAATTTGCATAGACTTTTTATATTATATATTTATTAAATTCTACATTTTTATAACAATTATTATTGTTATTATTATTATTTTTTAAGTAATTTAAAGTAAGTTTTATTATTTCTTTTTATTATTTTGATAGCTCATAGAAGAAATGTATAAAAAAAAAATCAAATCTGGGCAACTAATATTCCCTATTGGCATATAATATTTATAAATAAAAAGATTGATATAATAATTAATATTTGAATTTAATATATATTTATATGTTTTCTCTCTCTCTGTCTGTCTCTCTCTCTCTCTCTTTCTCTTTCTCTCTCTCGCTCTCTCTCTCTCTGAAGATTTCATCATTAGCTAAGCGCTGATTTTTATTGAACGATTTATCGACGTTTTGTGACTTTAAATATCGTTGGCCCGAAATGGAATTGCTAATTTGGGTAATTCGATATGTTTGCTATATGTTTAGATCGAAAAGTAAATCAGCTTCAGTGATGTCACATTCAAATGCGGATCGACATCTCGAATGACCCGATTGACCTTTAGCAGTGAATACAAATGTGAATCCAAATCCAAATCCAAATGTGAATGCGAAACTCGAGATTCGAGATTCGAGATTCGTTCGACATTCATTCGAGAGCTCCCTAAAAGCTTTGTCCATCACAGCGCGGAAATGCTGCCAAACCGGCTAAAAATCTGAATCTGAATCGGAATCTGAATCCGACTACGACTAACTGACTAAGTGGCTAACTGACCATGCGAGCTGCTCAGTTATTCTCCCAAAAAAAAAAAAAAAAAAAAAAAAAAAATGTAACATTTTTTTTGTCTTTTTTTTTGTCGATTTGCATAACAAAAGCGGCTCAGAATAAGCGAAATTTATAAATTGTTTTTTTCTTTTTTTTTTTTTTTTGCCAAATAATATACACACAAAAGTAAAGCTTAAAATAAATATTCACAAAAAAAAGGCAAACAAGACAAAGTCGCGTCGGGGTAGGGAAATTTGTTGGGGCTTTGCCTGTTGTTATTACATATTGAATTTTAATTATTATTGCAAGCTGCCAATAAATAAACGTAAGATCTTTTTGCCTGCAGGATCACAAAAGCCACATGACGTCATTTTCGCATTTCCTAATTATGAAAACTCGTAAATTTGAGCTCAAAGCGCTTCGTGCTATAATCGTAAGCGCAGCCATAAAGTATAGCATTGGCATTTCCCCTGCGTCGCATTGCACTCGTGCGCTCTCTCCACTTGCTATAAACAGAGAGGGGCGCGCACGAGAGCGCAGCGCAAGTCAGTCCATTTCCCCAGCTAAATTACAAAGCAACACACACACACACACACACACACACGGAGCGGCAAGCTTACAAGCTAGCAACATCGTAAAGGCAGCTGCTATTGTTGTCTCGCTCTGTCTGCCGCAGCTTGACGAACTGACGGGGGCTGTCACTTGGGTCCCGCCACCATTATGGAAAGTGAAATGGATATATCGCTAATGCGCCTGCACATAACAAGGTCGGCAATAAATCAAATTGGCAAGCGGGCAAAAAGGGGAGGGCGTTGCACACGAAGCAACAAAAACAAAAAAAAAAAAAAAACGGGGCATTGGCTGGACAACGACGGCGACGACGACGGTAACAGCAATGGCAACGGCAACGGCGGCGACGTCGACGTTTGTCAAAAATCAAATCAAAATGCCATAAAATACCCCAATGTTGGCCAAGAGAGCAGCCAGCAGCAGGACTCTGCCTCTCCATGCCCTCTGCGTGCGTTGCCAAACAACAAATGAATTATATGCAATTAATTGAGCGCAAATTTGCAAAATACTTTCGTGTGTCTGCGCCTCATGCTGACTGTGCGTCTCTGTGTGTGTGTGTGTGTACGATACGATGATGGATATGTCTAAAAGCGGATGCTGTGCCATAGATTGAAGATTGCGCATACGCCTCGTACGCGCTGCACTTCTGCATGGTTTATGTGCCATTTGAGCAATTGACTAAAACAAATTTCCATTTCACAATCAAAGCAAATATATGAATTTCTATATTTATTATAAACAACCAAATGCTGCAGTTGATTTAGTGGCCAAAGAAATTGCGAAAATCGTGAAACAAATTCAAATTTGTGTTTAGTGTGAGGTTAATATATTATGAGCCGAATCAAATGGAAAACCGTTAAGTCTATTTATACAAATGCTGATCCGTCACTCGCCCCAAAAGGGCAGCCAATCAGTCAAAAGTGTGTGAAATCAGTTGCTGAAATCTATTTCTATTTAATTGTAAGAAATATACGTATATGTTCCATTATATATATAGAAATAGAGCATATATAGATATTTATGAAATATATTTGAAATCTAATCAGAAGTTAAATGCCTGAAAGTTTATTTGCAGAAAAACTTGATAAGCGCTCAGCCGTCGGTTGCAATACACTAGGCCATCCACTTCGATTACGACAAGATTCCCGATAAGCGCTTCTTGATTATCCTGCAAATGAATTTCGTGAATTCCCTCGCTACTTGACCTTTGAGCTTTTGCCATATCTAGCTGCTAGACTTAGATATTTGTGGGTTTCCGTTTCATTCGGAGTTTCATAAACATTGTGAATAGTAAAATCGTAGCTCGTATACGTATCGTATTATCTAAAGTATTGTATTGACTGCGTTGACAATGCTTAGCTATAAGGAGTTTGATATGCCTGAAAGTGTGTTTGTAACGGACTTCTTTCAGTTAAAGAGTTGACAAATCTAAGTATCTATGACTTGAGTAGAAGGTTAGCTAGTTCAGCTTAATTAAATTTATTAAGATAATTCATTTAAGCAATTATTTTATACTTGAAAGACTTTCCTAAACTATCTTTTGGTATCTTCTAGTCCAGTAAATTTTGAGAAATATAATATAAAATATTGAGAAAGCTGCTTAGGAGGAAGTTCTTCTATTATAAATAATATATATTAAATAAATAAATACAACTTATATTCGATTTATTAAGCTTATGCTTAACATACATGTTCGTATAACTATAAAAGTTGTTTTTCAATTAAATGATCATAAGTTCAGTAATCTTAAAGTACATTATGCATTGAATATTATATGAATCTAATCATATAATATAATATGAATATTATCATATACTAATATTATTATTTTCCTCTCCATAGCTTCCTTTATCTATCTATCTATCTATCTATCTATCTATCTATCTATCTATCTATCTATCTATCTATCTGTCTATCTGTCTCTCTATCTATCTATCTATCTGTCTATCTGTCTATCTGTCTATCTGTCTATCTGTCTCTCTATCTATCTATCTGTCTCTCTATCTATCTATCTATCTGTCTCTCTATCTATCTATCTATCTATCTCTCTATCTATCTATCTATCTATCTATCTATCTATCTATCTATCTGTCTATCTGCCTCTCTGTCTATCTATCTATCTATCTCTATCTATCTAGTCAACATCTAAATATCTGTATAATTCTTTCTATCTATCTATATATTCTATCTCCTCCTATACATTTCATTCTATCTATCTCTATCTAACCATATATTTCTTTCTTTCCCTAAATCTATTTATCTCCATATATCTCGATCTATCTCTCTATTCCCATTTACAGGACATTTTTTCCTTATGCTCACTCTAATATTATGTAAGACTTTGTTTATGCTTCCTACAAATGTCTGTCAACAATGCAATCAAAGGTGTTTGCCCTATATCATACTAAACCAGGTAATATTATTAATATTAATATATTCCTCAGTTTATTTAGGTAAAGTTCGTTATCTGCTTGCTTTCGTAATGTCTGCAGTCGCTTCATTAAGTGAACATAAACTTGCCACAGAATGGATGATTTGGTGACTTCATAAAGAAGTCTATAAACTTCTTGTAGTCGTCGTGTCATTCGTCGACGTCTGGCTCAACTTTGCCCTGGGCTAAGCACTTTTTACGATTTTTATATAGCCCATTGTGCATGATGTTTGGCGTTAACGTTAACGTTAACCTTAAACATTACCCGATCATATTTTCACTCGAGCACTTTACGAGCAACAAATTGCGCTACAAATTACACGATAAATAGAAAATTATGACAAACCATGTCCACAGCAACGGCGACCCCTCTGCGACCCAGGCAACAGCAACACCAACAGCAACAGCAACAGCAACAGCAACAGCTCCTGGTCGACCCTTTCACCAGCGACACAGCAAGGCTCGTAAAAATTCCCGATGCGTCTATTTGATGGCCCAGTAAGTGTTATCATTATGACAACGTCGATTCTCTCTCCAGTTTAGAAGCTGTCAAAGTTGCTGGTGTAAATTAAATTGTTGCTCCTTTTATTGATATTTCATTGCCGTTGGCTGTGATTTGGCCTCGCCTCCTACCCCATTCACTCACTCACCTAACCAGCTGAAAAGAAAAGAAATTGTTTTAGGGCGAAGGAAATTTTGGAACGCACTCAGGAAAGTCGTAAAGTTGCGCACGTCGAAACAAAAGAAAGTTTTTACGAGCGTTTCTTTATACACACTCGACGAGCTGCTGAGAACTAGGCGAGAAGAGCCAAATAAATTATGTTGGCCTTGCTGTAGGTACACACACACATTGGCAGTTGTTGCTGGTTATTTTTTCGGTTTGGCTTCAAGGACCTTGCCTAATAACAGGTTGTCTTAATGGGTTGAGGGACCGTCGCATCGTAAATTTCGTGTTAATTGAGCATTTCACGCCTCACGGCTGCACTTGCCGTTGGCCGCTTGCCTCTGGCTGGAATGCAACGTGGCCCATTAACGAACTTGTCAAAACTGACAAGTGCTACGTCATAAACTCGTCCAACTTATCGACCATTTGCTTGCCATAAACTTGCCAATCGATGGCTAGCTGGAACGCTGCTGTCCTTTGCCAGCCATTGCCAACCTCGATCCTCGCTCGCCCGATCATTCAGCATGGGCTCAGCTGCTAAGCCAGCCAGTGAATCCCAACGTTGGACATGTCATATCGTTACCCAAATTGATATGTACACACACAAACACACGCACATATTGAAGAAACTCCCACAAGGTGAACCAAAATAAACATTCTGCAGAAATAGTAAATGCTTTTTTTGACACTGCCTAATGCCAGTTAATGCCCCCTTGCCATTGCCGTTACACTTGCCGTTCACTGTTTATCTCACTCGGACCACATAAGTAAGCATGCGACAACAACAAACAGCAACAATTATTGCTAGAGCCACAGAAGAGTCCAAGTCCATTTCTATGTTGGCATGGGGCGCGCCGCTCCACAATATCCACTCAATCATTCGCGTTCACTTCACAAACGTTTTAACTGATCGCTCAATCACTGATATTTTCAGTGTTCAGGTGCTGCCACACAGAGACATGGCAGATATCAGCCAGTTAGCCAGGGCCCCCTCTCCAACCCTCGACCACCTACTCCTTAGCTCCCAATCATCCATGCCTATGCTCAGGGCCTGCGACTGGGGTCTCTACGCACTCACCGACCTCCGCCATATAGACAGAGCCTTGGCTTTGCTAGGCATTGCATTTAGTATTTAGTTAGATAGCTATCTGGGCTCGCTCGCTTTCGGAAAGCAGCCACGTGATCAGCCTTGCCAAGTTGATAAGTTACTTAAAAGATAGCCTAAGGTCAATAGGCCAGCCCCAAGCGTTGGCAAAGGACAAACATTTCGTGAGGTTGTATACAAAGAATTCTTGACTTGAAGCAGAATGAAATTCTCTTTCTTTTTCTTCAGAGATGATTTATATATATAAAAATTATTAAGCTAAATATTACAAAATAATTTTTATAAAAATTTAAATGAATATTTTCATAAATATTTTTTAGTTTGTTTAGATTCATAGCTAAAAATTCATTTACGAATGTTCAAATTGAGCCTAAATCTTTCGTCAAACAATATTAGAGTGTTCTTCCTCTTCTGCTAAATGTTAAATATAATAATTATTATTATGATTATTTTATAAATTATTAAGCTAATTATTTTACATTCTTTAGAATGTCATAGATGATTGCTCTAAAATTGTTTATTATTTTTTTCTATGATGCGAACTTTGAATTTGATTTTTAATCTTTTGTCAAGTATCATTTGTCTCTTTCTCTTTTTCCCAATTTATATGTAAATGTCCTATGCATATCTCTATATATTGTATATATATACTATATTATAATGCACTAAGATATTTAAGTAAATTTTATACAATTTCTAATTGTTAAAAATTCCATTTCTCATCTATCAAAAAAAAAGTCAATTAGCTGTGTGGTCTTTACAGGGTATCTGCTAATCAAGCACTTTAGATTAACGTACTTTAACCTACATATTGGCAGTGGTGGGAGTATGCAAGCGTCGCACCCATAGATAAACAAGTAAACATCATCAATTTGGTGAAATGAAATGGATGTGTCAAATGGCTGAACATCGAGCAAATGAATCATCATTCAATGTTCGATGTTCGATGGGCGCCCAGATTTTGTCAAATCATTTAAAATCAATTAGAACACCTTATCGTGATGCGTGTTGGAGTGAGCAAATGAAATGATTCCAATTATATGAGTCCACAATAAAAGTTAACAAATGTGAAGTGGCCAATGCCAAGTTAGTTAATCAAGCCACAATTTGCAAGCGCAGCATTCAGCTAAGACTACTGCCAAGATCGGCCATAAAAGACGCAGCAGCCAGAGTCAGAGCCAGAGTCAGAGTCAGAGTCAGAGCGTGTAAACTTTAACGATGCAAATAAAACTCCTACGAGGAATCGAGGAACTTTAATTTGATGCTAAAATACTGAAGTGCTACAGAGAGTGGGAGACAGAGAGAGAGAGAGAGAGTGAGGAGAGGGGCAGAGCTGCACACGTCCCGGGCGGCATTTAAATTGCATATAAAAGTTGGCTTTTATGATTGGCTTCTATTAGCCAAATAAACTATCACGTGTTAAGTCGTGCGCGATTCTGGCCACAATCATATGAGAATATAAACTTTTCATTTAATAAATTTATTTTAATGTGCAAGCATTAAAATAAAAATAAAAATAAATAAAAAACAAGAACTCAAATGCAATATGAAGGAAGCAGAAGCTGTGCCATCAAATCGAGAATATATTGCATTTCGATTGCCACAGTGTGCATTCGTGTGAAAGAACTGACTGAGTGAGTGACTAACTAGCTCGTTGACTGACTGATCGTTGCTGTGGCTGCCTGTACCTAATCCGAGGTCCTCGCAAGGTGTCGACTTACATGTGCAAGGGCTGTGCCAGGCAGGATCTAGGATCTGCTTGGCTGGGCAGAAAGCGAAAGTGATGCACAGTTGGAGTTTTAGTTTCCCTCTCTCTCTCTCTCTCTCTCTCTCACACACACACACACACACATTTTCTTTTTCTTTTTCTTTTTGGGTAATGAAATTACGAACGCATCGTTTGCTGCGCTTCGCTGATTGTTTTGTTTCAATTTCTGGTTGCGCCCCAGACTGTTGTAGCTGCTCTAAGTGCCGACGCGTTGCTGTTGTCTTTGGTATGAATTTCCTCGAAGCGCGTCTAGCTGCGTTCAGCTGCACTTTTCAAAGGAATACGAAGGATCGAAAGGTTCGGCGTACCTGAAAATCCGCTTAGTGGTTGATGTCGATATTGTTGTTCTTGTTGCTAGTGCCAGAGCTGTCCTCATTTTTGACGACAAGAAGTCAACCTCCCGATTTACGACCAGACAGAGCGAGATAGAGAGAGAGAGAGAGAGCGAGACCACATGCCTGCCAGTTGTGCGAGCATTGTACAGTTTTACTTTCAGCTGTCGCCTTTTGGCTTCCCCTGGTATCTGGGCGAGTGACTCAATTTGCCTTTTGATTTCGAGCAGCAGCATAATAATATTATCAATTTTTTAAGTCAAGCCCCTTTTGATGGGCCTCGCTTTTATGGGTCGGTGTGACAGTCTCTGCTATAAATATTTTTATACCCACTTGCATATTTCACAGCCTCATTTGTTTGGGCATTTTTATGCGCATTTCCCAATCGCTCGACCAAATGACCAAATAGAAATGTTCACGATTCAATTAAATGATCGTAAAAAGTCTACTGAATCCATGAAAAGTTGTGAGTGAAGAAGAAGAAGAGAAAAACCAATCGTTTGCCTGTTCTGGTAACAGAGCCAGAGTTCATGCTCGTCTCGTCTCGTAAAACGTCTCAAATTGTTGTTAGAACATAAAAATCACCTAAAATTGGTAATAAAATCAATGGCGCAAAATGAAACTCAACCTGCGACCCCACCAAATACAACATGAAGATACAATGCGAGATTGAAAAAGACGTAGAGAAGGGGGAGAGTGAGAGAGAGAGAGAGAGAGAAGTATTTAATGTCCGGCTCACGTGCGTAGGCGATTGAATAGAGATGTAAATTCCCAAGCCATATAGAACTCAGAGTGGAAATTAATTTGTTGCTTATATAATTTGGATTTTACAAGACTCTACATCCGATAAGATAACGCCAGTTAATCTGAGATGCATAAACCAATAAAAAAAATGTCGTTGTGCCTGGCAGATGTCATCTGCAAGTGAGTCAAGGATATGCGAGGACACATGGAATGGAAACAGAACGACGCAGCTAAAATGCTAGAGTTGTAAAAGTAATAGCTAAGGCAAACACATTTGTTATTTATAATTGCCAAGATTAGATAACAATGAAATATTTTTAAGCTATAATTTAGTTAAGAAATATTATAAAATAAGTTTAGTAATGGAATATAGGTATATCAGATTTTAGTACAGTGAAATTCCAATAATTGGAACTACAATTTATACATTTTACAATATTTTATGGTTGGTTGCGAATTTAATGGAAAACAATTCGAATTAACAGAGAATTTATATTTATATGAAAGGGAAATATATGAAAAGGGAAATATACGAAATATTCGGGATGAATGTCATGAGAAAACCACAAAATTACATTGCTGAGAAGATATTTGCATTGACAGCCAATATTGCTTTGCATTGCTAATTCAAAGATATTTGGAAATCAAATTTCAATTTTTAAGAGATGTAAATCAACGAGGAGATCACAATAGATGGAATTTTTATGATTTAATAAACTTTTAGTTACATATAGATACTTTTGCTCAATGATAGCTTAGAGTATTAACTATTTTATGAAACAGTTAAAAATCGTTTACTGAGATTAAAGTTATATTCCATTCAGAAAAGTCGCATTCGGCTAGCTTCCAAGTCGTTTCTTAATCATTGGCAAAAAGAAAAAGATTCTGTATCTTTGATAATATTCACATATGCTGTACTTTGCAATCGACTCAAGCGAATCTTATTTAAACCTATAGAATATTGGTATATTAATTTTCGAATCATGATAAAAATATTGTTATCTTCCCTGTCTTTTGTATCATGTTAACTAGAGAAGAATTCTCAAGAATATATACAAGCTAAATTTCATTGAAAATTTGTTATCTGTGAACTCTAGTTTGATCAAGTGTAAAACGCATGCAACAGTTTACACTTTAACTCTGCAGGCAAATCAACATCAAAATCCACATCCATATCAAAATCAAAATCAAAATCCAAATCAAATTCATTGTATGGCACATGGGCCATGACCAACGCCAACGTTAGGCAGGCAGCCAGGCAGACAAATGCAGTTAAAAAGTTGGGGACTGCAATTGCGACGGGTTCTAAATGTGGCCAAACGCGAAAAACCGTTAAGCATCAATTTTGACGCGCCATAAAACTGCAATGAAGTGATAAGTGCCGCTGCAGCAGCAGTGGCTGAGAGCAACAGGAATGTGCAGTTGATAGATATTTGTTGGCAGCCATAACCCAGAGTCAACTGAACAAACTGGAAAACCGAAAACCCGGACGACATCAGCAACAACAACGGGAATGTCGAGCCGTTGCTGTCTGGCGGTCGGACATCCGTATCTATGAGATAACAATGCAAATGCAATGACTCTGCATATGCATATGTGGGTAACTCTCACTGTGTGTGTGTGTGTGTGTGTGTGTGTGTGAGCGTGTATATGAGCTATGCGACAATCAAACAAAACAAGAGTTTTATGAACACCGCGGGAAGTTGACAGCTTGCGTCAGTGCCATGATATGCAAACTGTAAATGCAAAGACCCCATCCGCAGCCCCAGTGCCAATAGCAGCCCCAACAGCGACACCTCTGACTACCCCAACACACCCACAGCACCCACCCTACCACAGCAACAACAATCACAAATGCTACGATTGCTGGCGCTGGCTGTGCCAATTTTATTGCATCGCGTGCCCAATTATGTATATGGCATGGATATGGCTATTGGTATTGGCCCATCATCATCGTCGTCGTCGTCGTCATCATCATCAGCACGATTCATTTTAACAGCCCAACAGCAACAGCAACAGCAACAGCAACAGGCAACAGGCAAGAGCAACATTTCACAACAAGCAGCAACATGAAAATGGAAATACATTTTCCTGATGCATTTTCACGTGCATAAAATTTGATTTGATTATGACAAATGTTCACGTGTTGCACTTATTTTCCAACTTCTTTTTTTTTGACAATGCAATTCGCTGTTTAAGTGCAGAACAGAAGAGAAAGTTGCTTTTGACACAACTCGTTAGCAACTCGATGTAATAAAAAAAAAACATGTAAAGATGTCGAGAGCTGTTGTAAATTGAACAAGTTAAGAGACAATTGCTATAATATATTTTACACTTTTGTAAAATTTATTCTGAAATGTAAACCTGAAGCAGTTCTTATTTGGAATTGTAAATTCTTCATAACAATGCTTAAATAGATTATAGCGAGCGAGAGAGAGAGAGAGAGAGAGAGAGAGAGAGAGAGAGAGAGAGAGAGAGAGAGAGAGAGAGCGAGAGATTTAGATTTATATGCAGCACATGAAAACTAAAGATTTGATTGCTTCCGCACATCAATTTTTTGCTCATTTCATAAATTTTCTGTCCATTTCAATACACCAAGAAAACATAAATTAAAAGATAAATAAATATCCCACCTAAAAATGTACTTTCCTTATGACATTTTCTTTCAGAATCATTTGCATGAATTAAACAAATTAAATCATCATTCTGAAAAGTCATATAATTCAGCGTTTGCGTCAGTTGACTCAAGAGAGATTATAAATAATAATTATCATGCTGTAAGGTCGTAAAAGATGCAGAAGCTAATCATATATATAGCCAGCTTAGATGTTAGCTTGAACTGAGATGTTTATTCATTAATCTGTACGAATTGCACTCTTGCTGCATCTATATGGATTGCATGAATCAGCTTAGAGAGTATTGAAAATCTTCATGAAGTCAACAAAAACTTCAGTTTAAAGAACTCAATTTATGTGTGCCTGAGCCTGTAATAAAGTTGGTCTTGTAAATTGGCCAATATCCATTTATCATTTACTGCGCGAGTACGTTTAAAAGCAATCTTAATTGGCATATTTTATTGAAAACACGTTACATTCATTTAGGCATCTGGCCAATATAGTAGAGTGTGTATGGGAATGTCAGCCACTCGATGTATTCATTAAAAGTGTTTTAAAGATTGTTGAGACAAGTTTGAATATCTTTAATTGGCT
The DNA here is from genome assembly GCA_030914345.1 of Drosophila koepferae. Lineage (NCBI taxonomy): Eukaryota > Metazoa > Arthropoda > Insecta > Diptera > Drosophilidae > Drosophila > Drosophila koepferae. The sequence goes on along the minus strand of JAUESR010000197.1, from coordinate 10,765,694 downwards.
GTAATTGAAAGGACACAACTTTAAACACTTAGCGCACTTAACACACACACACACACACACACACACACACAGAGCTAGGAGTTGGCTTCTATCGGCCATAAAATCAATTTGATATCACTTGGCCATCTTATCGCAAATCGAGTTTCTAGCACCGCAAAACCAGCACCAGACGTGGATAACTAATTGACTTATGGACACAGTCTGTCCTGCAAATGCTGGCGGAGTAATCAGTGCTGCCTATTAAGCGTTACAGCGCACATACCGAGAGGCAATCCCTCCATCACACTTTTGCATATGCATAAATTATCTTTATTGGCTAAATGTCCAGGCGGCCGATTGACAAGTGAGCAGCCATTGGTAGAGTCAGGCAGGCGAGTCATTCAATCAGCATTTGCTTGGCGGCATTATTAGCACCGCAAAATGAAGCCGCAGCCCCAAATGCTGTCAGTTAATTGCAGAAGGAGCCCGAAGGAGCAGGCGAGGGTATCTGTATCGTAAATCAATTGAAAATCCATCAAAATGCGCTTATTGTATTGAGATTGCAACTAATCTCGAGCTGAGCTGGCTGGGCATACAACATTATTTCAATATTTTCGCACTGCTAAAACAGGAGATGCAGCATCGAGTCCCAGAGAGCCAGAGAGCCAGGAACAACAAGAACTACAACGAGATAGGCGTTGCCATGCGTTTGCTCCATGGCTACATCAATTGACAACTTAATCCTGCGACATGTCAGTAGAGGCTCAAATGAGATTTACGTCGTTCGATGGACGGACCGAACGACCAGACCGCCCGACCGACCGCCGCCGCGAGAACCCCAATTGGATGGCATTTTGTGTGCTTGTTGAGTCAGCGAAAAGTTGTAGCGATTTTTCAACGTGTCGTCGTCTCGTGGCGTAGCTTATTTTTGGCCCCGTTAACGCTTTGATTGACAAACTACAAAGGTGTAATTATTTTTAATAAAAATTTTTGCTCGTTCGCTGGCCGTGGACACGATTTTTGCTACAGTTGTTGTAAGTTTTCAATCAATTTGCCAGACAGCCAGCATTCCGCCGAGTCCACCCCACACCCACCGGCTACGTTCGGCTTGTGGAACGCCCATCCAACACTCCAGCCGCAATTATGTCAGCGTGTGAGCGCATAAATTACGAGAGTCGGACACAGATCGGCCACAAGATCGCGCTTGGCCACAACCGAACGTAAGCTGCGACCAAAATGCGCAAACTCTCCCCCGACCACCAGCTCCCGCTTCTCTCATGTCCTTGTGTTCGTTTAGATGCGGCCATAAATCTTGCCCTGGTGGCGCGTTACTCATGCGCAATGTCCTCGTCGCCGTGGTCCTCCTTGCGGAGCAGTCAGGCGATCTCTTATAATCGCATTGCGACTAATTATCGTATCTGCGAATTATTATGAACCTGATTTGCAAATTGTGTGCTCGCTGATGCTCGACTAGTTAGTTAGCTTCGATTTAGCCCCACCAGAGTTGACATCTGTTATACCCTACATTCAAAATGAATTAACGAAGGTAAGCAGCCTAGCAGTGCTCGAAAAGTATATTATTCCTGATAATAATTTACTTGATCTATTTCTGTTCATTTTTTTTTTTCATTGTTAAAACAACTCTTTAGAAATAAGAGAATTGACTAGGATTTCATTTAATTATTTTGTTTTATTTTGAATTTAAATTTAAAAAAAAAATCGAAGTAATTAGACATATTTTTATGAGTCAATGCTTTTATTATTTAATAAAATTTTTATATTTTAATTAATACTATTTTTTCATTAATTTTCATTTCAGAAGATGCAGAAGAAATTTAAATGAATTACTTTAAAACTATTTAAATTAAAAGTATTTTACCAATTAATATTATTTTTGTATTATTTTTTAAATTTAATATTAAATAAAAAGTGAAGTAAAGTAAATTAAATCATTTTAAATTCATATTGTCTATATCACACATGCTACTCCTTCTCCAATGCCAAACAATTATCAAAACTCTTTTATTGATAATTCCAATGCTTGAATACATCGTAAAGTATCTATAATTGTACATAGAGGATGCCAAATACTGTTGTTGTTCTCAAACAATACGGCCAGTCATTTATGGCCCACTGTGAAATCGCAAATGATCATGTTTAGTGGGGTTTCTTTATTTTTATTTTTTTTCTCGCATCTACTATTTGATTAACCAGACTCGGTTGATCTGAGCGCCCCTGATGCCTCCCTCAGTTGCTGGCTGTTGCTGTGGCTGTGTTGTGCTCTCTGGTGATTTGGTTTGTTGTCTTAAGGCATTTTATTTGGCGCCATAAATCTATCAACGCCGGCGCAACGCGTGCGCATGCGCAAACACTGGACCAGCGCCAGCCGTGTCAGGCGAGGAGCAGAGCCTGGTATCTGGCATGGATAGCATGTACATGCTGATAGGCCAGACGGCTGGACGGCTGGACGGCTGGACCAAGGAAGATTTACGGCTGGCAAACGCAAATGTTGAAGCCCGACTGAGAGCATTTTAAGTTTATGATACGAAAATCAGATTGCTTTATTGTATGCGAAATGGATCGATGATCGGGGCAGTCGTCTGGCTGGGCGTGCAATTGGTTTGAATCGGAATCGGAATCGGATTCGGATACGATTGGATTGGATTCGTATTGGCTGTGCGCACAAATTCATTTATATTTATGATTTGTGAATTGGGTTTTATGATGATGTTATTTGTGGTCGGTCATACAATCTGACCGAACTATTACATTTTTACGGGCTGGCTAAAAGTGTGAATTTGCCACTTCATTTGAGAGCTTGTAAAGACATAAATTATGCCCTACTATGTGTGTGAGTGCGAGTGAGTGGTTATGGCGCCCTGGTAGCCACGGTTACTTAGCGCTTTTTATGGCCATGTGAATTGGGCGTTGCACATTCGAAAGTGTTGGGCATTAAAGTTCAACTGTGCAACTCTGCAACTGTGCAACTGTGCAACTGTGCGGCAACAACAACCACAAGCAGCAAGGCAAAGCTACAGCAGAAAAGTAAACGTTAGCCACAAGAGTCAACGTCAAAACAAAACAAACAAACAGACGGCATTAATGATGACTACGACTGGGGGACGACTCTGTGCCGGCTACCACAGAGAAGAGTGGCCAAAAAATATATTAATGACTTATCAAGGATAATTTGACAATGCGCAATAAATCAAACGGGGCGTGTGGCTTACTCGCTCTCTCTCTCTCTCTCTCTTTCGCTCTGCTTCTCTCTCGCTCTCAGTGATATGAACTGTGACGCTGACTGGTGACTGTTGACTGTGACTGGCGACCGGTGACAGTGAGCATTGCCAGCACACGAAACTGAACAACAAAACCAAACCCAAGCCGAAGCCGAAGCTGAAGCTGAAGCTCATACCCATAGGTATGACTGCAACAAGAGCGCTACGAAATGCGATGCTGATGCTTAATTTCTGGATAAGGAGACGGACGCACGCGTGGTGGCCAGCAAATTGGATGCCCAGCTGTGTAGCTGGAGACTGTGCCATAACTTAACACCTTCGTTGAAGTGCCAGCCTGGTATTGCACTCAAATGCAAAAGCAAAACGCCACACATGCTCAGCAGGGTTGCTCAGGCTAACGAAATTCTTAAAGTTCTTAACTGGCCAGCATTGAAGGCAGTCGAAATTTAAAAGATGAAATAAAACAACAAATATTTTCCATTAATATAAAATTATTATAATAGAACTATAATTTAATTAGATTATATTTAACGTTTATTTTCTATATAACTATGTTTATATTATAATTATTTATTATGACATATTACATATATATAAGTATAATTTTTATTTTAGAGCTCTATATAAATAGTTGTATGCTTTACCTATAAATTTGTCTGCAATTAGATTCCAAATGCGCTCCTATAATATCCTCATATATATTTGTTGAGCTTCTCAATAATATAAATCCTAAGTAATTTTAATATTTATTTATTATTTTGATTAATTTCTTAAAAAATCTTCTCTTACAATAATTAATATTCATAATATTTTTATTATTTGATTATAATTTGTGAAGCACCCTACTAAGTAACCAAATTTGCAAACGCACACACACACACACATATCATATACATATATGTATATACATATATAGTGACCGCAATGACACATGTGTGGGACATATATATATATGTATATATACTATATATACAGTCGTAAGTATCTTTGCAGTTTGGTGATTTTTTGTAGCTGTTTGCTTTTGTTTTTGTACGTTTTTTTTTCGGGCTCATGCATAAAATATGATTGCGTTTCATTTGTATCTACGAGATTGAATTTCTCTTAGGCGCGAGCGAGTTTATGAGCTTGTCAATTTTCTTTTTATTTATTTATATGCATATCATACCTGGCCGCGGAGTCGGCATCGGCACGAGAATGGGAAGGCGAACCGCAGTGGAAGGGGCCAGAGAGTTGATTTCATAATAATAAGAATACAATATTGAAAGTGGTCTGTGGGCTGATCCCACTCGTGGCCGCCATCGCTCAGCTCTGCTCAGTTCAAGTTGGGCTGGCTCACTGGGCTCTGGTTGGGGCTATTGTTGTTGCCTACATCAAAGTGTACCGAAGCGTGGAGCTGCAATTGAAGCTGGAATTGGCATCGTGGTTGTTGTTGTTGTGTGTTGTGTGTGTGCTGTGTGCTGTTGTGTTGTGTTGTACGTAGCCTCACCTCACCTTAAGCTTGTAACATTTTATTGTAATTAAGAACATGTAAGTTGTAAAGAGGAGTCGTCGCTGTTTGTGTCGCATCGAGTCGGGGCCCCACCTTATATGGTTGTCTCCTGTCTCGTGTCTCCTTCGCATTTGCAAATTTGTGGCGGCTGAAGTCAAGAGGGCGAGACAAAGTCAATTGCATTCTTAACCCTTTATGCTGATCAAGCAACAACGGCAACACAGCATTGCGGCAACAAATAACAGTACAACTCTAATTAAAAATTAACACACTTCGATTTGGAGAAGGAGAATGGCAGCGTGAAGGGGAGAGCAAAAAGAGAATTCGTTTAATCAGGCTAAAATGAAGTCTATTATGGCCAGGCCTGCCTCGCAGATTGGCTGCATGAGCAACGTATAAACAGCATCTCATTTGAAGTCATCATTAAAAACGACGAGCGATGCGCCAACATGCAGATACTCAGCCAGACGACACCGTTGACCGGCACCCATCCCGCTCAGCGTTCCCACCGATCGATCCTCGGCAATGAGCCACAGCCTCGACAAGGCGGCTGCGAACACGGCGCACACTTGAGGCCATGTAATCAACGTTTGCTTACTTCATTTAGCGTGCGGCAGAAGAAAAGCGAAACATGCATACAATCAGCGTTGCCCAGACAAATGAACGTGCAGCAGCAGTTGGAAGTAGCAGCAGGAGCGGAGCCAGGGAAGCTGCCAATGCCAATGTGATGCCTATACCGATGGCCGATGGCCGTTGGACGATGGACGATGGACGATGGTCTCGTAGCTGGAGACCGTTTGGTGGAGCAGTCGGGCTGCGCTTGTTGCCAATGATGTATTTTTGATTTCGTATCTTATATTACCAACAACAAGCCACAGCTACAACACCACCACCACCACCACCAGCAACAACAACAACAACAGCGTTCAGTGAATGCCAAGTGTGACTCTGGGCAGCAGTTGCTGCTTGCTGCTCGGCTGCAGTCATCGTCACAACGGAGATCTCACAGCCCAGCCAAAAGCCAAGAAAAGTTGATTTCGGAATTTTTATTTTTGATTGTGATGATTGTGCATTGAAATTTGATACATTTTGGCCTGAACAGCCTGGGATGCCAGGTAACTCGTTGTTGTTGCTCTTGCTGTTGTTTGTTGCTGTTGTATGCAAAAATGTTGGCTAGTCGACAAGGCATTGGCTGAAACTACGACTAACAACAAGAAACAGGCAGGCAGACGCCCGAAAGACAGACGGACGAAACAGCAAGCAACATTAATAAGATTGGCATCTGCTGCTTGCAGTTCAAATGTAATTTCTCATAAACAAAAGTGGGCTGACTGGGTGTGGTGTGCTGTATGCTTATAGAGTGTGTGTGTGTGTGTGTGTGTGGTGCTTGCCAGTCGGATCCTGTTCCTTTTGCTCAACATTTGTATGTGGCCATCGAGATAAATGCGCTGGTTTAAATGCTGGTGGGTGGGTGTTGCATGCTGCAAGTGGCAAGCGGATTTAGTAGCTGACTTCAGCTTGTTAACTGTACCCGATCAGCTTTCCGATTGACAAGGCTGGAGTGAAAGTCAGGAAACTCGAATTGGGCATAAGTCAGTCATACATAAAAATTGAATTTAATAATAATAGTAATAGTAAAGTGAGAAAAACTGATTATTATTATTATTATTTTTAAATTACATTTTGTTATTAATAAACACTATAAAATTTAATTGAAAATACAAATTAACATTTGTTATTAGCGATTAGTTCTAGCAACATCTTAGTAGCCATAAATTTCGCCTTTTTATTAATAACATTAACATACCATTAACATAACAGTAAAGGCTAACATTTCTGCCTTATTTATTCAAACGATGAATCCTATGAAGACAATATGATGCCTGATTTTTGATTTCATTATGTATGCGTTTCACGAGATAGCCTAATGGATCACTTATGTTTATATAATTTCTAATGTATGTATATAATTTCACATCATTCAAAAACCTATTTTACCCAATGAGGTGAATGACATCTCCTTCTACATCAATTTATAAAGCTAATCCTCTGGAATTGACTCAAAGATTGTGACATATGTGCCGGAGATATTTATTCCCATTTTTAATTATTTTGCTCTAAATAGATAAATAGTTTTTCTCTCTCTGTCTCTATCTGTCTCTTTTCATAGATATGTTTCTTTCTCTGTCTCTTCTGTATCACTGTCTCCATCTATTCCCAATTATTATATTGTTATTTAATATAATATGTATAAATTCTTTAAAAATTAGTTTAAATTAAATTATATTATTAATTTAATTAAATAAATAATTTCTCAGTTTCTGTAATTTGCTTTGGCAGAAATGTCGAACTGTTTGCACAACTCTTTTATCTTTGTTCAGGCCAGAGTATGTTTTATTTCATTTAGATGGTGTGGTATGTATGTGTCATAGATCTCTGCAGCTTATTGCGTGACCCACATTAAATCCACACTCAATGTAATGTGCGCCACTTGAAGATGACTTCCCTTAGCCCGTTATATGTTTGATTCGAGGCAGCCAAAAATATATTATACATACTTCGATGTAAATAGTATGTGTATGCATGTGCACATGTGCGTATCTGAACAAAAATTCAAATTCTTCAGCTTGGAAATCTAAGAAACACCAGCGCCTATCGCTAACGCTTCAAACACAATGCCCAACAGATCCCTAAGAGTTCAGAGCTGGAATCGGAGTCGGAGACGGAGTCAAAGTCGGAGACAGGGGCGGAGGCGGAGATGATTCGTGGCCCTACCCTCAGCTGCTTATGCTAATTCTGCTCCCCTCTTAACGGCAAAAGAAATTCCAAAAATTAAAATCTGTTTTTCCTGTATGCCATACGATATGCTTGTGGCTGTGGCTGTGGCTGTGGCTGTAGCTGTGGTTGTGGATATGGATATGGATACGCATGGACACAATGCGTTTGTACAATATTTTCAACACAATATGAACTAAGAGAATAAATCAAATTGATTAAATTCGAACAGAGCAGACACAGAGCAGAATGTTGTGGAGAGCTCTAAGCATTACATAGCATAGAAAATAATAAAAAGAAGTCGAAGATGAGGCGGCAGACTAAAGCGGGACAATAGGCATGGCCGTTAAGCTGAACTCTCATTTAAATAATAAACCACTAAAAACCTTGGGGAAACAGCAGAAACAACACAGGCAATTTAAATAGAAAACCGTTCGCAGCAAACCGTTCAAACAAAGTAGACGAAAAAGTAAACCATTAAAAATTACTACTAATGTGCACCTTACACAAAGGGCCCCCACATCTATGGTCTATGGTCGGGATCGGATTGGATCGCAATGTTTCAATGGGGACAAAAGCGCCCCACAACAAAGTCACGAGCTTCGGCTGCGCTAATGTCTAATAAGTGAGACTAGCTCAGCCGGGCCCCAGACAGACATCTGTACGACCCACTGCGGCGACAGCGCATTAAAATAAACGAGACCCAATTCATCTTCGAACCTTTTTTGTGGAGCCGCCAACCGCCAGTTGCCAGAGTCTGTGACTCTGTCTGTGTTAGCCTTAGTGTCAACTTCAACGTCACTATAGTCGATTTCGTCGTCGTCGTCGTCGTCGTCATTGGCAGTGGCAGCTCGACATGGTCCGAGAACATAAATTGCGAAACGAGCTAGGGCAAAACTAGAACCACTTTACTTAATGAGCATCAAATATCTGCTTGCCACAATTCTCGATACAAATCTATTATTTAGGAGCTGCTTTGTAACTGCTGCACTAACATTTCAATTAATAAACCGCTCGCTCCCCCCACCCGACGTTGCCCGTTGTTGCCCGGCACCACAGCGTACACGCATCGCCCCGCACTCGAGCACGCAGCACTCCCACGACCAATCCACAAAGAGAGTCGGAACAATGGCCAAGTATAATCACTTTGTTTGCACCTTTGGGAATAACCAGTGACAGACGCCGTCGCATGAGTGGAGCAATGAGCTGCTTGGCTCCGACCATTCGGTAGCAGCTACAACTAGTTGAAGCCGGGCACAGGACGCCATGCGCTGCCACGAAAGTGGCCCACAGCAAGCCCGCAGGGCAGAGGGGCATGCAGTTAACCACAGTCAGAACCAGAACAACAACAACAACAACACAAGACAGCGCGAATTGCATTTATGAAAATGAGCTGAAGCTCTGCGCCATGCAATTTGTTAACGAGACAATTGACCAAATGTTGCCCAGAACAAAGTCCCGACATGATTGTTGAAAAGAACTGCATACGTGCAGCACTCGACGTCCCCGATAAATAAAACAAATTACTACTAGTACAAGATATTATCTTCAGCTGCCCTAAAACTGATTATTATATCATAAGAAATTCGTTTTAATGAGAATTGTCTCAGGTCTCAGAAGGGTTTTTAGAAAATTTCCATTGAAACGCTTGACATTGTTAAGCGTTATCTTGTACTGATATCTGAATCAAAATTATCCAAGTTATAGAAAATCAACTATAGAAACTAATTGAGTTGTAAAATACTTCATGCTAAAGCTATTGTTGAAGAGTCGTCATATATCCAAAATTTTCATAATTAGAAAGTTTATCAAAAGGAATTTTTGGAGGAAGTTAATTTCAGATAAAATCAATTATAATTATATTTTTCATACAATAAACTAAATATTATAAATAAACTAAATAAATATATATCAAGAATATTTCTACAATTTATGTTATTACTAAATGTTAGAAAGGGCATATTCAAAATATTTTTAAAAATCCAAATACTAATATTTTGATATCTTAGCATTAACTATTCAATGATTGATTGCTTATTGGTGGATGATTTCAGTTACAAATTTGCGAACTTATCCTTTTATTGTTTGATCTATGAAGAGATATATAGAAGAATTTAAAATATATATATATATTTGTAGTAGAAGAAATAATTTCTTTTATCTCTCATTGTTTGCATTTCAAAAATAACTTATCTTTGCCATATGTTCATATAATCCAATAGGTAAAATTTTGAAAAATCCTTTCTAGTATTAAAATGTTGAATATTTCATTTACAAAGTTACATTAATTGACATAAGAGTAAGTATTTAATACTCTTACATATATACATTAAATTATATACAAATTTATTTGCTTTCATTCAAGTAAAATAAATAAATAAATGACAATTGAATGCGATTGGAAAGTGATAGTTAGACCATGTCAAACATGATACCAGGCTGAGACTATTGACAGAGCCAATACAAATCCCTAAATGTAGCTCAAAGTCAACAACTCAGCTCAGCTGTTTAGGCACCATTTGTAGCCGCAACAGCTTTCAACTGCCAAAGACAAACCGATGGCAATTGGCAATTGGCAGTTAGCTATGGGGAAATGGGGAAGTGGTAAATGGCGGACAATGCGAGCAACAATAACAATATCAATGTGAGCTACTAGAGCGTCAACGCGAAGCGATAATAAAAGTGAAATTAACAATCAGCGAGCGCTTTACGGTTGACATTTCACATGACAGGTTAGTAATGCGATTTAGCAGGATAAAGGACAGCCGCAGGCTGGCCAACCAGACAACCAGACAATCAGCCCAACAGCCAAACGGGCCAACCAGAGAATCAGCCAAAGCAGCTGCAATGCCAACGAGTCAGCCAGTCAGCCAGGCAGCTCTCATGACTTCGTGGTCTCTCCGGCTGTGTCAGTGCACATTCAGTGCGAGTAGTGCAACATAATCGCAAAACATTCGCCTTTGCTCCGGCTTGTTGTTGTCGTTGCCGTTCACGTTGCCGTTGCCGGTCGCCGGTCGCCGGTGTCGATGTCGTTGTTGCTGCTGTTGTCGGTGTCGATGTCCATGGCAACCGCACCAAATGGTTTTGTGAAGAGAAAGTTAATTAAAATAATGAGTTTTCGTGCAAATGTTACGAGCTGTGCACCATTCGTTGTGTTGATGAATGTCTGGCCTGTCAAATAAGGCAGACGTCCACCAACGAACCAGCCCGGCTGGATGCAGCTCCAATCCAATCCGATCCAAGCTAAGCCCAGCCGAGCCGAACAGAGCAGAGCAGACAGCCTGTTGTCTTATGCATGCACATTCAAATATTCTCATAATATATTATATAATATACGTAATAATGCACTTTTAATTAAATGCAGCACTCGTTCGCTCGCCTCGTACGCCAGCAATTAAATCGACATTTCAAATGTTTGCCATTTGACCGTTCATCCAATTTGCATATTTGCCTAGTTTGCGTTTTGGGCTTTGTGTTTTGGGGCCTCATCACTGCGGCGGCCAGTGGGCATTAGTAATAAGCAAATTGATTTCAAATTGTCAGCATTACGTGGCGGGCAAATTAGATTTTGTGTGCTTCACTTATCAATATTAGATAAGTGGATGATTAGGTTTGGAGACGACATTTTAATTGTAGCTCGCATAATTGCTGGCATTTTAAATAATAGAACTTGAGGCACGTGTGTTGGGAATAATTTGATATTCCTATACATTTTATAGAATGTTCAACAATTAATGAATTACATATGCTTGTTTAAAGTGAAGAGAATAGTATGTAATCAGTTGGGATCAGTTGGGTTTGGCTCAATTGTGACGTTTATATTTGACTTGTGTTATAGAGAGGCTAACAACTTTTCTTTCATTTTGGAGATTACAGCTTTAAAAGTTTAATTACAGAATTTCTAAAAGGATCGCATTCTGCAAGTTATATTCTTATACTCATTTACGATGTAAAATGAGTATATTGGTTTTGTGCAATGCTCGTCTTACTGTTCGTGTTTCTATCTGTATGAATACAAGCCATTGTAGTCGGAAACGTAAAGTTTAGAATGCATAGGCGTAAAGATAGTTGTCTTGCCTTCCTCCATTGATTTACCTAAAATTATATATACCTATCTTGCCCTTGATGGCGTGACATAACATAACGTCCAATGGCTTGGAGCTACAGCTTGAACGAGGGCAGTTAAGTAACAACATTCAACAGTTATTAGATCGTGAATGAGTATGATTCAGTTAGTAACACCCGATTGTAATATTCTTACTTGTTTTTCTTTTTTATTTATTCATACACTAGGAGAGGTCATAGAAAGCATTTAAAATGCATCGCCCTTGATTAAATTAATTAGAATGCCCAATTCTCTAAGCTTTCGCCAATTTACGTTTCGCTTACAATAACTTACAGGTATACTATTGACCTAATTAAATCTACATAAAATAGCTGTTGAACCAGTTTATTGGTCAGTCGAATGTAAAGGCTCGAAACGTTCATAATTATGCAGCATTAAATTGGTAAAGGTAAGATTAAAATTTATTTAAAAAAGGGAAAAGGGAAATTAGATGATAAGCAAATATCAGAGAGCTACGATCATATGAGATTCCCCTTTGAGAGTAACGAGTTCAAGCCAATTTAATAAAACATTTGCATAAGATTATACATAAGAATTAATTAAAATGATGATTATAGAAAAATTATGTCTGAATTGTCTGATCAGCACACATATCTCCAATATATGTATTCGAGTGACGTTCATATGTATGTATATTCGGGCTATCGAAATGATAGTTTATAGAATCAACAGGCTTTTAGGGGTTAAATCAATGTGAATTTTGTGCCACATTTATGAACCCTTAAAACAGCTTCATAATTTTTAACAGCTGACCATTTATACTGATAACAGCATCTGCTCGATGTCTTATATTATTATAAGTGTTAAGTATTAATTTGCAATATATGTTTGATAACTTATTCAATATCCAGTTGAGGGAAACTCACCAATCAATTTTTTATGTCAAGTTCCTTCCTCGTCGTGCATCATTAAATCAGTGTAGTTTTAGCTAGGAACCATTTGTTGGACTTATTTCGTCATTCAGTTTGCCGAATAGGCAGATTTTAAGTTTGAGCCAAATGTTTATGAATTGTACCACTGTGCTGACATGTGCAGCTGTCAAAATTTGCAACAGAGAGCACCGTTTGTTGCCAAAACATAAACATGTCAACTGTGAGAGAGGTTAACTGAGAGCGGACACGCACCAGCGAGAGGATGACAGACCGAGAGAGGGATTCACACACTCCGCGAGAGCCATGTAGAGAGCAGGAGAGAGAGAGAGAGCGAGCGAACGAGCGAACGAGTGAGAGCCTTTTAAACTAAAACACTACACGGTACTACTACTCTAAGGGTGAAGGGTGTCTAACAAGGATGAGAGAGGAAGAGGCTGAGAGGGATGGAGGATGGATGGGAGACGATGGCTGGCGGCGGGCTACGCGACTTTTCTCCTGCTTGCGCGCGCCTTTTACACATCCAAGTCTAACACTTTCAATGGCCAAATCTTAGCTCCATGCCCACATGGCACCCACAGGGCCAGCAGCCCTTAAAGTAGCCGCCTCCAGCCTGCCGCGAACCAAATCAAATCTAATGCCACTGAGATGCGACGTGGGCTCAGCACCTGGACGCGAACGCGACGACAACACTGGCAACGTGGCGGCGATGATGGTAACAATAATAGCAAGAACAGGTCCAGTGCGTCGCCCTAACATGGCCGGCGTCCCAGCCCTGCCGACGACGACGACAACAACAACGACGTGCGACAGGCGACAGACGTCAGGCACCAGGAATTTTCTAATTTCGCGACAGGTTCGATTTTGCTGAGAGCAGTGGAAGTTGTATTTATTTATTTTCACAGTGGTTCACAAATACTGTTTTATCTTTTCGGAAAATTAACGCGCTTGCTTATTTACATATTCGCTGCAGTTGATTAGAAAAATTTAGAAAAATAGCTGCGTGTGAGTTTTTTTTAATGCGGTGCCACAACAAAAAATTGGCTGACTGTTCACTCGCGTCGCGTCGCGTTTGTCAAAGAGCAGAGAAGCGAGCGACAAAAGCCAAAATCTCGCATCTCACAGCGAACCAACACCAAACCGGGGGCACACACAGCAAAACAGGCAGCCAGCCAGCCACACAAGGACCAAACGTTGCCGCCATCGAACGTACCAAAGGCAGCAGCAATAGCAGCAGCGGCAGCAGCAGTGCCAACAGCAGCAACAACAACAGTGGGGCAATTGCAAAAACAGAAAGGAGAAAAAAAAAACAGAAAAAACTGAAAAAAGTGAAGTGAGCATCAAAGCGCACGGGCTAGAATAGTTTTCAACCCGACCAGTTTCAGCCACCCAAACGGCCCACCAGCATCGCTTGAGTATCATGTACCATGCGATGCACGGCCCAACCCCCCAAATAACCCCTCGACGGTGTCTCTTCAATTGCTGCTGCGTCTAAAAACCGAAAACAATAAAAAGCTCCAATTGGAGCTTCGGCCATAGCGACGTATGTGAATGCACTACAAATCGAATGTGTGCAAAGCAATGAGAACATAATTCTTCTATATGGAATAGAAAATATATTAAAATCTAGGCAAATGTAAAATAGTTGATATTACTGAAAGACAAAGCCACACGTTGCTGAGACTATAATTTCTTATTTTTTATTCTTTTTTGCTTAAAAATGAAATGAATTAAATTTTAATGTGCAATTTCATTTTTCAAGAAAACTCACAAAAATTTTAAAATAATTTAAATAATAATCAAAATGCGATTCATTCTCATGATTATTAATGTACGAGATAAAATACTAATACTAAATTTGATATAAAATTAAAATTGGAAAGAAATGAAAATCTGATAAATATGAATATAAATTTGCAGTTAATGTAGAGTAAAGAAATCACAGCAGATGTTATATATAATTTATTTATTATTTATATATTTATTTTTAAAATTAAATATTAAACTACTTTATTTCACATATCAATATTAAAAAAAGCTTACAAATTATTTACAAAGAATTTCAGGGCATGTGGCGATGCATATTATTTTTATTGATTTTAAACTTAAGCCTAAGCTAACATCTCATCGATGCATGTTTGTTTAGCCAGGTCATATGCCCTATAGGAATTTTGTCTAAAGCCAAACGAAAAAATGCCAAAGCACGCGTTGACACTTTGCGCTCAACACTCACACGCACACACGCATAGAGCTGGCAGGATACAGTTTTGCTCTCCTGTACTCTTGCACTCTGGAGAGTACGCTCGGGGCCATTGGCAACGTGTGTCCTGCAGCCCGGAGCACCAGCAGCAGCAGCAGCAGCAGCTGGAGCTAAAGCTGTAGATGGAGCTAAGGCTGAAGTCAGCATGCTGTCATTGTAAACAAAGGATATGGCGACGCTCTCAGGAATGTTAAGGGAGAAGCAGATGCTCTCTGGATGCTGAACGGCGCTCACTGCGCAACGCTCCCCGCTACACAGGCCAAAGCTGATGCTGGAGCTTTCGCGAATGTGCGCAACAAGGAAAGCTGTCGCCATGGACGTCAGAGCCTATCGATTTTTGTGCTGCCAATGCGCATGCAACAGAGAGCGAGCTGCATTTTGACAGCTGTCAACGCGTCAGCGATGACACTTTTGGGGCCCAAAGACCGGCAGCGCGGCAAACTGACAGGCGGGAAGGCAGACAGGCAGGCGCAAGCAGGCAGGTAGTAAACAAATTGAAACGCAAAATGCAAGCGACCAAGTGAACGACACGCGTTCATTTATCAAGTGTCCATCGGGCGGGCTCATCAGCTGATAAGCCGGCGCCCGAGCTTGGATCGCGCCATGGCAATTAAACAATGTCACAAAATATTTAGCTGGCAAATAAATGTCACATCGGACAGCAACAACGTCGCCCTGGATGAGCTAAATAACATGGAAATTAATGACCAGCCAACTCAATGCGTACATATGTATGTACAATACATCAGCTCAACTCAGCTTGCCATCAGGCCAACCGGCTCGGCATCGAGCTGTGTATGAGAATTTGATAATTTAATTAGAGTGCCAGCCGGCCAGATGGTTGACCAATTGCTTGTAAGAATGCGTTTCGGCCCACCCAACTAAGCGAGGGGCAGCACCTTCCATTCCATGGCCCATAACACGCACACGGCCAAGAGGACTTGGCTGGCAGGCGTTACAAAAGGAATTTTCATAATTAAGCAATTACCCATTTTCGTATTCTCGCATTTGGTCCTCGCTGCTAGTGTGTGGGCGTTGCGGTCACTTAGCTGACCAGCTCTCCATTTATTCTCATTTCACAAATGTCATAACTGGGTTATGTCTGGGTCGGCCCCAGCGAGATCGGCTGGCTACGCTACGCTACGCAACGCAACGCAACGCATTTCCTAACGAAGATGAATTGGTTTTTTATTCAAATTTAATTTATGCTAGGCCAAAAAAATATAAACAGCACCACGCTTAGAGCAGCACAGCCCACACGCAGCAACCAAACCCAGGGCAGCCCAGCCCATCTCAGCCTGACGTCGACCAGGCCAGAAAAGGCCACGCTGTTCTTGTCGCTATAGATATTTCCATGTTTGGGCCCATTAAAATCGCCAAAAACAATTGAGACACGTGATTTTAGTGGCATTCACTCGCCCCCTCCCTCTCTCTCTCTCTCTCTCTCTATCTATCTATCTCTTTCTTAATATGCGTGTCAGCCACTCATAAGACAAGCTGGCCTTTGGGCCAAGTGCCAGGCTGATGTCAACTAAATATCATCACCTGGCCGGCCGGGCCTACGAGCTGATGGCATTGCTCTGATAACTGTCATTGGCGACATGGCGCTTTCTGGTTATTTGTTAGGTGCAAAAAAAATTATATCTGCCGTCTGTTCGAGCAGCGCGAATTCATCATAACAAACTACACATTCATATCTGTATACTGATTATGATCTACAAGCATGTAAGGAGTGGGTGTTCCGGCCAAATACTTGATAGCTCAATTCCATTTAATAGGTGGCGTGACATACGCAATGCGGACCGACCCATCGAGCTACACTTGAGCGGATATTTATTAAATTACATGAACTCGTTTAATTTGTTAACGAAAATAGAACGATTGATTAGCTGGTGAGTATAAATTTTTAAATAAAATGTATTTTAGACACTTTCCAAACACTCTTTATTCATGATTAGCTTGAGTAAAAACAATTAAACTTGTTATTAAAATAAATACAATTCTTTAATTAATAAATAAACAATTTTGTTTGTAATAAAAATAACATATTATTGCATATGAATTAAATGTTAATAAGCTTCAAATGGCTGACCTACTAAATTATTTCACTCTTATTCAAATTTAGTGCTTTACTTAAATTATTTAAAATATTTTAGTAAAAAAACCTTGCTTCAAACCAATTTATCTTACTCTAGCTTCACAAACGTATTAGCATAAAAACAAAACTTACCTTGAAGTTAATTAACGATCAAAACTTCTAAAAGCTACCTTATTCTTGCGTCGAAGCATTTTTTGAATTCGGAAAATATCCATTTATTCATAATAATTAATAATTATTACATATATCTTAAATTTCCGCGCTATAAACTACAGATTTCATAGAGACTTCTACTTGAGTATAGAAATTTGTGTAGACAACGTTTGTATGAATGATTAAGAAAAAATTATACAATTATACATTATACATTGAAACCATTTGTTCCATATTAATTTAGATTATATAAATTCCATGTTTTGATTTAAAATTTTTGCTGACACTCCATTTGTCAACTCATTTAAATAATTGAATAAATAAATGAATAAAAAACAATGATTATGAATAATTTCCTGTCAAATATAATAAACATAAACGTTAATAATTTGGAGTTAAATAAAAAAAAAAATGCAAAATTTTAGCTCAATTAAATAATTGATTTATTGAATATTTGTATCCAAATTTCAATTCACGTTAACGCTTAAAGAGGTTTTTAATTTATTAAGTTTATTTCTCGATTCCAGCTGTTTCACTATATAGCGTTACTTGATGCTCTCGAAAGTAATAATACATTCTCGTAGATTAATGTATAAGTCTACAGCTCTGCTATAATAATGACAATTTCTTATTATGTAAGTGACGCTTCGCGGCAAACATATCAGAATCAATTCCCACGCCAAATGCCTGACTAATCTCGCATTAAGTAGTCGACAGCTAACCATCTTGTTGCTGTTCCTGCACCTACACCTGCACCTGAGCCATCTAAATGATGGGCAGATCGGTGACACGTCAGCCAATAATTACCGACTAAACAATCACTGCATTCATGTGGCGCTGTTGTCGTCATTGACATAATGCGACAATGCTAATGCGACAACGTCATAGGCACGTACATACCTACATACATACATATGCATACATATGTATATAGAGCGGTTGGAGATAGCTGCCAGATAGCTAGATATCAAAGGGTACCACGCTCCCCACCCTCTCCGTACAGATTGTCTAAAACGCTCGCATTGTATAAATAGCTGCGCTGCCAAGATAACAAAATTACTGCGTACTAAACATTTTGTTCAGATATTCTGATAAAAATGTGTGGTGGCGGTGGAAGAGCGTATACGGTTTCAGAATAGTACAACAACTGAGATTTACGAGCCCGAAGCTAGAGCTAGAGCCGGAGCCGGAGTCGGTGCCGTGACCGGGGCCGGGGCCGGTGCCAGTACTAGTGCCGGCCGCAAATCTGTCACCGGACTGAGCCGCACGGCAAACACGAAAATATTTGAGTTGCTTCAGTTTCAGTTTCAGTTTTTCAATGCACATATTTGCCTAGTGCCAGCACAGTAGCGATAAAATGTTAACTCGACGATTAGCGACGTTGCCAGACAATTGTTTATGGTGGTCCGAGTGCTCGAACTCTAACCAAAAGGAAAAAGCAGCGAGCAACTGGAAACTGGCAACGGGCAACGGGCAACGAACAAAGTTGGCGATGCAGTGGGCAAACAATTGCAGTCTCTTTTGGATTTCGGTCTGATAAGATTGCTGGCAAGCTGAAGACGTGCTCTGATAGCCTTTGGCAGCGACCGAAATTCATAAATTACAAATCATTACGGCAACGGCGACATGAACGACGCCATGGACGACAAACAGTCGGTTTGGTTCGTTTCAGTTTGGGATTCCACACAGCCGGCGGCATCATCAACTGGTGCCTCGATGGTGGTGCCTCATAATGCAAGCCAATTTTTGACATGTACATGAATTAGATTTTAAAAAAACTCGTCCGCTTGCAATTGCAGTCCTGGCCGCGAGGAGCCACAAGCTGGCGGCAACCTGCCGGTAAATGAGTTTGCTTGTAAAACTTGCGATGAAACGCAGCAGATAAGCGGACTCTGAGATAGAAAGAGCTCTGGCTAAGAAGGAGATTGGCGTTTGGGCAAGGGAAAGCAGGGCCAGAGGGACACTGCCCAAAGGGGAAGCCATAAAAAGGGTAGTATAACGATTAATTTTTTCCACGTTGACATTTTAGCTTAATTGCACTTCAATAATCCCGAAAAAAGCTAAAGCAAAAAGCAAAAATGCGTAAAAGGGCATGAAAAGCGGCAGCCGCGGCAAAGACTACGAGGCACATACAATTTTAATCCCACGGATATTTGCTGCATAAGCACTACAGCACACAAAAGACTAAATGGGAGAGAGAGATATATAGATAGAGTGAGAGAAAGAGAGAGCTAAAAAAAACAAGTAAGAACGTTGCAGTTAGGCGCCACTAACTGCGATATACTTTGTTCCCATAGGTGCATCTTATTTATTTAATAAACATTTAATTAACGAAATATTTCGGCAATTAGAAAACGTACATGGCAAGCAACAAACGTTTTTCCTACACATACATACAGATTTACACATGTACACACTATACGAGTATACACAATTTTCTAAGTATACATACAAAAGTTTGCATGCCAGAATATTCTACGAATTGTGACTGAATTGGGAATTTTTCGATCGTTATTTTAGTTTTGTCAAAAGGCGCTCTAGCAATGCATTACAATGTCTTATTTGGTTTTAGTTAATGAAGTGCAGGTCAGGGCAGTGGCGCTGGTGGTAAGCACTATGCAAGCTATACTTAGGTGCGTGGGTTCGAATCCCGCAGAAACCTTTTTTTCAAAAATTATTTATTTTTTATTTTTTTATATTTGTATATTTATTATAAAATGCTTGCTGCCAATTGATGATAATTTATAAACATACGCATATGAATTTTGTTGTTTTGTCAGTTTTTCTATGCATGCATATATGTATTTATGTGTAAGTGTATACACATCCAAAAGTGTATACATATTGCAAGAATTGCGATTGTATTGTTTTGTTTCGTCACAAGCTGCTGATCAGCTGGTCAGCTGATCAGCTGTGAATTGATTTAGGTTTAGCTAACGATTACATGTTGTTTTCAAAAGACCTAGGTTCGAATCCCGATGGAAACTTTTTATTTATTAATCAAAAACTTATCAATTTTATTTTTTTAAATTTATTAATATTATTAAATTTATGTTAAAATGCTTTTTGCCATCTTAGCAATTGCTACTAAGCTATTATATGCATGAATTATGCAGTTGGCCACAACAAACTTCTTTGCCGATTTGCCACGCCCCCAGTGGGCGTAGACGCATAATTTTTTGCCAGTTCTTAGAAAAGGCCGAGGCTAACATGACTGCAAAATTTGGTTGCTTACATTCCAAAAATGCGAAAATTACAGGGTATTTTTCGATATGCCACGCCCCCAAAGAGGCTGAAAAATTATTTTTGGGGCATCGATAGAGGAGAACATTAGTAACTCAACCATCCAATTTTCAAGCTTCTAGCTCTAAAACTGTAGAAGATATAAACTTTTGCGGTTTGCCACGCCCCCTGTGGGCGTAGATATATCTACCATAGCTTATTAGTCTTGGGTTGTCAACCCGAGTATACATGCAAAATTTCAAGTCTCTAGTGTCAATAGTGTTCAAAATATAGCACAATTTGAAAAATCACTATATATTCAGGTCCGATTTGCCACGCCCCAATGGGCGTAGACATATAACTTTTTGATCGATCTTCTTAGAATCATAACATTAACTCACATGCAAATTTCAGCGTTCTAGCTTTAACGGTGTAGAAGATACGTATTTCCCGATTTGCCACGCCCCAGGGCGTAATATATCCGCCATAGCTTTTGACTTGGGTTGTCACCGAGATACATTTCAAATGCAACTCTCTAGCTCACACTATTGATAACTACTATGGGGAAGATTCCCACGCCCCAGTGGGCGGATCGGGAAAATTTTACACTTATTGGACATATTGAGTTATGTTAAAATTTCAGTTCTAGCTCTATAGCGCCGAAAATGCGTTCAACAGACGACAGACGGACAGACGGACAGACGACGACGGACAGACGAGGACAGACGACAGACGACGGACAGCAAACGGACATGCACAAAACCAATTACTTTTCCTTGGGAAAGTATAAAAACAGAAACAGAAACCCCGAGCTACATTGTCAGCAGAAACAGCAGCCAACGCACCGCATGGAGCAGCAAGTGGGCCAGCCCACGACTGGACGGACGACAGACAGACAGAGCAACCGACCGACCGACCGACCGACCGACCGACAGACATCCAAATCGACCAACCGACCCCAGAAGCGTCCAAAAGCGGCCTGCTACCAAAGTTGACAAGAAGTAAAATGTCCGACGGACTAATTGGCTTAAACGCTGGCAAAATTTATTTAAGCACATTAGTGGGATTTGGTTTTTGCCATACGCCGTACGCTCTGTGCCCTCATATATGTATGTATGTATGTATGTACTTGAGCAACTGTCCATTCACTCGGCCCGCTCTTGGCTCTTATGCCCTACTCCCGCCTTGCCTTTTTTTTTTTGGCATCTGATCTACTTGGCTTTTGTTAATGTGGAATTGATTGAACCTCTTTGCTGCGGCAACGGCTTATTCAGATGCGTGGGTCATACATACATCCACATGTACAGCAAAAATGTAGGTGAATAGCACAGCCCCATAAGCCATGATCCGACAACAGAACAGTAAAGCTAATAAGCCTACATATTATATCGAATTCTATATTTTATTTATAGTATTTGATATCTTAAATAACATTTGAATTATCTTCATTATTTATATAAAGTTGTATTGCTATTATTATTATTATTATTATTATTATTGTTGTAGATGATGAACGGGAGAAAAAATACAAATTTAATTTTATTCAATTTTATTTAAATATTGTCCGCCAAGACATACAAGCATCAGCCATGATCCTCATTCATCGATACTTGCTGCTACTTTTAGAAATGCCATAAATAAAGATAAGAATATACATATATATATGAATTAATTGCAAACGGTAATTATGCATATTTAACATTTTAATAAATTTTTACTATATATTTATTAATGTAAAATTAATTTTATTGATTTGTAATTTATGATTAGTTAATCATTTTATCTATATATTCAACTTGACTTACAACTTAACTCGCCTACTATTAAAATTACAGCAAAGCATTTCAAAAGCTAATGAAGCTTAATATTTCATATCATAATATTGATATAAAATAAAATAATGAATTATCAGGTAAGGTTGCCTAATGCATACGAGTGTGTTCAATATTAATTATATTATATCAATTATGTTGCTGTTGACTTCAGTTGAGCATTTAATACGCATAAACTTGTATGCGTTCATAGCTATTTTAGTCTAGCCAAATAGTAAATATTTAATTACATATAACACTCGCAGTAATACAAACATTTGACATAAGCAAATCCTGACTAGAGGGAAACTAATAAAATATTTTAAGCAGTTAACAAGATTTTAAGATACACAATACTTCTGAATCAATGCAAATTTTTTGTTGTATTCAATAAAATTCAACATTTATGCCTTCATATCTATTTTGGTCTAGTCAATTAGGCTCATTTATCAAACACAAAGTATAAAACGTGAAATGTAGTAAATTGTCACATTCACTTACTGCGACTAATTCCAATTTTTATTTGACTACCTTTTATTTAATTAGCTTAATGCAAGAGAGGCACACGATTTGCCCACTAATTAAGCAAATAAATAATTGAGTGGGTCGATGGAAAAGTGCAAAGTGAAAACGTATCCAACAGATGGATACACAGCTGCCATCGAATCGCATAAATATTTAATGGAGCTAAAGCGCAACCATTTTACATATTAAATTTGAAATGCGTAAATGCTACAGACTGTATCCAATAGATGTGTCCTGCTCCCAGAATGCCTGCGGCTCATGTAAGCCCCAAGCAGACAAAGGCGAATTGTAGATTTTGATCTATTGCCTAGGCTAAATACAGTAAAGCCCCCGCACAAATAAATCCAATTTTAGATGACAGCAACACAAACGAAAATGAAATCGAAATCGAAATCCAAATCGGAATCGTCGCATCGCTACAAAAGAAATTAAAAACAGCAACAAATTTCTCACGCTGCCTGCTCAACTTTTATTTTTCTCTACTTGTACTATGTGTCAGTGTGTGTGTGTGTGTGTGTGTGTGTATCTGTATCTCGACCCCGAAATGACTTTCACCGTGCCATATCCCTGTTCGTACGAGTGTGTGTGTGTGTGAGAGTGTGTGTATACAATTCACACCCTCAAAAATAGAAATTATCTTGGTGCATTTACGCAAGTTTTAATGCTATTAGTTCCATCTTAAAATCCCAGCCCCGTCCACATCTACTTCTACTTCTCCGTCTCTATGTCTGTCTCTATCTCTGCCACTGTCCCCTTCTGCATCTCCTCTAGCCATTGCCTGACATTTGAAGTGAACCAAATTGTCTGTTTCTATGGCTGGCTGTGTGTCCTTTGCTTTTGCCTTTGCCCTTGCCTTTTATTTCCATTCTATTTTCTATACACTTCCATTTCTATATTGTTGCAGCCTTATATATATATATATACATACATATATACATATATATTGTACGCGTCGCGTTGCACTCAACGTAGATGCTCTGGACGCAATTTTGTTGGTAATAAATCACCTAAAGTCGACATTAAATCTTTCTCTTTTCTTCTTTTTCTTTTTCTTTTATTTTCTGTTTTCCTGCCACTCTCCTGCGTTTGCTTTCATTTCGTTGCTCTTTCTTCGCACTGACTTTCACACGAGCCGGCGACAATCCGGGCACATTGCACATGTCTTTAGATTGCTGAGGAGGTCTGAGGGTCTGAGGGACTGGGTAGGGTACGCTAAGTTGTATCCATCCAGGACGATCTATTGATATTATGTAAATCTGTAAAAATAAACACATTTCCACAGCTTAGGGTGAATTTGAAATTGAAACAGTCGCGGTCGGGGCCTGCCAGCGAAAATTATCAATTTCAATAGGCCACATTCACATTCAGTTGGACAAGCCAAGCAGAAAATGTTGAATTTCCGCAGGCAGTCAGTACAGTGGCAATAGCAACAACAAATGGCAAACGGCAGCACATTAACACTTTACAAACAATGGCCAAAGTGGCATCCATCAAATGCAGCAGCCAGCAGCCAGCAGCCAGCAGCCAACTGCCATCAGGCAGCCACCCCACATGATCCATGGAGCCGCATCGAGGCAAGCCGGGAGAAGGCGAGTCGAGTCGAGTCGAGCTACTGCCACTGGCCTTGCTTCTGGCTGTCACAGATCTGTCAGAGAAGCGAGACTGTGAACAATCGCAGGAAGTTCAAACAACAACAAAAATAACAACATCAACAACAACAGGCTGGCTGGCTCAGCAGCTCCTTGGCCCCGGACGCGAACCCGGACCGGGATTCAGCCCCGGCATTTGAATTAAAGTGCCAGCAACAAAAACAACAAACAATTTCGCGCTTGAAAGGCTAAATAAAAGAGGCAGCAAACAGAACATGCGTTAAACTAATAATTGTCAGAAAAGTCAAAGTCAATTTCGATTTTTTGTTCGCAAATGTAGCAGCTGAGAATAAGCCGAGTGTGGCAAGGGGTAAAGACATATAAATATGCAGGATAATCGTATATGGGTAAACCTGACTTGTCTCCCGATGATGATGATGACGATGACGATGACGACTGACGACGAGTTACGCGGCTCAATGTCAGGCTAAGACCACCACCACCGTCACCACCATCACCATCACCATCACCATCGGAGGCAAACAGGCTGAATTGGGATTGCATTGTCAACTGTTTTGTTATTAGTAATTCGCATACGTAACCGAGTCCTTTTGGCCAAGCCGCCCCTTGCCAGCGATCTCAATCAAATGTCGCACATTGTGTTTGTTGTGCATTTGACATTCATGCGCTCGGCTGCTCGGCTTGTCTGTCAACAATTAGCACGCTATTCATCACGGTGTTGACTTTTTGGGTGCCGGTAAGAAGGGTCAGCGCACACATATTCGTATCAGCTGCACCATCCGTATCCGCATACGCATACGCATCCGCTATCCGCATCTGCGCCCTTCCTATATGTGATCATCTGTCAGTTGACGGATGATGCGGTTTTCTTAGCTCAAATCCCATGTAATGCCAAATGGCCTCATAAAAGGATTATAAACAAATGAAAGACTGTGTTACGCCCAATCTTGCCCTATGCAAAACTGAAGAATAAGTGGATTCCATTTTCATTCCAATAACATAATCATTCATTCGTCACAGTTCGCTTTAATAGAATAAACTATGAGCTATGCAACTAACTTCAAATATAGTTTTTAAGTCGGGTCGTAATTTACAAGGCAAATCTAAAACTTTCTTGACTCGACTTACAGCAAATTATGCAGATTAATAACTTGATCTGGACTTGATTCGTTTCAGGCCATAAAAGAAGCATTCGTTGGGTATTATAATGGGAACCAAGGTCGATGAACATTTGACTTTCATATTTACCAATAACCAAATTTTTGTTCGAAAATATACAAATAAAAAATTATAAATTCAGCATTTTAGTTTCGAAAATCTAAAACGAATTGGAAATAAGTGTGGTAAAATAAAACAATTAAATAAAATATGACAACAATTTGCTGAGTAAATTATTATAAATATTATAAGAGAATTTATTTAAGAAATAAAATTATTTATAAATTCTAGGTTTATATAAGATATAAAAAAAATATAAATAAAAAATATTATTTTGAAAAACTTAATAGCTTATAAAATGAATACAATCTCGGAAATTGTTTTATTAGTTTATCAAAAAATATTAAAAATAAAATATAATTTTGCTGATCAAGATATACTTAGCTTATATATAAGATTCATGAATCAAAATGTATTTTTATTTAATTGGCTTGAAATATTATTTATCAATTGATATGCTTCAAGCAAATTTTACAATAAATATTAAATATTATTTCGATTTGCAATTCATTTATTTTTCATACAGAAATTCAAGCTTTATCGATCATAAAAGAAACCAATAAGAAACTATATTAACTCCATTTAATTTTCTTTATATATTAAGCATCTATAATTATCTTGGACTAGACATGCATTATAGTAGTAATACGATACAGTTTATTAAGAGTCTAAACACACACGGCTACACAGTTTTTACAAAAGAATTAAAATACTAGCTGCTAAAAACTTAAAGCGTATGCGACTTTGATATATAAAGATGCGTCAGCGCACTAAAATAGCTTAGAAAAGATTTTAGTATTTGTTATTTTGTTTCTCAAAGGTTGCGACTAGCTGCGTATTTTAATTTTGTTGAGATTAATTTAACAAAATACCAAATATTCAGGGAGCAAAAAAAATGTTAAGCACTTCAACTTAGTTTCGGAAATTTGCAGCTTCATTTAAATTTTTGATTGGCCTTCCAAAAAGAAAAAAAACAAAATAAAAAAAAAGCTGCGCTGAGCTCGTTTACCGATCCGCTGGCTG
Organism: Drosophila koepferae; assembly: GCA_030914345.1. Lineage (NCBI taxonomy): Eukaryota > Metazoa > Arthropoda > Insecta > Diptera > Drosophilidae > Drosophila > Drosophila koepferae. Next base: position 10,739,297 of record JAUESR010000197.1, on the reverse strand, counting down.
CGACGGCTGCCTAATGAGCAAATGGCGTTCACTGATCGCTTTAAATTAATCTTTTTTTAATTTCTCGGCATTACCGATTAGATGCTGTCGAAGCTAAAGTTCAGCACAGTTCAGCCGGCCAGTAATGTAATTAATATGCAAATTATAAGTCGAAGCTTGCGAGACACATTCACATTTTGTAGGTCCCCCAAGACAAAAGCCACTCCGACGACTGGAAGCTAAATGAAGATGAACCTAATCCACAGACAGCCAGTTCGCACATGTGAATAGTTAATCAGCCCAGAGTCACAGAAAGAGTTCGCTAAACAACAACGCTCAGGTAGCTGCTCCTCACTTATGCACATCATTTGATTTAGCCACCTCGTCCGATATTTATTTATGAGCACTTGGCTTTGATTTTAGCTGGCGCAGCGCAGCACATAAATTTCCCATTGTGGCTGGCATCGATATCTTTAGCCACATTACCACGCACGGCCCCTAATGGCTCATGGGCGGGCAATGCATGCGCCATCGCCGCCATCGAAGCCGTAAATACCCGTTTGCCTGATGGCTGCACTTTTTGGCATGTCTGCAGGGCCGAACTCAAACCGACAACTCCACAATTTCTGCTAATGAAAATGAAGTTCGTTGCTGCTATGAGTGTGTGAATTTATGTCCGGGCAATAGGTGAAGCCTCAGTGTAACTAGAATATGCATGGAATGTATGATCTCTTGGGGCATTGCGAGTGACTGCAAATCAAGTTGTAATTGTGCATAATTTATTCTAAAATTATGAATATTTAACATGCCTTTATCTGTAATGTGATCCCTAAACATAGAGAGCTGCAACATTAATGGATTACATTTTAAATAATCTTGTTGTAAAGTAAATATATTTATTTTGACTAATTTAATAGTAAATAAGATGAAACTTTGAGCTTACAGAAATTGACTTTTGAATATTACTAAAAACTAAAATAAATAGTTTACTCATTAAAGTTCTTGAGAAAATATGCTATTAGTTAATTGCTTATAATCCACTCTCATTGAATTAAATCTCATTCGACTTGTCTACTAACAATCATGTCAATTGTCTAATTGCATTATATATTATTCCATATCAATTAATTTAAATAATTGTCAATACTTTGGCCCGTATTAATTATTTATTTTACTTGCTGAACAATTAATATTCCACTTTGGAATTGCCATCAATAATGATATTTTAATTTGACTATACTATGTTGTGCCAGTGGTTTTCGAAACAAACTCACATTTATTTATGCCCATTCAGATTGGACCAGATCCCGCCCATGTGTTTCTTTACAAACAATATTATGTTTGGGTCAGTAGATTGCGATTTATAGTGCCGAGCGGTTTGTTGATTTTTCTTTAAACCAAAAGCTGTCAGTTTTGTATGCGCATACTTTTCATGAAAATTGTTTTTCAAATAAATTTTCCACCCACATGAAACACACACAGCGCCATACATCTTACTAACAGAACGAAGTCTTCTCTCGGCTGCCCAGCCACGAGCAACTATCGAAAGATGGCAAACGATTTCAATAGATTTCCTCTTGCTCTGGCTCTTACTCTGGCTCTTGCTCTTGGATTGGATCGGCCAGTGCCAGTCGCTGATCTGTTTGTTTATTTAGACATAATGCGCGAATAGTTTCACTCACTGACTAGTTGGGGCCTCGGTCTGGACGAATTGACGGACTGTTATTGCATTGCCGCAGGCAGAAGAGTGCTTTGATCTTTTACCAGAGTGTGAAAATTGTATGCGAGGACGTATTTGTATCTGCTTCTGCTTCTGCTTCTGTTTCTGTTTCTGTATTTGTATATGTAATTGTGCGCGTGTGATTAATCAAATGTTTATCAAGTGTGGGCAGAGGGGTGGGTCACGACCTGCGAGCCATAGCCGGAGCCATAGCCAGAGTCTGAGCCGAAAATGGAAACAAAATATAATTAAATATTTATAAAAATGTACAGTAACAATAAGGCGTACACTTGTCGGCGTCAACTGTCACAATGTGACATTTCCCACATCAACGAACGAAGCCAAGCCGGTTCAGCTCGCCCGAGCAGCAGCGTCCTACAACAATTTAACATTAATTCGCAGTCAAATAATGCTGCATTTTTTATGCGCAAATGTCGTCGTTGTCAAGTGCCAGCAGCAGTGAAGCAGAGCCAAGTCGCAGGATGTGGATGGGCTGGATGTGTTGGATGTTTGGCTCTGATGGAAAAGGGATGCAAACAACCAGTCAGGAGGTCAAACTTCGCCCCTCCACCTGTCCTCTGCCCAGCCTCAGTGATCGCTTGGGTGGGAAGTTGAGGGCTCTGACATACAAAATGGCACTCTAACGGATGTATTAACGCCCCACGCATTCGATGTACTTTTTAAATAAGTAAGCAAACGAGAAACTCGTCGCTTGCACTCAACTTTCTTGCTTGCTGCTGGTGGTTGCTGGCTATGTGTTTGTGGTGCTGGTCTGCTGGCGGTGTGCGTTGCTCATCCAACCAGGCAGCCACCATGCGAGCGCGGCGTTGGCGTCTCTCGCTTGCAAAATGTCAAATGTCAGAATTTGACATGCGTGTGACATATCAGTGGCAGCTTTTACATTAATCAAACTCCCTTATTCTTCATCAGCCTGCTGAGGCATCACCGCACCACCGATACCAAACGGCGATGATGACGGCGACGACGACGGCGATGGCAACGATGCTACTCAATTGACACATTGAATTAGGGACACGACGCCTTCTGCTCTCTTATGTGTGTGTGTGTGTGTGCGTATATACAAACCGTGTCCACTCATTTATTCAATTGTGAATGGGTCGCAAATAGTTCTCATTGCCATTCGCTATGCATTTCATACTTTTAATCTAATCATGTGAAACTCTATTTTGGGACTGCGGTTTTTTGCTGCTATTCCAATATGCTATTCCTGAGAACTTCTAGATTAAATCCATCTAGAATTAAGGGATAAATTGAAAATTTGCTATGACTAAAAAGAAGAAATATCATAGAAATAAAAATATATAATAATAAAATATATGTAAATTAAATTTATTATAAGTTAAATGAAGGAGGAAAATAGACTCAAGGGTTTAAATTGTAGTAGATGCTAAACTTTATATATATATATACAAAAATAAAATCATATATACTACAAAAATATATTTAACTTAAATGGTTTATAATTTAATAGCTTGAGAGAAACAGCCCACATTGCAATGCATTGTTGAACTCTAATAATTTATTTAGAGAGTTTTAAATATTATTGACAGAAATTGTTCGAGTAAAATGTTCATAAATTTAGAAGATCACAATATAATCTAGCTGATGCCTTGACAAGAAAAAAGCTTATAGAATCTATTTAATATTCACATAAATATGTTTTTCAATAGCTAAATATATCAAATTATTTTATTTAGATATAAATATTCAGTATTTAGCAGGGCAAAAAAGCATTGCTTAAGCTACTGAAATCACCAAAAGATCACTTCGCAAGAAGATCAGCCAAAGCCCATCTCAATGATGTGTCAATTATATGTGCAGAGAAAGCGGGCTTCCAGCAATTTACTTCAGCCCGGACAGTCAAATGTTTTGTTTTAAGTACATTAATTGCTCATCGTTTTGTATTCATCAAGCGCAGTGCTGGAGGAGGAAGATATTTCTTATTTATAATCTTCTTTTAAATTACTGTCAATGTGCGAGGCATCATCAGAGATCATCAACAGAGACCATCACCATCATATATTTGCACGATCGAGCAGAGTATTTTGAATCCAATTTATATTCTCTGGCCCGCATGCGCTGTCAGCGTTGTTGGTCCAATAGAACTACTTAATCCTGCAGCCGTGGAAAGGCATGCGAGTGAATGCGAGCCATTTGGCTAAATGAAAATGTCAAATCATTTGTCAAACGTTTAATTAGCTATGCGCTGCTGTGCGTGAGCGTGAGCGTAAGCCAAGGCTCATTCGCTTTACGCGTAGCCATGGGGAGCAGCAGCTCCAAGGGCATCGTGGGCGCCACTAATAGGTAGGGGTCGATCGCGCAACCTAGGCGGTCGCCTGAAGGTCTGCTCTGAATGCCAAACGCACGATCCATCTTGAACTCGTCAATTCGTCTGAGATGGCGGCTCTGCGTAACGAAATGGCGAGCACAGTGGAATGCGTGTCGAAATCACATCACCAAAATTTCCAAATCTAATCGCGCGCATGCGTGAAAAACCGCAGGAGGCGTTCGCTACACACATCGCCAGTTAATTGTGGGCCTTCGCCATAAATAAAAAATCAAAATCAAACTCAAAATCAACTAAGCCCCACATACACATCAAAAGCATAATATTTCTATTTTGTTAGGCTACTTGGCTTTTCAGGCATGCCACGACCAATAGACATAAATCATGGGTCAGTTTGGTGTGCGGCAAATGTTCAAATGATGCTCGGAAACATGTAGAACATGACGTGGGACAACAACCAAATCATATACATTTCGTGCCTCTGGCACAGACACAGCCACAGCCACAGCCACAGCCCCAGTCACTGGCAAATCAACATCAGCAACATCATCTTAATCAGAGAGTCGTCCGTCGTCTTCGTCGTCGTCGTCGTCGTCAGGTTGCGTTCTTCAGCATCGCAGTTGAGTTACGATGAAATTGAAAACACTTTTAATGCGCCTTGATTTATTATCAATTCTTTTAGGCAGTGAAGTGTGGCTGCGGTTTTGCCTCACTGTGTTGGCCACAAGTGCTGTGAATCAACAGAAAATAATTGTGAAGGATTTTTCAAAAGAAAATCGAGCAGTTTTTAGTGTTCCTGGAGCAAACGATGCAGCACGCAAAACATTATGCCTGTCATCGTGAGACGCTCAATGCGCGATCATCTCATACGAATTGTAAATTTTGACATATTCATTTCGACTAGAGGACCAAAACGACAACATTGAAAGGTGTTACATGTCGTGCCCGTGCTAGCTGTCATGACATGCATTTATGCAGGAATTACATATGATAGGGATGATGATGATGCAAATGATGATGATGATGATGATGATGATGATGATGATGATGATGTTCATCATCGATGAATTGATATCGAGATCGACCTGTGTCATTGGCCATTCGGGGCTAATTTGCTATGCCCAGGCGGCCGCTATCAAAATATTGTTAAACATTTGTCTGACTTGTCTCCGGGCGCTGTTTGCCTTAACCAAATATCAAAATAAATAATTTAAGAGCGGAAATATTTAGTTTATTGCAAGTGATCAAGTGATCCCTGCCAGAGCCAGAGTCAGCGCCAGAGTCAGCGCCAGCGATCAGGTGCAGCGGACAGCTGGCAGTGTCTGCAGTTGGAAATTATAAAACAATTCAGCTGAAATGCGCTTTGGCGGGTGCATTTAATTATAATAATTTTAGAATTCTTCTCTCTGCTCTTTTGCATTTAATTATCATGAAAATTGCAGGCCACTGGATAAAGTTTATTCCACCACATCATGGCCATCTGAACGGACTCGTTCCGGGCCTCACAGATCCTAACCGTGGCTACACCTTTTAAAATGTCGCTGTTTGTTACCAACTCACTCCACGGGGCGCATTTTGCGTTCAACTGCACCTAAGACTCAAGCTCCCAGCTCCAACTCCAGCGACTGAGTCTGATGCTGAGACGGTTATGTTTAAGGTCCGCCCGTTTGGCTGGTAAACCAAATTGCTTGGCTTATAATTTCATGCATTTTACATGGATTTCTTAAGATTGAAATTGCATTAAGCAAGAGCACTGGGCAACAAATTTCAGATTGTACACACAATTGTACGAAATTAAATATAATAACGAGTTTCAAAGGCGTGATTAAAGCAACAGAATTAAATAAATTAAGAATGTTTAAGTCTTAGAAATATTATAATAATAATTATAGCTTATGGTGAGCAGAAATTATATATTGGCATCAACTAACTCTAGTAACTTCATGCACTGAAATTTTAGTCTGTTTCGCCATTAGAAACTGAAATCAATTCAGCATGTAGCGCAGTGTTTAATGCATGACATTTGATCATATCAGCGCCAACACAGCAAATTCTTGGGAAAACTGATTTGTAACTTGGCACACAAAACATATGCGCAATCATATCGCATACAGCATCCATACAGACAGAGCCACAGCAGCAGCAGCAACAGCATCGAATGCAATCGCCAACGCCCGCCTCTGCCGTCAACCCGCTTGCCACGCCTATAAGCATCGGGTCGCCGCAATAAACTTAATACGAAAACTTTTCAATTTAACAAACGCCAAGAACGCACGCTGAGCGACGCAGTGGTAACTAAAACCAAGTGGCCATGTTAGCCATGTTAGCGATGTTAGCCATGTTAGCTGTGGGCCAGTAGCCGGCCATGGCAGATGAGCTACTGGTGGTCAGATGGTGGCCAGCCAACTGAATGCCAAATGCCGAATACCGAATACCGAATGCCAAATGCCTGTCCGGCTGATAAATCACAAATGCATTGGAGCGCGTATCAATGAGAGGCGAAGTTAAGTGTGGCCGAGACGAGGGCAACAGAGTGGCGGCGTACCCCGCTTGGGCCTCCCAGCATTGGGGGCTACTGTTTTTGCTTCGGCTAGTAATTATTTTAGCGCTCTTGCGCGAAATTTAAAATTCATTTCATAACTCAATGTAATGGCCCCGGCGACCGCAAATGCGCAGCTACAATGACTGATGGGCCAATAAACTAAACGATTTTATGTAGTTGACTCTCGACGTGCGACAAGCCAAAGTAATGAAAAATAATTAGAAATGTGTTTAAATGCCGTTCAGTGAAAGATCTCGCATAGCGAAACCAGTCACCAGGCATGCCCAGCCCCCATGACCAGGCTCTTAAAGTTTTGCGAAACGGCATTAGCTGCTAATTGCCTGTTGGATGCAATGCCTAATGGAAATTGTTTGGCAAATCAGCAAATGGATGCACTTGCCGCTATCCGATATGAGTGTGAATGCAAATCAAATAGTTAACAAAGTAATCAACGGCTCGTATCAGCTTGGCTACAGCTAAACTATACTTTGTCTGTCTAAAGGTTATCATATTTAACAGCCAACTGGCTGTTAGAGCTTAAGCTATGTGCGAGATAAACGACGAGGAAGCATTATTTTGTATGCATCACATACGTATATACATATATAACTAAGTAAGAGTGTTTTAGTCGCTTGGTGCTCAAGTAGGAGACTTTTCCATTTAGCTGTAGTTTCAATCATATATGTATATATACTTCATTTATATTTCTCTCAACTTATTGAATAACTTTGATGTTTCTTTGCCTACATTTTAAAGTTTATCAATAGAAATAGATACGACAATGTGGTTTACTATAGAAGAACTTTTACATCCCACATGGAGTCAACTCTTTTAGTCCTAAGCGTAATTTTTAGCGATATTCTTGTGTTTATCTCAATTTTCATTTATGAGAATTGGAAATTTATATTTACAATTTACTTAAAATTACGTCTTCAAGTTTTGTGGCTTCCGAAATCGATGAATTCACATTGACAGATGAAAGCATCGATCGAATAAGCATAGAATTTCGAAAACTGAAGAATATATATTTTATGTCTATCAAATCAACTTTGGTTTATTACAAAAGCATTGCAAAGTATAGTTTATATATAAATGCTAATAAATTTAATTGAAAGAATTGAAAATAAAAATTTATAAAAAATATATATATTTTATTTATTTATTGTACTTAAAAATTGGGGGAACTCATTTGCTGGCTTGTACATAATATTTTATCATTATGTTATTATATAAAATACAAAATATTTTAAATTCAATTAAAAGAGAGTTTAAATTTGGAATGTTAACTTGTTTACTTATTTAGATTTCATCTGTTTAAAGTTGGAATGAACTTAAACAATTTCCGTACCACTTAAATGTTTTATATTACAAATTTGACATGAGTAATAATGGCATTAAAAATGAGAAAGATCGATAAATATGTTATTTAGATAGCTTGAAGCATCAGAGATTTGCTCTACATTCCATTGCGTTACCTACTTCCAGTCAATTGATCAACATTTGAGACAATATGTAAAATATTTATGGCTAAGCGCAACAAATCGACAACAAAACAGAATTCGCCGACACAGAGCTATTAGAGCTAATGCCAAAAAGCATTTGATCGAAGTGGAATAAAAGAGATCATTATAATGGAATTCGGCATTTGTAGAGACTCACACATAGAGGAGTAGTCGATGTTGTGTGGTACAAAATACATCTATAAAAATCAATTACAATACGATTTCTCCTTTGATAACGACAAGCGAGAGGCCAAAGTTGGTAATTGAATATTTGTATATGCAGTGAACAGCGAGAAATAAGAGTCAGAGTACTCGTACTCATACTCGTACTCATACTCGTATTCGTATTCGTACTCGCACTCGTGCTCCCATCTACATTTGTGTCGAGCAATTGTGCTCAGATTTTCGATACAGAATCTGCATATTCATGCTGTAGACATGATCACAAAGGCTCTAAAAGCACCGCCACTGACACGCTGTCTGTCGCCGTTGCCATCACACAGCTCCGCTCTGGGATTGGTGGAACCGAGCAGAGTGCTCCCTGGCACTCGAGCTTCGGCTGACAAAAGTTACATCAAACCAACTAATTGAGTGGCGAGCACAATGAGCCCTAGAGCGCTCAGCTCTCTGGGATCAACGCAGTGCCGGCAGGCCGCCTTTAATGTGTGCATATGACGCTTTTATGGACAGCCGGCACACACTCAGAGCTCTATGGGCAACGTATCTGTGGCTCAAATCAATCTTATCACAGGCACTAGGCACAAACGAAACAACACAACGGCAACAACATGCCAAACGTTTTCGATTTCGGGTAAATATCTGCCTGAGTATGCCTCTGTGTGTCTGTGTGTGTGTATGTGTCTGAATGGTTCTAAACAATTCAACCGCATATACATTGCTGGCTGTCACCTAAGCTATTAACCTGATTTTCTAGATTTTCAATCAAGTCAGAAACGAAAAAAGACAAAACACGCACACAAAAAGGAGAATGAATGCCCACAAAGCCGTCAGAAAGAGCCGCAGAGACGTGGAGCTTCGTGCCGCCATATCTACATACAACAGCAACAACAGCAATAGCAACAGCAACAGCAAACTACAAAGGCACATAATCCGGTATTGTTTCTTACGGATCGTCGTTCGTACGCTGGCTCATTCGTTTGGCTGGATATGCTGGCTTAGAACGAACAGACAGCCAGACATACAGGCTGGTGGACAGACATCAGCGCACAGGCTGGCATTATTATAAAGTCAAATTTTGTTTCGTTTAAATGCGATCTTTACGCTGAAAGCGTGTGTCCCTTTTTCCCAAAAACCTTCAGCCAAGGCGAAACAGAATGAGCAATCCAATCCATTGCTGCGCCAAGTGCCAGATAGACAGAGAGAGAGGGAGAGAGAGAGGAATAGAGAGAAAAAAAGGAAAAAAACAAAACAAAAATTGAAAATCCCGAAAACAAAAAGGCATTTTTTGATTGAAATCAATTTAAATTGTTTTCTAGAAAAGCCGCTGGGACAGACCAATTCGACAAAAGGCTAAACGGCTAAACGGTAACGGGGCAGCTCGCATGATTTCTCACAAAGTGTATCCATCAGATACATTTGCGTGTCCGCATGTGGAGGTCTACAGATACAGCTACAGCTACAGCTATAGCCACAGCCACAGGTACAGGTACACAACACCAACAACTGCAAGATGCAAGCTGGAGATCAACCCGCTCCTCTCGAACAAATATAGTCGTGCATGTGTCCAAACTGTTGGCAGCTATTTAGATGGATTAACATAAATCGAAGTGCCTGAAAATCAATGTGAGAACATAAGTTGGGATTTATTTCAAGTGCGTAGGAGTTGTCGCTGCGTCAAGGGCTTGCTTTCCATACGATTCTTCCCCTGACTTTTGATTTTATGTTTTTGGTTTACAAATATAAATCATTTACATCTGCAATGCTAAAGCAGGGAAATTTGTCTCAACATTTCTCAAAATGAAAGTTTAAAAATGCATGGCTTTGATTTTATTTTAATAATTAAATTACTCAGATTAGTTAAAAGTTGCAAGTTAAAAAGAAAAATTTTAGAAAATACAAAATTGTTGTAAATTCGTTTGAACTGTAATAAATGAAGGAAAATTCGGAAGCTGTAGATGTAGATCTTATGGTTTCTTTTCTGGACGCGTACATTGGGCGCGACAATTACGTTTTGTTTGACCTGCAAAGGCAAGATTTTGTGTTTAAGATTTTAAATTATATTTGTACTCATATTCTTAGCATATGTGTATAATAAAGATAGTATTCTCACTTCTAGAGTTATTTGTAGCATCTCCCTCAACACTTGACCCTCACAATAGTCGCAGGACTTTTACTCCGATTTAAAATATAAACATTGCATTAAGTTTTATATAAAATTCAGAAATATTTATCTAGATTTCTGACTGGTTTAATTGCCACTTTAGTGCATATCCGACATTTATTATTATATTTAAATATACAAATATAAATTGCTGATTGGGAAATCAGGCACGTGAGTGCATAAATGTTATGTTTGTCAATTATCATTTTATGTAGTTTGTTTTGATTATGCCATAAAATTGTGTGTGTTTCTCTTGTATTAATATATATGATGTGAAAAGTAAACGAGAAATGTTATTTAAAACTGACTTAATTAATATTGTGATTCACATTTGAAATCTATTAGGCGAGTTCATCTATACATATATGTTGACAAATTTGTGAAGGGCCGAGTTGACGCGCACCTTTTACACTGATATATCATCAGCATCAGCATCAGCTTCAGCATCAAATTAAATTAAATTTCTTGTAACGCGTTAATCTGCCATAAAAGATGACCAGCACAAAGTGTAATAACAATGGATATGAGTTTTGACCATATACGATGCGTCCGGGGCTGTCTTTTGATGACCATAACTCAAACGATTTGTATCTGTTTTGAGAAGTGCTGCCATTAGAATGCCAATTTGAAAGCTTTCAGTGGAAGCAGTCCATAAAACGCGCATAAATGTCACCATGACTCAGATTGGATGGGCAGGCCACACACACACACACACACCCAGCCATACACAAAATAACACACCCTTGGTCTTGAGTAGTGGGCATCAACTTTCCGGCTGCGTATGGCGGAAACTCAACTTAAATAGCAATTAAAACTATAACTATTAAGTGGTGGGGCTTCCGAGGTATCTCGGCGAACGGAAACAAGGCGTAATGGGGCTTGTAAGACAAGAGAAGCCAAACAAATGACAAAGCAAACAATGGCCAAATGAACTTTTAACCTGCAGAACGGCCACGTTCGTTCTACAGGTGCAGGGATCGGCATTGGGATCAGAGCGAGTCGACCCAAGCCATAAACTGACAACATTTTGGACAAGTGTCAGGGCGTGTGATTTATGCGCGCGCTTACCAAGAACTCGAGCAACTTCGACGCATGCGCAGCGACCTGCAGGTCAGCGGACAGCGGACAGCGGACAGCGGATAGCGGGCAATGGGCAGCGGGCAATGGACAGTGGACATCCGACATGGTAAAAATGTTAATCGCTTTAATCTCTCAAGTGCGCCGAAAACATGCGACGATATCCGAGTCCGAGTCCGAGTCGGAGACAAGGCAACGCTTCCGTCACATTCCCTGCTCTGACATTGCGCAATTCTTGTTCTGCTTTTTTTTTTATTTTCGTTTGTCTTTGCTGGACATGTGTGCATCAATTGTGGACATGGCAGCAAGGGCAGCCGGCAGGAACAGCAGGTTATCATCCAGTGGCATTATTGAACATGCCGCCGCCTCAACACCGAAAATTTTGCCCATTTCAAAGATATCGAAATGCATTTAGTGAACAGCTGTGTTTTTCTTTTATTTGTATTTCAATTTTGGGTATACATACATACTTAAGTATTTATCATATTACGCTCTCAACATGCAGTTAACGCTCGCTCGGCTTACGGAGGGGGGGAACCCATAACTTATCTCTGGGGCTATGCTTAAAATATTAATGATCTATGAATCGATTGAGTTGGGGCATGGGGCATCAGAGTGATCGCAGCAACACTTAAAATCAAAGCACACATTGTGGGGGGAATTGTGTATTAAAATTCTGAGCAGCTATAGAAGAAAACGATATGCTGACGCGACCCTGCTGAAAAACTCAAGCCAAGTGGCAAGAGTTATGGATGTATGGGCTGGCTGGCTGTCTGGATGGCTCCTCGCCACCAATGCAACCAGCATTGCGTGTGTGATTTCACTAACTGATTTAGATGCAAATCAAATCAAGAGCGAGCCCCGGAAAAATGCCTGAAAAATTGGTTAGTGATAGCTGCCGAAACGAACTATGAATGTTGCATTCAATCGCTTATGGATTTCAAATTTAAATTTAAGACCTTACACATTGAGTATTTTAATGTGGCCACAAACGAAATTCAGCCGACCAACCGAGAGACAGACAGACAGACCGGCCGACTAGTCGTCTAGCCAACCAGAATGAACGACGTGCTGTGCTACGATCCAAACTCTCATGACAGAATCGGAGTTCTAATCGGATTCGAATTTGAATCGTAGCTGACCTCACCGACGACCCCTTTTGTGTGGTATTTATGGAGACAGTCCCAACCCGAGCCAGAGCTCGAGTCAGACACCCAGATACTCATCTGAATTGTGTATGAGACTATCAACGGACACATTTATTTCATGTTTATGTTGATATTTTCAAGTTTGATAAAAAAAAAGCGAAGAAAACATATTCGTTTCATTTCATATATATGTAAATGTGACGCAATTCCCGCTCCGCCTCAAAGTCAGCTCATCATCGTCGCTCATCAGCAAACCAATTATCATCAGCGAAGCAGTTAGTAGGCGCTGTTCAATAAGGCAGCACAGCTTTAAATGCCATTTATGCATTTTATTGACATTTTCGAGCCGCATTTTATCTTTGTGGTACACCGATATGTTGGTACGTCCGTCCAGGTACGGCAGGCGTGGCGCTTTGGAGACTCGGCTAGAGCTCCGTTTAAATCATGATGACAGTTGCATGATAGCCAGATAAAAATAGCTTGCAGCTTTTGGATGATAAGTGGGTACAGATGCATTCGACCGATAAGCCATGACTAAGGAGCATCTCTCTACAGTTTGTCTAGCATCTCGGCAAGCACATAGAAAGTTGCTGTTGCTGTTGCTGTGATTGTGGTTGTGGTTGTTGCCGAACAACATTGGTCTAATGAGCTGTGGTTTATGGGGTCACCCAACGATTCTGCAACTATTAAATTAAAGAAAGAGTTCAGGTCTTCACGATGATCTTAATTGGTTGGCTGATGTATGAGTATAGCTTGATTTTCAGATTAATAAAATTAACGAAAAATATCATAAAATAACAAGTCTTTCATACTTTAACTTAGAATTATCAATTATTAAAAGTTTGACTTTAATTAAAAATAAATAATTCATTTATTTGCTTATTAAGAGTTGAGGCCAATGACCTTTTCGTCATGGACCGATGAAACACAAAAGTAAATTTAACTTGCAAGAAACATAACATAAACATGAGGGAGAAAATACAATAAAAAATAATAAATCAACATTAATAATTAATAATGAATATTAAAATGGCATGCGCTTTCAGTTGCGATTCATTTGTTATTTAAATTCAGTTTTAAGATCAAGTTTAATAATGATTATTAGCAATGTCTTTCTTGGGTTTGTTTAATATTTATGTAAAATAAAATAAAAAATAAAACTTTCGTGATTTTCTCAATATATTACATATTTTGGAAACTAAATTTTTCATTCACTTAAAAATGTTTTGAATGAACATAATGATCGTAATCGTTTATTCGATATTTATTTCTTAAATACTCTCGTAAACTGAATACTTCAAAATTTAAAAATATTTCCTTATACTCATGTATATATGATCCTCACATTCAGATTTCACGAGAAAGATAAGTCTTCAAGTGTCACTTTAATGTTTATTTTATGCAGTCAAAAAAATATAGTTTTTAAAAAGTCTTTTGATTTAGGTTAATTAAAGTCTGAATAACTTCATTATAAAAGTAGATTTTCATAAAAATATATACAAATTATTATACATATGTATTTATGAATAATTTATGAATTAAATATTTTATTACGGCGGATTGAGCTTGAGATAAAACTAAAGAAAAGTGTTCATAGACAATCTACAATTAAGTCCGACACTCCCAATGAATACTATTTAAAAATCGACGGAAGACCGCAATAAATAGTTTAGATAAGCTTCTCCGACAACATCTACATATAATGGTTATGCATTTCTAGCTAGTAGAGTCAACTGTTTTGCAATTTTGCTTCTGATGCCTCAGCTGAGGGCAGGGCGCGTCGGATTATTGGAGCGACGAATAAAAGGAATTTATTTAAATCGAAAATACGCAAATGCATTAATGTTATTTAATTTGTGTGAGTGTGTGTGTGTGTTTTTTTTTTTTTATTATTTCCTCATAATTAAAAAAAAGAGAAACCAAAAAGCAGCGCGAAATGAGGAGACACGCGGAATAAAATATAAAAAAAAAGGACGTCGCGCACTATTCAAATTAAAAATCGAACGTAAATGCGGCGCACAGCAGGAAGCGCGATTTTAAGAGAGAGGTCTACAATAATAAGGCTGGACTCCGATTCCTGGCGACCCCGGCCAGACGACCAACAAGCGAGTGTTGTTGTTGCAGTCCAGTCCAGTCCAAATCTTTAAAGCTGAGGATGTGGCCATATGATAATTTAAGGCTGCATAACGTCATGCTGTTGCTCCATTGCCATTTATACAAAATGAGCAACAGTCTTGGCCAAGAGCAGCCAAGGGGCCAAGCGGCCAAAGGGTTAAGGGATAGCGGATGGGAGATGGGGGATAGGGGCCGGCAAACGATCGAGAGGCTCGCGTGTTGGCCTTATGAGTGACTGCTGCCTGCTGTGGGCCGCCAACTGTGCCGTGCATCCTCCTTTGATGTGGAGGACCCATGGTGGGGCCGGCGATCGGCCAGAACCGAGCTCACCCTGCGCTTTGATACGATAAAAAATTAAGGCGATAATGGAATTGAAGCAAATGAGCTGGGCAACATTTGTTCGCTGGCTCGCTGTGCATCGCCACTGACACTGACTCTGGAACTGGCACTGGCACTGGCACTGGCACTGGGTAAACTATGCAGCTGTGCGACAAGCAAAAATTGGACAAGCAACACGCAATTTATGTCAATGTGCGCTCCCAGCGCCGGCCCACACGGAAAATGTGCTGTAATTAATAAAAATAAATAAACTATGGGCATAAGAAAAAAACACACACACATAAACGGCAAAATATAAATGAAGAGAAAAGTCTCTAAGAAAACTCTCGACATGTCGCTGAATGTTCAATTTACAAGCCACCTACGTTGCGGTGACAAACGCCCGGCCATAAAAATTAAAGAAAAATCAAATCGTATATTATGCGACAGCGAGCCGAGGCCGCTGCTGAGGCCGCGGAGACCCGACTCCAAACTCTAGGCTCCAACTACATACACACATACAAAGGCGGAGTCGGAATAATGTTGCCCCGGCTAACAACTTCATTTCGTGCGACACTCATAAGGCATAAATTTGCTAGACTTAAGCCTAATTTATGCAGCGCTTCGGGCCGAAGGGTCGCCAATGGCCGTTGGCCAAGGTGACAAGGCACAGCAACAAGTACGAGTATTTTGTCGCCTCGACGTCACTGTTGGCAGCGGCAACGACAACGGCATCGGCTTCGGCGTCGGCGTCGGTGTCGGCGATGCCAATGCCGACTGTATCTGCATTCACAATTAAACAATTTCCACTAAATCTCGTTACTTCCTTGGCAATTTGTTACGCGCGCCAGCAAAGTTATGTGACGCTGTGCCATAAATTCATGCGCCAACCGAGCCCAAACTCTGAACAGCCGGTCAGGCTCGTCAGCCGGCTGGCCAACAGCAGCAGCAGCAGCAGCAGCAGTAGTCAGTAGTCAGTAGTCCAGTAGTAGTAGCTTTTGTTGTTGTTGTTGTTGTTGTGCAATCTTTGCAAGGGGCACTTAAATCGACGAATTTATGTAGCCAGCCTGTGCCTGTGCCTGCGCCTGCGCAGCCATCGAGCTGCTGCCTCTCGGACAATACTGAATCTCGCTCCTGCACCATGAGCGCACTCTAAGTCGACAGAAGGTTTGCACAGCAAGCGCATATAAACTGCGATTAGGCGACAGTCGGCGCACGGATTGCACCTGGGTCAGGGTCTGGCACTGATTCCAGCCCAGAAGACGACGCTCTCCGCCTGGTTACTCTGGCTCTGGCTCTGACTCTGACACTGACCCAATGCCCGAGGCTGAGGCTGTGCCCAAAACTTAGCCATGGACTGCATTATAGTTTATGCCAATAGATCAAGTGCTACATTTATAATGCAGCTCGATCTACTAAGTCATACAACGCTAATTAAATCAGAATTTTGAAGAAATTAAAAAATTAAAATAAATAAATAAATCCGGAAAGACATTCCTATATGAATAGACAATGGACAATGTTGAGATGTTAGGTAGAATTTATGAATACTAATTGAAGATTGAATATTTATTTAAATACCTGTTTTCTTTATTTCACAGTATAAGCATTAGTTAAAAAATATTTTATTAATAATTAATCATTTATTGTTTTACTTTTGAAATTATTTATAAGCACTAAATTTAAATTAAAATTATTGAAATTAAAATTTATTTAATTCTCACTAATTATAATTTATTTTTCTGTTACTTTTATTTATTTTTTAACTGTAAAAATTTTATGAATTAAATTAAATTTAAAATTTAACTAAAAAATCTCAGACAAAACTAAAATACTTTAGCTTAGAATTGATGAAAAAAAAACCCTTAAACTTGAACTGTTGCTAAATTTATAAATTTAGTTTAAGGCTTACCAAACGAATATCAAATCAGATTGTTATATATGTACATATTTATAGCAAGCTCGTGTCGGGAGTGCCCGACTATTAGACACGCTGAATTCCTACTGCCTCCATATATAGCTTACTCTTATAATCATATACTATATACATATATGAATATCGATCAGTTGAAACAAACTTGATCTGCGCGTTCTACAAGGCATCCGCAACAAAATTGTAAGAATGTAGCTCTAACACGCTGTTGTACAGACGAACAGGGCTAAATGTACATACATATATACTTTGTGCCATAATTATTATTAATAATATATAAATAGAAACATTATACCCTGAGTGCCCAGTATTAATGGATTTATTTTACTTACTTAATTTATTATACATATTCAATTTATTTGTACTTAAAATGAGTTTTAGGAGTGGACGAGAGCAACACTCATTGAACTTTTGCAATGAAATGTTGCAAATCCCAAATTATACTTGTCAACAAAAATAATTTAAAGCACTTTCAGGTTGGATTGTTGTGAAAACCTGAAGCGATTCTCAATCGGCATGTCAAATGTTTGACTTTTTAATAAATTAAATCAAATAAATTTCATCAAATTTGGTTTGTTAAATTTATTTACCAGACAATTTTATGGTTAAATACAAATTGTCATCTCTCATATATTTTATAGCTTTCAAGCTTATATTTGCATTTGCTTTGTAATCATTCCAATGCATTTCGCATCTTATTAAATGGCAACAAATTTTGCAACAATTCGAAAATGGAAGCTAAGGGGTTTTCTACGCTGCGCCCATATGTAAAACTGAAAAGTTCCATTCGCAATGTGCGACAGTGCATAAAAATATTTGAAAAATGCAACAACCCCAGCCACGCTGCGGACACTGGCAACACACGCAACAGAAGGCCGTACACACACACACGCACACACACATAGAAAAAGTAAAGGTATCGCAGTAGCCGAGCTGTTATCAAATCCAAGCGTATTTGGAGTATCTTTTGGACGGTTACTGCACTGGCAGTAGCAATAGCAAAAAGTAGGCAATAGGCAGTAGGCACTTCTGGGCGAGGGGGCCTGCTTTTCGATTGGGGCAAAATCTTGCGAAAAATAATTTTAATTTATCACTTCCGGCGGCCATTGTGTCGTCGTTCATTGCGCCGCGCTGCAGCTAGGCCCAGCCCAGCACAGGCCAGGCCAGGCCGAGCGAAGTCGGCTCGAACGATAGCAATCTTTTGCATTTCCTATATGCATGCATGCATGCTACCATTACCATTAGCATTACCATTACCATTATACTATTGCCATTGCCTCCACCATTGCCGTAAAGTGGGCGCAGTTTTGTTTTGTTTGTATTGTTTTTTTTTTTTTTCGGCCTTTTTCAAGCATTTTGTTTGCGTCCATATGCAAATGCAATTTTCTCATTTTGCAGGCAGCAAACTAACGGTGTGCGCGCTCTTTTGAGTTATGCGAGTGGGGGAGCCTAGGCTGCGTGTATGTATGTGTGTGTGTGAATGATTCAACGGGGTTCGGGTCTGGGCCAATGAGCCTTCGCCACGCAACAATGGGCAGACCTGAGCTGAGCTGTCGAGCTACCGCCAACTCGTTGCTGACCCTATTTTTTTGGGGGGTAGTTGAGCCCTGTAAATGGCGTAACATTTTTTGCATGTTTCGAATGCTCCGTCGGGGACCGAGACCGAGACTCTGGCTCTGGTCTGGGCCCTTAACGTTGTCGTCATGTTGCCAGCCGGCAAGACATGAGACATTTGCTGCATTCAACATAACATTGCATTGCATTGCATTGGATTGCCGTTGGCCCAGCTAGCAAGTTAATTTAGACGGCTGCCCCACACAGCAAAAACAGCTGCCTGCCATATTATTATTGTTGTTGTTGTTGATGTTGTTGATGTTGTTGTTGCTGGTCAGTGGCGCAATTAATCATCAGGGCTGGTAAGCATTCGTGTAAGCGCACTTATCGCCAAAACACATCTCAAGTAGTTAATTTTCAAATAGCTTCGGTAACAGGCTGCGTTTTTGTTTTGTTTCGCAGCGTTTCTTGATCTTTCTTTTTTTTTTCTTTTCGTTTTTCATTTTTTTTTTCCTTTTGTTTTGTTTTGCTGGCTATTGATGGACAGCACGCGTTTTATGGCGTTTCTGCATTTGAGTGTTTCGCTAGACAGTTCTTAAAGGCCCACGCCATAGTGCGTATCCAAATGTAGAATTTAAGCTGCTCCGCCTGCTGCAGCCACATAAGTACGTACATACATACTCTTAGCTAATTAGCAGCCCACACGCAGCAGCAGCAGCGCCACCAAGCGGCGTGTAGATGTACTACGCAGTAAAAATAGACAGGCCAACCCCAGCCTCAGCCAGCCAGCCAGCCAGCCAGCTTGCCTGCAGGCAAACACCAGCAACGCAACGAAAGCAACAACAAATACGCTCCCCCACTACTGCTGCATTCATTTCGATTTTGCCTTGGTGGTTGCTCGCTCTCTCTTTCTCTCTCGCTCGCTGAATGGTGTATTCGCTCGCTGGCTTCAAATATGGCGACCATTTTGATTGGCTGGCGGTGCGCGTGGGGCGTGTCTGCTCTGTTGCGCGCCGCGCATGGGAATTGGCGCAACGACACGGCAACGGCGGCGAATGAGCTTTGAATGCAAAATGAATGCAACAAGTGCGCTAAATGAATCGGAGCGCATTCAATCGAACTCGAATCGCCTTGAATGGCATCGAATCACTTTGAATTACCAGCTGTGCTCAATCAAATTGACCCCAGTCAGCAGCTAGCAGCCTCAGTCCCTGAGTTACCCACCAGCCGCTAGCCCCAAGCAGGTCGTACACAATAAAGGCTAAGAGTAAAGTAAACTTAAGTAACCAACAAAACGCAATGCGATATTGCAATTTAGCTGTCAGTTATCTGCTCTCTGGGCCAATTAACTATCGTGTTCTTGTTGCTGTTGCAATTTAGTGCCCCCAAGACTCAACTGAGCCGATGATTTTGCGGTTTTCCCATTGCCCGATTCTCGTACCCCTCACTCTTAAACATACACATGCACTCATGCCTGTACAGTTGTGTGTTGTGCTGCTCGTTCGAGTGTGTGTAAACAGCAATTATCTGATAAATACCCCGGCGCTAAAAAATTGATAAATTGCGCATATAAACGTTACGCTATGATTATGCCACGTTGCGAGTATATGAATGTGGAAGTCGTATCGAAACTGAAATTTCCCCCTGGACTCGAACTCGATCTGGAACTCGAATTATCGGCTATTCCCAAATCAAGTATTGCACGATTTCGAGGAGAACAATATAGCCACGCTATGGGTACATATTGCTCAGCTGTCAATCAAGTCAAGTGACAGCCTCTGCAATGGAAAATGAAAACACAGCTGCAAGTGCTGGAAACCGAAGGCTAGAAGAGACAATACAGACGAGTAATACCAATCGAAATTGAGTAGATTCCTAAGAAATTTCGAATTTGATTACATCTACATTAATAAATGAACAATTTGAAAGTACTATTTGCAAGGGGGAGCTGTCATTCTACAGTATTAGCTGCTGAAATGTTGCACCTTAAATTATCCAATATACTGAAATATATATTCAATATTATAAATATTTTTCCTGTATTTTATATTGTTTTGAGATACTAATATATATCATATTAAATATCATTGAGTACGTTTTGAAAAGTATTGATAAGGATGTGCAATAAAATATAAAATTAGAGTTAATCTTACGTATATTCAATATTTTTTACAATTATTTTCGAAATGTAATTTTTGCAAACTTTGCGTACAATAGCGATGCTACATGCTAATCATTTTCTATAAATCAAATATTAGATACAATTATTGAAAACAATATTTTCTTTGAAAATATGGAAATAAATTAAATTAACTTCGATAAATGAGTAAGTTTTTTACAAACTTTCTTCTTCTTTACTTATTTATTTACACTTATTTTTACATTGTTGCAATTATGACAGAGACCACAATTTGATTTCATATAAAGTTATAAGCTAGTTATAATTAATAGAGAACGTTGAAGCGTATTATTCAAATGACTTATAGCTTCAAAATATATTTTTATTTATTGCAATAAATATAATTAATTGCGATTACGTTTGTTTATTTATTTTATTTGTTTAATAAACAATGTGTAAGTCATAATCAATTATAACTTTGAGCCCATTTTACTAACAAAATAAAATAAATAAATAAGAAATATATATGTATATATAGTTAGGATCTGTTAAATATCATTTAGTTTGATTTTTGTAGTCAATTGTCTCACAGTTATTGAGCCCGCATTTCACGATGCAAATCACGTCTAAACAAATCAAATACTCTTCAATTTTCAGCAGATCGTTTGATAGGTCTATCAATCGAAGGTATGAGTGCACCGAACAATCAATCAATACGCAGCAAATCTATCAAAGTTGTCTCACGCCCTGGACTCCGGAGCTGTGAGCTGTGAGCCTTGAGCCATGAGCCATGAGCTGCGAATGGACTGTTGGCTAATTTGTAGCATTGCTCTGTTTATGTTTGCAACCAGAGACGCACATCGGATATCCACAACTGGAGCCAGAGCACCCATCTGGCAGAGATTAGAAGGCCATGAAACAGCGACGATGATGACGACGACGTCAATGGCAACAGTGCAGGCAGAACTGCGACTGATTTGTTTATTTATATAATTTCAGTCAAGCTCAATTAGAAGCACATACACACACACACTCACACACACACACACACACAGAGTCTGGTTGTGGTATATTTAAACAATTGTGGTTGTGGCTTTGGTCTCGTGGCGTTGTTTGGTTTTGCTGCTTTTCACTTTATTGATTTAAAAAAATGAAAAATTTATGTTTAAACAAAAATGCGCCATGCAGCCGAAAGCTATTGCCGTGGATGAGGACATGGCAGTGGAGGCGGATCTGTGAGAGGGAGGCTGATGTCGGATGTCTGTCCGTGTTCCAGACCCTTGGCTGGCGCTGTGGCCATTGGCGCCACCACTTAAAAACAACATGAGCAAGCAGCAAGCAGCAAGAAGCTTGGCGGACTTCTCGATTGTAAATAAATAAACAAACAGGCGCGTGCATGCAGAACAAATTGGGGCAACAATTTCTAGCTATTTCTTGGCTCTTGATGGGGCATTCTCGCAATGGCATCGCCGGGCACAGCGAGCGCACTGTGATCGTTGCAAAAGCGACGCGGCGGCAAAGCTTTTTGATATGCCACGGAAATAAGTTCACATAATCAAAAATGCATTGCCAAATGCCGGCAATGCGCAACAATACAAATAAATTGCAATCGTTCGTCAACGATGCAAACAAAGGAGTCGCCGCGGCATCAGTGGCGACCGCTGCTGTGCTCAGCAGTTGCAGTTGCTGCTTGCAATTGTTGCACCTTATTTGGGCAACTGGACGACGGCATCAGGACGTGAAAAGCAGAGAAGGAGTCTCATCCAGCCACTGACTGACCACAGTGGTCACCACAGTCCCGTAGAAGCGTCAGACTAGAATGCCTCTTAAAATAATGAATATCACAAAGTAAATATATACGTTTAGAATAATTTTGATATTTTATTATAAATAATAATTTAATTTATCATAGACAATGAATAAATAGAAAACATTGCTTCAGGTCTAAGAGCAAATATAATATAATGAATATAAATTATACTTAATCTAGTTATACGAGTTATCTAATCCCTTTAATTTATTATAATTCATTCTACAGCTCACTCTTTCCCTCGTTCAGCTTTCGCTCTTTCTCTTTATATTAATCGTAATAAATTGATTTTTTTTTTTTTTTTTTTTTATTCTTGTTCTGAATGCGGATATTTTTTGTTTTGCTCAGTTAGTATTACTTAATATAGTAATATTTGAGTTATCTACAATATATATATATAATCCTTTATTCTACAGTTTACTATTTTCTTCACACTCTTTCCCTCGTTCAGTCTTTACTCTTTCTCATTATTAAATCTTAATATTCAATTATTTATACTTGTTTCTTAATGTGTATATTAAATTTGTATAATACTACATATATTATATAAGGAGTCATATGCTATCTTCGGATTTATTTTACTTCCCCCTCGTACTACAAAACTCTCTCTGTCTTCGTCTGTCCCGCGCTCATCTCACAAAATATTTAAATACCCTAAATTTCGAATGCGGATATTCTTAACATTCTTTCGCTATTTTTTTTTTTTTTTCTATTTTATTTTATTTTTTTTTTGTAAATTTCGGAATCAGTGTGCACCGTTGGCTGGGCCTTTTCTGCGAATTTCAACCGCTGAGCCGCTCAGCTCAGCAGCTTAACTCATAAAAGGAGCACTCAACAGGCAAGCATGACGAATGGGCAATGGCAAGCGGCTTTTGGCTTTTGGCCACAAAGTACTAGCCAAACTGCAACAGTGGCTGAGCGACTTGGCCAGATATGCAAATGCAGCGCAAAGAGTGAAATAATGCGCTAAAGGAACCAATGAAAGATGTCCGTTGTCCCCTGTCCCATGTTCGTTGTCCGTTGTCTGTTGTCGTCGCAGTTGTCGCTGCGGATTTGCCTTTGTGCTCGAGCCGCAAAAGTCAATTGTGAGCAGGCGAGTGCCGCCTGCTGTTGGCTGGGATTAGACAGCTCCTGCTGAGCATCTAAAATTTGACTACTACTTTCACTTTAGCCTCTCTGCCTCTCGCCGTTCTCTAAATATTTTGATAGCCCACACCGCCTCCGCAGCCTGTTTATGTGTGACATATAACACAAGTGCCTGCAATGCGTCGACGCTGTGTGGTCCCGCCGTATCTACGGATCCGGACAGCATATGCGCTAGTGAAAGCATTGCGGCCACTTGAGCGAGCCATTAACCTACCGCAGTTTGTATAAACTAAAAATACACACAAATTAATACTAATAAAATGCTGGCAAGGCTGCACAGCATTTCACATCGTTTTGAATTGGAGGCAAACTGTTAGGCGATTTACGACTTCCTCGGCATCCTGCGCTGATTTTCCCGAGCCTTTCCAATAGACAGATAGACATCTTGAGTAGGGTCCGAAGCCTTTCAGTCAAATGCATTGCTTTTAATTGATGTGAAGCCTTGGCTTCGCCCTCAGCAAATTAGTCGCCGAACCGAAGGTCAGAGTCGCCAAATAATTTAGCAACAATCCCCAGCCTCAAACAAAACGAACTCCACTCCACAGCCCTGCGGCTGCGGCAAACAAAGGCCAGTTCAGTGCAGATCAGATTAAGTGCTTATAACATGGACATGACTCCATTGACTAACAGGCAACAGGGAACAGGCAACGGGCAGCAGCAAAGCCAACCGACCAACCAGACACAAACAGCAGCCACGCCAGCCACTACTGGGAGCGACAAAAAGCGCTGCCCAAATAGCCGCCGACACATCGATGATGATGACGACGACGACGACGACGGCGATGATGTTGGTACTCGCAGCACTGTACACTTTTGGCGGCAGCAATTGTTGATGCCCTACACTGAAATGAGCTTATTAGTGCAAAATAATGCCTAGGCTAAATGTAATTAATTTCAAGAAAGTGAGAGAGACAGCGGGCGAGAGAGAGAGAGATAGATAGATGGAGAGAGAGAGAGAGTGTGTGGGAGAATCAATTTCTAGGCTTAAGCATATATCAAGATAAAACAGATGATTTATAAACATTTAATAAATAATTTTAATAATATGTGTGTATTCATATATTTTCAAGACTAAATCATAATTTACAAATCTATTGTAAGGGTTTCATTTAAATGGCAGTTACATAATTATTGAGTAAGAAACGAACAAAAATTGTTCAGAAAATGTTTGAAAATGAATTAGCTGCTGAGCGTTATCAAGAAAATGTTTAATTATTTATTTATAAACTCATTATATTTTGTAGAAAGTTAAGGAGAAACAAATGTTATTATAGCAAAATTATGAAATATATTTATATTGAGTTCACTGTTGATTCCATATAATTATATATAATACATATATATAAATAAAATAATTAATCAAATTAATACGTAACGCATTACCAAGGTCTACGCAACACGGCTGCATCTTTACAGCTTAGCTGAGAGCAACGAAAAAAAAAAAACACACACAAAAATAAAAAAAATAAAACTTAAGCTTGCCTCAATTGGCGGCATTAAACGAGACCAAAACAGAGCCGAGCTGCTTCCAAGTTTAGCCCCAACTGAAGCTGAAGCTGAAGCTCAAGCTCAAGCTTTGTCTCCACATGATGCCAGCCCACTCTGGCACATTTTGGCCATTGTTCTCTGAGCGGCAAGGCAAGGGCAGGCCAGGCAAATACTGGAAGTTGTTGCTTCAGATATGTAGCAAATGCTGTTGTTGCTGTACAAAAATGTCAATATTCTGATTCCACGAAAAGCCAAATGCATCGCTGGCCAACTGATGTCCACGTCGATGTCGACGCAACTATGTGTGTGGATGTGGATATGGATGTGGTTGTGTGTC
The DNA here is from genome assembly GCA_030914345.1 of Drosophila koepferae. Classification (NCBI taxonomy): domain Eukaryota; kingdom Metazoa; phylum Arthropoda; class Insecta; order Diptera; family Drosophilidae; genus Drosophila; species Drosophila koepferae. The sequence continues at coordinate 10,713,860 of JAUESR010000197.1, read as the reverse complement.
TGCGTCCGCTGCTGACCAAAAGTCGCAATTCGCGACATCCACAGTCCATCTCCAGGAGAGAGGCTCAGCTCACTGTTGGATCCTGCGTAATTCAGTTGCAGCGCATTGCAGATGGCAGTTGCAATGCCTCAGAAAAATGGCGAACATCACTCGAGCCAGTCTCAATCTCGCCTGGGCACAAAAGCAAACGTTCCGCCCGACGGCGGCAGATCAAAAAGCTCGCAATGGCTCACAGTTCAATAGGCTTTGTGTCGGGAGTGTAAGAGTAAGAGTAAGTTGGCAAGCGGCTATAATGCGCTTGGATATGCAAAATTGCATTGAAATTTGAATTCAATTCAAAAGGCCGTTGGCCAGTGCGCCGGCTTGCGGCGATGCGGAGCTGTGCGGTGCGGGCTACTCTGTTGGATTGGTCGAGTTGATTGCGCGGCGGTTGCCAATTTGAAAGAAATCAAAAACTCAGCCGCCAAGCTAACCCACATGCTGCTGCTGCTGTTGCCCGACGCTGTTGTTGCCTTTTGCAAATTACGCAACTGGCAAAGATCAGCTCTTGTTTTTGGCCACATTGTTACAAGGCGCAAGGAGTTTACAGCTGCCGCCAGTTGCTCGTTGCCCGTTGCCCGTTGCCCGTTGCCCGTTGCCAATTGCCGGTAGCAACTTTGGCTCTGGATTTGCATGCCAACACCGGCATGCATAGCGCTCTCCGGCAGTGGCAAAAAATGAGCCTCTTAATAGCCGCCGACAGTTACAAAGTGCCTGGCAATTGTGGCAAATGCCAAAGAGCCGTGCTCTCAGCCAGCCAGCCAGCATCAGCCTCAGCCTCAGCCTCAGCCTCAGCCTCAGCCTCAGTCACATGGGCGTGTTGCTCGGGGGCGTCTGTGCCGCTCACATTTGGCTTTCAATTTGCAATTGAGCTGGCTACACCTCTGGGCGTTGCAACAGCATCCGACTTATCTGCCAGCAGCTGCCATCTGTGCGCCAACTTTTGGTGAATTCATAATTGCAGCAAGTACTCAGCAAGTCGTCCATTTCCACATCCAGTTCCAGTTCCAGTGGCAATTGCAATTGCAGTTGCAGTTGCAGTTGCAGTTGGAGCTGCTATAAGAAATGGAAACACCTCTTGCAAAGTATCCCCCATTTGTTATCTATATTCACAACCTATTGAGCTGTAGCTTTCGATAATTGTGATTGTGCTAATTGACAAATGATAATGTCTTAAGGGCGTTTAGCCAAATGGAAAGTCAATTGCATAGCTCAGCAAATCTGCATTAATTGATATTGCCAAACGAAAAAGAAATAAATTATTATAGAAATGAAAATGAAATCAAGTCTAAGTGGGATATATAATATTATAGAAATGTATGTAACTGCTGTATTGGTGATAGCTTAGCTTTTATTATAAGAAGGTGAAATAGAAATCAATTTCAAATTCTTCTCACCCCCTAAACGTAATCAAACTCTTTCAATATATAGGTAAGCGTGGGTACATTACTGATCATATCTTTGTGAGGTTGCATAATCCATATGTAACTCCACTGATCAGATTAGCAGCTCCACCGGATCAGTGTTGGAAGCCACATATCGATTGGGGGGGGGGGAATGAACTAATAACCTATCGAATAAGATCAGCTGTTGAATACCAGAGATAGTAAAGAGATCGAATTAAAGGTGTTAAATTAAATGAGAAACACCTAAATTGTATATTATAAAAATTTATTGTAAATTGAATCTATATATTATATATTATAATTTTCAGGCCATACCATAATTATAATTAATAATAAACAACGGAAGTCAACCTGAATGAAGAATAGGAGTACGAACATTTAATTGTTTGTTCTCTTATTTTAGGTTAGTAACCCCATGTGTAAATTATATTTTTTATAATAAAAAAAAAAAACTCTTATTTTAAGACGAATCAAATTGTGTTATTGCTCCTAGAGAGATCCCCCATATTATATATATGTTTAAATATAATATAATGTTGAGTCCTTAGCCTGTGATATAAACAAGAATTCCAAAGACATACTATGGATACCATGCTACGAGCCTGATTATAGATTGATATAAATAAAAAAACTGAAAATAAGTTTAATTTTAAGTTTGGGATGCAGCATGCATTCTTTTTAAAATAATATGGTTAGAAATACATATTTTCAATTTTAAACTGCAAGTTTAGTTAACCATAGGGAAATACACCTTAACAAATTAAAAAAATATAAACTCGCAAATAAAATTGAGAAATTTAAGAATTACATTGAACCTCTCTAACTAAGATTTGATTTTAGAATATCATCAGAGCGTATGATATTTATCCTCACATATGAATATGCATGATTGAAGCTTAAGAATTTGTTATTCAATAACTAGCTTTGGGATTCCCATTTTCAATGGGTATAAAAAGCTGAAAATTATCAAATTGATATATATTTAATCGCAGTGCTTTTTTAACTTGCTAATAAAAACTAGAAAAATATGTTTATTAATTTGAAAATTTAGCATAAATTAATTATATAAAAGTTAAAGCTTCTTACCACGACTTTTCATGTTAAAAACATATAGGTTAAACAAAGTAACTGTTATGTGACTTATGTTGAATATTAATTAATTATTAGACTAAAGTCAATATTTATGAACCTATTAATACCAAAAGCTATTTATGCTTGAATTCTATTTTAATTTAACCTTTCCATCTGTTCATAAGTAATTTAATATGAATTCATACAAATACTTACATATATTAGTAATTTGTATATATTTATATTTACATTTCAAGCTATATAGGTCCCAAGATTTTCAGACATCCTGCCTTTGAGTAACTTCAATGCGGCTAACATCCGATTCATTTAATGATTCGAGCATTGGGAAAACTTATATGAGAAGGATAGAAGCTGAGAGCTGATAGAGGGCACTTAATACCGCTGTCACGGCTGTGACGGCAAGGGTTTTGCACCATGGCATATTCAGCTGAAGCTAACGCAATTGAGCCATGTATTTATTGGTTGGCGCATTAATAGAATAGATACCCCTTTCGGCTTACTTGGCTAAGAGAGATGATGGCCGAGGTGGGTGGCACTGGAAATGGAAGTGGCAAACAAACAAATCTTGGCTGTCACTGGGCCTGAGTTGCGGCATTCAATTGTGAAATGAATGCGGATCTCCCACGGCAGTTGGCTACGTGTTTCAGGATATGAAACATATCTCCGGTTAGCAGGCAGGACATTTCCTGTGCCAGTCGGTATCCATATATATACACACACACACACACACACACACAGCTGTCATAAATCGCATGTATGCGTCGCTGTTGGGATTTTGCGGCAGGATATTGCCAAAAGGATGCGTTGCCATTACCTCCGCCTCAGTGGCCGTTCATCCGTATAATGCTTTGATGGGCATTTGAATGTAGGCGCATGTCATTCGGCTCGGACAAAAGCCTTGAGTGCCAGCCGACTCGAGCCTCTCCCAGCCATCCGCATCGATGGCGAACATTTCAATTGAGTGCCCAATGAGACACCTGACACTTAAGCGCCAGCAACTGGATGAAGGCGTTCGCCTGACAAATGAGACAAAGTGACACAAGTCAATCAAAGCGTCCAAAATGCGCGTCACTTATAAATTCCATTGCTGCTGCCGTTGTTGCAGCAGCTTCCAACCAATTTACTGCCCATGCCCACCAAAAAAAGGAAAGAAAACACAAAATGCCCAACGACCTGGCCCCTTGGGGCAGAAATATATTTAAATCAATTCCGTCAGCACGCAGAACAGCGAGCAGCGAGCAGCGAGCAGCCCGGCTAAAGTCTACCCAATGTGATGGACGCATTTAAAATGTCAATACGCATTGACTTCAGGCTCGGACGACGATGGATTCCATGAGGCGGACAATGTGGCTATGCCCGAGACTGACTCTAACTCCGAGACAGCAACTGAGATAGCGACTGCGGCGCGTAAGCTTGAAGTCATTCAAGTGGCGGAGACAATGAATCCTGTCAAATCAAGGCAGCAACAAAGGCAACGTAAGGCGTGCGAGAAATGAAACATGAAATGGAAAGCGGAGAACAGGAGACTAACGGACAGGCGGACAGGCGAAGAGGCGAAGAGGCGAGCAGGCGAACAGGCGTAAAGGGCAAAGGCAATGCTCGGGCAACCACTCGCGATGCCCAAATCCATTAGAGTTAAATAAATTTTGTTTTTGAATTCAATTTACGTGTTGCGAGTTAACTAGACAGAAATACCATTTGGCTCCAGAGCGGGTAGCTTGAGAAATTACCAATTCAAGAACTTTCGAAATCGTATATAAACGGGAAGAAAAATCAAGCTAAAGATTGACCTACTCAACGTGAATATTTTCTATTGAATATTTTACTTCATTTATAGTAGCTACGCCTTATAACTGTTCATTTTCCCAAAATATGTGTTCTGAATGAGTTTTAAAAATTATTCAAAAATATATTTAATTAAATATATTTTTGAAATACCTAAAAGCTAACAAGTAACATTAAACTGAAAATATTTCATAAAATTCAAAAATTCGAAAACTTAATAAAAAATTTTGTTATATAGCATACTTATATGTATGCAAGATACGAACTGGATTTCCGATTGAACTAAATTATAAATAACTAAAGTTTTATTTCAAAAGCTTAAGTATACAATTGTAGACAATTGCGAATCCTAATTGTTTTGCTAGGACTCGTGAGACTCAGCAGGAGGGCATTAAGTATATTTTATATGAATATGCACTTCTTATTTTAATATCAAGTTTAAATTAAATATATATTCTTAGTACTCTCCCTTAACAAAATCTTTTCTAGCTCATTTCGATGAGCAACTGCAATAGCTCATGAGCTGTTAAATAACTGAATTATCGTAAGCAATTACAGTTTTGATTTTCAACTAAAAGAATCTCTTGAAACAGGCTGTCGTGAAAGATTTGCTTTGCACAATCATTCATGTGTTCAGTCTCATATATTTATGCGCCTTATACATTGATTCAGTTTCATTGCATTCCGTTTCAAGCTGACAAACAATATATAGCTAGTGATCACATGGAATTGACTGGATTGACTAACTGATTTGAAAGCAATGGTCATAAGCAATAGAGCTAAATTGCTGATATATCACTGAATTATCAGTGAATTATCAGGTAATTCTGTCTATCTGAGTTTAATTTTATTCGAAACATATTTAATTACAAGATTAGTTCAATATATTAAAAATTACGAAATATTTATGTTAAGTTAGAATAAGAAATTTACACTTTTAGTATAATAAAATCGATGAAATTTGTAATCATTTTTCATATGAGTATTACGAAACTTAAAGAATCATTCGACAACGTGCTTCGAGACAGCCTAATTTAAATTCTTGAGTAAATGTCACAGTTCCAAGGCTAGTCCAAATCAATATCTGTTTGCAGTGGAAGCTGAAGATAGTTCAGATTATCAGTTAATAGTTGAAAGCTGGTTAGTTGACGAACTTTATATATCTTCTCTGCATCTATATAGTTTTACATAGCCATCGAGTAACCCTCGTCAGGTATTCAATGCCGGACACATAATTTTTGCAGCTCAGCGCTTCAAAAGCTCATGCCGTCGCCAGCTCCTAACTGGCAACCCCCAATACGCGGTCCACACACAGGCTGCAGGGGCGCAGGGGGCAGCGAGCTGGCGACAAGTGATGAGTGAATGCAAAGAATTTGAATATTGTGCCGCGGCGGCAGTTGACATAAATCGTCAATGACAGCGACATCGCCTCCTTTTGGGCCTTAAACACGCAACGAGGGCGCTGACGGGCGAGCTGGCTCAGTTGGGCAAAAAGGCCGACAATCAACGTGCTGGCCGCAGAACACGACAGACAACTGTAATCCGCTATTGTATGATTGTGTACGGACGTGGGCACAGGCACAGGATCACCAGCAGCAGCAGGAGCAGGAGTAGGCCAGAACTGGAGGGGTTTATCCCAGTTCGCTCGCTTGACCTGTCAGCGAGCTTCTCAAAATCAATTCTAATCGATTTAGGACATTTTGACAGCACTTATTGGCAGCATTCGCGTGGCCGTGATACTAAAAACACCTTCCCAAATTGCTGGCCAAGCGGACGACGACGACGTCGCCATCGACTCGGTAAATGTCAACAACATTTTGGCTTAAATAGCCGCAAGCCAAAAGTTAAAAAAAAAAGAAGCAAAACAAAAACAAAGCCACAAAAAAAAAAACGAGAACAAGGCAGCATTATCATTATCTGAGTGGAAGCTGATTGAAAACAGATAATTAAAATCTTCTAATTAGCGGCATGTTCACGCACACACACACACACACACACTCACACTCACATATACAACGTGTCGCCTGCGCGTGTGTGTGTGTGCGTGTGTGTTACCTTAACCACTGTCGGCTGTCAGCGAAAACAAGTTCATAAATCTTGCGCCCAACAAATCGTTTTGCAACATGAAAGAACATTACATACATATAAGAAGAAGCCACAGCAGCCAGCAACAACATCGACAACAAAAGACTCAAGGAGCAAAAACTGTCCACTTCATTTAGTGTACAGGTGTGTGTGTGTGTGTGTGTGTGTGTGTGTGTGTGAGTGCCTGGGCTGCCGAAACATGTGAAAGGCTTTTGTATCGCCAGCTCCCTTGGCTTTGGTTTCTTTTTTTGCCAAAACGTTTAATAAACAAGATTCCCATGTCGATTATCACAAATTAGTCACATTAATTATAAGTGAAGGCCCTTGCATCCTTGGCCAGATTCTATCTTCTTTGAGAAAAACTGGAAGCAGCTAAAGGATATCTGCATTTGGTAAACGAATTCAATTGGAATCCAAGTGGAACTGTAAATGGTATTTAACCACGTGCCCAGAAACATTCGATGCATCTCTATGAAATAATAGCTTGTTCACTGAGCAAACTATGAATGAAATCTTCTGAAAAACACGTTTCACTGAAACAGATTTCAAACATAAGAGTTTTTAGTTCCGGCTCTAGAAGTTCAAACTTTGAAGATTAATCACGTTGATAAAGATATGAGAGATATATTAAGTGACAAAATAGACTGTCTGTATCTTAAATCTCTTTAAATGGGCAAACGAGCAAAGCGAAATTTTGATAGAAACAAATTAATTGAAGTGAGAATAACGACATACTCTATACTGTGAAGACTGAATTTTAGAAATTAAAACTAGATTATTTCAAAAATGTTTGTCTATTTAGAATACTAAAATTACCTATTTAGACACCATTAAACTTTATGTAAATATTTATATGTCTATAAATTATATTTATTGTAGCACACACTTTTAATGTGTATTTTAAGTGTACAAATTCACTATAAACTAAAACTAATTTAAATCAAATTTAAAGTATGCTGAAACACGTAACTATACTGAATGTTAAATTGCCTGTTGAAGGCCTTAATTAAGCAACCGCAGCTTTGAAAAATTTAACTGCTAATGGGCTATCCTTTCTTTATTATTAAATTAATTGCATACTTTTCAGCGCATGCAATAATATTTGCTCACTTAAATACCGTATGTAGAACAGTTTCCAGCTGATCTAAAATAGTATAATTTACAGAATGAGCCCGAACTGAATACTGCTATAAAAATTATTGCATACTTTTAAACTATAAGCTCATTCATTTATAACAACACAATTACATATTTTATACAAGTTTATGATGCATCTTTACGTTTAATATTACATAAACAACATTCATTGTTTAGAAACTACATTAACGATTGTTATTGTATTCGTTATATAAATAATAAATACATACAAATGACCTAAGACTGGCCTGGCTAAATTAAATGCTATAATTGAAAAAAAATTGCATACTTTTAAGCTGGCAGGAAATGTTCCATATTTACGCTTAGCAGAGTTATGAACCAATACTGTTGATGATCGAACTTCGATGCTGATGCTTAGCAAAGTTACAAACCAAAGCTCTCGATTATGGAGGTTCTATGTTAATGCTTAGCTTAGTTCAAAACCAAAGCAGCCGATTGTCGAGTTCGATGTTTTGTGCATACCAATTGGAATATTCTCGTTGGCACCAATCATGATTTATTTGTATTTTTGTTTTGTATGTATTATAGAATACAATTGAAAACAATTGTTGAGCATAATAAATAATAGACATACATATTTTTTAAATTTAAGCATATTGTCTTAATCATCTATAATTACTTTTTTTTGCCTATGTAATAAAGTTAAGTTGGACTGTTTGAGCAGATCACCCATATATAAATAAGATTCTAGTTCAAAGTTCTGTATTCATAATTAACACAACAAACAAAAATTAAAATACATATTAGGCTTTATTTATTACAGTTTCATAAAACTCGTCATGTACAACTTAAATTATATGGCGATATCATAATCATTCATAAAACTCACTCTCAATCTTATAAGCAAAAATACCAAAGTCAGCTACAATTTGTGATACAATCTCAATCAATTCCGTTGGGCTATTAGGCCTTGCGCTCGAAGAGCACGGGGAATGGCTTGTCCTGCGGCGCCTGCAGCCAGTTGTCCTCCGAATACTTAACATTGTTTTCAGTCTCAATCACATGAAAGGTGTAGGCGTGGCGGCTCTTCTGGGATCGATTCGGCTCACTCTTGTGCACCACATTGCCATGGATGACGATGCATGTGCCTGTGATGGAAGTGAAACAAGTTAGACTGGTATTCTGGAACTGACTTCAGCTGCCGCTACTCACCTTTGCTCACTTGGAGCGGCGTGAAGCTCGACTGTGGATAGATGGGCGATGCGCGATCGTAGACCATCAGCTCGGAGGCAGTCGGATCGGGATTGCGTATGTAGCGACGGTGCACTCCGCTCTTGTGCGAGCCCTTGATGAACTGCAGGCAGCCGTTCTGCAGGGTGCAATCCTCTAGAGCGAACCAGAAGCCCACCGCCGAGTTGGGCTCTGTGTGCAGGAACCAGGAGTCTTGATGTGGCGTCACCTCGCCGCCAATGCCGGAATTCTTATAGATGTACATGCTCTGGCAGACGGCCGGCCGATTGTAGTTCAGCTGCCAGCAGATCTCCTTGACACGATTGCTGAAGGTCAACGCATTGAAGGTCGGATGCTCCACATGCAGCGCATGACCCACTTTGTTGAGCGCGATCATCGGATCCACAACCAGTTGACCGTCGTCCCCAATGGCGCCCTGCTCGAAGAAGTAGCGCACCTTGTCGCCGGACTCCATGAAGTATACCTCCTTGCTGTGCGCATCCTCCGCTTTGACGGTGCTGAAGATCTTTCGATTCGACTGTGGCGCATCCAGGCACAGCGCTCGCCCCGCCTGATACAGCGCCTCCACCTCCTCGGGCTTCAGAAAGTCCTCTATGACAATGTAGCCATTCTCGTTGAGCTGCCAATAGAGAGCACAATAATTGGATTGTTAGTTGTTGCTACACTCGAGGCACTCGAGGCAAGTACGAATAAGCGGGTGAAGGTCCGCTTTGATTCATAAAGTTCTGTGCTATGCGACGCTTATCTCTACGCCGTCTGGTCTGCGTCTGGCTTCACACTCCCGCACACACACACACACACGCGCTTTCCCATTATCAAACTGAGCGAGTGACTATGTAATGGGCACACGCGTGCAATGCAGCTATTCCCCCGTATCTCCCCTGGGATAAGCAGAGCTAGTCGTTGCTAGTCCGTTTCCTTTTGTTTTCCATTGTCAGCTGTGGCACCTGCTAATTAACGAATTTCTAGAAATGCCAATGTGCTCAGACAATTTGACAAGCAAAAAGCGAAATTCGTGCCGATTCACTGAAATCACTCAATGTGAAATTGAAATTGAAAATTTACACATTCTTAGGGTATGCTCATAATATAGAGCGAAAAGTATTTGCACTTTATTGTGCAATTTGTAACATTCTCTGTAGAGTTGAATGAAAGAGTACTCGATATTTCACTTGACCACAAATTCAATTTTATTGTGGGCGCTCTCTTAGTTTCATCGTATAAAAAAGTATTTTTCGAATGCTTTCAGCAGGCAGATGAAAAGCAAGAGTATAAATAGTCGCAGTGATTCAAAGACACCAACACACCTGCACTGGTCATTGGAGGAGATGATCAGTCGCCCCACCTTTTGACGAATACAAATTCACTAAAATAAACTACCCGTGCAAGTGTCAAGGAAATGGGAAATGGAAAGTGGGACTAGGGAAATGGGAGGACGACTTATGCGAATCCAAGTGCACAGCTCATGGAAAATTTCAGTTACGGGTGTCAGCTGATTGGCTTGAGAGTGTTATGAAAGGCTTGTGCCTGAGATTCCGTAATCGACAGCAGTTTCTGTGTTTGTTTATGCTTGTGCAATTCAGCTAAATTGACAGGGGCTCGTTACAGAGCTGAGCTAGCTATTAAATCATTGTTTGCTGAACTAGAACTTGCACAAGTCCGAGACTGTTGCTGTGTCGTAACCCGCTTGCATAAGATTAGCTGAGAACATGTGACATTACATTTGACTAGAGCCCAGTATTCATCGAGCTCAACTTCGAGTTCTAATTGGCATGAGTATGTTAAGGTGTTTCAAATATTTAGAGCTGACTAACCAGTTCATCGAGCATTATAATTTGATGCCGATTCAGATTCAGGCTGACCACAAAATGTTTTAAGAACTGACCCGAATAGACTACATGCGTATGGCTGGAAATTGAATTTGAGCTAAAACATTTCCTCATTTGGCCATCACAGTCTTTGTTTCCAAGCAATAAAGAAATGCTTCTCCGCAGTTGGCTTTCTGCGAATCACGCCAAAAGGCGACGCATTGGCTGCCAATGTTTATGATGCTGATGAATGTAAATAGACCCATGACACGATGCGTCGCGGGCGCAGGAGATCAGGGGGAGGGCCTCTGATGACTAAGTAACAAAAACTAAGAGCGAAATCTCGCGCGGTGGGAGCCTAACGGGTCCATCGATAAGTAATTGGACTTAAATCATTTGCCAACAAAAATAGATACAAAAGCCGGCAAAGAAAAAAAAAAAAACTAACTAATGCGATCTCATAGACAATACTTAAAAGCTGATGATGAATAGACATCCATTTGCATGTACATACCTCATCCAAAAGTTTGCTGTGCATTGTGCTTGCTTCACTTTGTATTTCTTGTTGCTTTTCAATTAATCAACAAATTGTTGTATTTTGGTTTTGTTATTTTGTTTTGTCTTCGCCCAAATATCGTTCACTTCTCAGTCGAGGCGTTTCTCTCCACAGTTGGACAGCGAACGTTTTGCTCTGTTTCGCGTACGTTTCAAAACTGTTTCGCCTTTTTCAAAACAGTATCTGAAGCACTCAGCTATACCACCAGGCAGAACACTCGAACAGTCGAGCAGTCGAACACTCGGCCTGATATGCGCTTCCCACACACACAGGCATCGGGTGCTGAACAGTTCTATACACGAACACACATGTGTATTCTTAGCATATGCTCACGATCGTTGCTCTCTCTCTCTCTCTCTCTCTCTCTCTCTTTGTCACACTCTCTGCATCATGACCGCTTGCTCGCCCTCCCTTTCTAGCTGTTACCATGGGTCTCCGCCTCTGTTAGCAGTGATGCCAGCTTGGCATTTTCCCGTCAAATCTAGCCTTTTTTGTTGGTGGCAGCTATGACTGATATTAGTATTAATTTTTTTTTTTTAATATTTAGAATATGGCACTATAATTCTGCTCATTTTATTTTTCTTCTTTTTCTGCAATATACTTAGGTTTAAGGCTTAAAGGTATTAATTTACTCAATTAAGTAATTCATTTACTTTACATGAATATCTAAGAGCATAAAAGATGATTCTATTACAAATATTACAAATTTATTTATGTTAATTTTGAAATGAATTGAAAATAATTATATATAAAAAGACCATATATTCCTCTAGAAATATATTTCTCAATAATTGATAACGAAGAATATTCATAATAATTATTCCCTTATGAATTTTATGTTTTAAAGGAAACGGAATCTATAAATAATGTTAATATATAGTATGTTAATAGCTTGAATTAAACTCAAACTGAATCTGAAAGTTAATTTATAGGTTATAACTTTATTAAACATGAATTCTTTTTAACAATTATATTAGCATTATACTAACCACTTCAAGAGAAAATATTAAATGCAATGCAAGTATAAAAACAAATATGTTTTCCAAATTGAAGTAGATCCAACATTCATTTTATTTTAAGAAGAATAAAATAGATTCTTAAATATGCGCTTTGCTGAGAAGTACAGTGCTTTTATATATTTTCACTAGCTATTTCAGCGCCTCTGAATTGCCATCACTAGTCATACATCATAGTCACAGCTTGCCTCTGCGAAGGTCTAGTTTGAGCTTTATAAGTTACACAAAATTCTAGCTGATTGTCATTTACTGACACATTATTTCGTTATGTACTCATATTCATGAATTATTTTCCATTAGTTTCACTTTAGGTTGACATTCCCGAAACTTTTGTGGTTATTTCCAAAATTTCCACAAATATGCAACAGTTGTGTCTCACGTGCAATCCGTGTGTTCATTCCGGGGACCGCCGTGCATGCATGCATGCTGCATGTATGTACGTATGTGTATGTATATATGATTGCATTTGTCGAAATAAACGTGTACATACATATGTATAGGTTTATTGTCTGGCTAATGCGCAGCGTCTTTTTTGTTTTACAACTTGATGTCGTCATATGGCAGTTAATTGCTGTCTATGCGTGGGTCGCCGTTTGCCGAGAAACAGTCGCTGTTGCAACTGTGATTTCCTCATCCCAAATATGCTGCAGAATATGCGAAAACTATTGTTAAGCAGCGGCATTTAAATAGCTGAATATGCTTATATAATTTGCAGGTGAAAGAGCGCAATTATAAGTTGGAATCGTGTGAACAAAAGGTGCCAAATGTGTGCTTGAATCTATATTTATTTAAATGTTCGAATTTGTTTAATGCCATTGACTAAGCACAGACACTCGTAGCTCAAGCCAGCCAAAACCTTAGCATGTCATAATAATAAAAAGTCGCATTGGAAATGCATGCAAAATGGTAAATTGTAAATTTATACGAGGCGGCGAAAACTAATGGCATGTGGCTAATAATGTGGCACTCTGGCCAAGTCTTGCTTGGCCTGGCCCGGCTCAAATGCACTTACCCAAATGCCTGCGTGTGTGTGCAGTTAGTATTGCTACTTTACAGAAGATTAATTACACTAGCTCTGGCCATAAATAAGGCAAACAAGCAAGCCACACAAATGTCCGTCAGCACACAACAGTCTAGAGTCGACAATCAAGAGTCGAGAGTTAAGAGTGTGTGTCTTGAGTCTTAGCATTATTTGCAAATGCATGGTAGTAAAAATTTAAATTAGAAATCATTGCGGCCACCGGGTAGCCATTCAATATGATCAGCAAAAGCGCCAACCGTGGCAACCGTGGCAAGCGCGGCAACAGCTCCTACATACATAATGACCGTGTTAGCTCTGGTGCCCTTGAATTGCAGATGACGATGGTGGCACCTGAACAATCAAGTCATAAACAATGTGCAGCCGAAAGGTCTCAAGAGGCCAATAGACGGCTCTCCGACGCGCTTGCGAATACAACGACAGCCAGCAGCAGCAACAAAGAGATGATCAGCCCAAGGTCAGAGAGCTGTTGGGTTCTTCTCGTCCGCCGCAGTGAAAGAGAGCTGAGCCCAACAAAGCCGAAGCTCTTTTGTGCGGCTAATTAAGTTAATTAACAAAAAATTGAAGACACGCGATTTGCTTGAATAATAACAATTTGATAATATTCCAAATGTTGTTTGTTTTGCAGTCAAAAATTTGAATTTTGTTTAGCTACTGCTGCTAATGATGATGGCGCCAGCTCCTGGTCTGATTAGAAAATGTTGACTCATTGCAGTCATAAAATTTAATCTGCTGCCTTTCCAATTTCATATACCCTGTACAATGGTTTCACTGTATATATAAATTATGCAATCACTTTGAGCATATAGAGCATAAATACGAAACTAAATAACTGTTATATACATATTTATATAAAATCAAAATGTTTATTATGTCAACGAAAATAAAACCATAAATAGTTTGAGATTCGATTTCAGCTTCGCTTTGGGGTTTCGTTTCTCTTTGGTTTTCCAAGTTTTGATTTTTGTTTAATATTTGCAACATTAAAAAAAGAGTTAATTAATTTATGAAAATCATTAAAATAAATCTATTAATAAAAAAATAAAGCACGATATCAATTGTGTTTTTTTCATTAATCATAAATTATTTGCAAGCATCAGACATGCTGCATATAGAAGATTTCTTATTTTGAATATCTTTAAGCAAAATAAAATCAACTTCAAAGTTAATTTCCATTTTTGAAAGTTTGTTAATCAAAAATGCAATTTCAGACAACTTTAGTTGTAATGTAAGTTTCCACTTTTATAATTATTTTATATTTATAAAGTATTATTCATATTTACAAAGTACTTATAAAAGAGGAAATTAAATAGGAAAAATATAAAATTCGATATATACATAAGTTCTCACATATATATATGGTAAATATAAATAAAATGTAGTATTTATAAATATATAGAAATATTTTGTATTCATAGTCTAACTAAATAAATATAGGGCAACTGTTAGTTCAACACTTTTAACTAAGCCACTGCGACGCGTTGAACTGATATGTATTTTGAGCATGTGTTTTTTTTTTTATTATTATTTAATTTTTTACCATTTTGATTAGAGATGTTTTTTATAGACGCGCCCCTCCGGATTTGTGCAATTTGCTTGACCTTAGCGCGCTCAATGTGTGAGCTGTTTGCCAATCAAATCGAAAACCGTTTCGAAAGTTTCAATTTAGCTGCAACAGCGTCCCACACAATGCCAACCTGATATCCAAACGCACCAACAGGCGCGAACTGAGTGCAGAAAATGTGAGTGACTTGCAAGTGAGAGAAAGGAAAGTAATCGCAGCTGCTTAGACCGGGAAAGGGAAATGAAATACATTTGTCATTGATCAGTTTTTACAAAGTTTATTAGTGTTAAAAGTGAGATATTATTTGCAATCCAGTTTGCAAAGAAAGATCTAGTCTGTAATAATATTTCAGGCTTTTAATATTATGACTCCTAAATAAGAAACAGAATGCTTTGAGCATTTATATTTCATGCAAGATTTCCGACTCTATATATGCTATATGCATATGTATACAATTGCTTCTGTAGTCTGTACAGCTTCCGCATTTCAAGTATACACAGCTAACAATAACCATTTGAATAATAGTGCGATTATGATTGAAATTAAGATTAAAATATTTCTGAAACTATATAGAAAAATTAACATAATTCGCATTGTTATACTTAGTTGGACGTTGATCTCAGCAAGTTCTCTGTTTATTTCTTTAATCGTGAGTTCTTGAACAAGTGGAAAGAAGTAGCATATGAACCATTTGAATGAGGATGCTTGTATTGTTATGGTTTATTTATACTATATTTAGAGTCATGCTGTTCAAGATATTATAATTGTCAGAGACATAATCATATGCATATATGCGTGAAGGGCATTAATATGATCATTATAAATATATTACACGAAAAGCGCAACGGCAATAAAAATTGGAATAACAAAGGCTAATTACGTCCCGTCTGGGCTGCTTTTATTCAAGATCTAAAATCTTTGGCATTATTATCGAATCAATCCACTGAGAGCGACAGAAGTGAATTTGCATGCGAAGCTACTTGGACAATAAATCTAATGTCGCTGTCAGCGAAGTATAAATGTACACATGAATACATATATAAGTATATTATATATATACATATAAATGTTTTTGTTGTTTTGTTTTTTTTTTTTTTTTTTTTTTTTTTTTTTTTTTTTTTTGCGAAAGTGCCCTGACCAGACTAGGCCAGGCAAGACCCAAGCCGGCTTGACTTAGCTTCGGCCGAGCTGATCAGTTGCCGAACTGGCCACTGGGGAGCCAAATGTGGAAGCTTTACGTCTTAATTTTGAATGTTAATTGCTGCTGCGGCTGTTAGTTGGTCATCGCTTGCCTGAACTTCAATGTCAGTGAAGAAATTCAAAACTAATTTGTCGGCGATTCAAATTATGGTATACATGCTCATGGGAGAAGGCACACACTGGAATAGTTGGCTTTATGGCCAGATAATAGGAGTCGCTCACGCAACGTAAAACCCGTTAAATTGGCGCATGGCTCTCGGTCGAAATGTTGATTACGAAAACATTTCATCAAGCAAATTATGATCTCGTCAATCAAACTTCAAGTGAAACAAGAAAAGTAACTAAGTTATGATTTATGATAACTTTCTACAAAATTTTAATGAAATCTTTCTCCATGTTCCCTTGTTGAAGGTGGTGGAGGGTGCGGTGGAGGGGCGTTAAAGCTTTCTAACTTTGATTATAATAGCAGATTAAAGATGATATCCATCAATTATAAATGAATTTCACACAGCATTAATAATTTACTCCATCAGAAGTGATGTGTGCCGGGTCGAACAAGAAATATAAGCTTGGAATATACATATATTGAAGTCTCAAGCAGGATGTTGTTCAGTATTTAATCCCGTTTGCGAAGTGAAAGGAGTATATTGTGATAACAACTGGGGACTTACTCTCTCTATTGTCACTTAAATTAAAGACTTTGAATTGGTGATATATGTATATACATATATATATAGAGAACCTAGGACTAATGTAGTAGTAAATATATTTTTTGCTCATTGAAGCATGGCCGAAGCGTGCAAAAATTTGACAATTGGATTACTATTGACGTCTATATTCACACTCAATATTCGTAAGAAAATTATTAATGTTAAGTGTAGACCAATAATAATTATGTGACAGTCTCTCACTTCTTTATTGATATACTTTAAATGAATATTCCTGTGACAAGATACATCTCGTATACACCTTAAAAAAATGATATTTTATGTTCACTTCGAACTTGAACAATTCATGTGATATAGAAACTTTATAGTCACTGCGATGTTCGTTGTGTGCGTTCTCTGAAATTATTGAGATAATTTATTGAAATGCGCAAAATGTGTCGAAATGAAATGCGCAAATAAATTGCAATCAATAAAGAACGGAATGCCATTGTTCGCTCCAATAAATGTGAAGGATTATGAAGACAATGCCACTCGAAGAGTAAACAGACCACACTTTACGTGACTACAAAAAGAAAAGAAGAAAAAAAAAAGAGCAAGAACAAAAGATTTGCCTCTGGCCACTCAGATTGCTGAGAGATGAATTGATGATCGTGTGGATTTGATCGCAAAAATCAGTTTTATGTTAATTGAATTATGCAAGCGGCTTAGCCAACCAGTTACAAGCCCCCAGCAATGATAGCTTGACCTTTTGCGAACCCCAGCATGAGAAAGTTGTGCAAAGCAGCCGCTAGGCAACCTCCAACCAAGCCACGAATCTGTCGACCACCAACAGTGAACTTGGAGACGGCTGATCTCTCTCTCTCTCTCTCTCTCTCTCTCTCTCTCTCTCTCTCTCTCTCTCTCTCACTCTGTCTTTCTTTATATACATACATCTATAATGTGAAATTGATAGAGGCACATTATCTAATGCCTAAGCCAATGAGTGAACAATAACAAAAAGCTTCAAATTGGCATAGCGTAAATGCCAGATCTAATTTTTTAATATTTTACAAATATTATATTTATGTCTTATCCAATGACAAGACGTTTCTAGCAGACTTAAGCAATTAATAAACAAATATTGCTGTTGCCTCAACAAAAAAAAAAAAAATAAATAAAAAAAAAAATAAATGAAAAAATTGCATCTATAGCGAAACAAGTTCATAGCGTAAAATATGATTTGAATAAGCATATAAACATTGTTAAATAAAACAAAAGCGAAAAAAATGTAAAATTTATAAAACGTCACAAACACAATATCTGTGCAAAAATTGAGTTGCCGGCCAAGCGCCTTTTGAAGTTTTTAGTTTGGGGCTTTGACTGCGATAATTATTGACGACGCTGATGAGACGGAGACCACAATGGCAATAATAACAGCGACAGCGACAGCGACAGCAACAGCGACAACAACATCATCAGCAACTGTTGCTGCAAAGCAATAGCAACAACTAAGCACTTGTAAGATACAGCAACAACAGCAACAACAGCTAAAACCAGCCCGCTGTTGACGTCGACAGCAACTTCATGCGGTGCGCAACTCTTCACTAGCACAGCGCAGACGCAACGTCGTTTCAGTGCGGTTTTGGAGTTCATAGCGTTTGGTCGTGATCGTGCAGCACCCCCAACAATTTGTTTGTGCCCGTGTCTGTGTCTGTGTATGCGTGTGTGTATGTGTATGTGTTTCTAACAGTGTATTATAACTAACTGTGTGCAGGATCTACTGAAAATCGCAGCACACACACGAGAGAAAGAAAAACCAACTTTGTCGACAACAGTGCTCCAGCTCCATTTTGGAGTTCCACTTGGCAGCCATGTCAGCAGTGAAGGATAAGCTCTGGCTGCTGCTTATTGGCCTACTGGCCGCATTGAGCTGTAAGTAGATTAAGCTGTGATTTATGAGTGACAAACGCGTATTATGATGCAAATTGGGGGCTATCAAAAAAAAAAAAAAAAACAATATTAAAAAATAAATAAAAATTAAAACTAAAATAAAACTAGATTAGTGCCATCTACATACGCTACACACTGATATATAGCTGCTGTATGTATCTTTTAATGGCGAGAGGGCGGCCAGACAATGCGCCGAATGACACGGCGCAAATATATCATCTTTTGTGTGAGTGTGAATGCAAAGTATGCCAAATGAATATTCAACAGTCGCTAGTCTGTCTGCCCACGTTTTATGATTGCCGTTGACCGTTGAACTGGCCCCCGAGTCGAGCTGACCAACTGCCTGACTGGCTGACTCCCTGGCTTACCAACTGACTGACTGACTGACTGGCTGACTGCACTAGCATTGCCTGACGGATTAGCATAAATTTATGTATGTGGCTGCGTTTCCTTGATACAATTCGGAGACCTCCGTTCAGGCGATTGCCTCAATGTAAAAGCAATGTATTTTTTTTTTGTCGTCTTCCTCTTCTTTTCGATTTTTGTATGCAACGTGAAAGTAGGTCTCTAGGTTGAAGATTGCTTGTTGGGTTTTTGCAAATACGTGCATTCGTATATATGCATATGTATGTTTATGTGTGTATGTGTGAAATAGCATCATTATATATATATATATAATGTATATATATTGATTGGTTAAATGCTGCTGGCCAGGCTGCAAATGATTGGCAATTGCCGCAACCAGTTCCAGCTGGGCTTAGATTTGAGTTTGGTTTTGTTTGCTTAAATGCTTGATCACTCGATAGGCTAGCATTGCCTGCTGCCCACCTGCCCACCTTCCCACCTGCCCACTTGGCTAATGGCTCTGTCTAACTCTGGCCCGAGCATCATTAATAAGACACTCGACGGCAAAGTGCTGTTGCTTTTATTTAACTTTTAATTACACCTTTGGCATTTAGTTCGAGTCGGCTCGGCGGCTGGGCTTGTTGTTTTATAAAAGCCAACAATTTAGGCTTTGATAAACGTAGGTACCTCATATGACTTATTGCCCCACTCTAACATATGTAGATCTGAGTTAGCATCAAAACTGGACCATTATTAGTGAATTATTTCGCAGACGGCACTTTGCTTGACTCAATTAAGAGGGAATGCTGTGTGTGTGTGTGTGTGTGTGTGTGTGTGTGTGTGTGTGTGTGTGTGTGCTGAAACAGTAGCCGAGATTCTTGCGCTCAGACAGGAAAGACTTGTCGGCATCTTGTTAATTTGGAGCACCAACTGCCATGGCCACGAATCGTATGGATTGTAGGCACCACGACACGACATACCGACGACAAACAGCAACAGCAATAGCCAGAGCAATAACAACAACTACAGTAATGCGAATACCCGAGCCCCATAACCAAATCGAGTCGCGTCTAAAACTGCAGGCCATGGAGGCCGCCCATAGTTGTTGGCCTGATAGTGGCAGCAAGAGCCAAACGTGTTTATAGCCCCAGCAAACAATAATCATAAAAAAAATTAATTGAATTTCAACAACAACAACTACAACTGCCGCAAAGGCCTGTGAAGGTAAAATTTGAAGTTTTTCAATATATTCGCGCACACGCGCAAACAATTTGCAAATAAGCTGCAAAAGATTCGCAAAGTCGCAGTGCTTAAAAATAGAATTTGCGAAAAGTCTTCAACAAAAAAAATGGGAGACGCAATTCTCCATTGTCTGATTCACGCACCATTTATATCTGTCTCATGGCAATGCTTTGAACTCAGCCGTTGCTCTGTTTTGTTTAAATAAATAACTTAAATCAGAATCTATGTTACACGCCTCACAAACTCTGCTTAAGCTCTCTATTGCCATTGTTGTGTGGCTGGCTTTATTTAGCATGAAGCGAAAACTTCCTGTACCCTATCAAAGTTTATGACTAGCATCGTTAGAGCCGCGTTTAACAATGTATTCGTAGTCATCATAAAAGCCAACACATGCGGCCATAAGAATCCATCAGAACGCATAACAAAAGCATACAACAAATTCGGATTATGGTTCTGATTCGGATTCTGATTATAAATCTAATTCTAACTCGTATTCCAATTCTAATTTATCTGTTTGTTGCCCGATCTGGCTATTCTGTTGCCTGTTGCTCAGCATTAATTTGGCAGCCAAGAATATGACGTGATTGTTGTTGTTTGTTGTTGTAGTAGTCACTCGAAAATTGCTGTTAATATGTAAATTTGATGCGAATAATTAAGTGGCTGTTAAGTGGTGCCAGAGAACTGTTTATTTATTGCTTTATTATTTTCATTCTGCTTTAGCTCGCGTGAGTTAAGCGCTGACGGCGACGACTCAAGTTCGTTGCTTAAGTCTTTTGTTTTGGTTTGCCTAAGATTTGCGACTTTAAGATTTGTTATTGTTTTTTTTTTTTTTTTTTTTTTTTTGTTTTTGTTATTGTTTTCTTGCTAACGACAAAAAAAAATATAAAATTATAAAACAGCACTGCAGCACGGTTGTGATGCCGCCTACCCCTATTACGGCACAAAGATCGGCTCGCTGACACGACTGCATCATGGCGTTTCCGGTGACGTCTATGCCGTGGATTCCCGTACAATTTTCATCAAGAAATTCAACTACGATGGCGAAGCGCCCGCCGCTTACTTCTATGTGGGCAACACGGCCCGACCCAGCAACGAGGGCGCCGTTCGCTTGCGGGACGAGCGTGGAGGCACCGCCTCACTGACGCGTCGCTATCGCAACAAGGACATTACCCTATCCTTACCGGAGGGCAAGACGCTGCGGGATGTGAAGTGGTTTTCGGTGTGGTGCGACGAGTTTGCTGTCAACTTTGGCGATGTCGCCATTCCGAGCACATTAGACTTTCCTCGTCCCCAAAAGATCGGCGCACTGAGAGGTGTGCACGGCGTTTCCTCCGACAACATTGTCATTGTTGATGCCCAGACTCTGCTCGTGCCCAACTTCAGCTATGATGGCGAGGCGCCAGGTGAGTGAATGGCAGCAATCATGGCTTAATGAAGGACGCACTGCAGCGTTGGCACTCGATCTCAATTTTACAGACGCCAAATTCTGGGTGGGTCGTGGCCAGCGTCCCACGGCCGAGGGCCTGCGCATACCCGATGAGAATGGCAAGGAGAATCCCCTGCGCCGCTACGATCGCAAGACAATTGTACTGACGCTGCCCGAAGATCTGACCATCTTCGATATTGGACACTTCGGCGTCTGGTGTGAGGCTTTCACCGTCGACTTTGGCCATGTCCGCCTGCCGGAGGGCCTCAATGTGCCGCCCTCGCTCAAAATGCTGGGCATCAGTCCACAGGTAAAGAAGTCGGTAAATCAAATACTCAGCGAGCTGCAGCCCTGATGGCCCTAGGCACTCGCCAAGCATTTGAGGTGTGCGTGGAGATTATTTAAAAATTTAATATTCGTATTTATTTGTATATGCAACGTCTATTTAACAATCTCAATTGAGTTGCACTTGAAATTACTAGAATCTAAGCGTGTGCATTTTTTATAAAATACTACTACTTCAATGAATTCACGAATTTAATGTATACAAATATATATGTGCAGCACATTTTTATATACAATTAAAAAATTGATCGTCTTCTGTGTTTTGTTGAGTTTGAAGAAAACTTTTGCTTTGTATTTTTGAATTGAGCGCCTATACAAAATGAAATGTGTGCAATACTCTCTCCCTCTTTCACTCTCTCTCTCTCTCTCTCTCTCTCTCTCTCTCTCTCTCTCTCTCTCTCTCTCTCTCACTCTCTCTCTCTCTCTGTCTCTCTCTTTGGGTTTACCCAACATCTATGCCCTTCCACTTTGTCCCAGCCGTATTCCCAGAACACCCAACACATATACTCACACACACACACACATACATATATACACACATATACGTATACACATGCGTCAATTCCCCTTGAGCCATACTAATTTAACTCTCTTCGTGTTCGTATCCTTCGTCAGCCTCTTACCCGACTACAAACATTTTCATTTTGTATAAGCTTCATTAAACGTTTTAATCTGAATTTAAATTGTGATTTATTTCAATGAAAAAAATATAATAAAATTAAAAGCAAAATTTTTAAACACAGCAAAAACAATAATAATAAAAAAAGACTGCAAATTTGACACAAAATTTAACTTTGGCAAGCGCTGACTACTTACTCATTCATATCCTAATCCTCATCCTAATCCAGTATCTGATGTAGTTAATCCCTCATGCCCACTCATTCCGCCAATCCACGCGTGCACTCATTTCATTATGCTCCAATTCCATTGCCTATCTGCAATACAAAAGCAAAACTAATTCTCTTCCAGTCGAAGCTCAACTGTGAGGTGCTCTACGATGATCTGGCCTTCGAAGTACGCTGGGCCGTGGCCGGTGAGAGCATCGTTGTGCAGCTGGTCGCCAAGTTGGGTAAGTCTCTACCGCAAGGCTAAATGCGGAAACATTTTGCGGTTTTTCTTGACACTCGAACTTGACACTCGGCCAGAAGGCTAAAATGCCAAAGTGCCAAAGCACTTTATAAACTGTTTAAATTATCGCATTAGCGAAGCAACAGATCAAAATTGATTGAAAAATTTACTGCACGAAGACCGTCTAATGAGTGTCTAAACAATTTAGAGTAAAATCTCTATATAAAGTTCGTGTTTCGCATGTGCGTGTTAATTAAATTTTAAATATTGTCTTATTTGGCTATGGGATTGTAGATAAATACGAACGATCTTCATTAAGAAATTATTTTCATAGTTATAAAAGATGCAATTTACTGCATTTACTACATTTACTTTGTTGTTTAATAGTTTTTCGAACTTAAAACCATATACATATATATCTATATAACATTTTATATAATAGTGAATACATTTTTATTAATTCTATTGGTTCTATACTTTTTTCTGGTAAACTATTCTTCTTCCACATATTCTTTGAATAACTCTAAATTGATATACACACCATTCTATATACATAGATAATATATAATTGTCATTGTTGGAATTTTGAATGTTTCCAATATGTCTATACTTCTTAGATGCTAAATTAAAATTCTATTGGCATCGCACAAGTTTTTTTGATAAACTCTATTCTTGTTTTCACTGGAAGTTAAATTACTTTATAAAAATTAAAATAAAATATTTGTCGGATCTCTTCTCAGTTCAATGCCAACCAAATTTTATTAAATAACTTAGTATATAAATATATATATAGTATATATTGTGAAATATACAAAGCAATGTTTCAGCATAGAAAGAAAGCAATATTCCTTGCAAAGACAACTCAAGATTCAGCTTTGAATTCAGATTCAATGAATCAAGCCCTGAATGAAGAAGAACTTGGATAGAAAAAAATTTTGAATTGAGAGCAGCTTGACTTTGATTCGATTTATGATGCTTTGACATTTTGTTGAGCATAGTAAATAAAGGAGTCTCCACACTTGTGTCCAAGCACGACAACAACAAAACAACAACAAAATTCCAGTTAACAGTCAAATTGACCGATCAGCGGCAGCATCGTTAGTAGAATAACAAGTTGCAAAATATGACGACTGGTTTATTGCGCAACCAACGCACACAGCACTGAGCACAGAGAACAGACCACGGAGCACGGAGCAGGGAGCATGAAGTATGAAGCATGAAGCATGGGACAATTAATAGCCATGGCAAAGTGGATGCTGCCGTTGCCGATGGCGCGCATCTGCACTTCAACACTGAGCACTCAGCGCTAGGCTTACACAATCTTGGTATTTGACCATCTATGAGTGAATATTTCTTTAGTGGCACGCGTTGGACACTGCGATGTTATAATGCTACTGGTCTTCAGCCTGGCGTGTGGCAGTGGCTGTGCTTGGCAATTTGGAACCGCTAAGAATGCCAACTGAGAATTTTCACCTGGAATCTGAATGTGAAAACCGGTCGCTGGTTGGTTAGGCACCTATTTAGGAACATGTTGTGTTGGCCTCCAGAAATGGGGCGAGCAACTTTCGTTGATTGCGATCCCAATAGCATTAAATTTCTGAGATAGCAACTACCATTTTCAATTTTTCACAGAACCCAACAATTACATGGCCTTTGGCATCTCGCCGAACAAGAGCATTAGCCAGATGATTGGAGCAGATGCCGCTGTAGCGTGGGTAGATCCCGAAACTGGCAACGGCTTTGCTCAGGATTATTTCCTGGAGGGTAAGGCTCAGTGCTCGGGTGGTCGAGGCGCCTGTCCGGACATTAAGATTCAATCCAACACCAACTCTGTCCGGCTGCTCAATGCGGCCATGGTGAATGGTTACTCAATTGTCACCTATCAGCGATCACTGGCTGCCACAGATAACTTGGATTTGCCGATATCTGTCAACGATGCGGACTCCGTTGTGTGGGCAATTGGGCCCTTGAATGATTTCAGAGAGGTGTCCTTCCACACTTACTATAATAAGCATTTACATCAGATTGAGTTTGGTCGCCAGCCCAAATGGAATTGCCCTCTGCCGGAGGGCGCAAAACCAGGAAGCAGTAGCAACTCAGCCGAACAAGATGAAGAAGTTACTCAAGTTAGCTCCACTAGCGGTGCAGGCTATCCACCGGCGGGTCGTCCCAGCATTGAACCTGACGAAGAGTTCTATGAGAATAGCCCACAAGCCCTGAAACGTACAACCCCCGCGCAGTCGCCACAAAGGCGCCAAGAGTCACTATCCACACAACGTCGACCGGTACCCACACCTAAACCGGTGAACAGTAACGGTGCCTGGGATATTCCGGCCATTCAATGCCACGAGCCAGAGGACGGTGTCTTCTATGCCCAAATGGGTCCGACTGGTGGCAAGCATGGTTATCCTGCTATAACTGGTGAGCATAGGTGAAGACGTATAATTTGTTGCTTTAGCTAGCATATTGCTTTCAATTTTATAGGTCACGTGGGCTGGGGTATCTCTTGGTACATTAACGGTTTGCTGATTCCGGAGATTCATGTGGTTAGAGGAAAGACCTATACTTTTGTTGTGGAGGGTGGCAACAATCCGGACATACCCGCCAAATATCATCCGTTCTATATTAGCGACGATCCAGTGGGCGGCTATGAGCACAAGCGTGAGGAAGAAAAGAAGGTAAAAACCGATTAACACAGTTACATAGTTTACAGGGCATTTATAATTCTGTGTTCCAGGCCGTACGCATCTTTGCTGGTGTCCACCGATCCAGATCCGGTCAGGTTACTCCCACGGGAGTGGGTCGCTTATGCAACTGGACACCCGACGTTGATGGACCACCAGCTGATGATTATCAAAGTTTCGGAGCATACCAACGCACATTGACATTGAAATGCGATGCTGGCGAGCCGGGAGTGATCAGCTGGACACCGGATAGGAATACGCCAGACACCGTTTACTATCACTGCTTCACACATCGTTACCTAGGTTGGAAGATACACGTGCATGACTCATGCGATGGCTTTGGTGACGGTTTGGGCGCAGCCTCAGAGCGGCATGAGTTACGGCAGCCGGCACCCGTCCGGGAAGACTATGCTGCCGAGTCATCGATTCGTCACGAAACCAAGGTCAGCCCCAACGATAATTTTTTATTGAAGCACCAAACCGATTTGATTAAGAATCACAATATGAATGGAACACCGCCTAAACTGAGTTTTGAAATAACGAAATCTTCGGAAATAACCAAACTGATTTCAGATGGGATCCGCGCTGCTGAGGCTCTCGAGGAGAGCCTACTGAGGAACCAATCGACCATCTCCACACCACCGACACAGTTAAGAGATAACAACAGCAACAACATCGACAATATTGGCTCTAGAATACCATCGAAACCATTACTGGTCCCAGCTCGACCGGAGATTTTGCATGGCGAAACTCATTCATTGAAACCATCATCCTCATCCACAGCATCGGTTCATTCAAAGCTTCCCATTTACGCAGCACCGCAATCACCGCCTGCCATCGTTAACTCTCATTCGCATCAGCGTTTACCATATCCGCATCTGCACCATGCACACTATCCATTTCTTCATCCACACCATTATCACGCTCATCCTGCACTGCAACTGCATCACAATCACAATCTAACTAGTAATCTTCCAGCGCTGGCGCAAAAAACAATTAGTCTATCCGAATATCTACGTCCCCCACAAAATGCTCCGCTCTTCCATCCCGTCAAGTTACCCGGACGTCGACCCATTCCTGGCCCCATCAAGAAGGTGCCTGCATCTAGGCCAGTGTTGCCGCAACAGCATCCGCCTGGTGGACTGCTGCCACAGTCATCATTGATTGTTAACCACTATCGGAAGCCTGTGCCCAGCCTGCTGAAGCCCTTCCTTAAAGAAAAAGTCTTTCCCATACAGCCGATAGCTGCATCGGTTCTGCTATTAGGTCAGCCAACGGAGCTCAACGGCATTGGTCAAAGAAAGCCCGATGCCGTGGAGCGTGCTAAAATCAAATCGAAGCCCGTTATCCCGTTGCCCGTGCCGTATGTAGACGTAGAGCCTCAATCATCACTAAAAACCACTTCCTACATTAAATCAAACTCCAAAGTGGAGCAACCAGTTCTAAGCCCCACAACAACGACGACTATGCCAATTATCAAACGTCCGCTCCCCGATGAGCCATCGCCTCAACAAATTGCCAGCATGCGTCCAGCAGTAAATCAAGGCTTTAAGCCAGATTCCGTTGTTGTCGAGAGCGGCTTCCGTCCAATTGTGCGTAACGATGGCAACGGCGTACAGCTCCCGCATGAGTTAATTGAACAAGTAGCTCACAGACGCGAGGATCCGGGCTCTGAAATTGACGAAGTCATGGAAACAGACACGCTCTTTTTAACAGCACAAAGTGGCAGCGAGACCCAGAGCTTTGAGCCCATGTTCATACCATCTCCCTTGGACAGCACCAATGCAACAATGCTAGCATTGAGTACTAAGGAAGAAGTCATCGAGTCAGTTCCAGAGGTCCCATCGCCACTGAGATTGCCCTCAGTGGCAATCAAGCATACAATGCCAGCGGCAGCTGAGCTTAGAAAGCCATCACTTGAGGAGCTATTCCAAGAGAGCAATGAGGATGACGCGCAAAGTGAAGTAAAGGCTCAGGATGAACGGCTGATTGCAACAAATCAGTCAAATGTAATTGAAAAAGATAAAAGCTCCTCAGAAACAGCAAATGCAGCCGATGAGGATCTGGACTATGATGACATAGGTAACCTATTCGAGCCATCGGCGGAAGAGGAACATCACATGCAGGACCGTTTAGATGATGACCTGGAAATGGAGCCAGACGATAAGACAGCAGAAGCAGCCGAACGCATTGATACATACTACTTGCCACCTGATAATCGGAAAGTACCACAATCTGGAATTCCCAGCGGTGCCGTTTACACCTTCGATGGTAAATCTGTGGTAGATGCCACTTTGGTGCTGCCCCCGAAACTGGACGCAAGCGACAATGGAAACTCGCGTCACACGCATTACGGTCTAACCCCATTGGAAAAGTTAATTCGTACCACTCCACAGTTTGGTGCCTATCGCGGCGAGCTACCCGAGGATTTCCTCTCGACCACTCAGGCAGGTGTGCAACCGGATTACACGAACCCAGTGCGCTTTAGTGGCAGCAGCACCGACAGCACTCTTCATTCACATTCATCGCCATTACTAACATCGTCATTGCGGCCCATTTCGACCAAGTTGCACTTGCTCAAGCCCAACATAAACGACCATAGCACGTAGACAGAGAGCTAGAAAGAGGCAGAGAAAGAGAGGGGCAACAGAGGTGCGCAATAGTTTAATTCATTGATTAGATAAGCATTTACAACTGCAAGCAGTTAGCAATTGAATTTGTATTCATAACCATATATGTATACCACAACAAATCCCGTATTAGATGAAGGCACCTCTTAATATGTGTTTAAATATTATGATGCTCTTATTTTTAATAAAACTCAACAATTTTACATACACAATTAGCTAAGCTATAATCTATGTTTAATATGCATTTTAGTCGTTGTCTATGAAATAAATCTTATAAACATATATTTTAAACCTTGAATGGCATTTTTACTTTATTTATTTTATTCATTTATTGGTTGGCTCGATAAAAATGATTAACTGATTGATTTGAAATAAAAACGAAGAACAAAAATGCTTAGAGGTAAATCTATCGAAATGCCTATCATATGGCTTATCGTTATTTATCGAAATTGAATTATTACACTTATTTGAAAAATAAGTAATATTTGCGCTTTAGATATGTTAAAGGTAAATAATACATAAAAATTATAAATTAAGCTAGTAACTGCTATAAACAGTTCAATTAATAATTTGCTACAATTTAGCAAATCTACTAGAAATGAAAAACGACGTATGATTTTTATAACGACGAGCGCGCGCTGTTAGTACTAACAGACTGTATAACAGTGAACTAAATGAACGACTGGTTAGTTTGGTGGCTCAGTTTATTATGTAGTTCGCGAGAACTTATTTCTATGGTTCGATATAATTATACACGTGATACATCATGAGCCAATTCACACATTCAATAAAAGTGCCCACCCAATATAAAGCAACAGCCAAAATATTAAAGGCTGCAATTGAGAAACAAAAATCGATCAAATCCTTAATATTTGAAGAAAAGCATGCGGTTAGCAATATGAGAAATTAGGTTCAATTGACAGCCAGCTAATGAGAACAACCGAATCTTTTCATATTAACAGCGCGTACGAAGCCTACAAGCGGTGCTGAAACATTACAGCGACAACAGAGGAGCCATTGACAACGCTATCGAGGAGTCGGGGCTGTTAAAAGAAAATCCAAACTTGGACTCGGCACTGGCCAAAGTACTAGTTACTGAGCTTATTTTCGGACGCGGGCAACTGAACGGGGAAAGCAAGCCCGTGCAAACAGTACGCTCCTACAAGGAAAAATTGCAGCAAGCAATTAGCGGATCGGAGCACCAGAAGAAAGGCAGGTCCTCACATATAGACGTAGCGGTAGACCAAACAGTATTAATAATAGTCATCGGCTGGTTAACAAAGTTCAATGGGCAAAAAGTCGAAAAAGCAATCAGCCCTTGCCGTTGCTCAAGTGAGTTCGGCCGTTCAAGCAGACCAGTTGGAGTTTAAACCTGAGGCTGAGTCTGAGCCTGAGCAACAAGATGTGGACAAAAGTTTGGAGGTCTTTCTCTGGCTAATGGCATACAGCGTGCTAATGTTCACGCTGCCTTTCCTTGGCTTCTATGGTGTGCGCAGCTGGTTGAATGAATCTTTTCCCGAACTAAGCACATTCCAAGTGAATTGCTACTCTGTGCTGACGGCCGTGCTGGTGGTCAATACAATAGTGGTCATGTATGTATTGAAAGCGGTCCGTGAAAAGGATCCGCCTACATTGGCAGTTAAGGATGACGATAATAAGAAGGATCAGTAATTTAGCTTAAGTTCAAACGTAATAAAAGACCAATTTTGTAACACTTCTCAATGCTTTTTTTTATTTAAACACACAGAGCCCAATCCACGCTATGTACGCATCAATACGAATCTGCTCAGTGTTGCTGATGCCCTGGATTACCTTTATGGCGAGGAGTGGCGGCGCAAGCAACTGGCTGCAGATGCCACATATGCTGACTTCTTGGCAGCCATACGGGCATTGGAGGAGGACGAGTTTCTGATGGATATGCATGTGGAAGGAGTGCTGATATTCCACTCTAAATGGAGCCACTACTGGGCCTCGCATGAGTACGTCCATACCAAAAAGTTCATATTGCAGAACAAGGCCACCTGCTTAGCTGCCGAGCTGCTAGCTCCTCCAGTTGGGTCAACTGTGCTGGATATGTGCGCCGCTCCAGGTATGAAAACACTGCATATCTGCAATGTGATGCACAACCAAGGACGCATATATGCAGTGGAGCAGTCCAAGGAGCGCTACAAGGCCCTGTGCGATATTACGAACGAAGCGGGCTGCCAAATAGTCACGCCCATACTGGGCGATGCTCTCACAATGGGTATAGAAAACTGCGAATGATTTATATTATTTATCTAACTTATATTATCTTGCTCTAGATGCCACCAAATGCCCAGACGTCGAGTATATTTTAGTGGATCCCAGCTGCTCAGGCAATGGAATGCAAAGCCGCATCAGCGTCTGTGATGAGCAGAAGGACGACAAGCGTCTATATAAACTAGCTGGTCTACAAATCAAGATTTTGTCGCATGCCATGAGCGCGTTTCCAAATGTCAAGCGTATTCTCTACTGCACCTGCTCCCTATGGAAAGAGGAGAACGAGCAAGTGGTTCAGCGCTGCCTCCAGTTGAATCCTTCATACAAGCTCCTCAGTTGCAAGAAAGCGCTACGAAATAAATGGCAGAACGTGGGCGACAAGGAGTACGTTCAAATTGGCAAGAACTGTTTGTATTGTCTGCCTGATTACGATCTGACCGATGGCATCTTTATGGCCATGTTCGAGAAACGTCCCGATGCTGACAATGAATAGGTCAACTAAAAATAAACACACGTAGCATATGGCATAAAATACTTTATTTGATTCTTTTTGCTGTTAATTTCAACTTCAATTTACATAATATTTTAATAAACACAATTAGAACATTGTAATATTCTTTGCATTTTTATAAAAAAAATGAAAATAAAATCAAATATACTTTTGTATAACATAAATCATGATTTATGAATTTTGAAAATCGCATCATATTAATAAATATATAAAATGGATATATACTGGTAATGAGCGTTGATACAAAAAAATTAAAAAAAAAATGAATATATATGAAACATATAATAAAAATTGTTTTGATTATCAACATTAGTATGTCAAAATTTAAAAACTTATACTTTGAAAAATTTGCCATCGAAAATATTCATTGCTCTTTTCTTTAGCATTCAAATTAAACTCTATCACGATTGGCAGTTCGAAATTCAAAGTCTTTCAATCAAAAAATAATAGATTAAGCTATATCAGACCAATATTGCAGATTATCTGATCGCTTAGACTCGTTAGCGTCTAAGAAAAATGCTGGCACAAATCAATAGGCCAGTGTTTAGACATTTTTATCGACCGCTACGATTCTACAAATGTTACGATATCGTAAGTATTTAAGTTATTGAATTTTATGAAACAAACATATTTTGAAGTTTGAGCGTGTGTTTTGTTAAGGATAACACACTAATCTGACCGAAGTGTTAAAAAACATAATAAAATCGAACGCGCCAGGCGCATTAAACTATCGCTGCTCATCGTAGAGCATTTCAATGTGGATCACGTATAGATATAAATTATGTACACGTATGAAAAACTACCAGAGTTTCTCCCACAATTAAACTTTCATTTGCTGCTTGTAGTAGTTGCTTTTGGCAAGTCGAAACGACTCCGCCTTAATGGCATCTTCCATTGTGACAATGGGTTTCTTCGGACAGTACTTGATGGTGTGCGCCGAGTCGCCGGATGCTCCGCAAATGGGGCACACGTAGGTGCGTAGCTTGGGGCACAACACTCGTCCGTATGCATCTCGCACTGAATGGCTGTTAACCACAGCTTCGGGTTCATTGTTGTTCTCACAGAAAACACAGTGCCTAGGTACCTGTGAGTGCAGGATGTTAAAAATAATATTTAAAATTATCCGAAATTGACAGTAACCACGACTGGATTTGTATACTTACCAATTCCTTGGTCTTGCCATTGTTATAGCGCTTATGTAGTTTGTTATTCGTAACGTTCACATTGCTGATATTGCGTACTTGGTCCGGCGGCACAGGCAATCCTACATTAATGTTCTTTTGGCCGTTCATAGCAAGTCCTGCGGTGGTTCCCAAATTCGGCACGTAGGACATGCTGCGCCACACATTGTTCAGCTGCTCCCGATAATTATTGAAATTAAGCCAATGGCCAGTAGTTAGTGAGGGCGACACAAAGGATGCCGCAGCCGTCGCTGTGTTGCCAGCTGGATATTGTCGCGGCAGAGGCGACGACTGTGGTGTAACGGAACTTTGGTTGTTGTACTGAATGCAATTGAAGTCATCGCTCACGTATCCGTTGGATGCAAACTCCTGCATCGCATCTTGTGTAGATCCATTGTTTGTATCTGTGCAGATGATTAACATTAATTAACGCCATTTTTAATCAATGAGCTCCCGTTATTGCCGTTAAAAAGTTCGATGACTCTGACTGTACCACTGCCTACCCATCTATATCTATCCCACTCGCGCTCACCTGTGTTGCAGGCCGTCAGGAGGGCAAACATTTTTAATGAGTGCGCTATCTCGTCCTTTTGCTGATGATTTGCAGCAGCCGCAGCCAAAGCCAACTGATGCTGCGCCAAAGCCAGCTGCTGCTGCTGCTGCTGCAACAGCAACTGATATTGATACTGGCGCTGCAGGAACAATGTGTTAGCAGCCGAGGCGTTCATATTTACTTGGTTGCTGTCCGTCAGCAGCGGAAACTGAGTCGGGGACATCGTAGGTTCCGGTGTCAACGGGGTCGTAGGAGGACTCAGAGCTACTGACGACACAGATGGCGAGATGTTTTGAGACGCCGTATCCATGTACATGTTGAGACCGCTAATGCCGTGGAAGGGTGACATATTTTCCTAGCAAGTGAATACAATTAATTTTATTTCCAAAAGAATCAAAAGAAAAATGAACTGTAGGAATCTACAATGGCGTCCACTTACCATCGGTATATTGCTTTCCAGACTGCTGCCGCTGCGAAACATGATGAATGCCAAAAACAATGTGTATTGGAATGTAAAATTAACAAAGTGCCGTTATTGCGCTGTTCGTTTTGCACCAATTCTTCCACACTTAAATTTAAGTTAAATTGCCTCTTTTTTTACTTGAAGTATATTTATGCGCTACTTCTTTTATATATAATTATGATTTAACTCAAATTCACTGTCCAAACTGGCCCAAAAATACAAAAAAAGAGCAAAATTAAAAGATCGACAAGTGGCGCCAACTACAAAAGCAAATATACATTTGTATAAGTGAGAGTGCATACTACTGCGTTCGCTTCAATTCCTGGAAGTAGTCGCCTAAGCTCTGCCAAGTAACGGTTTAAATCGAGCGTTGCCACATGGTGGCAACACAAGTGGCAGACAAAAAGGTAATTGACAAAATACTAAAACAAAGCAACCAAGCAATACATATCAATTTATTATGTAATACATCGGTAGTTGTGGCGACAATCATCCGCCATCATTCAATAATTACGATTGCTGCACATACACCCACCATCATTCCATTCAATCCAACAATTCGAATTCCGCTAGCGACCACCACATTCGTTACACAGCACAGCACTGAACTCGTCGGTTAACCAACACTACACGCTCAAAACAGCTGACACTCAGATTCTTATACGTGCGTGTTTCAGGGTCCGAATTACATAAATTTGGTGCGATTGACGTGAGTTGTCCAAGCATTCCTCGCATAGCAAAAATCCGGAAAAACTCCACGCAGCAGCAATACCTGTCACAATGGTAGGTTCATACATAATAGGTATATTAGTGCCGACAACAACAAAGCTAGTATATACATGTGACCGTTTCGAGGTTAAATTTGGCCCGGTTTCAGTCCCCCATCCATAATATATCTAATTTGTAAACCCGCCTTTCATTGCAGTACAAATTGGCTGCCTTAGCGCGCGAGCGCGCATGTTTTATTACGTATCAATTAGCGAGCTACAACCTGCAACAGCAACCGGTGAGTATCAAAGGATTTACTTTTTTGTTGCCCGCCTCAAAATCTGATATATTGATTGTTTGCTTCGACTGATAGCAACGCCTCTATAGCTCACCTGGACGCAGGCCGGGATTCTTTTCGCAATTCATTGATAATGTGCGGAGTGAAATGGACAAGAACAAAGAGATGAAGGATAGTATAAAAAAGTTTCGCGAGGAGGCCCAAAAATTGGAACAATCAGATGCGTTAAAATCGGCGCGGCAAAAGTTCAACATTGTTGAATCCGAGGCGCAAAAGTCTTCCAACATACTGAAAGAACAATTGGGTGCCATTAAGGAAAAGGTCGGCGATGTTCTTGACGATGCTTCCAAATCGGACTTGGCTAAGAAAGTTTCCGAGGAGCTATCCAAAACGGCGAAAGGCGTTAGCGATACCATTACAGATACCAGCGGTAAACTAGGTCAGTCTGGTGCCTTCCAAGCCATTTCCGATACAACGAAATTGATCAAAAAGGAAATGAATGAAACGAGTATAGAAAACCGCGTCTATTGCTCGCCCGTGCAGTTGCGAAAACGCGTTCAAGTGGACCTGTCCGATTCTTCGCGTGTTGTGGAAGCGAATACAGAAGCACTAGGTGACTCAATTACTTGAATTTATTTTCAACAATTCTAATATTGATTTAACTTTGTAGGTTTGGAGCTTCACAAAGACTCGAAATTCTACCAGTCGTGGGAGAATTTCAAGAACAACAATACGTATGTAAATAAGGTACTTGATTGGAAAGTAAAGTACGACGAATCGGAGAATCCTGTCATTCGAGCCTCCCGTCTACTCACCGACAAAGTATCCGACGTGATGGGCGGTCTGTTTTCAAAAACCGAGCTGTCCGAAACGATGACCGAACTAGTCAAAATCGATCCGAACTTTGATCAGAAGCAATTTTTGCATGATTGCGAAAAGGACATTATTCCCAATGTTCTGGAGGCGATTGTGCGAGGGGATCTGGAAATCCTGAAGGACTGGTGCTTCGAGAGCACATACAACATAATTGCCACGCCCATAACACAAGCGAAAAAGGCCGGCCTATATCTGGACTCGAAGATCCTCGACATTGAGAACATTGAGCTGGCCATGGGCAAAGTGATGGAGCAGGGTCCTGTGCTGATAATCACGTTCCAGGCGCAACAGATCATGTGCGTGCGCGATCAGAAGGGCCAGGTGGTGGAAGGGAATCCGGAAAAAGTAATGCGCGTGCATTACGTGTGGGTGCTGTGTCGCGACAGAAACGAACTCAATC
Source organism: Drosophila koepferae (assembly GCA_030914345.1). Taxonomy (NCBI): domain Eukaryota; kingdom Metazoa; phylum Arthropoda; class Insecta; order Diptera; family Drosophilidae; genus Drosophila; species Drosophila koepferae. The sequence goes on along the minus strand of JAUESR010000197.1, from coordinate 10,678,353 downwards.
CCAAGGCTGCTTGGCGGCTGATGGAGCTGTCGGCCAACAGTCAGGAGCAATTTGTTTAAACGTGCTGCACACAATTTACCATTAAGCAGTTTAAGTTTCTCATCTCATCCCAGACACTACACACCATTCTTCTACCGTAGCAGTTGGTTTTCATTTTCTTCAAATGTGTGCAAAAGTTTCGCTCTTACAGTTCTTCTACTACTTCGAAGATTGTTTTGCCAACTGCTCGTCGCGTGCATCTGCCCAGCCAAGCCGGAGCTGCTGGTCGGTTTCCTAGCTTATCTGTGATGCAGTAGATCGCTGGCTTGGCTATGCACCTGGCACGCGGCTCTGACGGACTCTCACGGTCATCGACGGCCACGCTACACCCTGACCGCCCATCATGGCGCTATATATGTTGTATATTTTATCCTATCTTGTAAGCTGTATATTAAACCGTGAGCTTGGGTGCTCAGAGTGCGGCGTGGCCGGAGGCGCTCGGAGGCCGCAAGTGATTGGCCCAAATTTAAATGTTGAAGCTAAAAGTGCAAGCAATTTGTAATTCTTAAGTTAAATTGTTGAGTATAGGAGATTTGTTACTACTTTTAAGGCCAGCCTATGCACACATCTTAGGCATAGACATAAATTCACTGTACCGAATAGCTGAAACTAAAGAGCCACATTCACCAATTACCACACTTATTATTTGTAAAATCAATGCTACACGTTTTAAAAGTCTAGCATATTTAATAATAAATACAAAAGCCTTTAAAATACAACACATTGAATCGTTTATTAATATGCTATCTTAAATATGGGTACCTAATGAAAATGTACCAAATGTACAAAAAAGTGCCGTTAATTGATGTTGATTTATAAGAGCTAAATATGTTCAAGTTAAATTCTAAAATAGCTTAGCTATAATTAATTAAAGAAACAATCAGTTATGAATATTAAATGAAAAAAAAAGTATACTAATAAAAAAAAACAGAAATGTACCAGTAAATTCGTAAATTTTAAATGTGGCAACGCTTTTTAACCAGTTTATTAAACAAAATAAGTACTCTTTTTCGTGGGCTTTGTTCATTTAACTTGAACTTGACGTACGCTCACACTCTCCCTCGCTCTGTGTATCGCTCTCAAAAGCTTTCATGCAGACCAATGAAATGAACAGTGTGCGCTCTTCCAGTCTTCAATCGGAACTCGATACGAGCGCACGCGCAAAAACTTTTCGGTCTTGGGATTCGTGAATGATCGAACAGTGTTTTATGTTTAAATAATTGGCTGCTAAATATCCCAAAGCTTACTCACCTAGCCAATATATATCAACTGACGCACCCGACGGAATATTATTTAATTTACGACCGAGTGATAAGCGAATTAATTAACGATTGATAAAAAAAAAAGTTTTCAGACAAGTCAAATGAAAATGCGTGTCAGCAACGGTTTAACATTCTGCAGTCTCTTGCTTCTAGCGCTTCTGGCGACGGGTTTCTGTAAGTAAACACAAATACATATACGCACACACACACGCACGCACACAAACATACATACATCAAGGCATAGACAGATAGCCAAGGCACACTTAAAATGTCCACACAGCGTCTCAGTATTTATTTTGCCACTCGTATATTATCTGGAAACTAGTTTCCAATGCAGCTGGAAGGCTAGCTAGAGGCAGATATGCTTGCTCTTACCCTTTGGCTTTGGACGTCGTTAACGGGTCTGTGATGCGGGTCCAGCTTGCAAGCCCAGTTTGCAGCGAATAAATATGGCTTTTTATTATGGCCCATTCAGCCAAGAGCTCAGAGCACTTAATATCAAGGTCGTACTTATAAAACTACAAAATACTCATATATTTAGCGATATTATGAGCAGTAAACTTTGGCTTCCTTATAAAGTTTCCCTACGCTTAACCTGATAAGATACTGTTCGCGATTCGGATGACATGCTCTAGCTGCATATGATAAGCAATTGATTCATGTGTAAGGTTTTTTTTTTTTTGCCATTATGTTATTTATCATTTTCAGTTTCCATTCTTCCAAGGCCCGCAAGTGGATATATTGGGGGCAACCTTTATTTGAATTATTCGTAAACCTTAATTTCTCCACGCGTTTTCGGCGCGATTTATGCGTTTCGCATGCCAAACAGGCAAACGCCTTCATCATTAGGAATGTGTTGTGTCATCTAATATAAAATAGTATATAGAAGTAATATACATACATATGTATATATAGACTGGTTTCGTTATTAAGCTTGCCAGTTCAGTTTGTCGACTCTGCACGTTGCTTTGTTTGCCCAAAAAGCATCTCCATTTTAATTATGCCAGCCTCTTCTGAAAAGTCAGAGCAGAGAATCATAAAATATGTTTCTAGGTAAGATAAATATTTTGATTGGCCCAATAAACATAGGTGCGAATTGTGTTAGAGGCGCACAGCTTGTGCAAATATTTAAGAGCTGTCTGTGGAAGAGAGACACCTTCCACGGAAAATGCAAAGACCAAATTATTCATTTTTTTATGTCTGTATCTTGATCTTTTCTGCTTAATTGCGTTTCTTACAGCTCATGCCAAGCCCTTGGACGAACCGAAGAAAACTGATACCGAGCTAAGTGTTTCGAATGGGCAGGCAGCCAAAAATAAAACAGCTGTCAGCGCTGGCGAGGAGGTAAGCTAATCCCTAACGAGACCCCGGTTAACTGGGACACCAAAATCACAAAAGACCGACCATAACTGAGGGGCCCGAATGCCTCACTGACTAAATGACTAACTGACTAACTGACGTCGCGCCCGACACAGTCGTAATGTAATGTGATATGATGGCTATGCAGCTCTGCCGGTTTATTATTAAAACAGAACCGGAAATTTACGCTTTAAAGAAATTTTTTATTTATTTTCACTTTGATTAAATGCAAAAACCGCAATAAAGACACGCGCGCTGTTTGCCTTATAAGGCTCAAACGCACGTTACGACCATTTGCATGAAATTAAAATCGAAGAAGAAGAAAACAAAGCTGAAGAAGTCTGCGATGAGGGTTTTTAGCGTGTTAGTCACGAAATTCCATAAAAAAATTGAGTTATAATTGAACGAGAGACAACGAGGTGGATACCCCAAATGCTGCCACCTGATCAGCAGCGAGCTTGTCGTCATGGCTATGACTCAGCCTAAGCTCAAAACCAACAGCTAAAAGTCCAAAGCCCAGCGTGAATCGGTTTAGAGCCGCGTTCTAGGTATTTTCTGTGACGTCTCAATGCCACATTCTTGGCAAAAACAAACTAAAGTTTAAGGCGATTCGCACGCTATTTCACCTGTACAAATAGCAGATCACTTTCCATCCATGAAATTATCTATCATCTATATTATCATTTTTATATGGTTTATGGCAATACTTTGTTATGATTGTGATTGTCTCTACTGAATAATTGAAGCGTCTGTCGAGAAACATGAGTCGGAAAGCACAATAATGACAAGTCACGTAGCAGCAGCATTTGTTGTCGAGAACCAACAACTAGTCGACTTTATTCAATTACACAGACCTGACCAGACCCGACCAGATCTGATCTGTTCGCTTCAACTTACAACCTCTGGGTCAGTCGAAGGCCTAGAAAATGGAATACGTTATACAATCCGAATGCGAAATTGCAACATGCCACGTGTTCCTAATAACAGCAATCAGATGATTGCTTTAGTTCAAGAGTTAACAATGCTTACAAAGGAAAATTGCAATTATATATGATATATGTACATTTATTTTGAATTCTTTAGTTCAAGAACTAACTACACTTACTACTGGAAGAATTTCAATTATAGTATAGGATATATGTTTGAAAGCTAGAGCGCTAATACTTCCTTAACTATATATGATTTGCCATCGCACATATGTACATATGTGAAATATTTGCCGACTTTTAGAGACATTAATTATGGAAAATTCTTTTAATATATTCAAATTTATAAAGTCTTAAATTTATAAAAAGATATTATAAATACAAGTATATTTGCCTGATTCGACAGCTACGGGCCTATGAAAGCCACTACTCTCGTCTTTAGGATTTTTGAACACTTAATTCTATATACAAACCCTCCTGATGTAAGTGAGTCACCATTGATCCCTCCTGTACAGAAATGCCTTTTAACTGACTTGGGTCATGGTCAAACAGGAAATATCGATCTTTGAATAAATTTATCTAGATTTTAACCTAGAAGAAAAGAATGACTTATCAAATGGAATTTATTTAAATACAACATTTTCACTTCTTATTCACATTTACATATATTTCATTCATATTCAAATCGATTGGCTGATCTTGTAATGAGCTTCTCGAGCACCCACTTGACTTAATTAATTAAATTTAAAGACAATTAGTTGAAAAGATTGTTGACACTCAGTGACGTCAAATTGTGAAAACCTATCGAGCATAAATTATACGCCATGCCAGTATTTGAAAATGTTGAAATCGAAACTTAATCACGCGCCAACGTCGACCTACATGCAAACAGACAATCAGACATATGTACGCCCAAATTGATATGCCTCATTTCATTATAAAAGGGTATCTAACGGTTCTAATTATAACATATTCTTCTTTTTAGTTGAACACCGCAACGAATTTGGTGCTTGCTGGCAACTATAAGTACGATGTAGAAATACTTGAGTCCGGGGACAATGAGGATGCGGATCGGGACAGCAGTGAGGAGTTGGAGGAGCGTTTCAAGGGCCACGGCATATTCGAACCGGACACGGATACTTTCATAGCTGAAAATATTGAGATGACGCCGGTGGATGTGGATTCGAGTGCCATTAGCGAGAGCCACATGGTGCTCAGCATTATACTAGTGGTCGTGGCTCTGGTGTCAGTGTGTCTATACGCTGGACTAGTTATATGGAGATCGCATTTGGAGTACGTAGTAAAAGTGAATTCATATATACATATGATTCTCTAATTCATGGTCCCTTTTACAGGCAACGCTATGGCATGCGCGAAAGACTCGTTAATCGGGATGTGGATGAGGAGGGCGTTGACGACCCGGAATATCATGTGACATATCCACACACACTAAGCCCCTACGCGCCAACAACAACGACAGCTACGACGCGCTCGTAGTCTGGTGTCGACTTTTCTGTGTAGGATGAGATTCATTAACGCTTAAGTTTAATTTAAATTGCACTTGATAGCATCGCCTGCATGCACACACCTGTGCGTGTGTGTGTGAGGTGAACGGGTGTTTCATATGCATTGTCAATTAACAAACACACATATAATCGCGCGTTAAATAACAATACTAAAGCTCATCTTAGAATATGCGGGCCACTGAACTTTTTAAAGTTTTCTGCTCGAAGTTATGCATGCCAATTAGTTTTAAGCTTCTGTGATATTGTTCTAGAGACTCTTTTTAAATTAACATCATGCTCAGAGTCAAAAACTAAAGTATTTTGTAAACAAATCTTTTGAAAGGTGCATTAAACGAAATCGAAAAAAAAAATTGCTTCAGAAATTTTTGAAATTCCCGAAATGAATAATTCAATTCACTTTTTTGCGTTTACAGACTCAATTTTGCGTAGGTGAGCGGTTCACCTGCTTTACATTAATATAACTGTAGACCTACACGGCGTATACTGCATGCAACGTTAATAGATAACTAAAATTGGCATATTTTTGGAAATCTGGATCATTGAAAAATTGATATACTATTTGAAAAGTTGTTTATAAAATCATGATGATTTCATAAGTTTTCATCAGTTAAAAATTTAAGTACCACCAAACGAGTTTGAATGAAATATTCCAGTTAACATATTTGCTCCACCTTTACCCCAACTACTACTCCACACTTAACAGAGTCATGCAACAGCTGTTTTTGTTGGCAATCTGCACTTTGAACTTGTGCTTGTTTCGACAAAGTGTGTCACACATGAACACGCGTGTTCTTGTCCATATATCTGCATTGGTGGTGTTTGCCCTGAATTTCAGTTCAATACTCTCTGCTTGACTCAATATAAGGTGCGCGCGTTTCAGTCATAAAGTAGGTATAGTGCTGCAACTGTAATACTACCGGCAACAGGGGCAACATTTTGTCACAGTATGAAAGTGTTCTAAGCTCACTTACATACATATACATATGTATGCTCATCGGTATGACTGTTAATTCGCAGTTAGGTTCGACATGTGCTGCTTCCTTCACTCAACAGACTCTGGTATGTTGCTGTTCTATCGCACATACTTCGAACTTTTGGTTCCCTAGAATGCACAAGTCCTCGCGCAACCGAAGCAGGCACGAGAGCCGCTGGACCCCTCTCGTATATTTACTTATGTATGTATGTATGTAGTTTATGCTAGCGTTCGAATACGAACCGAATGCGACGGCGAATGCGCAATCTTGTCGAACAGTTTCATTGATAAGAAAGCAAGTGAAAGTCTCTCGGTAGAGACACAAAATCGTCCGTCAGTACACAATTGTCCGTCGCTGTTGCTGCAGCCAGAGCAGCGTGAAGTGTGTGCAGTGTGAAGATTGTATCCAAATAGTGCGAAAGCTCCAACGCACTGTCCGTGCAGCTGTAGACGCCGCATGCAGCACACGTTGTGCTGTAATTAATTTAGTTGCGTGGCTTAATTTTGTTGCCGCTGTTGTCGCTTTGATTGTTAAACTTGCCGTTCGCTTATTAGCAGTGCGTGCGTGTGTTTGCCTCTGCCTGCTGCGTGTGTATGTATGTGTGCGTGGGTGTTTTTGTATCAATTAACGGTATAAGCAAAGCATCGTTTCCGACGTTATTGTCTTTGTGCTTCCTTGCGTGCTTCCTTTACCCGTAGCTCGAGCCCGTGCCAACAGCAGCATTAGTACAACATAATCAGCAAGACAAGCGACAGGAAAACATCATGACGCACTGGGAGGACTTCTACAATACACATCTGCCGCCCGCAGACTTCGAGGATAATCGCTCATTGCTCAAGGAGTTCTGCGAGCGACACAATAAGCTCCAGAACCGCATTGTGCTCGTCACGGTAAGCAGTTGCTAAGCCCAGCCCTTTTGCTGACGACAGCCCTAATCCCCATTATAGCCCCGTTAATGAGCCACTGGCCACTCCATCTAATTTCTAATCCATCTCTTTCGCACAGTCGGGCGGCACCACTGTCCCCCTGGAGCACAATACGGTGCGCTTCGTAGATAACTTCAGCGCTGGCACTCGTGGCTCGGCCAGTGCCGAGTACTTCTTGGATCACGACTATGCCGTCATCTTTATGCATCGCCACAAGTCTCTGGAGCCATTCACGCGCCACTTTACTGGCCAACAGTTCTTTGACATGCTCGATATAGCGGATAACAGTCAGAGCTCCACGATAGCCATCAAACCTGACTCGGTGGATGTGTTTGCGCCCGTTCTGGCGAAATACAAGATTGCGCGCGAGACCCAAATGATTCTCTACGTAAACTTCACCAGCGTCGTCGACTACATGTGGCTGCTGCGCGCCGCCTGCGAGTGCCTGGCTGCGTTCGAGGAGCGAGCCGTGTTATATTTGGCCGCAGCCGTATCAGATTTCTACATACCCGAGGACATGATGGTGAGTCGAACCGGTGGCATGGTTGTTAGTCATATGGGAAATCTTGTAATTGATTGCACTCGTCATTCAATGACTGGTGTCGCCATTCGCCCATCGCCCATCGCCCATCGCCAGTTTCAGTAGCCTGCAAATTGCTTTTTATCGATTCGCCATGTCGGCTCTTTGACATATTTTCTCTGCACATAATTGACGTCAGCCCCAGTAGGAGCAGCAGCAATAGCAGGAGAGTAGCACGGCTCGGGAGCAGTCGATAGCAGCTGTGGTAGCAGTAGTAGCAGCTGAAACACTGCTCGAGAACAGCCAACATCAGCTACTACAGTGGGAGTAGCAAAAGGAAGAACCGGAACAGAAGTAGCAAGATTCATGAGCTGTCGACAGCAGCTGTAGTGGGAGTGGAAAGAGCAGCAGGATGAGTAGTCACAAGTCTGGGAAGCAGTCGACAGCAGCTTAAAGTCAACTATTGCTCCTGACAAGCTGTCCCCTTGTCTCAGTATCAAATGCCTGCCAACAACCGTGACTTACATAGTCTACACACACAAGCAGCAGATACATGCTTGTATGTCTATCTATTGGCGTCCTTGCAGCAGCCTTTCTACTGTCATCGTGCCTTTAATTTGATTTGCATAATTTTGCTTGTTATGTGTCCATGTGGCCTGGTTGCATGTGGCCATTTCCCATCCACTGCCCAGTCAGGCATTGCGCTCAGCGACATCTTCATTTTCATATCACTTTTACACTGATTTACATGTTCATCCTCAGGCTGTCACACTCCACCTGCCTCCTCCATCTCAGTTGCATGTCCAACTACCTCCTCCAACGGCTCTTCCTCATCCTCCGTTCTGCCTGTCAGCTGACTCTCTAGCGCTTACATATTCAGGTGCTCAACGGCAAAATGTTTTCAAGTACATGCATCAAACGCTCATTGCTGGAGGCGTCCGTCGTCGCGCCGCTAGCTGCTTGCAATTTTCACTTACTCATACATACATTGAAACATATATATATATATATATATATATATATATATGTATGTTGTAAATGTGCGGGTGGTGCAAGTGTTAGGGCAGGTAAACTGAAAGTTTTCTACTTGTCGCCTACCTTTCAGTGTTTCAACCTCTCTCGGCTCTGCTCTGGCATTTGCAATGCTCTATTTCCGTTTAGCTCGTGCATTTCCGATCGGCCTCATGCTTGAGGCGGTGGCATTCCACCGTGTCAGTGTGTGGTGGTTGTTGCTCTGGTGGTTGCTCGGGCGTTAGCCACAAATCGTTCGCTTGATTGAATTGTTGAATGTGCGCCAAACCCTACGCCAGGCTCTTCCCAGTCCAATGATGAATATAGCCTGGCTGATGTGTGTACATTGAAATTTATGCGCATATCTTAAACTAAGCTCTACCCTGGCATTGTGGCGAAGGTCCTTGCTGACGCCTGACAGCTGATTTGTCAACAGAAATACGCAGGGTTTGCATAATGCCCGAGTGCATCCACATTGGATTGCCTCTGGCGCAACCACAAGCTCATCCAAATGGGGCTTAAAAATCACTTAGATACACGTGTGTAAAGTATATGCCATGAAAAACAGCAACGGCGCCTTTCACCTGAGAATTTTTAAAAATGTTTACAGTTCAGTTAGCACTTACACGGGCGCTTTACTGCCACTTGCTTTTCCGGGCTCAAGGACAATGCAATGAACATGTAATTTCGCTGAGGCGAAACGCCTGCAACCTTAAAGTAAATTTATGCAAATGTGGCAAACAATTTAATATTTCGTAGGAACAAACACCGTTGCTTAAGTAAATTCTAATAAGCCAACCCCAACATGAAATTAGAAATGCAAACTACACGCGCAAAAAGAAGCAAAGACAAAGCGTGCACAGAGAGTGGGAGAGAGCGATGGATGGATGGCGTTGACACTGAGAGCAAACAGAAAAGGAAACGTGCTCAGATCTGCAAATCAAATCATAAGATTTTACAAGAGCACGCATGAACACACATAAAGAGACAGCGACTTATACAGTTATTCTGAGGCACTAGCACTCACGCATACATGCACACAGTCACCAATTTAGTGAGTACAATGACACAGCCTTAACGTATCATGAGTGCGAGCGAGTGAGCGAACGAGCCAATCTACAAGGGAAAGGGAATCTGAATAAGTAACCAAATTCAATGTCAACAGCTGTTAGCAGTTCTTAAAAGCGAAGCACAACAAGTAAGAATGGTCTAGTTCGAGTCAGGGCGACAATGGGAAACCCTGTAAATTGTTGTTTATTCACGTACATAACATTGAATAAAGTCTTTGATGTGCAACGACTTTGTTAAACTGAAAGCGTGTTACTTGAGACGGAGTTGCAAGATTGTTTAAAGCTACATACGACAAGTCTTTGAATAGCGCTAAGTTTTTGTTTAAAATAAATTGAATTTAGGTTTACTTAGTTACGACACCATATTGCAATACAAATAAGAAATACATTATATATGTATATTAGAATCGAATAGAATATTTTACTCATCGTTATGCAGAAAATTAAACTACCCTATGCCTTCTATGAGCATAGAGCATAAAAACTTATTGCCTTAAGCTGCTTAAAGTTTGAATTAGCAGAGGACTGTGACTGCGACGGCGACTGCGACAGCGACGTTGGCGCAATTGTCAATGTCGTTTTGGTTCGTCTGCGTTGTCAGGTCTAATGCCTTGCAGCTAGGCTTTTCATTTCGCTCAGCCGCCGTCGCATAATGTCCTGGCTACTTAGCTTCGTCCTTCTAGCTGTCCATCCTGGCTCTGAAAATTGCTTTGTGTGCGCACTGAATGAATGAATGAATGAAACTGGTCAGCAATTGAAAAACGGGGCTATCCTATCAGGGTATAGAGTATAATGCTCAACAAGTCGCAGGACATATGCCAATGGCACACGTCGCGACGTGGCGTATGATTAAAGCGCCTTTAAGGCTGCTTTGCGGCAAAAGCGCAGCGAGGCGACACGCTCAACTCATTACGACTGAAATATGCTTTCAATTAGTTGTAATACATTTGCGATGTGGCAAGCGCCAAGAGCCAAGTGCCCGCAGCTTGTGTGTGGAGTGGGTCGGGGGTGTTAACCCTGGCCTTTTACTGTGCCACGGCGCTGACTGCTCGCAAGGGCACATGAACTGGCTGTCGGTACGTTTGTATGTGTGTGTGTGTATTGGCATGGGTGTGTTGGCGCTCCCATTGGCTTTTGCTTTTGCAATCTCATGGTAACATTCATACGCATCGTTGACTTGTCATTCCATTAATATGCTAAACCGCTCACCGTTGCTGCAGCCCACACACAAAATGCAATCGGGTGATGGAGCACCGACCATATCGCTGCAATTGGTGCCAAAAATGTTGGCGCCGCTCGCCAGTCTATGGGTGCCGCACGCGTTTGTGGTGTCCTTCAAACTGGAAACGGACGAGAACCTATTGATTGTCAAGGCACGCGACAGCCTCAACAAATACAAGCATAAGGTAAGTGCTGCCAATCAGACACGCCAGCAATCAGAGCTGCAATCTCTCTCTCTTTCTCTCTTTCTCTCTTTCTGTCTCTCTGTCCTGCACTTAACCTTTCTGTCGCTAGTTGGTGATTGCCAACGTCCTTCAGACACGCAAGCATCGCGTTGTCTTTGTAACTCCAACAGATTCCTATGAGCTGCATTTGAGTCGCGAACAGGCGCTGCAGGGTCTGGAAATAGAGGAGCCCATTGTGGCCGATGTGGTAAGTGTGAACCGTGAAACGTGCCTAACAAACAACTACCAACAGCTGGTAAACTGAGCGCGTGCCATTATTCTATTTGTAGGTGCAGAAGCACAGCGAATTCATCAGTAGCGCCGAACAGCGACAATGACCGTTGTCGATGCGCCGCCGGCAACACCAGCAACATCAACATCCTCATCCTCAACAACAACATCTACAGCAGCAGCAACTGCAGCAACAATTCCGTCAGCTAGCAATTGGCGGCAGCAGCAGCAGCAACGATGACACCGCCGAAGCAACGGACTATTGCGTGACCAGTTCACATTATTGTCGCGTCCCAAATCCTGGCACGCCAACTTTCAGTCGCAAATATTGAGCAGGTCAAAGCGTCAAAGTCCATTTGCATAGCCTCTACGTTTAAGTTGTAGTTATCTATATATACATATTTATATATTTATGGTTAATATCTATCTATTTATGGTCACGCCCTAGTTAGACCGACCATAATTGATGATGATCATTATGATAATGATGGTGGTTAACATGTTTTGTTTTGTATGTATTTTGTGTACATTTTTGTTATTCATGTATATTCGTTCGTTTATCGTTGCCTGTTTGAAAAATGATGTCACCTACATAACAAATTGTCTTCTCTATGCTCGAATCCCATTTTGTGCCATTTCTGTCATCAAGCATACGCACCGTGCTACCAGCATTTTGGCATTAATCTGAGATCATTAATTATATGAATTGTTTATGCTTAAATTCCAGTGTGGCTAAGAGAGGCGGAGCCACCCACCCACACACACACACACACACACAAAAGTGCACCTACACTTATGCAACGGCTTCATGAAACTGCAGTTTGTTGGCTGGCCCTGGCGGCTGTCGTTTGCAGGCATTGCGACAATTGATTTACAAGCCGTGCATAGCAATAACTACAACAGCAACAACATAAACAACAGTAACAACAACAGCTGCAGCAGGACCTGCCGAATGTCCTTGGCTGTGGAAATTTATAGAGGCGTATACTTAATGCCTTGACGCTTGTCTGGCTCCAGCAGGTCAAGTGGCGTCTAAAGGTCAGTTTCAAATACACTACACACAACACACACACACACAACATGAACTTCTGACAGCTGCCAACGGCAAATTAAAATTTAATTGGGTAAGGAGGAAAAAAAAATTAAAAACAACTGAACAGGCAGCAAGGAAAACTAATTAACGCAGCGCCCGCAAACCGAGGGCCACAACACAAAATACTTGTGTAGCGAGCACAAAGCAGGAACCAAAGCAGACAACACGGACGGACCGTAGACAGTGGCAGTTGCCGCCTGGGCCTTGGGTTGGTTGAGTGTGTTGGGTTTGTTGGGCTCTGGGTTCTCTGGATTAGTCGAGTCTTGTGGCAGCCTTTTTTGCACATGTTTATTGCATGTTCTGTTGCTGGCGCCTTTTATCTACGGCTTTGCCGCCTAATCTACCTGCCTTAACTGTTCCCTAGTTGTGGCGTGTGCGGCCGAAGGTCCGAAGCCGACACCACATCCGGCCACATTTTCCGTTTTTGTTTCAGCCCCAAACTAGGCAACAAGAAATTTGTTGTTTGGTTTTTTTTTATTGTTGCTGTCGACTGGTTTGGCAGCTGTAGCGTAATATTTAATAACTTTTTTTCTTCTCCTTAATGCTTGTGCGTGCGTAAGTGTGTGTGTGTGTGTGTGTAAATGTGCAGCAAATTAGATTTTATTACGTTCACACGTACAACACGCAAATACACTAACTTGAATGCATGAGAGCGCAACGAATTGAGTGAAGAACCCAATTTTTATGTCACACTCGGACCCAAATGAATTATTAGCGTATTATCTTTGGGCAAAAAATTGCAAAAAAAAAAAAAAAAAAAACGTCTCCAGCAGCCTTCAGTGTTGTCATATGATCCGTGACAAATGCTTCTTGGAATTGACAATTGTTTGGCATTGAAATATATATTTCTTTAAAGCCTTAGGTCCAACATATTGGACACATATGTATGTTTATACATACATGCACATAAAGAAGCCTACTTGAAGCTTATAGCCTGTTGCCATTTGCCGTATTTTCTGGATTGTTTTTATTGCGCACACATGTGTACAGTCAAACACACACACTCACACATGCGAAGAGGCATAGTCAGATATCAAACAGACGCAATTCCTGCAGGCTGTTCTGTATGCTGGCACATCCCCATTCTAACACTGACCCCCTCAAAGTCTCATGCCTTTGCCGCTGGCTCCGAGTATCGATTGCGCATTTAAAATACGTATAAACATAAAAATTCTCGCCAGCTCGCAAGCTGAATGACGTATAATGAAATATGTATACGAAATTTGTGCAGGTAATTAGCCGAGAGTGGGAAAGTGCGCTCATTAAGCAGCTTAGAGGCTATGCTCTGATTAATATCTAATTAAGCAAAATCTCAGTTTTCATTGAGTCGCAACTAGTATAACGAGCGAGCGTAGTCATCATTTAATGTTAAAGAGTTTTAGTGTAAATTATGTAACTTTTCATATCCGTTTTTTGTGACTGAATTCCATTTTCGATATTGAAACTTTGAAAACTTTGTAATCTGTTTGTAAGCATGATGATTTTATAGAGAAAAGTTATCGAGAGTCCTACTAATTAAAGTTAATGTAAAACGAGATTATTTAAGGCATCTAATTTGAACTTTCTAAATTTATAGAAAGAAAAACATATAACATATTCTGTCCTACAACTTGAATAGATAAGATATGTTTTGAAAACAAATTATTTTCTAAAACATTGAGCTCGAAATGATTCGCATCGTCTAAATTCAAACAGTCAGAACAGAAACAGGTTTAACAAAACAGACATAAAAAAAAGCAAGAAATAACGAACCAATTCTTCAATGTTTTCATATTCTGAGCAATCGGACCAAAAAATACAAATCAAAGAAAAAAGAAATAGAGTTTGAAGTATACATATATCAGAAAATATTTTACATTAAATTGATATATACAGCATAAAGAAAATATATATACACAACTATATATAGATATATATATATATATATATATATATATATATACTATATGCCATATACATGTGTGGATTAACATTATAGATAAGTATTTATTTAACAAATCTAACTGTAAACATATATACATATATATCTCTATATTTACTCTATACAAATTACAAGTTTATATCTAATTGTTATTCAACTTGAAATATGGAATCAAAATTAAAAAGCGAAACTTTGCAGCAATCTATTTATTGTTGAGATCGGCCAAACTCTAAATGAAAAGAAATATTTAAAATATTGTTAACTTTCCCCAACTAATCTTAATAACATGAAAAAAACAAAACTGTTGTAAAATTAGTTTGATTACGGAAATTAATTGATATATGTATTTATAATGAATACTAAATGTACTTCAATGTATGTCAATGTCTATGAGTCAACATGTGTAAAAACTAAATATTCAAAAATAAAAAAATAAAAAAAAATATATATATATATAAATATAAATAAACAAATTTATATATGTATATGTATGTATAAAACTGATGGAACAAATAGCTTTAAATGTTTAAAATTAAATTGTTTGCGTTTCTTTTTATTGGGATATTCAAATAAGAATAAAATATATTTTTCTGGAATATGCATACATAACAATGCGATTAATTGAATTCTCTATAATCAAGAAAGTCGACAGCTGTATACCAAATATTTTCTCTCATGACAAAAGATTTCATAATAAGTGGAAATATTAAATTTATGTGGGAATACATATGTATTTATTTATATTAATATTTATATGTAAAGGAATCAACAAGCAGCAACATAAAAATTGCTTTCATATTTATAAATATTTTAACATCTTACATGTTAGTATATAAATTTCGAGAGCACTCAATCCATACTTAGATAACTCTTTCGTATAATTTATACAGTTGTAATAACATATTTAATTTAAAGACGATGTAAACAGTACTTTCAGTCGCATTGCGCGAGTTGAGCAGAGAAAAGGTCGAGCCCAGCGGCCATACGAATCAAGAATTGCTGCAGTTCTTATCGCTTTAAAAAAATGCGCTCGAGTAAAGAATTTCAACTTAAGTTAATAATACAGATTTTCATTGGAATCGCCCTTTTCCACAAATACGTTTATTGCGCTCCCAACGACGATGATAAGCTGCATGACAACTTGAATATTGTGCACGGCTTTGACTGTATATTTCTGGACTACATCACGCAATCTGGCCTAAATTGCAGCTTCATACGGCCAACTGAGAGCAGTTCTAAGACCAACTATCATTTGCAACATCTCTCAGTTGATAAGCTCTGCCAGCTGTCCGAGCCCTCTTCCAATCGCATTGAGTGCAACTTTCGCTCTAAAGACTTTAACAAATTCCAAAATCAATACAATTTCACGCTTCGCATGCAGGACGAGCTGGGCAGTCGAACAGAGAACATCTCTATCAATAGAGCTGAGTGCATGGTGCTAGAGCCACCCGGCACAGACGTCAAGGAACTCAACAAAACATCGAGTTCAATATGCCTGCAGTGGCCAAATAAGAGATGGGACAACCACAACTATGGCATTGTCTGGGACTATCACTTGGAGCCGCACGTCACTATAGCATGGCGGGATCCTCAGTATGCCCGGCTCAAGGAGACCTTTTGCCTCAACGGCTTGCCACACGCCAATCAGGAGTACACGCTGCGCATGCGGCGTCGCATCAATGCTGCCCGCGCCCACTGGAGCGATTATTTCACATACGCTTTTCGAACACTACCCAATGCCAAGATGTCTTCAGAGTCAGCAAAGCTCTCACCAATTATCATTTTACATTCGATCTTTGTCAGCTTTAACTTGATTGTGTAAACTCATATAATACACTGATAAGGAGGAGGTAAATATTTATAAATACATATGATTATATTGTATTGTTGTTGTAATGTCGTTGATTTGGTTTTCATTTTCATATTATTTACTTATGCATTAAAGCTGCTATCCTTAGAGCTCCCATAATTCATGTATAATTCAATGTATAAAATGTTGATAATGAAAGAATATCAGTAGAATCATAGATCAAAATAAAAGTTTTAAAATATGTATTTCTTTTTAATACATTTTAACCACTGTTGTTTTTACTGGTTGTACCAAAATAATTGCCATTAAAATTTCAATTGAATACAAAACTTAAAAATAAAAAAAATAAACAAATATTCTAAATGAATGATGTAAGTCGTTGATTTCTGGTTAATCTAAGATCACTGGCAAAAATTGCGTGAATAATTGTTATGTGCCTTCCATGTGGTAAAGGATGTACACTGCTTGTGCATATATAAATACATATATATTTTGCATAATGCATAAGAATTTCGATCTTTCATACATCGTCGATAGTATATCTTATATTCTATATATATGGTAAAGTGCAGTAGAGTACAGAGCTTATCAATATCAATATGTAAGATATCTTATAGCTTATCTCTATATATTTATTGATATATTCAGTTGGTAGCACTTGTCAAATAATAAGATATCTTCATACGTATCTATATAAATACACTGAGTTGCAAAGTTTATTTTGTTGTAATACAAACCTTTTTTACACAACGAACGAGTATATTGCGGTCCGTTGCATTCAAAGCAACTAATTGGTTTGACAAGTTCATGAACAGAATTAACTGACCTCATATAATGTTATAATGTTCTTTGCCCGATAAAGGCTTTCTGCTATCGCTATTTAGCTTGATAAGATTATTATTTGTTGCTACTTTTCGAAAGCTTCGAGCACGAAAACACTTGAAATTGCATTTTAAAAATCGGGTCTTATCTAAAGCAAATAATAACACAATTTTATTTATATATGTACCATAAACACTGGGGACAACGAATTTAACATAATTTAATAAAATATAACAACTAAGATTCAGGCAGAGAGATGGCGAAGGAAAGCGAGAGAGACAGAGAGAGAGGAGACAGAGAGAGAGAGAGAGAGAGAGAGAGAGAGAGAGAGAGAGAGAGAGAGATAGATAGCAAAGCTTCTATTTAAACCATTCTGCGTTTGTTTTAAACCTATAAACTATGTTTCATTATGACATTCAAATTCACTACTGAGATACATTGTTCTGTAAAAAAAAAACCTATCCTGAATTCCCATTTTCAATGGCTTCAGGGTATATTAGGTAAGCTAATTATGAATATGAAATGAGTAGTTGGTCGATGAACTCTTTCAAGTTTAACCTTTTTTTTTTTTTTGAAATCACTATGGACAGACAGACGAACATGGATGGAGAAAATGCAATAGTCCCAACTCAACAAGAATATATGCACTTTATGGGATCGAGAATATTCCATTTTCAACGGGGTCAGGACAGGAAATGCCTTTGAATGGTAAGAGTAGCAGTTTTTTACAAATAACAGGAACATACAATTTTTTCAAATCTAGAAAAATGTAAAAAAAAATAAATAAAAAAATAAAAACTCTATATATATTCTATACATCCTCTCGCTTTTCCTTTATACAACTCACAATTACAATATATATATGAACTGTGCATCTTCATGTTTTAATTGCTCAAATCCGTAAACTTAAACTTGAGTGGTATATTTGGCTTGTTTATGAGCACTGAACGGAAAGCATTCTCCGTCGAATGGTTAAACTCGACCTTAAAGTTCCTTAAAATCCGGCATATGCCAAGCTCCAGTTCCATATCCACAATGCGTTTGCCTACGCACATCCGGGGACCAAAACCGAAGGGCAAAAATACAAAGGGGTTTGTAATCCTTAGAGGATTTGCCGGACACTTGCCTTCAGCGCCCGTCTCACTGCGCAACCAGCGTTCAGGTAGATACTCTGAAGCACGAGGGAAGTACTGATCGTTTTTCAAGCAGTTCAGCGGTATCATGGAGACAAATGTGCCCGCTGGCACCCGATAGCCACTCAGAACGCAGTCACGATTCGTCGTACGGCCATGGCCAACCACCAGGGGCAGCAATCGCTGTGATTCTTTGAGGCAGGCACGCAAGTAGGGCACATTCTTCATGGACTCCTCTGTAAACTCAGAGTCCTTATGGGGCAACACACGCATCGCTTCCTCGCGCAATTTCTCCTGCTTGTCTGGATTGGTTGCAAGGCACAGCATAAGCGCCGAAAATGTGCTCGAAGTCTACGAAATAATTAAAGATTGATATATTATATCAGATAAGGATTTTTTAATCGACCTACCGTATCAACGCCTGCCATGAGCATGTCCATGGCCATAACAATAGCCACTTTCTTGTCAATCTTCAGCAGCTTCTCTAGGACACTCTGCTCCTTTTCGGGACGCACTATACCACGCTCTGCCTCAGCATTCAATCGTTCCAGAGCCTCATTCACATAGGCCAAGGTCACTTTCTGTATATTGTCGTAGGCTTTCAGCAGCTTCTTAAATGTTGGCGTATGGATATACCGCCAAAGCGAGGGCTGCATATCATAAACAGCAGCAAGTGTGAAGAAATCATCCATGCTCTTAAAGAGCAGCTGAGCGTTTTCATCACTATGCGAGTCCTTGAGTAGTCCGAGCTGCTTATCAAGTGCGACCACAGAGACCGATTCCAAAGTCCAGTAATTGATATACTCCAAGAAATTTTCAGGCACCTCGAGCGTTGTGGGGTCTCGAATGTCCTTAATGCTGAAGTAATAACAGAATCTTAATACAGTTAATTTTGAGTGTAAAATAATCTGCTTACCGATCGATAAATTCGCTGTTGACCTGCGACAACTTCTTGTAGTAGAGTCTCACATTCCTCGGCTGCATCAACACAGGGTTTACAATACTCCGGAATTCTCCCCATGCCTTGCCTTGAGTGGGAATGAGTCCTTCGACGCCGTCAAAGAAATCTTTTCGAAATTTCTCCCGATGGTATCTCAATGTATCAGTGCCTGGTCTGTGGGGCCAGACGCCTTCATTCCGATAGACCATCTCGAAGTCCTTTGGATTATAGGTAGTCAACACGGGATCGCTGCCAAAAATTGACGGCATCCGAAAGATGTCGCCGTAATCCTCACGCATGGCTAACACTAGTTGCGACATGTCCAGATTCTTATATTTGCCCCCGGGAAATGCCATGTTGAAGGTCAAAGAAATGGGATTGGCGTAAGGGATTTCCTCATATGGACGCGCTTGCTGCCACTCGACATCATCTCTAGCTACGTTTGGCTCCTTAACTGCGGCTGCAGTGCTTTGACAACGCTAGTTACAAAATGCTGATAAAATTATCTTAATCTATGAAAGGTATCTCACACTCACCTGCTGCGTACTAGAAAAGATACCTTGCACTTTTTGTGCCTGATTTATGGCCAGAAAATTGCGCACTTTCAACATTTTTGTTCTGGCAACGTTCTTTTACTGTTTGCTTCTAAAACTCAACTAACATTTTGCGTTTTGATCTCTCAACAAATTCCATCAGTTCGAAAGCTTTTTTCTGATAAGTTGGTGTATACAACAAAACAACTAAAAAGTTTCCCAAGCTTTTCAAGAGCGTCTTATAAAACCTAAATTAACCAATTGAAATTGAGCTGATAGCTTTGCTGCTATTCTATTTCGAATTTCGAACTTGGTTTTGTTTGCCATTTCATTTTATGAATATAATCAATGTACCCGACTTGAATATTATAATCTATTAAGCTTTATATGCTCATCGCATAACTTTTATCATCTGCTGAATTAATTAAAGTCTTAACACAAAAACATGTTTTGTAGAATAGATTTAATATATATATATACATATATATTCGAAAAAAGACAACTTAAAAGCTTTTATTACTGATAGTATAGTTATCAACAAAAGAATATTACTGACATTACTAACTAAAATTAAAATTTAATATATTCTGAGCTACTCATAGCTGTTTATTTTAAATACATTCTAATAATTGCTTATAAAAATAAAAATTATTTATAAATAAGCTTTTTATGGTAATGATGAAGTTCAGAACCTTAGGCATTATAAAAATTCTAGTAGTCTTCTATTAATATATTGAGTGCCTATAATTAAATTGCCAGAAAGCTACGTCTAAAATCGATGTCACAGGAATTTCTATAGCGTCCAATTTTACGATTGCTCATTTGTCGAAACCTGCGCATGGCTTCCTGTATTTCCTGCACGCTTATGGGCTTGACAACCTCCATGCCGCGACCCTGGGTCACCTCTGGGCAAACATGCATCATTGAGGGACTTCCGCCGGCAGAGGTGACGCGGCTATAGGGCTCCGTGGTGCGGTTATCCGAATTCAAACGGGTCAGTATCGAGTAATCCACAATTGCCGCAATGGTCTCGTGGGCCAGATAGGCTAGTATGTTCATCGTCGGCGTTGGTATGCGTAGATCGGCGGGCAAATCCAGAAATCTTCTAAACTTATTTTTGATTTTCTCGCCATGTCGGCAGTAGAACGACGTTTTACGGGCTTCATTAAATTCCAGATACTGCTGACCTGTAAGTATTTGGGAAATACGATCGGCACGAAAGAGACGACGCATGCGATCCTCATCATGAAGCTCTTGCACTTCAATGGCCAGCTCTTCGTCTTCCTCTGGCTGCTCCAAATCGTCCAAAAAGTCCTGCGGCCTTCCAGTGCGAATGCTTAGGAAACGCTTCAATATACGCATGTCCTTTAAGTGTTTTCGCATTCGCGCTATCTTCACAGGATGGTTTCGCATCAGAAACTCGAAGTCCGCTTGCGATGGGCAGGGATTCTGTTTGCGTCGCATAGCTACCAAAGAGGCTTCGTTGAAGATTCCACGCAGCTGCTGCTGCAGGATCTGCTCTACCAATTTCACGCTGGCAGTTCGTGGCTGATCGCTGTCCCCGAAGCTTCGCATTATGTCAGCAATTTCAGTGAGCAACGAGACGGGTGCATCATCCACAATTTGGACAGCAGCCATATTTGCATTTTGAGTTGGATTTTGATTTTGGCCAGAAGCCGGCCCTGCTACAGCTTGAAGTTGTTGGGCTTGAGGCACTCCACTCTGTACTAATATCACCTGGCGATGAACGTGAACCGGCTTGTTGTCCTCGAGATTCTGCAGCTGAGGTGTGCTGGGTGCAGATGTTGTAGATGCCATAATTGGTGAAGAGACACCAACCAGATCACTGGCTGCAATTGACACAGAATTCTGGCGCATTACGCGCTTAGCTTGATAATTCATTGTGCAACCGAATCAACAATCAACGTAACTTGCAAATAATCCACACACTAGCCACACAATATTGTGTATAAACATAGTATAAGATAAATTAACTACGCGAACAATATAAGAATAACTAGTTCATATTTAAGTTAGAACCAGGGATGCAATAATGAACAAAGGTCAGTAAATGGAGTTTGTGTAGAAATACAATTTTACGCTTATATTTTATGAATATTGAAACTTAATCTCTCTGAATTGCTATGTTTTTAATGTCTTAAAACTAAATTAATATCTATCACTTGTGACCTATCACACTGGAAATAATCACGTGTCATCCACCATAATGAACTATTTTACAATGAACTAAAGATTGAGTTCAATAATAATATGTTGAAACTTAAGTTATCGACCCAAGTAGTTATCATTAATCGATTGTCGTGCACCACCATTTTTGTTTGGACAATGGAGAATAATCACTGAAAATAATTTAAAGAAATCCTATTAATACAATCAATTTGACCGCCGCAAAAATGTTTAATGGCATGGTGAAGACCATACGTGATAGCATTGTGGGCACATACCCATCCTGTCATGTGAATTCGCGACTGGAAGAGCGTCGCGCTAAGCAGAGAGCGATGCGACAGGAGCGAAGGCGGAAGCCAGACAAACCAGACGATTTCGTGACCTACGAGGATTCTGGCAGCGATGAGGAAACGCCACAACAGCAGGACGAGGTCCTCAATACTTCCTATAATCTGTGCGACTATCTGCGAAGCAGAGAGAATTCACTGCGCGATGTGAGATCACCTAAAAGTTGTATCTGCCGTTGACTAATTCTCTTGTTTACTTTTATAGCGTCGCAGCGTCAATGCTGAGTATACCAGTCGCTATGTGCTCACACACGACATGTTGCGCGAGACGCAAATTAGTTTAGGTTACATTAACAAGGTATTCTGCTCCAAATGGCTGAGCAACCGTCAGGTGGTGTTCGGCACCAAGTGCAATAAGCTGCTCGTCTATGATGTGAATATGCGTCGAGTTGACGCTATTCCAACACTTTCCAATAGTCGTGCCAATCATCCGGAAGTCCAAGGTGGCCTACATTCAATTGAACTATCGCCCAGCCGATCATTTTTAGCCACGGGTGCACGCAATTCCTCTGACATTGCTGTCTATCGGTTGCCCACACTGGATCCGGTTTGTGTAGGAGAGAACGGACATCGGGACTTGATAATGGGTATGTGCTGGCTAGATGATCAGTTCCTCGTCTCTGGCTCGAAAGACTCTCGTATGGCCCTTTGGCGCATCAACGAAGATCATATGGATTTTCCAGACGGTGGAGAGGAATCTTGCCCCACGTTTGCTACTATACATCCGCTGAGCGTTAAGGAAGTGCGTACCGCACAAAGAGTAAGATATTAATTTATATTTATACATATGAAACATGTATCTCTAATTGATTTATATTCGATTTTCCAGATACGTTCGTTATGCTTCAACAAGGAATTCAAAGAGATCGCAGCTCTCTCCTTAAATGGATATATACACATTTTCAATGCGGAGACTTTTAAGCAGACACTCTCACGCAAGTTACCCAACTGCCAGGACAATGTGAGCATTGCTTATCATAGCGATGGACTCTACGCAGTCGGCTGTCGTTCCTATACCATTTTACTAGATGCACGCACGCTGCAGACGATTAAGAAGATTACATCCCGATATAGTGGTTGCGGCATACGCGCCACATCCTTTGAGGGCAATCTGTTAACAGTGGGCACCGGCCTAGGTATGTTGCTGTTTTACGACATACGGGCTGGCAAATATTTGGAGAGCAGCGTAAACGCTTCGCGCACTGTGGCGCTTAAGTGCAGTAAAGGAATTGTGGTATGTATTAGAAGCATTAATTATAAAAACTTGTATTCATTTTTATGGCAATGCTCTTTCAGTATCCGGAAGATGAAATGGATGGGTTTCAGCAGGTGAAATACGTGCCGGCCATTTATACGCACTGCTATGACAGCACACGGATGCGACTCTTTGCGGCGGGTGGTCCCCTTCCTGCCACACTAGTGGGAAACTATGCGGGGGTATGGCAATAGCTCCACACGGCTATCACAAAACTGATTAGTACGAGTATTTAGGCAATAGTATATTTTGTTTTTAGCCTTGTCGCCGTCGCGGCAGCGATGGGCAAATTGTGATTTTTGATTTCTCTGCTGATTTTAACTTTTTAAAGTTTAGTTATATCAATTGTATGATCATTGTGTCCGATTTATACAATTAATAAGTGTAAATGTATGCATAAACTTCGCATAGGTTTAGCCAATTACAGCTCGTATTTATAAAGTCTATAGATATATGTACACACAATATTCATAATTGATTTATAAGTTTATACATACACATGAATCGCAAGCATTGATTTTATAGTCTGATCTTAATGGTAATAGAATTTGAAATTAAACTATCTACAAATGCAGTTTGCATAAAAAATATATATAAAATTCTAATAATTAAATATTCTCATTTTTGGCATTTAGCGTTCGCTCATAAAAGTACACAAAAAATCCCAATTATTTTATGTTTTTAACATACATATGTATATTGCTTATAGAGAACTGTATGGGGCGCTCTATGTCACATGTATATTTATATATTTATAAAGGACAGCACTAAACCTGAAGTTCAACAGAATCGATTAGAATGTACATAAATACAATTTTGGTGACAATAATCATATACAAGATTTACAGAACGTAGTACACACATACAGATTAACAGCTGTGCCGACTCCCTTAATAAGTAAGTATAATACCAATAAAAACTTTACAAAACGACCACTAATTGTTATTGTTGGTACTGGCCGAATTGCCACCTCCACTCCACGCACTCAGAAAACCGGTCCAGCTGCGATTGCTACCATCTGTGGAAACTAAGAGAATAATGATATGAGTAATGATTCTGGTTATGCAGAAACTCATTTACCTTTCTGTCCCTTTGCCACGCAATTAAGCATTTCCACCTCGCTGCGACTCAAGCGGAGAATCGTGTTCAGTACGGGCACCAAGCGTTGTCGCTCATCCGAATTGGACAATGTGATAAACTGAATAAGAATAATTATTGTTAAAGTAATACATAGCAGATATACATATATATATTTGTACGAACAATGGTTTACCTTTAGAAACACATTTTTTAGATATTCCGAATTGTGCATGTGCTGTTCCCGCTCTTCGGATCGTTCCTGGCGACGAAGTTCCTCTTTTAGCATATCATTCATTTGTGTCAGTTTGGCCAGATCCTGTTCATTCTCGGCCAGTAAGGTGGTCAAATGACGGACACGGCTTTCCTGAATACTTAATCGCTCTTTGGTAGCGGCAAGTGCTGCTTGCGTTTCACCATCTAAATCATCATCCTGCATGCTGACGCTGCGCCCAAAGTTAGAAATTGTTGTGACCTGATCGCTATTTATGGCATTGAGGGACGTATTTAACAGCTCATCCAGGGGCATAAAATCGTGCGAGCGACGTGAGGCCGTCGAAATTTTGCGCTGTGCCGCCAGCTGTGCAAGTGTGTCGCCGCTGCTGTCGTGATCCAACAGGAAATCAATTTTGCTTTGCTCTGGGCTGGTGGACTCGAAACATGCTGTTGCCGGCACGGGCGCTGGTGCGATAGTTGGATTGGAATGCATTGCCTTTTCGAGGTGTTCCACCTGTTGCTGCAGCTGCGCAACACGCATCTGATGCACATCATCCATTTGCTCGATCTGCAGGCGATGTTGCAGCAGTTGCTGTTGCTGCAGCTGAAGCTGTCGCTGGTTGTCCTGCGTGAGCGTCTCATTTTGAGATTTCAGGTCATCGATGACGGCCAGTAGCTCCTGACTACGCTGTAGCAATTTCGAGTTGTCGTGCTGCAGATTCTCCAGCTGTGATTCGAGCTGAGTAATACGCAGCTCACTCTCTTCCCTGCTATCGCGCAGTTTCTGTTCGTTCGCTCGCATTGTGGCCAACTCTGCCTCGAGGTATTGCTCTTTATCTGAGTCCCTGTTTTGCTGCTTCCGCAGTACAGCCTGTGCCTTAAGCTTGTAGTCCGAGTACTCCGTTTGAAGCTGTTCATTGGCCCGCTCGGCTTGGCGCAAGGCAGTCTCCAGTTGAGTGAGCGCATCTTGGCGCGCTTCCAGCTCTTGCACGCTATTGTTTAACAGCTCCTGGGAATGCTTGAGTTTGCTCTCGTAATGCTGTGTGCTCTCAGCTAACTGCAAACGAATTTCATCCACCTGCAATTTGTGCTGCTCCACACTCTGCTCAAGTTCCTTTTTGCCAAATAACGCCTCCTGTCTGCCATGCACGGCATCCTTAAGTTGTGCCTGCATTCTATCGATTTCCTGCTTCAGCTGCTTGCAATGGTTTGCCTCTCCATCTTGCGCCTGTTCCAATATACTTATCTCCTGGCGAAGCTGTGTTATAGTATTTTCCTTACTGACGAGCGTTTCTTTGAGCTCATCCAATTCTGTGCTCTTCGCTAACAGTTTTGCACTCACTTCAGTTAGCGACTTCTCGGCGGCTTCAATTTCCAGGTTCAACACATTAGAGCTCTTTGACTTGTCCTTGGATTTGAGTTTCTGGTTCTCTGCACGTGCTGCATTCAAGTCCTGTTGAAGCTGCAGCTGTGCTGATTTAATGGCTTCCACTTCAGCCTCTAGCTTGGCAGCTCCAGCCTGCTCCATGCTTTGAATTTGCTGCGTTTGCTCTTGTAGCTTCTTTTTTAGCTTCACGGCCAGTGAACGTAGTTTATTGTACTTTTCTTCATAGCCGTCATCAAGTTCACGCAAGCGATTTAATTCCTCGGCTCGTGATATTGTAGACGTGGACAGCACATCGCTCTGGGCATCCCCATTGAGGTGCTCATGCTGCTCCATTTCGTCAATTCTGCTCTGCAGCTGTCCCAGTTGCTTTGACTTTTCAGTTACATTTTCTGTCAGAGTTTGCAGCTCCTTGCGGCACTTGTCATACTGCTCCTGCATGCGTGAGATGACATCTCCTCGCGCCTTTAACGCCTCGTTCAGTTCACGCATCTCGGACAGCAACTCGGAATGCTCGTTTTCCTTCAATTGGTATCGCGTCTGCAAGTCTTCATACTGCTGTCGCAACTCTACATAGTTTGTCTCCAATTCCGCATTCTCGCGCTCATGTTGCTGCTCCATTAACTTCATATCGCTATCCTGTTGGCTGCGCTCTTTTTGCAATACTTGAGCCAAGCGCTGCATCTGATTAAGTTTTGCAGTGAAGTATACTGAGTTGAAGGTGCTGATAGGTTCCACCGGTTGTTGCGAGATCTGCTGTGCTTTGATGATGTTTGCCAGATGTTCCACGCAGCTTAGCTTGGAAAGTACTCGATCAATGTCTAGTGCATTCTGTGGAAGCTGATTTTGTTGCTGCTGCTGCTTCTGCTGTTGTTGTTGCTCCTTTATTATCTTTGACAAACGCTCCAGCTCATAGACTTTCTGAAGCAGCCGTTTATTATTGCCTGAAACTTGATTAATTGGCTGCGTCGTCTGCAGTCGCTCCTTTAATTGCAAATTCTCCTGCTGCAATGCGTTCATTCTGGCACAGAGCAGTTGGGACGCCTTAATAATCTCCTTTTGCCACTTGGACACTGATGCGGCATATTCGTGTTGTGTTTCGAGCAGAACGCACTTGCATTCCTTCAGGTTCTTGAGCTTGCGGTGCACATCAATGAATCTATCTTTAAGTGAATTGAACTTCTTGCGCTGCTCTGAGTTTATTTGTTTGACCGAATCGTATTTTTGCTGTAGTTCTTCAAATTCAGTCGACCGTTGTTTTGCCTCCTCCGTTGCAGTCTCAATCTGTTGCTTTAGGTTGACATTTTGCGCCTCTGCCTCCTTCAGTTTCACAATATCCAGCTCGAGCAGTTCAAGATTCTTGCGCTGTTCGCTGCCAACTGCATTAACCTGCTGCATGGCCTGTTCCATGCGCTCGATGTCCGCAAGCAGATCATCATTTTCATCGCTCAAACGTCCTAGCTGACGCTTTAGGCTCTCATTTTCAATTTCGTATTGCTGTAATCGATCGGAGTCCTCTTTGGTCTTGTGCTGTAGGGAGTTCAGCTGTTCAGTTAAAATGAGGTTCCGGTCGGTGAAATCCTGCAGCATCTCCTGCATCGCTGGAAGACTGCTTTGCTTGGCAGCTGCTTTCGCCAATGCGTCTTTCAACTGTCGATTTTCTTCAACGAGCTCTGCACATAAGATAAACAAATAAAAAATAACATGTACTACGTGTACCAAGATTTATTTACCATCTTTGGCTTGCTTTGCTTTCTTAGCAATTCCAAGTAGTCCCTTGTATTTGCTGATGAGTTCATCTTTACTTAGAGCTTCGATTGGATTCTTCTGCAAACATACAAAAATACATACATCACCGTACATACACATATATTAATGTAGTTGAAACGTCATTGTTTTGCTTTCGTTGCTCATTTGCTGGGCTTAGAGTTTGGAGCTAGTACCTGTGTCTCTCTACTTGATGTCTCCATAATCAATGCTGCCTTTCTGCTGTCTTAAAGTCCAACAAGCAGACTTTCATGTGCTACCTTTATCTATCTGATTTCTACCCTCTAAAATAATTCTACCAAATAAAACTTGAACAACTTGTCAGATGAGCAAATAACCGATTAACGATAGATTCTTCAACTATCGCAATTAGCAGTTGGTAGGATGACCTGTTATTTAAATTGATCATTGTTGAATGATTCGGTATATGAATGACGATTAATCATTTATATAATACATTTTTTAACATAGGCCTTTATATTATTAATAATATCAAATGTACTTTAAGAGGTACCCACCACATTGTGATTCAGCTGACTTTCTCTTGTGATATTCACAAAAATCATCTCATGTTTGTTTGTGAACTATTTGTTACCAATAATCATTTTTAGTTGTATGGATAGAATGGTCAACATGATGACGCTAATTTTCATTTACTTTTAAATCAATAACGAGAATTGAAATTTATTAAATCAGAAATCATATATTTTCCACCTACACTTATTTAATGAATTGTTTGGAAATCAACGATATATCGGAGGCTTCACAGTGACTGAACAATCGTTATGCTGCCCATCTCTAACGATTTCTTATTTTGGTATTTTTAGAAGTATTTTATTGTAAGTGGAATTGTGTTTGGTTGTTGCTGCTGGCAGATGAGCCTTAGACCATAAATATGGATCTGAGCGATAATCAACTGGAGGATCAATCCGTCATATACAAGCACGAGCAGCTATTTAGCGAGAGTTTCCCGCTGTTCAAGGAGATACGAAGACTGGGAAAGCTCTGTGATGTCACACTGAAGGTCGGTTGCCAATCCACCTATCTTTGCATTATCACAATCCAGTGCCAGTTTCTAAATTTAAACACATTTGTATATATGCATTTGCAATCTTTGCAGGTTGAAGATCAGACATTCTCGGCCCATCGCGTTGTTCTAGCAGCCACAGTACCATATTTTTATGCAATGTTCACGAACAACATGGCCGAGAGTCGCATCAGAGAAATTACCATGAAGGAAATTGAGCCCAGTGCTCTGGAAAGTCTGATTAATTATGTATATAGTGGCCAAGTGCGAATCGATAACCAAAACGTTCAAAGCCTCATGGTCGGCGCTTCATTTCTGCAACTGTCCAATGTGCGCGATGCCTGTGCTTCGTTTCTCATCTCCCGCTTCCATCCACATAATGTGCTGGGAATTCGCACCTTTGGCGACTCGATGATCTGTCGGCAGTTGACTGATGCTGCAGATAAGTACATTGATCAAAATTTTGCCAAGGTGTCCCAATCTGAGGAGTTCCTGACACTGGACTGTGAGCAGCTATTGGATCTGATGCGACGGGATGAACTGAATGTGCTCAATGAGGAAGTAATATTTGAAGCTTGTATGCGATGGGTTAAATTTGCCGAAGAGAAACGCTCGGAGCTCTTTCCGCAAGTACTGGCTGCAGTGCGCCTGCCCTTGTTATCACCTCAATTCCTGGCAGACCGTGTGGCGCGAGAGGAACTGATCCGTTCATCTCATCAATGTCGCGATTTGCTAGACGAGGCAAAAGACTTTCATTTGATGCCGGAGCGTCGCGGCTTGCTTCAGAGCTTTCGTACTCGGCAACGGTGTGGAGAGTTCTTTACAGGCCAAATTTACGCCGTAGGTGGATTAGCTAGCACCGGTGAATCCGTCAGCACTGTGGAAATCTACGATCCCATTAAAAAGAAATGGAAAATGGGTGAACAAATGTCTATGATGAGGTGAGTTGCAAGTTTCGTAGCTCTACTGCACATACTAATTTATATATTTTATTGCAATCGACAGATCCAGAGTGGGTGTGGCTGTCTTAGATGGCAAATTGTACGCATTCGGTGGCTTCAACGGCACCGAACGGCTATCAACAGTGGAAGTCTACGATCCGCGAAAAAACAAATGGTCTCAGGGCTGTGCTATGTTGTGCAAGCGCAGCGCCGTTGGGGTTGCCGCTTTAGATGATTGCATTTATGTTTGCGGTGGGTACGATGGAGTTACGTCGCTCAACACTGTCGAAGTTTACAACCCAAAAAATAATACATGGAAAACGGTGCGTAGCATTATACAAATTTAATGTAAACAATATTATTATTTATAATATACTTTCAGGTGGCTCAAATGATGAAATATCGTTCAGCGGGCGGAGTTACGCAACTGAATGGTTATGTCTATGCATTAGGAGGCCACGATGGCTTGTCAATTTTTGATTCGGTAGAGCGTTATGATCAGAACGAGGATGTCTGGGTCAAGATGTCTCCAATGTTGAATCGACGTTGTCGCTTGGGCGTGGCCACGCTCAATGGAAAAATATATGTCTGTGGCGGTTACTGTGGCAACTCATTTCTCCGTTCCGTCGAGTGCTACGATCCCCTTACAGACACTTGGAAACTGGTGACGCCCATGAACTGTAAAAGATCTCGCGTAGCATTAGCTGCCAATATGGGCAAGCTGTGGGCCATTGGTGGCTACGATGGTGAAACGAATCTGTCCACCGTTGAAGTCTACGATCCGGAGACAGACAAGTGGACATTCATGCCTCCAATGTGCGCACACAGCGGTGGAGTTGGTGCTGGAGTAATCCGCATTGATTAGCTTGCCTAGCCAAAAATTCTTACGTAGTTATTTGATTAGTTAATTTATGCAATTATATAAAATTATAGTCCTATATGCATCTACTTATATCAGTGTGCAACTAAGCTTTAGTGGTGCCTCAGCCACCGCTTTATTTTACAAATTGTTTAATGCGTCTTTCAGGATTGTTAAATGAATTACATTCCAGTTGTATATGTTTGTTAGTACGTAACTTATTCCTAGCCCCAATACTCATTAAATTATAAACATTGTAACATCTCGGCAATACGATTCAATATAAATATAGAGCACTTTGTGTCATTTGCTTTTGAGTGTAATTGAGTGTAATCCAATTTTCGTTGTTGTTGCTGTGACAATTTCAAATACAGATAAATCTCATTTATTGCATATCTCACAAATACAATTGCCGTGTTCCATATGTGCGACAAATTCACTTTGTTTGCACAACAATATACGGACAGCAAATACAGAAACTCGCAAAAAATTGTATTTCTGTAGTAAGAGGGTAGCTCCATGACTTGCAGGGAAAGACACACAGTAAAAATGATCTTCATGAAATTTAGGTATTTGGACTGATGTCTTCTAAAGAAAGAATTTTATTTAATTCAATAAGTTTTTGATTATTAAACCTTTAACAGCAATATGCCATCTTACGTTTTGTAAACTCCAAAGGCAACCCTCTATTGGGGAGTTCATGTCCTTTTGGAATGCTCTCAGTGGTTTCTTTTATAATGCATTTTTAAATTGAATTTGTACCACCTGCTGCTGCAGTTGCGGATCTGTCGCCTGCGATGGACAACAGGTGGCGCCACACATGCATTACGTGGTCCGATGGGCTTATCTCAGGCCGTAAGTGCCATTTGCGAGTCCATAATGTAATTAACAGAATAAATTCCATTTATAGATAAATGCCACGCCACAAAATAGCACAAAATTGTTGTCACGCCTTATCAATTTTATTTGACCGTGGAAAGGTTTAGCATTCGCAGAATGATAGAGAAACTAAGGCTTTGATCATGCTAACGTTATCAGCATTTCCGATATATACTATGTATACTATATGTATAGATACACGTATATCAATGAACAATGTCAAAGGGAAGGATGATTTTGCGTCTGGTTTATTTGATTTTAATAATCAAATCACCAATTGCTTGTCTATCAATAAAAGCGTTGCGCAATTTTATTTTAATTAAATGCTAATTATGTTTGTCATGCTCAGCGTAAATATTTGAAAGGGAGCGAAATAGAAAACAACAGTTAGATATGGAATGAGTCAAATTCTGCTGAAATTTTGTTAATTGAAATAGTAACTATCATATATACAATACAATAAAATATATACATATTCCAAGCTTAACCGGAAGTGCTTGCCAATCTAAATGCAAATCGCAGCAATTCACAATCGAGTTTTATGGCTCCGAAAATCCGCTGACTGCAATTATTTGCAGGATGAACATTCTCGATAAGAGAAAATAAGTGAAAGAGAGAGAGACATCTGTTGCAAGTTGAAACACGCTTGTCGAACATGTACTCACAGCATAAAACAAAAGGTTACGATTTCGCAAATATTTAAGTCCAAAGCTCTTAAACATATATTCATATTTTAAAATAAATGAAGAAATAAGAAGTCAAGCTATGCTTTGCACTATGTAGTTGTCTGCATTTGCATTTGTATTTAAGATGCTTGTTTTAATATTTTTTGCTGCTGCATGGGGTACTGTAATAAACGCTTGCCTTTCGGCTATGAGCAAAGGATGTACGGACGTGGGCGTTCGTGTTTGCATACACTTGGCCTTTACGAGTGGCACGTGGTTTGTTATTATCATGGCTGTTGTTTGGTGGTACGGTCTAGGTCTTAGAGCTGTTACTCTCCAAGCTGGCCTCGACTCGAGTGCGGCGAGCGCCTAAAAGATGCAGATTTCTGATTTTATTTTTGTTTCCTTCAACGTCATCGTCCACGCTGACAGCGTGACGCAGGAATAGAAATTACAGTGCACTCTAAAATTACCATAAATATGTATTTACGGGTTAATTTAAAATGGAAAATCATTATTTGCACAAAACAGCCACTGAAATTTGCGAATGTGCAAATAATGTCCTCAAACAATGCCAAATACAAATATGGGATATTTTTGGCAAATTTAAAGTTTGCATAACGTTTGCGCATAAAAACAGCAGGCCAAGTTGTAAAAATAATTTCGAGAAACAAATGAATATATTTTCGCATATGCATATGAAGGTAGGCCAAATGATTCTTGTTTAATGTTTTATTCACATATGCAAACAAAATTTCCGTTCAATTCAATTGCGCGCCGCGACCTAAAAGTATGCATCCGTTATTCGCTTTTTTCATCTTCTGCAACAAAGTGGCGCCCACATAAAAGCGGACCAACACCAACGCGCTTTCACACACACATATATCCACACCCACCACACTCACACTCACACTCATACACAGTTACACATATGCGTGAGTTCCAAGTCCCCGCGCCAACAGCTCACACAGTGAGCAACACAGACACAGTTGAATTTCTATTCGACCAATTGTTGATATGCACGAGCAAATAAAATCAGAAAGCGGGAGCCGAACGACACACGAGCAACTTCGTGACTCGTGCTTGTCGTTTCCTGTTCGTTGTGTGCGTGTATCCAACGAAGCGCATTCAGCTTGGTGTGTGCGTGTAGTTGTCGTTGGACGTGTGTTCTTCGCTGGCGGCCAGCGTGAAGCATTTATAAAGTCCATTGCCGCTTTGATCTGTCGCTCAGTTGTTGCATACTTCTCGGGCTGTTCATTCGACGTGCACCATTCAAGATAAAAGACAATTTTTAAAACAATTTTTGTAGCTCACAGAGAAATTTGTACAACTGTAAGTGAAAAAGAAATAGTTATATTCATAAAATATTAAGCTTAATTCAACTATTAGTGAAAATACGAACATCGACTTTATACCTTTATAACGTATTTGATGACATTCAATATAATCTATTAAATGAATGGCTTTGTATCAGAATCAGTTTTGCGTGAATGAGCACAGACAAGCCATCGTCTATCAATTGAATGAAACATATTAAAAA
Source organism: Drosophila koepferae (assembly GCA_030914345.1). NCBI lineage: Eukaryota > Metazoa > Arthropoda > Insecta > Diptera > Drosophilidae > Drosophila > Drosophila koepferae. The sequence continues at coordinate 10,644,668 of JAUESR010000197.1, read as the reverse complement.
TTGAATTTCTAGTTGTCTTTATCGGTTCGGATTTCCAATTAAATATTTAGTGTTCAGCTTGTGTAACTAATAAGGTTACGCAAAAGCATTAAGGCTCTCTTCCAAGTGTTAACAAAATGAAGTAAAAGTTGAAAAGTTCTTTCAGTTTTAGACATACATTAATTTTTTAGTTCGATTGGGCAAACAGGCAGAGCAAGAAATTAATTAGCTCTGCACGATTGATTCTCATGGAGCCAAAAATGTATATTCCTTTGCTTGACTATTTGACTTTGATTTTATCTGCAGAATTTCATTTGCCAATTGTTGTTAAGCAAACATTTTCAATCGACATAATTAAGTACGTTTCTTTTACTTCCACTTTTTTTTATATTTTTAACATAACAATAAAATCATTTCTTTTAACAAATATAATATAACTTTTAATATTTTTAATTTACTGTAGGCTGGAATTATTTATTTTTTATTTTTTGTGAGTAAACTGCAAGAAGCAAAAAAAAATTTATGATCCTATAAAAATGAGCATAATATCATTAGGATATATGAAGTTATGTTGGATATAACTTATTTCTAAAATTGAAAATAAATTTAAGCTGAGTGAAATATCATTAGGATATAGGTTTGTTAGGTATCAAATAAAATTTAAAAATATTTATGTAACTTTTTTAGTTCTTAAAAATTTTCTTGAAGTTGTCATCGCCTATTTCAAGAATTGTTCAAAGCATTCATTTGAACAACGCCGATTGAACTTAATATCACTAAATTATTTTCTTATAAATTATTTGCTTAAATATTTCTAAGAGACACCCGAATAACCATAACCTTTCATATGGCAACTTAGCCGTCGCGACGGCTAATCAGCCGGCGGCAAAAGCTAATAAAAATGCTACTTCAATGCGAAGATATATGTTTTAATACGCCTCGGCGATTCGGAGCTAGCCAAAGCTACTCGCATCCGGTGTTGACGCACGCTGCACGCAATGCGTGGTCCATTTAGAGGCAACAAGCTCAGAATTCTGTAAAAACTAAAAAACGAGCGTCATGAGGCAGCGCTTTAAAACAGCCTCTGGGTCTTAACTTGTTTTATGTCAACTTGGACAGTCGCAATTAGTACATAAATACGTACATATGTATGTATGCAGCCGGTAACAAGGAAATGTATGTGCACAGTTCCCTTACACACACCTGTCCACGTTGTGTACACAACATGTTCAAGTACTCGAGCTGCAGCTGCGCCTCAAACATGCTTTAAAAAAGCGAATGCCTAACCTTTAGTAGAAGCGTATGTATGTGGAAGGCATGTGTGTGTGAGTGTATGTGAACCTACCTAGGCGCGTCTTAATTAACCTTAACGTTAAGTACGCCAATTATTTTCGCTACAGGGTTCATCATAATAAGATGATAGTCAAGTTGGGAGCCGTTTGTACCTGACTTTTACAATATTAAAAGGTTGCAATTTTTTTTTTTTTTAACTGATGATATTTATATATACCTTACATTATTTATTTATAGTTTGATTTTAATATATCTATTCAATTATTGTTTTGAATCAATGTCATTCAATTTTCATATTTCATGCTTTTTTTTATTATAAAATTAGATAATATTATCTCTAATTTTCATCTTTAATTACCAAATAGGCACTCGATAATTCGATTATTCGATAATTGGGGGAATATGATGAATAATTTAAAACCAATAAAAATTACAACTTTTTTGTTCAAATAGTTCAATAATACCGCTATTCCCAAGCTGACTTATCCGAATAATATAACATGTGCTATATATTCATTTTATTTAATATATCTCACATTCATGATTCCATATGTTTGCTTGACTAAGCTAAAGGACTAACAAAAATAGCTCGCTTCATTAAGCTTTCCGTTAAATATATATATCTTAGAATTTGGGATAATTTTAAGAAAATAAGATTTCCTTTTCATATACTTATATATGTGTATATGCAGACATTTTTTTGTTATACATCCACATATCTTCGCTTGAGCGCTGAACCATGACGTACATTTGAACTTTTACTGACGACAGTTTAGCAGCTTCTGTGCTGATGTGGACTTCAATCATTTGGGATTAATTTGGGAAGGTGTCATACGAACAAAGGTCACATGCGTGCTTCCCTTTGGTTATTCTTTTTTGTGCTGATGCTGCTGCTGATGATGATGATTCAGTAATGAGTCTTTTAGCGGTAGGCTTAGAAAAGGATACAAGATCCATTACGAGATTTTAATGTCTTACAAAAAAAACTTAATTTAGAGCAATTTACATGATAAAGTCGTAGTTGTGGGAGTGACTAAGCTAATTCGCTCTTCTGCTATTCAGGATTGGTGTATCTCGGAACTGCACTTCCATAGCGGTCGGCACCTGTTGGTATTCCACTAGGATCAAACGGTTGCTGCCCACTCTAAGCACCGGGGCTGGCACATATAGGGTTATCTGCGGGCCCACTAGAGGCCAGTAGCGACCCAGATTTTCGCCGTTCAGGAAGACAATACCTTTGCCCCAGCCGGACATGTCTAGGAATGTGTCCGCTAGATCTTCGGCGCTGTTGATGGTCAAAGAGCCGTAATAGATGGCCGGGCCATTGCGTAGAATCTTTTTTAGCTGCTTAATCTCTTTAAAGCCAGCTTGCGCTGCAGCAGTAGACTGGACAATGAGCGTCTCCAAGTTTTCGTAGGATTCCAGTGGATACTTGGTCATATTCCAGTTGACTAATATCTGCTTGTCCAGGCGCACATCCTTCGTAAGACCTTTGAAATCGTTCAGCTGCCTTCCGTAGTTGAGACGTCCCTGATTCTCAACCAAAATCTGCAGTTTTCTGCCCATGCTGGGACTCAATGGCAAATCGAAGATGGGTGTCTCACGTGCCAGTATTCCCACAAACTCATTGTCCACATAGACATAACCGCGGTCCGCCAATCCGCGAGCGTGCAGCAGACTCGGATCACGCTTAAACTGCGCCGGCAGCCAGGTCTCATACAATACCAAGCCAGAGTATTGGTCCAGCGCCTCAAAGGTTTTCGGCTTCGCCGACCGCACCACACCTGTGCTCAGCTTCTCTCGACTCTCATCGGAGAACAGCGTACAGCAGCTGAGCAGCCTGACCGTCCCGTACGCCCGCTTCGGCACCGGCACCGGAACTGGCACATCCGGGAGCGGCAAATACCTGCCAATGATTTGACGTAGAGCCATGTACTTGGACGTTGGGTCACCAGCCTCTGTCATCGGTGCATCGTAGTCATAGCTGGTGATGTCGGCTATGTAGTTGCCCGGTCCATTGTCATTGGCGCCTGCCGTAAAACCAAAGTTTGTTCCACCATAAAACATATAGAAATTGACGCTGGCTCCGCTATCAAGCATATCACTAGAGAGAGAGTAGAGAACAAGAGTTAAGAAATGGAATTCCCATAAATGCAAGCCTTATTTCATAGTAGTACATTTCCCTATAGGTACAGTTTTTTTGTTAGTAGACCTCGTCTTCTTTTTCTATATATTTTGGAATTAAATAAATATAAAATAATAATAAATAACATTCGTTGAAACAAACATGTCAATTATCAATTATTATGATAAACAAGCTGGACTTGACTAATTTTCTAAAATAATTGAAATTATAAATTAAAATCAAGATTCCTAAGAGTAGACCAAAAACATTTTACACTAATTTCTTTTTCAGACCTATTATTAAAAGCTCTCTATTATTTACCCGAGAAAAATATATATAAATTCAAATTACTTCTGCACTTACATGAAAGTTCCTGTTATAGCTGCCGTGCTCACATTGGCCATTGGTTCCGTCCAGTGTGTCAGCCAGCCGGGATAGTACTCGGCATTTACTAGCGGACCCTTGGGCTCATATTGTCGCAGCTTGGCCCAAACGTCCTTAAGATTTGACGTGGCTCCAAAGTCCATTGTTGCCAAAACTCCTTGTATTTTGCCACAGCGCAGAACTCCGGGTCCATCGTTGGTGAATAGCACGGCATTATCTTTAATGTGATTCTGAGTCTCGTCGCGCAGCCAGTTGCGATAGTTGGCATCGCAGGCAAAGTACGAGCCATACTCATTCTCCACTTGCACCATGATAATGGGTCCACCGTTGCCGTACAGATAGGGGGCTACGCGTGTCATTAGCTGACTGTACCATATCCGCACCTCACTCAGATAGTCTGTAAAAAATGAAGTGTGTGCTTAGTTCCACAAAGTTCGACTCAATTTTCTGTAGAGGCACATACTGATATCAGCTGTGCGCAGCTGAATGCCTGGGAACTTGTTGAGCAGCCAGTAGGGAAAGCCGCCCATGTCGCGCTCAGCACAGATATAGGGTCCGGGTCGAAGTATCACCAACAAATCCTCGTCCACAGCCAGACGTATAAAGCGCTCCAGGTCCGCAATGCCCGTCCAGACGTAGGCGCCATCGCGCGGATTGTGCAATGACCATTCCACATAGCTTCATATACAGAAATATAATAGATTACCGTGAAGTTTAAAGTAAATCTGCAAAGATCAAGTATAAACCATACGTAGTAACCGCATTGAGACCTGCTGCTCGCATAGTTCTCAAGTGCCTCGACCAGGTATCTGGATGGGCGCGAAAGTAATGAAAGGATCCAGCAATAAATCGAAACGGGCGTCCATCCTTCAGAAATCGATCATTGTCATAGTCTACGGTAAACGAGCGACTGCTGCTGCCCAGATCAGCGATTAAAACCAATGACAGAATCGTCAAAAAGCCATAGGATATATTCATAATTGCCACGTAACGGCTGCCAAAGAAAATTTATAAAAAAAAAAAATAAAATAAAATAAAATATATTTAAAATTTTACGCTAACTGAAGTTAAAATATTTTAGTTGAAGTATAAATAATTTATTATTTGGCCGATGTTGAGAAAGTTTGAGTGTTCATATATAAGTTTTTGTAAGTAATAATAATGCTAAAAGTTAGGAAATCTACATTTAAATTATTCCCGAAAAAAAGCAATAAGGTTCAGTTGACTCGAATTACCCGATCAATGAAAATTACAGGGCAAATTAATAATTATCGGGACACATGTGCTTATAAAAATTAAGTGTATAATTTCATCTATACATATGTATGTTAATATATTTATTTATATTATTTATAAACATCTACGCCACTTGATTCGTATTGTATACTACAGCTGAGCTTCATGTTTACAAGCTATAAGAAGGAAATTCGGGTGTTAATTGTATTATTATCTTATTTACATTTTCAGAGCCCGGTAAAACAATTTATCAATATCTATGAATGAAAAAAACACCCTTCAACTCCATTCCAATATGATTTTTATACCCTGAACCCATCGAAAGATTTCTTTACAATTTGTAATACAAGTATATTTGTATAGATAACTTTAATTTTAAAATAATATAAAAAAAAAAAAGTATTATCAAATGTTAGAAGCAGATTGAAACTTTCCCATTAGTTATAGCAACGGAAACAAGTATTGTTGATGCATAACATATTTGCTACATTAACAAAAAGTTTCTATTACTAATTTCAAATTCCTATGCAAGTGTCAACTGTCTGATATGTTAAGTGCTTTGTTTGGCATAGTCTATTCTGGTTTACAATGTTTAACAAACCCGGAGATCGCATCATATCTTAAACAATCAGTTTTATAGGAAAGGAATGCCACTTCCCGCTATGTAAATTTCTCTTATCATCAAATCCGATTTCATGGCTATCAGATATACGGAACTAAAGTGCGGCAGCTGAGTAAAACATATTCACTAGCTAATCCGCGAAATCTTTTGCTGCCTCAAATCTGTCAGCTGGGCTGGGATTATTGCCTTAATTCAAGTTCATGGTTCAATTACTTAGCTGACATCGTAGCAATGTCTCTGTCTCTGTCCACACTGCCTCCAGACTGACTGACTGACTGACTGAGGCGCCGAATCAATCTCTGTTTGCTCTTCCAACTTGATGCAGCGCCTCGCTTGACACATTAATTATGAATTTATGCCACTTCTGTTTGGCCAAGAACAATAACAATTTGCCAGAACTGTTTCATTTTCATCATCAGCGATAATTTGATGCGCACTCACATTTCCGATTTCACATTTATTTCAATGTTTATTTATTTATATGCTTTGGCCAAAGCCATGGAACTCATTAAGGCACTGCGACAGTTCTTAGAAGAGAAATATTTCCTCAGCCTATTTGAGCTCGGTTTTCTCTGTCAATTCACAGACCAGCGCTTATCGCTGTTCGACCTACTCGCATATGCTTGTATTTGTTATGTACGTCTGTTTACCACCTTATACATCCCATTTCTGTTTATGGTTCACTGATAAGTGGTCAATGTTTAAATTCAATTATTTGTTAGCCTTCGACTTTTGTAAAAACAGCAAAAGTATTTTGATAATGCAATGATTTCTTGTAGTATTTGATATTATAATAGAATTTGCAATTTATATTATTTTCTTCAGTTGAAAAAAGCAAATATATTTTAACAATGTACTAAAATTAAAAGTTTTTTTTAGCTAAAAAATATGAAAGGGACTTATAAAAAAACTTAAGCTGTAAAACTAATTATGTATAGTTTCTGCTCTTTTTGAGACCATTAAATCTCAGCAGATACAAAAACATTTTACAATATCAATTATGACAGAGCCCCCCTTTCTTTCTGTTTTTTGTGAGGCACTGTGATGTTTTGCAATCAATTTGATTACTCAAATACATTCGGCAGCGATTAAAGTAAACGGCGTGTTTTCCATTTGGAAAACAGCTTTGTGCATCCCCTTCAACTGAATTCTACCATGAAGCATATTGATTCCATGATAAGAAATTGTAAGTCACAAGCATACAAACATGTGCATATATTTATCTTTGCAATATATGCGATTCAGACAAATATGAAATTGGGAAACAGCTGAACTGTGTCACAACTAATGTTGTGCGTGATCTTAATTGAGAGTGAATTAAATGATGTGTGAATTCCCGGCCCTGAACTTGGGTGAGTGCTGCAGACCTGCCCAAAAATTAAAGCAATCACTGAAACAATTTGGCTGTATATGCACTTATGTATGTACACATGTTCATCATGTACAAATATATGTATGTACGGTTGTCGAAACGGAACTCGTAATGTTGTGGTAATTTCTATATCGGCAAGAACAACGAAATCTGAGACACACTTTTAATGTTATTCAGCGTCAGCGCCAATCGCACAGCATGAGACAAGCATTTTAAACATTTGACCCAATTCAATTATTTTGCATGCCCGAGTCCAAGCCCAAGCCCAGGCCCAGGTTCCCAGAGAGAGAACGATAAGAAAGTTAATCAACTTTTCTTTTTGCCTTAGATTAGTTCATTGTGGTTTTTTTTTTTTAATATATTATTTATTATTTTTATTTTCTGCTAAGCCAAAGATCGTCAGCTCAAGTGGGTTCACCGTTAAGATAACAGTAATTTACTTATCATGATTCCCATGCTCACCAGCTCACCTTAATTGACTTTCGTCTCAGTTACAATCTGATCTCTAGGATACACACTGCTCGTAGTCGTAGTCTCTATATTTTATTGCTGATTTTTGTAGTTCTCTTTTACACACATATATTCACTGTCGAACCGAGCCATGCGCTTCGCTTCAAAGCTAAACTCAAACTGAACGATCGTCAGCTGCGAGCTGCTGATAAGTGCAACCAAAACACTTGCCGAGAACGATTCTTGAATCATTCATTTGTGTTGAGGGCACTCGTGTGCAGCAGTCATTGCATATGACGACATGAGAGCACTCTTCGTGCACTTGTCGTGCTCACGCATGAAAGCGAGCGCAATTCCATTCAGTTGAATACAAATATAAATAACATTTAGTGTGATTTATTTTCATAATTGAACTAACTGTAATTATGATATAAATATATGTATATAAAAAACATTCAATGTAATTTATTTTAATGATAGAACTAACTTTAATTAATACAACATATACTTATTCGTGTTCATCTATTTTGATGTTCGCATAAAAACATATGTACATATGTATATTTAGGAGTGCTAGACTTGAGAGTATATAACTCCCCATTGTAAAGCTTCTCTCTGTTGGATGTATTCGGCGAGCAAATACTGTGTACTTCTAGTTATACATATTACTCTTTATCATATTTAACAAATTTATGTATACACATATATGACATTCAAATTGGTATCATATTAATTTTACACTTGAAATTATTATTTATAGTAATTTCAGTTTTTATTTTAATGTTTATACAAATGTCTCCTTTATCTTTTCTACTATGATAAAAAGATAATGGAGAACTTAAAAAAAAAAAATTAAAATTATTTTTGTATATATATATTTTTTTTCTATAACATGGTCGACGACTATTTAAATATTTACTTTTTAAAATTGTAACAGAAAATATTGTAATTTATTCTAAGTATATTGATTTGGCTAGCTTGCAATTTCTTTAAGTGATATTTTGCTATTTTGCAAGTTGATAAACTTTTGTTGGCAGCATTTCATTTGTGAGAACGACGCACTCAACAAAAGCAATTTTAGCTTTTGTTCAATGTTTGGGCATACTTTGAAATTTCCGATTGAATCTCACAAAATTCAATTTTTATTGTGTTTTTGCAAGCTCCTAGCAGGCACAAAGATCTTTAATGTTCTATCAATGGAGAATTTGTTCGTAGAATATTTAGCTTGCAAATATTGCATAATATAAAAAATAATGGTTAAATAAAGTTTAATACAGTTATAGGTGGCACAAAGATTATTACTACTTTTTCAATGAATATTATTTATATAATTTTTAACTATTATTTCTGAACAAACTTTACTGTTATCAGCTAATTCGTTCAAAATTTGTAGCGCTTAAAAGATATCTGAGCTAAAGTTCTGATCAGTATCAATACTTTTAGCATTTTAATGCATATCCGATGACATATTTTGCCTATGATAAATAAATATAACAACTTTACGTTATTTAAATTCCTTAATGTTTTTACATTCGACAAGCAATGCAAAACTGCATAACTGAAATTCTTTCGCGACATTTAACATTTCTAAACTGAGCTGGAGTGGGTTACACAGCCAAACGTACTCTAATTGTATAGAGTATATATAAGTAATTGGGTAAATTGGTAGATCTTGACACCTAGTACACTTGGCTGCACATTTTTTTTTTTATTAATTAATTTAGTATAATCTAAACTTGGCTCGTCTTCAAAGGTTTACCAAATTGTTACTAAACTTTACTTACATTTATTATTCAAAAAACCTGTTTCAGAAATATCGGAGATGCTTAGTACTATTTAATATATACATGTATATATAAAGAGAAAGAGAGAGTCAGGGAGAGAGAGAGAGAGAGAGGGGGGGGGAGAGAGAGAGAGAGGGGGGGGGGAGAGAGAGAGGCAAGCTTTAAAGCGCATATTAAAACGTGATATATCCATTTGCTATGCTTTCGTATCTGGGCATCTGCGACCGATGGTTAATATTAATATATTTATGTAAATAAAGAACCTAAAGGGCACGATTGGCATTGCCATCGAAATTTCGAACGGGACTACAGCTGCAGGGCCCAGCAGGAAGGAAGGTTTGGGTACGCTTCATATTCTATGCATTAACTGTTGCCCAAGCACATCTCCCCCAGCCCCAGCTTTAAACTCATTCAACACACGGCTTGTTTGTTATTTTTGGTGGGGGGCAACGCGAGATAGATGCAAAGAGGGCCATGACGAGATGCAGCCGCAGGCAAACTGAAACCGAGAACTGAGAACTGGGAATGGTGCAGACAATTGGCCAGAAAGTGAATTTTCCATTCAGTGTTGTTCTATTATTTATTTCGTACGTTTGTTTCTATTATTGTTGTTGTCGTCGTTGGCGTTGGCTTTGCTGTTGTTGTTGTTGTTCTAGTGTGTCGGCTGGCGGGCTAATGGGCCTTTATTACCCACACAGCTACACAAATAAATGCACACACACACACACACGCACACATATGCCCACATGTACCGAAGGATATCCGTGGCACGTCCTGGGCGCTATTTTGGCCAAAATGTAAATCTCTCACTGCGGCGCCGCTCGCATCTTTAATGTTCACACGCCCATTGTTTTGTTGGCTCGATGCTGGCCCGTTGGCAGTTTAAAGTGTCCTTTGGGTATGCACAAAGCAAACACAAATCTACACATACATTGACAATTAGACAGGACACACACGCTGCACAATGTACAGCTTCGGCTAAAGCCATCCCCGCATATTCACAGAGTGCTTACTGGCCCTATTTCTAAATCATTGTTCGGCTCCAGCCTGCTGTCACTTTCATGTCATGACGCGGCGCCCATCGCACATCGCCCATCGCCCATCGCCCAGCGGGCAGGCGCCTCAAAAACAGGAAGCTTAACACTTTGCAGAAACTTTGGTCATTAAAGTGTGTGTGAAAACATAGTTGGAAAATTGTGTCTAGCGTCAACCACGGGCCCTCTAATGCATTGACATTTGCTTTTGCCTCTCTATTATGTTTAGTATTTAAAAACTATCAACTTGGGGCACTTAAGCTTAAAGCCAACATAAGCAGATCTCATCCATTGACATCAATGGCCCCCATTCGCAACGAGCTAAAACTAAGCTCGCAACCTGTTGATTACCGCAAATTTAACATCAATTCAATTCAAATGCCTTTTGCTGCATTCAATTCAATTGCCACTTGATGTCGCTATGGCTGTGCCTGTGCCTGTGCATGGGCCTGTGCCCAGACATCGGGGCCTGCAACTTCTTCTTCTCGACGCCACTAGCAATCAATTGAATTACATGTTGCCAGCTTCCTGTGCGCGCATCGTTAGTGTTGTCATACCCTCAATGCAGCTGGCTCGAAGAGGGCATGAACCAATCACTTCATGCTGTTTCAATCTGGGAAAGTGCAGTAAAATATTTTATATTTGGACAAATTTTAATAATAAACAATTATATTCTCTTATAATAATATAATATAATAATTATTATTATCAATAAACTGCCACAATTTGTATATATTTTTCACATTTCTAAAGTATCTCCTGATCGAACACATTTCTGTGCCAGTTTTTTTTTCTGGATTGCTCCGTTGCTCTGACACCAGTTGCCCGTTTGGCGGGGTGGCTGGTTGGCTGGTTGGCTGGGATATACATAGCTTTAGTCTTATCGTGAGTGCCTCGGCGACATTGGCAATGCATTTGCATGGCAATTTGACTTAACGAGGCGGCGGGCGATGGCAACTTTCGAGCATAATCAACGGCAAGCAACCCACTTTGGCTCTAAGGTGGCTCCGCTTGTTTGGTCTACAAATATTTGCGTATGTGTGACAATAAATTGTTACAACAACCATTTGCCTTTTGAACAAATTGCAATAGAAAATAAATAGCTATCGGTAACCAAGACGGAATTTCTAATGTAGGTCAATATGATGGGAAAAACTTTAGACGAAAATAGGGAATGTCGGAGCAATATATTATTATTTATATGCCTCAATATATTATAAATCAGGCCTGGAGTACAAGTTTCGATTATTTTTCTTTATGAAAGCAAAAACTTCACTTTAACTATTTGTGGTTTCATTTCATTTAACAGGAGTCCGTTGGTATATTGATCTACTTTGTCTTACATTTGAAGCTTAGACATATTTTTACAATGTCATCTTAATTCTTGAATAATATGAATATCATTAAAACGAATTATAATAAATTAATGGTAATTATATTTAAAATAAATTTTTCTTAAATATGTATTGTAATGTCAAAATATATATAGTTTCCCCTTTCATTAATACTAAATAACCGCCACTCCACAATGCCGCCATCTAACGTTCGTTTTTATATTTTTTATAGCACCCGCCTAAAAGCACGCAACACAAATTGTAAGACATGTGCAATCAGAAACTATCACTGCTGCTTCTGTTGCTAACAGTTGCAGTTGCTGCAGTTGCAAGCAACGGTACTGAGGCCGAAAGAGAGGATGCCGACGCTATGACCATTAGCACTTCTACACCTGGAGCACAGTTACAAGCAAGAAACATGGTTAAGCGAGCACCTACATCCAGCTTTATTGGCATGAGAGGCAAGAAGGAACGAGACGCACCGACAGATGAAAATTGGTTAGGCCCCGATCCTTTGGACTATGGTGAGGACGACGCAGACAACTCCTATAATGAGAACGGGAGAAGGCTTAAGAAAGCACCAATGGCCTTCGTTGGCATGCGTGGCAAGAAGTTTACGGCGAATACCAATCGACTGCGCAACTTACTGCAAAATATGGAGGAACAGCGTCTGCGGGAGAATTTTCTGCAGGAGTTCCTGGAACAGCTAGCGACTGATGGCGCTGATGTGGCCAAGCGAGCCCCCACCGGATTCACTGGGATGCGTGGTAAGCGTCCGTTGTTGTCCGAAAATGAACCTGCTGACGATGATGATGATGCACTGGAGCTCCTGGAAAAACGCGCACCTGTCAACTCATTCGTAGGCATGCGTGGCAAAAAGGATGTTTCCAATCAGCACTACAAGCGTGAAGCCCTCTCTGAGGTAAGCCCCATATATGCCGCTTTAGATGAGCGCGTGACAGAGTTCCGACTAAATTGTGAACAGAGAATAAAGAATTGTAGAAGATATGTGAAATATATGGAGAAAACATATGAGAAATATAAGGGAATGTCAACATAGAGGAGATTGACTCAAATTAAATAATTTCTAACTAGTTAGGGTCTGCACCAGAACCTGAGTGAGCTGTTAGTCTATTCACGTATCAAAATTTGTGTCGTTTACTGAGTCTCAGTCTCTAAGGAAATCACTAGATGCATGCATAGAACAGAGTTCCTTAAGATCCAGTCGGACCCAGGCAATAGTAATTTTATGTTTCACATTTTAAGAATATATATTTTTGTACTTTATAAAATACAGTTGTTGAAAAAAAAAGAAAAGTTCAAAAAGATTCCTTTTTTTTTTCTTAGCACATGAGCAGTTTCAGGTTGTTTTAATACGATTGTAGTAGAGTCAAGTTAAATAAATATAAATTCATAAATTATAAATTATATTTTTAAACATCTCTATCTACACTTAAATTTTGATGTATATTTTGAGATCTTTCTAAACAAAAAAAATTAAATAAATAAATTAAACATTGATTCTTATGCTTGCTTTAATTTATTATCCTCTAATCTGTTCGATTTCCTGATAATCTCATTGTTTAACCAAGCCATATGCATGTATTTATTTTGTCACGCCCTTGTCTTAACGTCACAAACTAATTGTAATTTATGACATTGTTCGAACTAACGATGGCCAGTTGTGGCGCAAAATCTTTAAAAAGGCATACGATGTGCGCGGCAAGAAACAACGATATGCGGACTTCAACAGCAAATTTGTGGCTGTGCGTGGCAAGAAGAGCGACCTGGACGATGGACCACTGGAGGAGAATTTGGTGCAGCCGTGGGTCTATGTCATCGGTGGTAAGCGTGCGCCCAACGGTTTTCTAGGCATGCGAGGCAAGCGTCCTGGTAAGGAAAAAAAAAACCGCTCTCAAGAGCAACCTTGATTACATACATACATATATTTACTACGTAAATTCTTCCATTGTAGCGCTGATGGAGTAAGCGAACGGAATGGACGGAACGGAACTGGTGGCACAGATAGGCGAGCGCTTCCTCATTTACATTTGACGAATGACAGTCGGAAGTTCCTTTTAAACTAGGCAAATACAATGTTATAAATAATCGCTGGGCTGGAGATTATTTAGAACGTACACACACACACACATACACACACACATATACACACATGTATAAAGAAGATTTCCTCTGCTGGCAACATAAGCTTAATCGTTTTGATATAAAGTTAGCAAAAATTAAAGCAACGTAACTCTAATTAAAATCACATTTGAAGCCCATATTAGCTTCGTGTGGTATATGAATTCAATTATTTGCATATCTATTTGTGAACAAATTAATCAAAATTAAAACTTGGCTAAGTACTTCGTGGGCATATCCAATATCGATTTTATAGAAATCTACCTATACACACCTTTACGCACGCACACACACACACACACACACACTCACACAGAGAGCTGTGTAAGTGAAAGCGGGATGTTAATTTATTTGCAATTAATTAATGATAACGGTAATTGAAAGCAAAAGCAAAACTACATACAAATGATAAAGAAAAACTAACTTATATATATAAAATATATATACTTGCATACATATATAGCACAAATATCTAATTGATTATTGTAAATATTGTATGGTCTATGAATAATAAAAAAAAAAAACTATTATTAACAATTCAATAAGTGCATTTATATTACTTTATTTGTTGACAGCTATGGAGATTTCTCATCTCTTATAGTTCCAGCACAGCTGCCCTCTAATGTAAAACATTATCAGCAATAAAGAGAAAACATATTTGTCACGACTAACAACAAACAATAAATAATATTTGAACAAGTTCAATTAACTAGAAACATATAAAAAGTGTTCTGGTGTTCGACTAATTGATAACAGCAGCAGATACCTTAATTTAGAAATGTGAGTTGAGATTTCAAATCGAAACTTGATAGATAGAAAAACTTATTTCTATAATTCCAACTTCAAATATGTTTTTTTTTTTTTATAAAGCCAAAAAATAATTGGTTATTCGACTAGGATTATAATACGAACACAAGTGTGAATTTAGATTTAAAATCAAAGAGTAGAGAGAGCAAATAATCAAATGTACTAAGCTGCTCTGGCACAGTAAGCAGAGTGCAGCTTAAGAGAGCCATAGACAGAGAGTGAGATAGTCGAAGCTCAAGCCGGCGTCTTATGTAACGCCGCTCAGCGCTTGCTTCGGCGGCAACGATCACAGCTTATGAATAGCAGAGCTGAGCGAGTTCTAAGCCAGTTACATTTACGCTCAAACAACGTCAGCATCATACGCAATGCTAAATTAATAGTGAAATTTCTTTGCATTTCTTTCAATCAAAAACTTTGTTTTATTTTTTGGGTTTGTTTTTAGTTTTAAATACTGTGATTATTGACAACATTCAAGATGTTGAGACTCTGGGCAAGCCTGCTCCTGGTCTGCGCCGTACAGGCGTCACCATTTTACAGCGAGTAAGTAAAAATAAAATGCATACAAAAATTAAAAATTAAAAAACAAAATATTTCATTTATGCTCGTGTGGTTTTTGTGTAATTGGCAATTTGTATTCCACAGTTTATGCATAAATATCTCATTTAATTTTTCAAATTTTTTATGGTAACAACGGTTAGCTCGACAAGATCATAAAGATAGCTGACTAAAAAAAAAAATATACTAAAAGAAGAAAAACAAAACTGGCTTTAATTATTCCTAGATTTCGTTTAACTCATTTAATAATATTTTCATTACGTTACATATATTTTATTAACTTATTAAATGTAATGTAACAAACAACATTTTAACACATCTAACATAGAAAAAAAAAAGAAAAAACTACTGTAGTTGATTTGGATCTGTCTCGAACTATTATAATGCATGCCTTCTTTACATCATTTATTCGAAAACAATTTCCAGTGTTCAAGACAGTTCATCAGAATCTTTCAGGTGAACTATTCACATGCCCACTATGTTCACTCCCAGCATTTAGCAAACTCTTCCCTAAACAAATACGGAACCACCGTTCCATTCATAATCCCAGCCAAATTCCGTTCTGTTCAAATATTGATCTGTTAACTCGTACTTTTGTTTTATGTTTTCGTGCCCATTGACAAGCCGTAATAGCCTCTATAATTGAAGGTTTAGATATTTATGGCGTTTGTTCTAGCAGTTTACTGGGTTGCTTTGGCCATTTACTATGTTGACTTGGCCAATACAAAACGTGTTAACATTATTGCAAATAAAATGAACTCAACCAAAATGGCTCAACCGCAAACGAATACAAAGCGAAACAATAAGTTGAAATAAAAACTTTTTATACTTTGTTCCCAAAGGGAAAAAAGTATATTGGTTTTGTGCAATGTCCGTCTTGCTGTCCGTCCGTCTGTCCGTCTGTCCGTCTGTCCGTCTGTCCGTATGAACGCAATATTTTTCGGCGCTATTAGAGCTAGAGACTTGAAATTTTAAACATATACTCATATATGCTCCCGAATTATAAAGTGTAAAAATTTTCCCGATCCGCCCACTAGGGGCGTGGCAAATCGGAAAACTCTTCCGCCCATAGTTAAGTTATCATACTAGATGATGAGCTAGAGAGTTGCAATTTGAAATGTATACTCGGGGTGACAACCCAAGTTCAAAAAGCTATGGCGGATATATCTACGCCCATTGGGGGCGTGGCAAATCGGGAAATACGTATCTTCTACACCGTTAAAGCTAGAACGCTGAAATTTTGCATGTGAGTTAATGTTATGATTCTAAGAAGATCGATCAAAAAGTTATATGTCTACGCCCATTGGGGGCGTGGCAAATCGGACCTGAATATATAGTGATTTTTCAAATTGTGCTATATTTTGAACACTATTGACACTAGAGACTTGAAATTTTGCATGTATACTCGGGTTGACAACCCAAGACTAATAAGCTATGGTAGATATATCTACGCCCACAGGGGGCGTGGCAAACCGCAAAAGTTTATATCTCCTACAGTTTTAGAGCTAGAAGCTTGAAAATTGGATGGTTGAGTTACTAATGTTCTCCTCTATCGATGCCCCAAAAATAATTTTTCAGCCTCTTTGGGGGCGTGGCATATCGAAAAATACCCTGTAATTTTCGCATTTTTGGAATGTAAGCAACCAAATTTTGCAGTCATGTTAGCCTCGGCCTTTTCTAAGAACTGGCAAAAAATTATGCGTCTACGCCCACTGGGGGCGTGGCAAATCGGCAAAGAAGTTTGTTGTGGCCAACTGCATAATTCATGCATATAATAGCTTAGTAGCAATTGCTAAGATGGCAAAAAGCATTTTAACATAAATTTAATATTATTAATAAATTTTAAAAAATAAAATTGATAAGTTTTTGATTAATAAATAAAAAGTTTCCACCGGGATTCGAACCTAGGTCTTTTGAAAACAACATGTAATCGTTAGCTAAACCTAAATCAATTCACAGCTGATCAGCTGACCAGCTGATCAGCAGCTTGTGACGAAACAAAACAATATAATCGCAATTCTTGCAATATGTTTACACTTTTGGATGTGTATACACTTACACATAAATACATATATGCATGCATAGAAAAACTGCTTGCCACACAGCGTGGCAAATCGGAAAAATTGTTTTAGTTTTTGCTTAAATGCAAAATTCATATGCGTATGTTTATAAATTATATCAATTGGCAGCAAGCATTTTATAATAAATATACAAATATAAAAAAATAAAAAATAAATAATTTTTGAAAAAAAGGTTTCTGCGGGATTCGAACCCACGCACCTAAGTATAGCTTGCATAGTGCTTACCACCAGCGCCACTGCCATGACCTGGACTTCATTAACTAAAACCAAATAAGACATTGTAATGCATTGCTAGAGCGCCTTTTGACAAAACTAAAATAACGATCGAAAAATTCCCAATTCAGTCACAATTCGTAGAATATTCTGGCATGCAAACTTTTGTATGTATACTTAGAAAATTGTGTATACTCGTATAGTGTGTACATGTGTAAATCTGTTTGTATGTGTAGGAAAAACGTTTGTTGCTTGCCATGTACGTTTTCTAATTGCCGAAATATTTCGTTAATTAAATGTTTATTAAATAAATAAGATGCACCTATGGGAACAAAGTATATCGCAGTTAGTGGCGCCTAACTGCAACGTTCTTACTTGTTTTTTTTTTGTTAAATCCAGAAACGTAAAGAACGTCAAATTTTGACCTAAATTAATCCCGCCAAAAAAGAAAAAATCCCCTAAGTAAAACAACTAAGAAAGCTGTAGTCCAGACTGCCTTCTTTGAACGAATAATATTCCAAGAATTATTCAATTCGTTTCTGCAAGCGTACGAAACTGTACATGCAAAATCATGCACACACATAGACGCTGATCTACGCTTGTAGGCATGTATGTGTGTATGCATTTGTGTAAGCATTGCAAGCGTCTTGCTTTCTCGCTGCTTTGCTGCTGCGTCGCATAGGTTTTGATGAGAAAACTTTGATGATTAATATTTCTGGACAATCGTATTGATATCTTCAGATTATGATTATGATATTCATATCTACATATGTACATATGTACATACATATATGCTAAACCAAACAGCATGTCTCTAGTATTTGAAATGCATGTTTTTTTTTCACAATTGGGGGTGGTGGGGCGGGGTGGGGACGGGAATCCAAAATCTGACAAAAACCGAAATTGTATTAAATTAGTATCTATATATATGCAGAAGACTTGGAGACTCTAACTCTAAAGATGAATTAGATATAATTTTATAACTGGTTAACTGGTTCGATAACTTTGGAAATATACGAGTTAACGAATTTCTGAAACAAACTCGTACTGCGCGTGCAATATACGAACCTAACACAAAAAGAATGAACTCTCTAGCTTTTGTATCTTCGGAAATCGACGCGTTCATACATACGGACGGACAGATAGACATGGCTATATCAACTTTTCTCGTCACCCCTAAAGTATGTATATACATTATGTTACATACATTTAACAAAACCATTATACCCTGATTTCCCATTTTCAATGGGCTCAGGGTATAAAAATGCGCACGAGACTATGAAATTAACCTAAATATACCAAAGATAAATATATAAATTATGGTGATTATCCGCTGAAGGGATAGTTAAGATCTGGTGTGGAATTTGCATGAAACGGCACAAAGCGCACACATAGAGCAAACACTAAATACACTACCAACACGCACTAATCAAACCAGTAAAAACATACCTAAACCTTACCTAATGCGCCCCTGTTGCCCCTCTACAGTAACAGCTACGGAGGCGAAAGTATCAGCGAAACTGAGTTCGTGCCACTGGAGCAGCAGGGACGACAGGATGGAGCCACTGCAGCAGCCACTGCCACAACACAGGGCGTGGAGCACAAACCGTTCAGTAAGTGAAGAGAATTACATTGAAAGACACTCTGTGGTAATCAATCACTGTCTATTTCTCTCTCTTTCTTTGTCTCTTTCTCACTGTAGATGTTGATACGATCACCACGGACGTGAACTCTACCAATCCAGCCCTCATCGGATTTGTTAACACTCAGGAGCCTTGGTGGAATGGGTGAGTTGATCATAGAAGACAAATCATTTATATTTTTAGCATGTATTTACATAGTACTTGGCATTATACAATTAAAACAGCTGTAACGCATAATTAATTTCTTTGACCAATTAAAAATACTGATGCAGCTCATATTCTTGAGGGATTTACTGTACAGTTTTCATAGCTACACATACACTTAAACAACATTTATTATATATTTATCTAGATAGTTCTGGCAGTGCCATAACTTTTCAGTTAGAAATTTGCGAAGTCTCAGCAAATATGTTGTAGAGAGACATATAATATCTAATAATCTAGTAATATCTAGTAATCTTTGCATATTGAAAACTAATTTGATTTTTGCATATTCCCGCAACCCATTTGCGTGCAGACCCAATGTGTGCATCAAGAAGGAGGAAAGCAATGGCACAATCACGGTATCTGACGAAGATGAAGCCGTGGAAGAATGTGATGGGGCTGGGAGCGTGGACACTTGGTCGCTTTTGGCCTTCTTCAGCGTGAACCCCTGTGCCGAGAAACCCAACAAGCACGTCTGCACAAAGATGTAAGTGGGGCAACGTTGCGTATTCTTCATTTGCAATTCATTCGTTTCCTTACGCACAGCGTCAATCAAAATGGCAAGAAGAAGATGGTGACTCTGAAACACCAGTGTTGTCATGGCTATGGACGTCCCCGCAATGCGGACTGCACAGTTCCCTGCGAGAAGATCGAGATCAAAGACATCGTCGCCACTGCCGCCGACATGGGAGCCCAGCAGTTCATTGAGAGCGCCAAGAGTGCCGGCGAGTTGGACAGCATGCTGTCCAGCGCTCAGGGCAAGAAGTTAACGCTCTTTATGCCCAACGATGCCGCCTACCAGGAATACCGCAGCCAGCATCAGCAAGAGAACGTAAGTGGACAGAGTCGACAGTAACAACGTGCCGAAAGCCAGCTAAAACTGATTCCTGCTCTCACATCTAGAACGTGGATGACTCCAAGGGCGAGGGTTCACTAATGTCAACAATTTTCAAGCTACATTCGGTGCTGAGCGATGTGGAATTGGAGGACGTACCCAACGAGAAGCTGCTGCAGAGTGAACTGCCCGGCCAGAAGATACGCATCAATACCTATCAGCTGCCACCGGCCCTTGGTCTGGAACCCTATCGCTATGCCGCCAACTGTGTGCCCATTGAGAAGCACGACAAGCTCTCCGAACAGGCTCTGGTACATACACTCAACGGCGTGCTGAAGCCACTGACCAAGAATGTCATGGATCTAATACGCGAGCGCTCGGACATGTCCATCATGCGCACCGTCCTGGAGAAGACCAACATCAGCGCTCTGTTGGAGGGTGATAAGCCCGTCACGATCTTTGTGCCCACGGACGCTGCCTTCGATAAGCTGAAGCCACATTTGCGACGTTCCCTGAAGGGGGGACGCAGTTGCGTTTCCAGTAAATAGATTTTATTCATTCCTTGACTCGAATTATGTTATTAATTATCTTACTTATCCTACTTAGATATGCTGAAAAATCACATTCTGGACCTTACTTTCTGCTCGTTGGCGACCCTGCCAGAAGCTACAACTTATAATCTACTGGGCGAGCCGCTGATGCTCAACCGCACCCGACGTGTTGACAATCAAACCGAGGACTCGGCCATCTTCATCAATAATGCCGCCAAGATTCTAGACGCTGATATTATGGGCACCAATGGAGTTGTCCATGTGATTGACACCATTCTGCCTACTGAATCGGCAATGCCCATGACTACTTTGATGTCGCAGGATAACATAATCTTCAAGCGTCTGCTGGAGGCCTCTGGCATGGACTACCAATTCGACGATTTGGACAACGTGACCGTCTTTGCGCCCACAGACAAGGCGCTGCAGCACTCAGAATGGGCACGCGTTTTGGCCGAGCAGCCGGAGTCCTTGAAGAATAACAAGGATTTGGTTGAATTCCTCAACTATCATGTGATCAAGCCCATGATCAAGACTAGCGATCTCTCGGAGAGCCTATTGCCAACGGTTGCGGGCTCAAATGTGCGCATAAATATCTACGCGGTATGGGATTGGGTCATCCTGAAGAGAGTCACCGTGAACTGTGCCCACCTGGTGAACTTCGGTGACGAAAGCTGCGGCTCTGTGTTGCACCAGCTGGATCGCCCACTGATCGCGCCCAAGAATGTAAGATTAGAGATATGATAATAATATGAGTCGGGCTTAATCTAGTTTATTTCCTTTTCGACTTAGAATCTGCTCAAATCACTAGAGGCCAATCCCAACTACAGCAAGTTCCTGGAAATGGTGCGCAAAGCCAATTTGACCCATCTGTTGGCCAACGAATCGGATAGCTTCACGGTTCTTGTGCCCAAGAATGATGTGTTTAAGGAGTTCAGCGATTCCATCGAGACCAAGCCCGCCCAGAGCCAGGCCGAACTCGAAGCTCAGGTCAAGACGCACATTGTCAACGACGTTGTCTGCTGCGCGGGCATCACACCAACCAACTGGCCATTCGTACGTTCTATCGAAGCTATTTCGGGCCAGCATCTGCGCATCACTGGTGACCACCGTCTCAAGATCGAAAATGCCGTCGTAACAAAATGCGATCTCATCGCCACCAATGGAATCCTGCATGAGATTAACGACATCATCGTGCCCAGGCCGCCGCCGCCGTAGCAGCAACATCTGCCGAACAGTTATCAGCCACCTCATGGCGACTTCGATGTATTCTTCTAAAGATCGATTGTCTCAAAAATCTCTGTGTTTCTATCTCTAACTTTATCTAATACATATATGCATCTATATACATATGTATATATTTATGTTATTGTATATAAAAATATTTTGTCAATGATTGAAAACTCACATCATGCAGACAATAAATGCAGTTAGTTATCTTTCTGATAAATAAAATACATTGTATTAAAAGACAACTTTTTACCAAATGAACTTTTATTAACTGACTGGGACAGTATTGAAAAAATATCGTGTGGGCATTTCACCTTATCTAATAATATAATATAATGGAATAATGAAAAATATTATTAACCTGTAATTATACTTTTACTTTATTTAAATTTATTTTTCATTAAAAAAATTTTTTTTTAATTTTGTATAAATCTAAAGAAAGTTTCACTATGAAATTTTATTTATATTTCTTAAATATGTTTTTATAAGTTTTTTTTATATTTAACCAAACGTGGTGAAGAAAAATTTGTATTATTGATATTTTAACTTGTTAATTAATATTGCTAATATTTAAATTAATTATAAAATAAATACAAATTTCAATAAGAAATACTATTTATATTTTTTTAAATGAATTTAGAATTTTACATTGATTAACTGGTTCTTTATCAATATTGATAATTTTAATAAACATATATTATATATTATTATTAATATACAAATTTGAAAAGAAATATATGGTATGTATATAAAAAAAAAAAAAAAACAGTGTTTGTAATCTGGACAAGTATTATTGTTCTCATGTAGACAATATGAAATTGAGACAGATAACACTTATACTTCTCTAGATCAAAACCTCTGCTCAGTCTATTAGTTAACAGTCTCTTTATTAAGCACACCAAATTTGATAGATAGAAAAACTTATTTATGTAAATTCCATCTTCAAAAAGAGTTTTCTTTTTTTATAAAGCATAAAAATAATTGATTATTCGACTAGCATTATAGTACGTGCACGAGTGCAAATTTTTATTTCAAATCAAAGAGTAGCGAGAACAAATGTACTAAGCTGCTTAAGAGCTGAGATTCTATATTCAAAAATAGTTTCGTTTTATTATTATTATTATTTTTTTTTTTTTATAAAAATAAAGCAATATACAATCAACTCATATTTCTAAGAACAGGTAACCGAAAAACAATAACAGCTCACAGACACATACAAATGTATATTTATGTATGTATGTATATAATATGCATGAACAAGTACCTGTATGAGTATATATGTACAAATTTTACAAACAAACAAGAGCGATTTGTGTACACTAAAACCGTTTTGAAATACTATATGAACTGACTTTAAATAAGGTAACTTAGAGTAAATGAGTTTGTGAAAGAAACGATACACCGCTGCGCATTTGAATAGGATAACATCAGAAACGGCGTTCAGGTAGTGCAAGTTGAACATGTGTTTTGCTTACAAGGAACCATAACATTTGACCTCGCTCATTGTGATTGATGGCGAAATTGAATAGAACGCACGGTTAGAATTTTGTGTTGTATAGTGTAAATAGTTATCAGCAATCTGTCGGGCACTTTCACAATTATTACACGAATTTTGCATTTAATGGTGCCTGCGCAGCAAAAAATTCTCTGGCACAGTAAGCAGAGTACAGCTTGAGAGAGCCATAGGCAGAGAGCGAGAGAGTCAAAGCTCAAGCCGGCGACTTATGAAACGCCGCTCTCGGCAACGGCTTCGGCGGCAACGATCACAGCTTATAAATAGCAGAGCCGAGCGAGTTCTAAGTCAGTTACATTTCAACAGACGCTCAAACAACGTCAGCATCGTACGCAACGCTAAATTGTTAGTATTCGTGAGTGTTTCTTTGTGAGTGGGTGTGTGTATGACTATGTGCGAAGAAGACTTCAGAGACAATTTTCATGTAGCGGAGCACGCATAAAATGCGACTTGCTTGGCTGATAATGTTATGTGTGTCAATTTGGCAAGACAATAACATTTAAAATAGTTGAAGAGTAATTAATCCAGCTATTGACGTTGTAATTATTAGAGTCTAAAACAGTGGAAAATTTTTCCTCTTGTTGTATTGCCAAACAACTAACTGTCCACATTCACATTCACCTACATTTTCCACCATCTAAACGACGACGGGTGTCGTTTGGCATGGAAAAACCAGTATTTTTAGTTTGGATATCATCATCTCGACAATCAGCCAGGCAGACAGCTGTTCGGCTCGCATCAGTGAAATTTCTGTGCGTTTCTTTCAATCAAAAACTTTCTGTTTGTTTTTTTGGTTTGTTTTTAGCTTCAAATACTGTGATTATTGACAACATTCAAGATGTTGAGACTCTGGGCAAGCCTGCTCCTGGTCTGCGCCGTACAGGCGTCACCATTTTACAGCGAGTAAGTAAAAACAAAATGCATACAAAAATTATAAATTAAAAAACATAAAATATTTAATTTATGCTTGTGTGGTTTTTGTGTAATTGGCAATTTGCATTCCACTGTTCATGCATATCTTATGCAGTTAATGAGTTATTTTTTTCGATTCTCATTTAATTTTTTATGGTAACAATGGTTAGCTCGACAAAATCATAAATATAGTTGACTTAAACAAAAAATTATACTAAAAGAAGAGAAACAAATCTGGCTTTAATTATTCCTAGATTTCGTTAAACTCATTTAATAATATTTTCATTACGTTACATTTATTTTATTAACTTATTAAAAGTAATGTAACAAGTGAAATTTTAACACATCTAATTTGGAAAAATAATTTACTTGTTATGGATCTTTCTCGAACTATTATAACGCATGCCTTCCTTACAGCATTTATTCGAAACCAATTTCCAGTGTTCAAGACAGTTCATCAGAATCTTACAGGTGAACTATTCACATGCCCACTATGTTCACTCCCAGCATTTAGCAAACTCTTCCCTAAACAAATACGGAACCACCGTTTCATTCATAATCCCAGCCACATTCCGTTCTGTTCAAATATTGATCTGTTAACTCGAACTTGTGTTTTATGTTTTCGTGCCCATTGACAAGCCGTAATAGCCTCTCTAATTGATAGTTTAGATATTTATGGCGTTTGTTCTAGCAGTTTACTGGGTTCCTTTGGCTTGGCTTGGTGAAATTTCACCATTTACTATGTTGACTTGGCAAATAAAAAAAGGTGTTAACACTATTGCAAATAAAATGAACTCAACAAAAATGGCTCAACCGCAAACGAATACAAAGCGAAACAATAAGTTGAAATAAAAACTTTTTTTTTGTTAAATCAAGAAACGTAAAGAAAGTCAAATTTTGACCTAAATTAATACCGACAAAAAAAGAAAAAATCCCCTAAGTAAAAAAATGTCGCACGAGACTATGAATTTAACCTAAATATACCAAAGATAAATACCTTTATGCAGTTCACAAAATATAAACACGATGTATGTATGTACGTAAGTTCTGGTCTGTTAAGAACTTCTTCAAGCTGCTTTCCCAACTTAAAAGTGAATGTCCAATTACTGACAGCAAAGAGATTGTTCTGTTAAGGCGATAAGCGCAGAGAATCGCGATCGAAAATTGGCACACAAAATCGCCGCAAAGATCATTTAACCCTGCAGTTCAAGTTTTTTTTTTTTTGCGAAAGGCTTTGTGCAAGAGGCAAACACTAAACAGAAGAAGAAGAAGAAGAAGAAGAACAGCCACTGCAGTCGTTCAGCTGAGAACAATATCCAAACAAAGTGGGTCAGCGACTTTAGGGCATCCGCGAAAGATTCAGTTGCTGTAGCAGATGGAGATACAAATGCAAATGCAGTCGCGGGATTTGACAGATGATCGTCGTTAACAAGTCTAGAGGGGGCTCGTTTACACATGGCTGACTGCAGCGAGAAACCTTTAAAAACAGCCGTAGGCTATAGTTGGGTAACTAATTCGAATTGATGTCATTAATTTTGACACGATTTGCTTTGTGTGTGGGAGGCGGCAGGAAAATTTGTTTTAATGCGAAGCGAATTAACTCACCTCATTAGATGCAATTTCGGGAGCAGGTAACGCCCCAAATTTAATGCTCTGCCGACATATTTAAAAGCCCCCTAAAACTGGGCCAACCTGAAATCTGTCCCTGCCTACCGCTGCGACTGCGTGCTTAACTCGTTTGGTTCTCCTCCATGGCAGAACCTTAATCGAATCACAGTGGCACTGCTACCAGACGCGCCCACGGCCCATCGACTGTGGCCAACGACTTTCGCTTTGGTAGTCGAGAAGGCATTTTATTTAATTTACCAGTTCCTGCCTTTATTTACAGCTCACAGTTTTATGTCATGCATTCGTTATACATTGGAAATTTCCAGAACTTTCTTAACTTAATTATAACGTATACGAACTTTCTTCCCAATGTGTCTTTCGAGATGGCAGATTAAAATGCGATTAGAGCTTAGCATTGAAGCAAAATTAAAAAAAAAAATTTTTTAAATTGTTTTATAAATAATTCATAGAGAAATCTATTAAATTACAATTAAATATATATTGAATAATTTATTACTTTATTCGATGGTTCCCAAAACTTATTAAACTGAACTTGATTATTTTAACTGAATTTTAAAAACCTTCTTTTTTTACAAAATTTATAAATAATTTATTGAAAAATGTCAATATTCAATTAATTGAATACGATATATATATTATATACATATATATTAAATATTTCAACTAAGTTGACAAAAAGTAAAATTTTAAAATTTCTCTTATTTTCACAATAACATTCATAAGCAATTGCTAGTCACTATGCCTAGGTGTTGCTCCCAAAGCTAAAGTTTCCAAATGCATATGTATATCTTTAAGAGCAGCTCCAAAAGGCCAACGGGTCCAAGTTGAGATCAAGTAAGGTATCGCTTTGCAAACGGCAATATGCTCGACATACATATATATGTATATATATATATACATGTGTGTCTTCGTTGTATAAACAACTTAAGTGTTGCTTCTTTTGAGCCCTCGGATCATGACTCATGTCAGATAAAGATATCATTATATATGTATATATGTTTATATATATTCTGAAGTAAGTCGTAACTTGCCGCTAACTGAGCATGCCAACCATAAAAAATTTGTTATGCTTGCCATTTCAAGCATATTATTTTAAAACAAAATGTTTATATGTACATATATATATATATATATATATATATATATATATATATATATATATATATATATATAAATATATATATATACATATGTTTTATTTGCTCTTATAATGTCTTTTATTTTTTAATTAACTTCCGTGTCGCGCATTTTTAATGAGCTCGATCAACAGAGAAGGTCCCGAAAATCTTACAGACACAGTATATATATATATATATATTTATATATAAGTGGGTGCCAATTGTGAGCTGTATATAGGAAAACTCAGTTAAAAAAGTGACTGTTATTGCTTTGTCAATAGAAAGCGGGCTGATATTGGCTTGCACGAGGCGTGCGAATGAGTCATGCTATGGAGTTGGCGCTACATATAAATAAATTTTAGTTTTTGGTGTTGACTTCATTTTCGTACACATAAAAATCGAGAGACATAAATTCTATTTGATTGATGGCAGCAGAATGCAGCGCATTGTTTTTATTTATTTTTGGGAATTTATGCAAGTTTCAGAGTAATTTTCATTTGATTTGTACAGTATTAGCTGGTCAGTTAATAGAGGCAGGCAATTAGTATGCGGCACACAGAAATGCTGCGCAAAACAATTGCTAAACAATGGGCACGATCAGGCCGTATACTATATAATATATATATATACAAATACAATAAATGTATATGTAGAGGGAATGTGGAGCCGGTCCGGAGCTTCTTTTATGTGTGAGACAATGGAAGGCATATGAATTATGGTGGGGATCCGCTTTAGGGATAGTTAAGATCTGGTGTGGAATTTGCATGAAACGGCACAAAGCACACACATAGAACAAACACTAAATACATACCAACACGCACTAATCAAACCAATAAAAACATACAATCCACTTCCACTGCGCAACTCCTCGACAGCTTTATGCAACATTTAACACGACCATTACCGCTGCATCGCACGCTGTTTGCGCCCATACCATTTGCACCACTCGCACCGCTAGAACCACTGCATGCTCAGCCGTCACAGCGTGTGGCCAGCGTCTGGGCAGCGCCCCAGCCAGCCCCGCTAGCGGCTCAGCAGCCACGCCCACAAACCTTACCTAATGCGCCAGTGTTGCCACTCTATAGTAGCAGCTACGGAAGTGACAGTATAGGCGAAACTGAGTTCGTGCCACTGGAGCAGCAGGGACGACAGGATGGATCCACTGCAGCAGCCACTGCCACAACACAGGGCGTGGAGCACAAACCGTTCAGTAAGTGAAGAGAATTACATTGAAAGACACTCTGAGGTAATCAATCACTGTCTTTTTCTCTCTCTTTCATTGTCTCTTCCTCTCTATAGATGTTGATACGATCACCACGGACGTGAACTCTCCCAATCCAGCCGTCTTCTTCCAGCAATCATTCCCATTCTTCGGCAATGAGTTCTTCAACTCGTTTGGTGGTTTCGGATTTGGTAACACTCAGGAGCCTTGGTGGAAGGGGTGAGTTGATCATAGAAGACAATACAATTATATTTTTAGCATGTATGTACATAGTACTTGGCATTATTCAATTAAAATAGCTGTAAGGCATAATTAATTTCTTTGGCCAATTAAAAATGCTGATGCAGCACATATTCTTGAGGGATTTACACGATAAAAATGATGATGATTTAATGTATAGCAATGAGTATTTTGCAAATGAGAATTATAATCACTCTACTTCATTGTTATAGGATTTAAATTAGTTTAACTCGATAAATTAAAGCTATTTTCAGTAGGCATCCAATTTTGTTGGTCAATTAAACATTTTAATTATTGAATTAAAAAATATTTTAAGTAATTATGATTATAACTATTGTTTATAATATATATTATAAAATAATTTGAGCAACTGTAATATTTTATATAAAAATATTAGATTTAGTAAACAAAAACTTAGACTAAGTTCAAAATATCAGCTTAGAATTATTTAAATTTAAGCTCAAGGATTATGATATATATTCCAATGAAATTCCAAAAGAAATAACGAATTATTATTAGATAGTTAGAATTAAAAAAGTCAGCTTCATAATTTACAATTGAATCGAGTTCGTGAAAAATATTCTTTCCAGATCTTTCAATCTTATTGCGCACAATTTTTTTATATATTCAGCCAGATACTTAGCATTTTTGATATGGTCACTTGATTCTGGGTCTTTCCTAATCGCTGCGCACGGCTGATTCGGACGATCTTGACATTTGGCAATTAAGCATGGGCAAAGTCAAGTTCATTAGAGCTATTAAATATAATTTTGATTTGTAATGTCTCTCTCGCATTATCGCCAATTGATGGAACCTCTTCGACTGCCAGCTGACTGATGTGATCAACAACAAATCAAAGAGCGTGATTAATTTTATATACATAGTTTGTAATAACATTCACTTTCAATGCAGCCAACAATTATAGTTTAACTTGACTTGAGCACCTGCTCCGACCGATTTCACTATTAATTGCTAAATTGCTTATATCGAATGCAATGCCAGTGTATTATCTAGTATATATATTTAGTTATATATACTGCAATCTATATAGTTGTCGTTTGCATTCTTCTAAATTGTAAATCAAGCAAAATTGTGAAATCAACTGGAACTGAGTGCATTTGTATTTGTCGAACCGAGAACGAAAGTCAGACGCAGCAATTGAAAAATTAGCACTTTATAAAAGTAGTATATATAAATGTATATGAATCTATATTGATATATGTACTCTTTAGGCAGGCCGAGAAATTTCGAAAACTATGCCCCCACACAATACAATGGTCGGCTTTGTGGCGCACACATACACATAATTGAATTGAAGGCAGGCAAAGTTGTTAAGCTGTTAATTCATTTGTACATATGCATACATACATATGTATGTATACATAGTAGATAATGCCTCTACGAGTACCCCATAACTATATAACCATGTGAATAAACGTATCTATATATGCGAATCCATCAAGTAAACAATCATCAGCGCACTCTCACATTGATGGGCAGATAGTAGTAGCTCATGGGGTGCGCATATTGGGTGATAACTGTACAGGTTTCATAGCTACACATGCACTTAAACAAGTACATATACATATATGAGAGCATTTATTATATATTTATCTAGATAGTTCTGGCGAGTGCATTGACATTTCATTTGTCAATTAGCAATTTGCCAAATGTATTAGCAAGTCTCAGCAAATATATTGTAGTGATATTTCGGTTTATTATTTAGATGATGAGGCAATATCTCAAAATAGATATACATAAGTAGATATATCTAAAAACATAATTAACGAATGCAGAAATCAATTTTGTATATTGACTTTAAACGTTTCTGCAATATGTAAAGATCCCCTCAAAAACATCGTATTACTAGGTTATATACATGATAAACCTTGGATTTATATTAAGTAATTTGAGTAAAATAAGCTATAAAACTATATAGTATGTCCATCTGTATATATCAACTCTAGTTTGAACACATATTATTATTTAGATATAGGTATATGTATAAATTTTATTATTATTATTTATTATTATTTATTTTATTATTATTATTTATTTATTTTATCTTAATTTTTTTTATTTATTCATTCAAAAGTTAGATGTACATTAATTATACTAAAAACAAGTTTAAGACATCTGCTCACCTATAATATGTTATGTAATCTTTGCATATTTCTTTCTCCATCTTTCTCAATTGAAAACTAATTTGATTTTTGCATATTCCCGCAACCCATTTACTTGCAGACCCAATGTGTGCACCGAGAAGGAGGAAAGCAATGGCACAACCACGGAAACTGACGGCGATGAAGCCGTGGATAGCTTCGGTCAAGAACGTGAGGCTGGCAGCGTGATCCGTTCGCCGCTGTTTGGCCAGTTCCACTTCAGCGTGAACTCCTGTGCCGAGAAACCCAACAAGCACGTCTGCACAAAGATGTAAGTGGGGCAAGATTGCGTATACTTCATTTGCAATTCATTCGTTTCCTCATGCACAGCGTCAATCAAAATGGCAAGAAGAAGATGGTGACTCTGATACGCCAGTGCTGTTATGGCTATGGACGTCCACGCAATGCGGACTTCACGGTTCCCTGCGAGAAGATCGAGATCAAAGACATCGCTGCCACTGCCGCCGACATGGGAGCCCAGCAGTTCATTGAGAGCGCCAAGAGTGCCGGCGAGTTGGACAGCATGCTGTCCAGCGCTCAGGGCAAGAAGTTAACGCTCTTTATGCCCAACGATGCCGCCTACCAAGAATACCGCAGCCAGCATCAGCAAGAGAACGTAAGTGGACAGAGTCGACAGTAACAACGTGCTGAAAGCCAGCTAAAACTAATTCCTGCTCTCACATCTAGAACGTGGATGACTCCAAGGGCGAGGGTTCACAAATGTCAACAATTTTCAAGCTTACATTCGGTGCTGAGCGATGTGGAATTGGAGGACGTACCCAACGAGAAGCTGCTGCAGAGTGAACTGCCCGACCAGAAGATACGCATCAATACCTATCAGCTGCCACCGGCCCTTGGTCTGGAACCCTATCGCTATGCCGCCAACTGTGTGCCCATTGAGAAGCACGACAAGCTCTCCGAACAGGCTCTGGTACATACACTCAACGGCGTGCTGAAGCCACTGACCAAGAATGTCATGGATCTAATACGCGAGCGCTCGGACATGTCCATCATGCGCACCGTCCTGGAGAAGACCAACATCAGCGCTCTGTTGGAGGGTGATAAGCCCGTCACGATCTTTGTGCCCACGGACGCTGCCTTCGATAAGCTGGAGCCACATTTGCGACGTGCCCTGAAAGAGGGACGCGGTTGCGCCTCCAGTAAGTAGATTTCATTCATTCCTTGACTCGAATTATATTATTAATTATCTTACTTATCCTACTTAGATATACTGAAAAATCACATTCTGGACCTGACCTTCTGCTCGTTGGCCACGCTGCCAGGTGCCAAGACTACAACTTATAATCTACTGGGCGAGCCGCTGATGCTCAACCGCACCCGACGTGTTGACAATCAAACCGAGGACTCGGCCATCTTCATCAATAATGCCGCCAAGATTCTAGACGCTGATATTATGGGCACCAATGGAGTTGTCCATGTGATTGACACCATTCTGCCTACTGAATCGGCAATGCCCATGACTACTTTGATGTCGCAGAAGAACATAACCATTTTCAAGCGTCTGCTGGAGGCCTCTGGCATGGACTACCAATTCGACGATTTGGACAACGTGACCGTCTTTGCGCCCACAGACAAGGCGCTGCAGCACTCAGAATGGGCACGCGTTTTGGCCGAGCAGCCGGAGTCCTTGAAGAATAACAAGGATTTGGTTGAATTCCTCAACTATCATGTGATCAAGCCCATGATCAAGACTTGCGATCTCTCGGAGAGCCTATTGCCAACGGTTGCGGGCTCAAATGTGCGTCTAAACCTCTACTCAACCCATGCCCTCTTCTCGGACGTCATGAATAGAGCCACCGTGAACTGTGCCCGCCTGGTGCACTTCGATGACGAAAGCTGCGGCTCTGTGTTGCACCAGCTGGA
This sequence comes from Drosophila koepferae, assembly GCA_030914345.1. NCBI lineage: Eukaryota > Metazoa > Arthropoda > Insecta > Diptera > Drosophilidae > Drosophila > Drosophila koepferae. The sequence continues at coordinate 10,612,117 of JAUESR010000197.1, read as the reverse complement.
TCGCCCACTGATCGCGCCCAAGAATGTAAGATTAGAAATATAATAATATGAGTTGGGCTTAATCTAGTTTATTTCCTTTTCCACTTAGAATCTGCTCAAATCACTAGAGGCCAATCCCAACTACAGCAAATTCCTGGAACTGGTGCGCAAGGCCAATTTGACCCATCTATTGGCCAACGAATCGGATAGCTTCACGGTTCTTGTGCCCAAGAATGATGTGTTTGAGGAGTTCAGCGATTCCATCGAGACCAAGCCCGCCCAGAGCCAGGCCGAACTCGAAGCTCAGGTCAAGACGCACATTGTCAACGACGTTGTCTGCTGCGCGGGCATCACACCAACCAACTGGCCATTCGTACGTTCTATCGAAGCTATTTCGGGCCAGCATCTGCGCATCACTCGTGACCGCCGTCCCAAGATTGAAAATGCCGGCGTAACAAAATGCGATCTCATCGCCACCAACGGAATCCTGCATGAGATTAACGACGTCATCGTGCCCAGGCCGCCGCCGCCGCAGCAACGTAGACCACTTGTGCCGCACAGTTATCAGCCACCTCGTGGCGACTTCGATGTATTCTTCTAAAGATCGATTGTCTCAAATATCTCTGAGTTTCCATCTCTAACTTTCTCTAATACATATACTATATATATATATATATTTATATTATTTTATATAAAAATATTTTGTCAATGATTGAAAACTCACATCATGCAAACAATAAATGCAGTTAGTTATCTTTCTGATAAATAAAATACATAGTATTAAAAGACAACTTTTTACCAAATGATCTTTATTAACTGACTAGGAATTTGCAAAAAATCATTTGCAAATATCATTTAGGCATTTCACTTAATCTGTAATTCAATATTGAATTATTTCTCTTGGAAGACGTAAAAATATTATTATTCTTTATTATTATATTGTTACTTTATTCATTTTAATTTATTTTTCATTTAAAATTTGGTGGCAAGTTTTTTTTATGAATCAAATGAAAATATTGATTTTTTATTTTTTTAATATTGATATTCAAATTATTCTCTTTTTTTTTTTTTTTTATTAATACAAATTTCAATAAAAAAATATGATTTATAATTTTATAAATGATTTTAGAATTTTACATTAATGAATATTATCTTTTAACTATATTATTTAAAATAATTTATCTTCATGTTATCGATTAATTTATATTTTTGTAATTTATTTATATTTTATTTTGGATGAAACAACTAGAACAAGAAAAGAACTAAGAGATTTTTGCAGTAGGCAGAATGGTAGTGATAGTCCCCGCTCTCATAGTTCTACACATTCCAAGCTTACCTAAAATATGCAGCGCTACTTAAAAAGCTTAGGCTTAGTAAAAGCTCATTCACACTCTCTGATCTATGCAATCGTGTAGGGAATGGGCATGTGTGTGTGCGTGAGAGTGAGGGTGCTGAATTTGCCTGCGTCTATAAGTATTCCACTCAATGCAGTTGAAGGCTCAGTTCAATTTAGACTTCAGCGATGTCGGGAACACTTCCAGCGACCTTCGTGAAGGGCTTCCACAATGAGGAGCTGGTACGCCGCATGCAATACCGCAAGTTGGGCGGTACCAATTTAAGAGTATCGGCAATCGCATTGGGCGGAGCCCCATTGAGTGCGCTCTTTGACAAAAAATTCGATGAAGAGGAGGGCATCAGAACCGTGCAAGAAGCAATTAAATCGGGCATCAACTATATCGACACTGCGCCGTTCTATGGCCAGGGTCAGTCGGAGCAGGTGCTGGGCAAAGCGCTGATGGACGTTCCTAGGGAATCATATTACGTAGCCACCAAGGTGGGGCGCTACGAGCTGGATCCCGAGCGCATGTTCGATTTTTCAGCTGCCAAAACCCGGGAGAGCGTCAAGAAGAGCTTGGGTTTGTTAGGGTTGGACTATGTGGACGTGTTACAGGTGCATGACGTGGATGCGGCTCCCAGCCTGGACATAGTGCTAAAAGAGACAATTCCAGTGCTTGAAGAGTATGTGAAAGCCGGCAAAGCGCGATTCATTGGCATCACCGGCTACGATGTTGACGTTCTCAAGGAGTGCGCCGAACGTGCGATGGGTCGGGTGAACATTGTCCTATCCTATGCCCGCTATACGCTCCTGGACAACACTCTGTTGCGTCACATGAAGGCGTTCAGAGAGCTGAATGTGGGCGTCATCTGTGCCGCAGCCCACGCGCTTGGCCTGCTCACCAATGCCGGCCCACAGGCCTGGCATCCCGGCAGCCCGGAACTGCAGCAAATAGGTCGACATGCCGCCGAGATTTGCAAGCAGCGTGGCGTGGAGTTAGGCAAACTGGCCATGTACTACTCCATGCAGCTGGAGGGCGCCGCGACCTTTTTAATCGGCATACCCAATCGGCGTCTGCTGCAGATTAACCTGGATGCGGTGTTCAACGGTTTGAATTCCACCGAACAGGAAGTGCTGCAGTATCTGCGGGAAAAGTGAGTAGACCCGTTTTGCGAAATTGTGCAATTCGGATTTGGTGTTAGCATTGCGTCATAGCCACACGAACTTGGCCTATGTTAACCGGTTTGCATAACTAAAGTGGAACTATCCAAATCTCACTTCATATCTCTCTTGCAGTGTTTTCAAACAGTCCTACAGCTGGGGATCGACGTTGTCGACGGTCAGGGACTTTAAATAAGTAAACCATGTCTATTTATGCGAATGCTGGAAGAGATTTACATAACAACTAAAATGCAGCGAATACTACGATTTTTATGTATTTTTAAATTGAATTTATAAATTTGATCTGAAAGCACTACACACATAATTAAATAAAAGCATTTATTTTTATTTATTTTTATTATTCATATGTATTATGTACAAATTTATATTATATATTTTTATTTGAGCTGTTTCAATATCAGCTCAAGTTCAGTTGCCGTGGGATTTTCGTTACCTGCTAGCGTAGATAGAATTATGTACGTGCTTATATATTTTCTATTTTTAGCAATTATATGCACCTATGTATTCCTATCACTAAGTACAATCCCAACAGCGAAATGCATTTGTAATCTGAAACTCTCTCTCTCTCTCTCTCTCTCTCTCTCTCGCTCTCTCTCTCTCTTTCATACACCCACACCCTTTCATTTCATATATACTATTCAAATTAAATTTATTAATAAACATATATTATATATTCATATTATTATACAAATTTGAATAGAAAAGAATTTGTAATTTAGACAAGTATTAATATTCTCATGTAGACAATATAAAAAAATATGTAAATATGATCGAAACCTCTGCTGTCTCTTTTGTTAACAGTCTCTTTTCTAAGCAAACCAAATTTCTGTTCTTGAATTGAAACCCACTTTGGCTGATCCAGCCCTGTTGAAAAGAATACAATTCTCTCTTTGCTTTCCAGATGTTTTCGTTTATAATCTCGCTCAAGTGTTCAGCATATCAACAAGCACTTCTCACAATCGCACGCACACAATTGTAAAATCATTCCCGTTCTCTGATAGTGTAGCAAAAAGAGCAGAGTGTTGGGCCGCAGTGTCTGAAATACCATTTCATTGTGGCTTCTTGTGTCTTCGCTTCATGAACACATTACGGCAAATGACGAACGCCAAAAGTATCAATCAATTAAAATGTCTGGAAAATTACCAAACACTTTCGTCAAAGGCTTTCACGATGAGGAACAAGTGAGGCGAATGGAATACAGCACGTTCGGCAAAACGGGTCTGGAAGTCTCTAAAGTCGCGTTCGGTGGCGGAGCTCTCTGCTCTAATTATGGGTGTGCTTAAAAGAGAGAATTAGTTCGGCGATTTCTTAATACTTTTGTTGACACAGCTTCGATCTGGATGAGGGCATTAAAACAGTGCACGAGGCATTGAAAGCTGGCATAAACTACATCGATACGGCTCCCTGGTATGGACAGGGTCGTTCAGAGGAAGTCCTCGGCAAGGCTTTGAAGGATGTGCCAAGGGAAGCCTACTACATAGCCACTAAGGTGGCACGCTATGAACTGGACTATGAACACATGTTCGATTTCAGCGCTAAAAAAACGCGTGAGAGCGTGGAGAAGAGTCTTCAACTGCTTGGCCTGGAATACGTAGATGTTATACAAATTCATGATGTCGAGTTTGCTGAGAACTTGGACATAGTTCTCAACGAGACTTTACCAACGCTGGAGCAGTTGGTGAAAGAAGGCAAGGCCAAATTTATAGGCCTTTCCGCATATCCCTTGTCGGTGTTAAAGGAATGCATTGCCCGTGCCGAGGGAAGATTCGACGTAAGTAGCACGGCATAGCCTTTAATGATTTCTTCATTATATTCATTACTGTTCCAATTTCCAGACCGTGCTCACCTACTCACGCTATACGCTGCTGGACAACTCGCTGGTCGACTACCTGGACTTCTTCAAGTCCCAGAATCTAGGTATTATCTGTGCTGCTGCACATGCCTTGGGTATGCTGACCAACGCCGGACCTCAGCATTGGCATCCCGCTCCCGATGACCAGAAGATCATAGCACGCCAAGCTGCCGAGGTGTGCATCAAACGAGAAGTGGAACTGGGCAAGCTGGCCATGTACTATACGATACAATTGCGTGATGTATCCACCTTTCTGGTTGGCAATCAGACGCGGCAATTGCTCCAAACGAATCTGGCTGCCTTTTACCACGGCCTCAACGAGCAGGAGCAGGAAGTGCTGCAGCATCTCAGAGAAAAGTGAGTGGTGGCCAGTTGCACTCGGAAGTTGACCGAAATTGTGCAACTCGGATACAATGTTACTGTTGCATCACATCCGACTCCATTTGCAGTCGCAGTCAGAGAGAGAGAGAGAGAGAGACAAAGAGGCAGACAGCAATTCACAGTCCCACAGACAGAGACAGCTATAGCCACAATTTGCAGCCCCGATCCAAGTCAGAGTTAGCTGTCATTAGTTGTCCATTTATGTGCCCACTCATTGTCAATCTTGGCCATCGGTGCAGTAGGCAGCCACCGACTCTCTCGAGATATTTCCATCTCCTCTGTTGTTGTTGTTGTTGTTGTTATTATTGAACTTGTTTTAGTTTCGTGGCACAACCTAATTATGATTAGTATATTGCAGTTTTATGACTACTTTCGCATTACTTTTTTCGCTGACCAAATTCAACGATCTCTCAAATTTACATAATGTTGTTCAACTTTTATTTTTAGCGTCCTGGTAAAATCCTATCACTGGGAGGGCATCGAACTGGAACGCTACTGGGCTGAAATGAAGAAGAAATAAAAGACATTGGCTTAGCTGCAACAAATGATTTTTTTTTTTAATATGTTAATAAATGTTTCATAAAGCTTAAATAAATAGTTTTTCTACAGTTTTTCTCTACGATCAAAATTTTTTATTTTTTAACTAGTATTTAGAAAATGAATATATAATCTATATATTCTATACATAATGAATTGTTTTAAGTTTAATTCAAATTATTTTAAATGTTAAATTAAATTAAAAAAATTTTTTTTTATGATAATTGAGGTATTGGGCTGCCTTCAACAAATAATAATTAATAATTGTGCTTACTTCACCACTCTTAAATTATTATAATCTATTAATATTGTAAGATTAGATTTTATTTTAGATTTCTTTCAATTGCTTGTCCTTAATATAACCTTAAATATAATCTAATCATATGTATGTACATAATCTCTAAATTAGACTGGCCAATTATGATGCCAATCTGGCTATGATCAATTCAAAACAAATCAATTATTTAACTCGCTAAATGCTTTAGCTTTCAAAATGCATATTTGTTTGTTGTCCAAAATAAGCATTGATATATGCAACTTCCACCTTTCGCTGTCATGGTCACTAGACTGGCAGCCAGCAAATGCACTAATTAAGCCTTAATTAACGCAATTTTTCAATATACCTACATACATACATCTACATACATATGTACATATGTATGTATAATAAATGAAAAACAAGCCACACGATTTGATGGCTCTATGGAGAACCGCCGAAGCGCGTTGCGGCGTACAAAACGGGGAAGTTTAATAACATTTTGAATAATGAATACTCATAACAACAACAACACCAACAATCGCAACAACAAGAAAATGCAATACGATATAAATGCACAACAAAAATCCGCACGAAAAGCGGAAATGCTGTGGATGAAGCCGCATTTTGTTTTCCTTAAGCTGCACTTTGCGTTTTTGCCTTGCAACAATTTCCAGCCGAAAATATATTTGCTTTTACTTGCACTCACTGCCTGCATGTCTGTGTGCGTGTGTGTGTGCATGCTACGATCGCTGTCAATAAATATAATGTTATCAATGTAACTGCTCCAACTAACTCTCCAGCTGATTGACCAGATTCTCAGTTGCGCAAGCGCTCTTTCTTTCGCTCACCATTTCTCTCGCTCTGCACGCTGTCTCACTCTTGCCTGCCACCTGTTGCCGAGCCGAGCTCTTGAGACGACTACGTTTATATGCGCTGCGCCGTCGCAATCGAAGCGTCAGTTTTGTCTACAGCTTTGAGGCGTTGAGACGTGTTTCGTGATTAAAGACAGTTGTCCACAGTGTGTTATATAGCAAAAGTCATCGTAATCCAGTGCAATATGTTCGGGCTACAAAATATGATTTTCATTCTGTTGAGCTGCAATTTGCTGTTTGCCATCAACGCATCTGGAAACCAAAATAAGAAACAACAACAACAAAACCAAGGTAAGCAATACATAGCCATTTTAAAAGGTTCAGAGATCACTGATTCACCTTTCGGTGTGGAGAAATTTTCAATGCCAACTGAGGGCAGTTCTAGGCATACCAAAACAAAAGGAACCGGTTTATGCGCACCGGCATGGAAGGCCAGTAAGAGTAAACAGTGATGAGCCTAAAGTTTCTTGAACTTTTGTGTTATGTTTCATAGGGTAGAGATAAAAACTTACCGTTAAAGAAAATAAGAAGACTAAGCTAGAGAAAACACTTTCTCAAGAACATTTTTATTCATGTACTTAAAACTTTTAAGTTAAAAGTAACTAATAATAAGTAATATTATAAAGTTTTTTTTTTTAATAATGTTCGAAATGGAAAATATTTTCCATTATTTTATTTAAATTGTTTACTACAAATCGAACGGAATTTTTTCCAATTGCCAATTTCTGTAAGACTTCATTAATCAATATCAATTTCTCTTCATATATTTTACGTACCGTTCCAGAAATCTGGGAGCAAGACCTAACGGATACTTTTAAAATTGAGGGCAGCGATCAGGGTATACAGAAGGTTAATCTGAAATGCGGCGCTAATTCAATGAATGTAATGTTGGAGACGGAGAAACCATTTACGGGTGTCATGTACACACGTGGTAGCTTCTATAAGCAAACTGCTCCGTGCTTCATGAAACCCACGGCGAGTCAGGGAACACGTCAATTGGAAATGAGCTTCCAATTGGATCAATGCCAGACACTGAAGGATGGTGAGCTGTATTCGAATATTGTAGTCATTCAGAATGATCCGGAACTCATAACACCTGGTGACTCGGCTTTCTCGTTGGAATGCGATTTCCGTCAGCCCCGTAGCTTGGACGTCGAAGCGACCATGCAAACTAGAGACAGGTAAGTTAATTCGATGAAGAGTGCTTCTTAATATTAGAAATATGAATATATGAGAATACTTGTGCAATATATACATATATATACATGGATATGTACAATCTGAACTTAGAAATCCTCAAAAATTGCGCGGAGCACGCGCTGGATCCCGCCAGCGTCAATAGAACTTCACCCTCTGACTACCTATTAAGTTCTTCAACTATATTCACTTTGAATAGCTGTACTAAAGGTACAAATTCAAACTTAAACTCTTTGCATCTGCACGTTTATTGAGCACTAACCATTTAAGTAGAGCCTCACTAACAAACACTGGACACACACCACATAACCACACGAGATACATGCATACATTCCACAGAGTTGCGACAAAGTCCAAAATTACACTGACAAGTCCCGATCCCGCGGCACCAATGGACAATCTACACAACTCGGTGGTTAGCAACAGTGACACAGTAGAATATATACCAAAGTTTTCAAAGCCAAATAAAACCATAAACCTGGGCACGGTAGAGGAAGTCATTTTGCCACTGGCTCAGCAAAGAGATGAGCTTTAAATAAATATTGTAAGCATTTCTACTACAAACCATACACGCAATTATTACACAAACAAATACAAACTACAGGTGAGACCCCAAGGCACGCTTTTTTATTAAAATATTTACTTATTTTGTTCAATGCTGTGGCGACTTTGTCATATTTTGATGAATCAACTAATTTTGTTTCATTTTTATAGGAATAACACACAGAACTCTACTGCGGTTGCCTAAATCGGATTTTATAAATCATTTCAATAAACTGTTTAATATCTTTATCCTGTGATATTTTTTAAGTTTGGGTTTAATAAAAAAAGTATTCACAAAATGTATTTTTGAATTTTAAACTGCGTACTTTTTGAATTTAAAACTGCGTACTAAAAATATAGCTGCCAGAAACAGAGTTGCTCTTTAAGAAAATTCACATCGGATTTTTCTGAAGATCTGGCAGCGTTATTAAGCTTTTCGTTGTCTGGCAAGCTTTGGTGAGTAAAAATGTACAATTAAATTTGCAGTTTTTATCTGAAGAGAAATATTTCTGTGCTACAGCTAGCTTTCACTTACAGTTGGTGCATTTCCAAGCGAAAAATATCAAGTGTAACTGTGTTACAAGTTATTTGATTCCTTAAAGCTTTGGAAAAGCGCAAACTCTAATCGATTGCACATCATCTGTTTGATTTCTTTATCATTGCGCATTTAGAATTACACAAAGAACTGCACTACTGAAATACGAAAAGAATTTAATTTAATTAGTCAACGACTTCAATGTTTTAAAATGGAAGGTCGTGTGTTTCTAACACTGCTTTTCGTATTGAGTGGCACGGCCAACGTTTTAATAGCCAAGTAAGTAAATTGACAGTACTGTTTGCGCATCTCCCACATTGAGAAAGTGAATTGCAGATGGATGAGCATTCAATTATTTGATGGCAGCGATGGAAAGCCTCATCATTTTCAACACCCTGCATTCCTGACTCTGCTCATGTTTCTCGGCGAGTATTTGTGCTTTGTGGTTTACAAAATCATTCACATGCTGATGGCAAGACGCTCTGTAAGTTGTTGAATTGTGCAGCATTTACTAACTATTAAAATGCATATGTGTTTACATCTACCCAATAGCTTGGCCGAGAGTCGGATCTTGTCTTAACCACCGGTAGCAATGAATTCCACCCATTAAGCATGTTGTTGCCATCTTTCTTACGTACGATTGCTTCCATTTTACTGTTCATGGGACTGTATCTGACTTATGCCACCAGCTTTCAAATGATAAGATGTTCGTTTATCAACTTGTGATAACATTTTGGTTCATCTCATCATCTCTGGTATCTTGCAGGTGCTGCGCTGATCTTTGTGGGTCTGTTTAGTACGATGTACTTGAACCAAACATTGACTACGCGCCATTGGCTCGCCATATTCACCATGATGTGGGGCATCGTTGACATAGTGGCCTTGGATGTGCGGCGGGTTGATTATGATAACCAAACGACTCCGTATACAGATCACAATGCTATTTTAACAGGCGATTTACTGATTATTTTTGCTGAAGTGTTACGCGGCTTTCAATATGTATACGAGGAAAAGTACTTGAAAGCCTCCGATATGGTGCCCATCCAGGCTGCCGGTTGGCAAGGCTTCTTTGGAATCATTATTACGATCGTCTCAGCGATCTGTCTGAACTTTGTACCCAGCGTTGCGCCGTTTAATGAGAGCTCACGTGGCGTCTTTGACGACTTTAGTGATCTGATTCCACAGATACTTGGCAACACGCAGCTAATCGTTGCACTTGTCTGTTTTACCTGTTCCACCGGCCTTTACACCTGTCTGGGAATGTCGATTGCGAAATTTTCATCCAGTGCCAATCGTCTGCTCGCCGATGGAATTCGAGTCTACCTTATCTGGGCGTTTGTCATCTTTGCCGAATGGGAAATTATAAATCTCATTACACTCATGGGTCTTCTGATACTACAAATTGGTATTTCGATGTACCGAAAGGCAATCTTTCTTGAGTGGTATCGTGCTCTTTTGGCACGCTGGCAACGTAGCCGTTACTCGGACTTAAACGCAGAATCTGGCCCCACACCAAGCACCCAACCCGCAGATGTTATTTAAATTGTGGACGAAAATAAAGATAAATTTTGAATTAATTGTGATAAGAGAAGCGGGCTGATAGAACTATCCAGTTGTGGGATGGATCACAAAAAATTTACTTATCAATGTAATAATACGAATATATATATAAACTCTCACCTTGTTCTATATCTCTTTTAAGATTTAATGAGGGGAGCTAAACATTCAAAATTATTATTAAAACCATATATTTTTTATAGTTTCAAAACATCTTATAACAAGATTACTTAACAATTTTTAAATAATGTTTGGTCATTCAAAACGTATTTCATGTAATATATGACTTACCATTCATATACAATAAACATTAATTTAAGGACAATCGGCGTCCTATAAATGTGATCAATTTCAGTATACGAGTTATTGGAAAGGATGTGGTCAAATCAAGTGCAATCCATCAAAATAACGTATAATATATAATATTAAATAAACCTAGCTTACTAAATTTAAAAAAATTTCATTCGATAGAGGCTTGGTAGAAAATTCCATGTATGCATAATACATGGGTTATGCCATGTGAATTTTTAAAGTCCTCTTTCATATCCTGCACGCCATTACCAACACGACTAACAACTACAACAATATTGCTTAAGATGAGTCGAGTCAATCTAAATGAAATGCAATCGCCAATCCTCCAGCGAGACATTGTATAATTGTGAAATTCAGAGTATCCATCAATAACTAGGTATGCTAAAATCAACTCAAATTATTTTTTAAAAAATGAAGGTGAAGAAAATTTAACCAGTACTTTAAAAAATTCAAATTTTATAAAACACACGTAAAAGAGTAAGAGCAAAACTCAACCATTAATCGAGATAAACTTGTTTGTATACGATATTCAAAAAAATATATTAACTATATATTATAGCAAGTTCTCTGATATGAACAGAGATGTTATTAGATTTATGGGGACTCTGGTTAAATTCTAGTCGGATACTCCTATACATATATTTTCAATTTGGTATAGCACCTGTCACTAAAAATTTCAAATTCTGAACACTTAATCATATATGTATTTAGTTATGAGTACAACAAAATATATCAAACAAAAAATCTTTTAGCTAGATTATTGCTGGTAGATAATTCCCAGATCAACCCATAAACATAACTCGTTCTGAAAGCTGTCAAATAATATATAATATATTTATTTACTACCGCATATACATATTGTAAATTGTTTAGAAGTTGGTTATGATTAAGAAAATATAGTAAAACCAAAACAATTATAATTTCTTTCTAAATATTAAGAATATTCCCTCATTATTAAATTAAATATATAACAAACAAATGAAGTAATTATTGTGACATATTATACATGTAACTTCTTTTCGATATTCGCATTTAGTGTCTCAGCCAAAAAGCTTTATTTTAAACTGCTTCTTCTGTCATCTTGGATGTCTAATAAACAATAACTAAAGTATGACAAAAAAAAAAGTAAATATCCAGTGGATAATTCAACGGTTCTATAGTAAGCTTTTGGTAAAATTACTTGATTAATTTCAAACATGACAGTCTATATAGTACATCTAACCAAAAACTTGTGCATAAGATTTGTTTTATTTACGTTGTCAATAAATCACATTAATATATATTTTTGTGAAATCGAAATAACTTTATAGGCTTTAAATTTCGTTTATAAATGTATAAACTAATCATTTGTAAACGTCGTAAAATTATGACAGTTGTTTGTAGAAGATATTTTGCTTTAGCTATAGTCATGTAGTCTTACCGTTTCTAACAGTTAATTCGCTCCCTAAAAGCAAACAAAAAATGCAAATTTACTAAAAAAAAAAAGTCTATTCGTATATAGGCAAAAGAACGTGCAAATAGTACTCAACTAAATATAAAATTTATAAATTGAAATTCTATATGCATTTTTATAGATATGTATGGCTAAAATAAAAACTTACAAAATAATAGCATTAATAATCATAATCATAATAGTAGAATTGGTACATAATAATAGCTTGATAATCATTATCTTATTGTCATCGGGATAGAAGTTCTTTTGCCTGTAATAGTTTCTATTATCACCTGTACATATACATTTAAATACACATATATATTATATATATATTCGTATATAAAAGAATATATGTATATAAGTGGAAGGGATAACATAATTGCATATTTCTATGGAGCGCTTTCACTTTTTACATCGAAATTAGACAGCTTTAACAATAACAACAACAGCGTTTACGCATACATATACATTTAACATTGAAAGCAAAGCAAAAATGCTTCTGGATAGACTTTGACAATTACTTCTTCTGCACGCCCAGCAAGCCCTCGGCTACTCCCAAATAGTAGACGGTTTGAGCAATACCGAACAATGGAGCAATCACAATCATACGGCAAAGGCCGCCCTTGAAGAATGCTGTAGGCCCTTCGTGCTTAAGAGTTTTGCTGGCGGTTCAAATTAAAAGTTTAGTTTTATAATAAATACACATATCTTGCTTATTGTTACTTACGTAATGCAATCGGAGATTCCCTTAAACTCCTTTTCGCCATCGGCCTTTTTAATGGCCTGCAATCGAGTTTTTACCACGTCAAAGGGATTGACCGCCAGGGCAGCTGTTGAGCCGGCCGCCAAACCAGCCAGAAAGGAACACCTATTGGAACATAATTGCAAATAATTGAAATATGTGTGAGACAGGCTGAAGAAGAATGCCTACCAAAATACCGCTTCGCCAGATCCATCATTACGCCGTGGACCCAGGTCGTTAAGAGTGGCAAAGAGTGGGAAGTAAATTACGGAAAAAGTAACGTCACGTAAGCCCGTCGCACCAATGCCCTTGTATAGGCCAAAAATGCCCTTTTCTTTAAAAAGCTGTGTGGCCAATTGCGTGGCTGAAACCTTTTCAACGGTTTTGCCCGCTAATTTTGCAGCGGCAGCCACACGGCCAGCGTCCTGCATTTGGATCTTTAACAGCTCCATGGGTGTGGTGACAATGATTTGGAATGCGCCAGCCAAACCTCCAGCCAACATTTGACAGCTCATGGGCAGCTTACCGTCCTTAGTGGTGAGTTTGTGTCGAAAGTAATCGTTCGCCGTCAGCTTAATCGCCTTTTCAGGTGTGATTAGCAAAATATTCACGCCCGAGCCTCGGTACATACCGAAATAGCCCTCTGCAGCGTACGTCTTGCGAAAGCAGTCGAACCTTAATGAGCCATTGCAAGATTAATTTCAATTCATTGATATGCTATGACTAACATAAGTTTCTACTTACATGCTCGAATACATCCGCTCGCCATTTGGTCCGATTTGTTGGTTTTGCAACCGCGTCTTTACCAAGTCCAATGGGAATACACATGTCACACCAATGATGCCTGCAATGCCGCCGTTAATGATCTTCGGGAGCAATCTGTAAAATATACGCGCACATAAATAGGATTAAATATTTCAAATTGTAGCCGTCGATTTGTATTGGCTAATTGACAAATATTTGCACTGCGTTAACCTTTGCATTCAATTTGCATGTGCAACAGCAACAGCAACAGTTCCCTGTGCGGCAACCTTGACATTGACATAGAAGCGCTGCTGCAGATGTCACTGATCGATGCACACCTCATATCGATATATACTATAATCGATAGCCGATAGACATGTTTAAATTACAGATGTAAACAAATAACAAAAGGTAATCTAAGGTGTACGCTATAATTTAGATTTTGTTTTGTTTTGTTTTAAGCGAATATGAAAAATATTTGGTCAAGTGCCAGCGTAGCACACAAATTCTAAGCTTTTCAAGCTGTTCGCCGCTATTTTTAGTTTAACCCCTCAAAATATATAAAACACATAAAAAAATGCAAAATAAGACCAGTGAATGAATAAACTTATAATCATTGTAATATGCATTTTATTATGTCATTGAAATTAAATATGTCTGCGTATGTATGTGAAAAAATATTTTTAAAATACTAATGTATGAACTTGATTATCAGCGCTTAAATGCTGACAATTTATGCATACAATTAATAACAATATAAATATTATATGTATGTGCTAAAAGTTTGTTTGTATATATTTGCAGATATACTCAAATGTACATATATCTGTTTGCTCTTTCGTTATAAATTGTAAATAACTTACGCAAATTGTTGCTGCTTGGGCTGTATCAGTGGTTGGTTTTGGAGGATATCTTCGCCTTGCTGTTGTGTTGCTGCCATTTTTTTTTTCTAGAATTAAAGAACATGATCGTAAGGAACCGATAAGAATTAGTGACACCGGGAGTAAGTGAACATACGACAATATCGATTATATTTCAATTTGAGTCAGTAAATAATATCAAATAAGTTGAATGACTTTCAACTGAGCTGCCGGCAGTATCACAATATACAAATTTATTTAATTTTAATGTGGAGCACACACACATACAAAGGGATGTATTATATTATATATCTTTTTATATATAAAAAGATATTACTGAAATTATATTTAGTTTATTTTTAATTTTCTTTTTTCTTTATTAACTAATTTATACGCAGTTTTAGGCTTATCTTTTTACTCATAAGACAATAATTGCCACGGTCTAGTCTATCGCTCTGAAAAGAGGGAGGGGACGGTCCGAGGTTTATTGATATGCAAGAACAACAGAGCGTTCTGACTTTTCAGAGATTAGCAACCGTATCAAATGAGAGCATATATACATTGAATTTCCACAATATTCAATCTATATTTACTTATTTTACTCGAGTGTGCTATGTGTGATTTTTCGCATGAATGCGTTACTGTGATAATTAAATCAGTAAAAGCACTTCTATTGCTGAATTGCGAATTGTCCAACTTTTAAACGATCAGTTAGCTTAAATTTAATAACGGCATGGTCGTAGACAAGCGATAAGCGTGGGCCTTTAAGTTTTATCTTTACCGACAACATTATTTTGTATGCCTAAAAACTATGCAGAAGACCAAAATGTACGGGCAAAAAAAAATTGTTATAACATTATAAAACGATTTAGATTAAAACACACAAACCATCCAATAGTTGTTTATGAGCAAACAACTACATGTATGTATGTATATAATTGACTAAATACATACATATACACATGAGTTTTAATTGTTGTTATCAACCCATTTCCCCATTATCGATTACTAGTTACTGTTATATATCTCATCATCGATTGCTGTTACTGCCTGAAAACTTGAGTGGATTGGAGCGACTTAAGTGTGACATTTGCTCAATTGGCAGACGAAAGCAAAGCTGTTGCCCTGCACTGCAGTTTGTTTTAATGGAGCAGGTATTGCAGGTTGAGCAGGTGAACTGTCGGACCACACTTATTAAATATATACAAATTTTACGTTTATGGCACTTTTACAATAAATTTACGTAATTTATACATTTTTTCTTTTTGTTAAAATATCACCTTCTGAAAAATTTAATTGATTGACGCCTATTTGCGTTCTATATAAATTGTTATACATATGTATACATATCTCTATATGTATGTATGTCACTATGTATGCATGTGTATGCATATGTTAGTATTAATATATTTAAATAAATTGGCGTTCACAACGTCGACGCAGCTGAAATTGATGACACTAGCAGTAGAAGCAAAACTCACATATTTTTTGTTTCACTCAGTTGTTTTAATTGACTTGATCACTTTACACCTAATAATTGCGTTTAATATTCAACTTTTACTACTGTTTTATGAACGACAATGACAAAATGAAATGAAAAGAAGATCAAGTATATTTTGTTTTCATATGATTTTCGGCGCGTTGTAGTCAAGAGTGCGGCAGTCAACTTAACAAAAAGCTTAATTAGTTTATGCTTCTACCGCAACAGGAAAGGAACTCTCCCAATGAGCTACCGGCGTGTACTGTATATTTAAGTTTTCTTGTACCAGTATACGCGCAATCTGCTGGGCAGAAAGCTCAACAAACTCGATAAATCGATAACGCCAGTCTGGCAAGGCTTGCGCGAATAGATTGCAGAAACATTTTACAACACTGCTGAATTCTTTCGATTAGTTTTATTGTTTCGTCAACTAAGGCACAATAATATTATTGATAAGTTTGCGAAATACTAAGATATTACATTTACACAATGAGTACGGCACGTTTTGCCCGTTCGGGACGAGTTAGGATCTGTATTCTTATGAGCATGTTTGTTGTCCTCATTATGATGATTGTCATTTACCACATGTCTCAACAGCAACTTGACGAGACCCGTGTTTTTCGCCTGCACTGCGAACAAAAACAGGAGGAATTGAGCATAAGGCTGCAGTGTAAGTTAGAAACCAAAAACAAATAGAATGCTCTCTATTACTATTATTATGCAGCCCTCACTGAAAACAAGCAAGTGGCAGACAAAAATTTAGAACTATTACGTGCTGAAAAGCAAAGCATACAAGATGACTATGAAAAGCAACAGGATGTGGAACGAACGCTTCAACAGAAATACGATGTGCAAGTTAATAAATACAAAGTACTCGAGGCCAAGCATAACGAATTGCTAACAGAAAGCGCAAAGACCAAGAAGAAGCACATCGAAGACACAACTACGTTGCTCGAACAGCTGCAAAAACTGCAGCAGAACAACAAACAGCAAGAGGCAACGATCTGGAAGGTGTGTCAAAAATCGATTTTAATTTTGTTCTTGTTATTAACTTTACTTATTTATTACTTAAAGGAAAAATACGAAACACTGCTGAAAGATTCTGAGCAGAAAACGCACACACTGGAGCAAGCGCTAGAGAAATTGAAGGCTCAGTGTAAATTTGAGGCACAGGCACAGGCTCAGGTGCAACCAAAACAACAGCTTGCAAAGCCAATCGACTCCCTGACTGCCGACACGACGTCTGTGCGTCAGTCCAGTCCCGCGCAGCCGGCGCACAGCATTGAGAAGCCACGCAACGAAAAATCCTTCAACGAGCAAGTACAAGTGAGTCAAGGGCTGTACAGAATTGGTGTCGCCAAACCCAGTCAGGCAACTAACGCAACAACTAAACCCCATGGTGTCGGTGTGGAGCAGCGGCTGGAACTGCAACAGCAACCATTGCAGCGTTTCGATGCGCGCAACAATCACAGCCTCATACTAAATTCTGTTGAAAATTTTCAGATTGTCCCCAAAGCGCTTAAGAGGATAGCTGATGAAACTAACAAGCAACAACAGCAAGAGCAGCCCGTATTAGCTGCTGCCGCTGAAGCAGTATCGCCATTGAGTGCTCCGCGAAAGTCCAACTCTAGTACTCCAAATGCCGAAGTATCACCAAATGCTTCTGTGGCGCCCAGAGCTGTGGGAAGCAGCAGCAGTGGTCAGCCGCCATTGGTCATGCCACCGGCGAAACCTTCAGCTGAAGTCAAAGTGGAACGCAAATTGCCAGAAAATGTCGCACCCATTCCAGATAGCTTCGATGGCAAAGCTGATGGAGCTGCAGACGTAGACACGGCGGCCGAAGAGCTGCCAAAGAACGAAAACAATAATCGGTACTCCAATGTCGTGAACGATCTGGAGTCTAACAAAAACCAAGGTGTGCTTGATTCTGGAGCGCACGAAGTTAAAGATGCTCTAAATGAGCAGAACTTCAATTTACCTGGCGCCGAGCATAATTTATTTGATGGTGATCTCGCTGCTGCGCATGGAGCTGAGGCGGATAATAAACTGCTCGCTGCAGATGCGGCTGCTGTCGGCGGTGGTGGCGGCGATGACGACGACGATGTCATGCTTGGGGATGTAGCTGTGAAGCAACAACAGCATTTGCTGGAAAATGACAATTTAAACAATGAAATCGCCGGGGATCAGGGCAAGGAATTCGGCGACAATGTGCATCTGGACGACGGCATGGATGAAGATCAAGACGGTAATTTTGCTGATTATTTTCATTGCTTAAATTAAAAATTCAATATTTTCTTTCAGAGGATGACTACAACGTGCCAGCACGCAAGGCGGGCGCAGATTCGCCCGTTAGAAATTAGATGATTCACTATAGATTTGATAATGGCTTAAAATAGTATTTAATTATGGCATCTCCTTGACAAGCTGGGTTAGTTCTTTTTATGAAGAAAAGAGAAAAACATATACCCCAGCCACATTAGTTAAGATTCAGTCCCATTTCTATTGATACAGTTTGCTGAAAAACTAAGAGTTTGAAATCGCTGGAAATTATTTATGAATTCGAATTAGTTAATAACCAACTGCACCAACTTTTTTTAAACAGTTTAAGTTAAAAGTGTTAATTTTATTATTTAGCTCTATAATACAATTGGCTTAAGGAAAACGTTACTAAATTGGGCAATTTTAAAATAATTGTAATGCTATGCTACACATCGCAAACTATTTTGAACAATACTATTTTTATATATATATTGAACAAAAATATATAAAAAAGCCATAAATATGTCTCACACTACAAAATAATAAATGCAATTTCTCATAATATACTTGAGCCAATTATATTGTATATATGCATATAGACACTTTGTTTAATAATAGGTAGCAGTTGGTTCTTAAATGGTCTTGAGTATTATGAATATAACTAACATATTCAATAATATAATTGGTGTATTGAATTAGTTGCGCTTAATTAATTTTTCCACTTTTAACTCAATTGTTCTCTTGAAGTTGTGTAAGTATATACTTTGTTTTCTGTGATAAAAATTTGCTAAGCTGCATTTTTTCGTTGCTTTGAACAAATTGTATATATACTCATTTATATATGTAAGACCCTCAAATAGTAATTTAATAAGCTCACATGTAAAAGTAGAACGAACAAAATGTGTCTATAAATTTAATTAAACACAGAAATTTTATTTAAAGCAAAATAATTGAAATTGCGTAAATGTTAATAATGATTTCTTTTATCTTAATTAAAATTTATTAGTGCGATAAATTAAATTAACTGGCGCTCAGGCGAATTTCAAACATAAATTCAGATAAACTGAGGAAAGTGAAACAATAAAATAAAAATGTTAAAATCAATTTAAAATTCAACCGATCCAATGCGAATCACTGAGTGTGAGCCACAATCCATGGATGTAACATAATCTGATCCAGTGGCATTCGATGCATTGGATTAAGCACTAAGAGCTTCGATATTAAATGAGCAGCTGCTTTGGAGACGTGCTCCGGTGATTTATAGTCCACTTTAAGTATCTTTTGATAGGTCTCCTCATAGGTCTTCGAAAAGAATGGAGCATGGCCCACAAGTAGTTCAAAGCAGAGCACACCTAAGCTCCATAGATCGACATTCTTGGTATGTGGCTTGTTTAGCACCATTTCGGGTGGCAAATAGTCAACAGTGCCGCACAAGGTCAGACGCATTGAGTTAGGCTCATGTACAGACCAACCGAAATCTGCTATCTTCAACACGCCTTTGTGGCCCAAGAGCAGATTCTCTGGCTTAATATCTCGATGAATAATATCACGTTCATGCAAGTACAACAACGCTGAGCAGAGGGCCTTAATATATGTGGCTGATTGGCGATCATCGAAGCGTTTCATTGGCTGCGCCTGAAGCGCGCTAAACAGGGTTCCTTGAGGCGCATATTCCAAAACCAAATAGATGCGTGCATCGTCATGAAAATAGGCATACAAACGCAAGATATGTGGATGCCTCAGATGCGATTGGATTTCGATTTCGCGCCGGACCTGATGCTCGACCTTGGTCTCACCAATTTGACGCTTGAAAAGAACTTTTAGTGCGACGACAAATTGAGATTCCTTTTCGCGCGCCAAATACACGTTGCCAAATTTTCCACGTCCCAGCTGGCGTCCAATGTCAAAGTTACTCAACGCCCAAGTCTTTTTGGGTTTTGCTGGTGCTGTTTCTGAATGTTTAGACCGAGATTCATTTAATATTGTTAATAAATATATGTTAGCGGCTTACCAGTCTTATCCTTTTCAGTGTTGGTGTTGTTGCTACTACTGCTACTACTTGCAGGGGCTGATGGCGGAACTTGCCTTTCATTATTAGTCAAAACAGGATTTGTATTTTTTTTAGCTTCCGCAACAGGAGCCGCTGCTGCATTTTGTTGTTTTTGCATAGCGCCGATCACGGGCTTCGCTGTGGGTTTTGCGAATTGTGCGCCAGTTTTACTGCCACTGGGCGCCATATTTTCAGTCGTTGGCTACGTACACATATAAAAATATATTAAACTGCAAGAGTAAATCCAATTTCTGAACAATTCAATACCCACCTTCTTTGTTAGCAATTGCTTTTTCTGCATTGCCATTGCAGAGAGTACAGGAGCAGCGGCAGATCCTGTCTTGGGTAATGCATTCTCCTTTGCACGCAACACATTATTTGGTTTCTGTGACATATTTGTTTAGCTATAATTAATTGTTATCAATCAGTCAAAAAAATCTTCTTAAATTCAATCGCTGGAAATTCTATCTCTGATCACTGTGATCTCCATGTGAAAATAAAATGCCGTTCGTTTGAATTTGGAAGCGCGTGCATGCGTTTCCCGGCGAATGTCGATAACAATTCTTTGATAACTATTGTATAGGTAAATACCAAAAGATAAATTTTAGTTCCAGCAGCAGTTTGTCAGATTTGGTGCAAGTACATATGTATATGTTTAAAAATAATATTTTATTGAAAAAGCATAGAAATCAATAAGTACGAATGTTACTTTGTAAATGTTGTTAGCAGCTACAACAATATAGTTGATAGCAAATGTGTTTCTTGTCATATGTGAATGTCTGTATCTGTAGAGCAAGAAAATGGCGTAGAAGTCGAAAAATCGTTGTAGAAAATTGTGTAAAACTTGAGTGGAAACTATTACATAGAGTTGAACACAGTACCAAACAAGATGTTCCCGGGTGGAAACTCAAATGCCGATCTGGGCTTCAACAAACACAATCAATATATGGCGCAACCACATTTCCTGGTTACACCAGGTCCCGGGCCAGTTCCAATTCCCGGACCTGGAGTTGCCACTCCATTGACGGCTGCAGCGCCCGTCATGCCAATGAATGTGCACGGCGGCATAGATTGGGCGCAACTGGCGCAACAGTGGATACATATGCGCGATTCGTCAGCAGCGCCGCCCATGGCTAATTTTAGCATGAATATGCCCATTGCACCTCCGCCACCAATTATAAGCAACACGCCAGAGTATCACCATCATCAGCAGCAACAGCTGCGCCATCAACAGCAGCTGCCACAGCAACCGCAGCCTAAAGTTCAAAGACACTACGAGGAGCACGGCGAGGCGGAGATGGACATGGATATGGATGAGGAAGAAAATGAAAATGCTGCACGCATGACGCATTGCATCGAAAATCAACCCCCTCCGCCTGTCGTTACGCAATCTCAGTGGATAGCAGGCAGAGTAAACGATGAACCCAATATTGCATCACATAATACGGGTAGGTGATTGGTTTGCAAATTCACTTGGGCAATACCCAATTACTTATCAATTTATATACTTCAATCCTAGTCGCACCAGACTCTCAACAGTGGAATGATTGGTCAACACGCAGCAATCCAACGGCGCACATTCCATCACTCTTGAAACTCAACGTTTGCAATCCGAATGAGCCTGTGATGCAGCAGCAGGCACAACTTCCTCTGCCTCGAAGCACTATTTCTACCATCACCAGTGGCGCCGGCACAAGCGGAGCCATCAGCAGCGACATTGATGCCAACAAACGAAAAATGTTACCAGCTTGGATTAGGTAAGACTAACATGACAAGTATACAAGATTATTTAAAATGTATAAAGTTAAAATAGGAAAGTTACAGTTGAGGTTTATTAATGAAAAATTTCTGCTTAGATATTATTATTATATTTGATGATAAAAATCGTATTTGAGATTAAATTTAATTGGCTGGAGTTTACATAAATTTTCTATGCAATTGTATAATTATAATATGAATTAAGAGCAAGAAATGCTTATATCTGATCCTTCCCAAGATCATATTTGAAAAAGAAAAAATTTAAAATCTAAAGTCAGCATGGGAACAGTAGATCAAAAATTTAATTATAAATGATTTATAGCCGAAGCCAAAGTTCAACAATACTGGGTCACATATACATATTTTATTTGATATAAATATTCTTCTAATTTATTATTTAATATATTTTAGAGAGGGTTTGGAAAAAATGGAACGTGAAAAGCAACGACAGCTAGAGCGACAAGCATCCACGTCGGAAGGCGAACCGCCAGATATCAATGTTAAGCAAGTATCAAGCAAATCACTAACAACACCTGTTAATCTCTTGAACATGTCAAATGTGGTAAGTAGCGAAGTGTGTCTATGGGCTGCACTTAAATCAATTTTAAGTTGTGCCAGTACCAGTGCCAGATGCAACAAGCAACTTAACTGGTTGCTAAAGTGCACATAAGTACGGCACATCAGACCCAAATGTCTGCGTACTTAATCAAACCTTGCCTTGCAATTAACTTGAACTCGAAATGCAGGCGAGCGACAGCGAAGATTCAAATGCTGCTCCTGGGGAGGCAACTCTTGCGCCCAGCCTGGCTCAGACAATAGGTAATGAAGTATTGAGTAAAGCCAGCAGCAGTGAAGACGAGCAGGGGAACAACGAGGAGAAGGATATTCAGCCACATCAGCCACAACGTGATGTAGACAGTAGACATGATGAAGTAACAGTTGCAAACTCAGTCAATGCTGAGGCTGCATTAAGTGGTAAAAACTACGAAGAAAGACTGGCGGATTTGGTAGGCATCACTATGTTAAGTCCAAGTGCGCTCGTCCAGGCAATGAAACCCAAAGCCAATTTGTTCTTCTGTCATTTGCAAAATAAGCAATTTGATTTAAAACTTTATGGTGCCACTTTCAAGTTGGCGCAAGTTTTATAACTCGGAGTTACTATTTTTTTTATTTATTTATTTTTTTTTAATCTAAAATTTGTAAATTTTATTGAATACGAGTTTTGCTACCTTTTGTGGAAGCTTGATCGAATTTGACATTAACCAAATGTTAATTTCAAACTACAGTGAACTCTCAGTGTAACTGTAAATAGTTTGCTTATATTTTATTCAGTATTAAATGCTTTTCAAAATTTTAGCTTTAATGAAATAATTCCTATTTCTTATAAAAATGTGAAACTGCTGGAACTGAAATTTGAACTGAGCTCTTCTGAATACTGAATACTATTTATAAATATATAGAGAAATACCTTAAGAAATTACGGTTACGGTTTTCATTGTCTGGCGCCACTTTGTTATCGTGAGGCATTTCAAATAGCGCTATCAATCTATAAAAACCAATCTATAGATGCTTGTTGTGCGTCGTACTTTAACTGAAATACTGCTGGAAACCACCAATGAAGAGATTGCAGCTATTGCTACTGAAACACTCAAAGCGCACCGCGCTAAAGGTACATTATATTCTATATAGAACATATTTAGCTTATCGCATTTTTTACAGTGAGAAAACCAGTGTGAGTGAGTGTGTGTGGGTGTATGTTTGTATGCAAGTATGTGTGCATATCTAAATACAATTACTTTACTCGGTTTTTGATGACAAGCTCCTTTGAGTTGATCCACATTTCAAATAGAAACCGAGATATGAAATTTTTTGGGATTATTCAACCCCCTCGACAGGAAGTCGTCTCTATCGTGATGTACTCAAGCGTTCGCGTTTAGTTTAAATAATTAAATTTAATTTTTTGTCACTGTTTATACTTGTAACAAACAATCCAATCACATGCTGAATTTCTCTATATAATTGTTATATATGTATATATATATATATCTATATGAATATGTATATGTATATATATACAATATACATGTGTATGTAAATCAAAAGCGTCTTCAGCCCAAGTGATTCGCAAAAGCGCCTTGTCCTCCATTACCGGCAACCTGGGTAAGTAACAAATTCCATTTTAGCCTTAAGTTCTTGAACACTTTTGTTTACTAGGTAGTCTGAGTTTTGCTTACCCTTAAACACCCATATATAGAATTATATCCACATTATGTACACAGTGAACGGGACTGGCTAGCTTACTCTTCTTTCATGCATATATATTCGGTTTGATCTATCCAATCTTATTCCTACCTAAAGTCATTCATCCAAATTCTTTTGACCAGACCACATTTATTGTAGCTTTCTGAACCTTTTCAATTTTACTCGCTGCATATCTGTCTGCTAAATTATTTTTATCTATATATAACAAAAATTAAAAGTAAAACTGCCCACAAAAAAAAAAAAACAAATAAAAAAAAAAAAAAAAACCAAAAGAAACCTCGCGCCTTTTTCAATGTACGCCTGGCAGCCACAATTAGCACTTGATTGATTTGATTTGTAGGATTAGCTGTCTATGGCGATTCTTCAAGCGAAAGCGATGACGATGCTGATGATAATGAAGCCGGTCAACTCGAGCGCGGGTATGATTCATCCGCGGACAAATCTAATGAGCTTAGTGTGGACGACTTAAAGGTACGAACATCCTGTTAAATGTTTAATAATATTCTTATCAATCGCTCTAAATTACTCTATTTGTAGACGCGAATACGAAAAAGTAAGCGTGCTTTCGAGAAAGTCATTGATGACATTGAGGAGCGTGTATTGCTGCAGGAGCAATTGGATGAGCGGAAGCTGCAACAACATCGTAAGCTCGAATTGGAGCAAGCGGAAACTGCCAGCAGGCAAACGGCTCACAGCGAACATCGAGAAACAGAGGCTTCTGTTGATAAAGCAGGACATGAAACAAAGAATGCTACAACGAATGACAAGCTGCAACAATTTAATGGTATGTTTAGAGTCTAAATAAAGTCTAGAAAAACAATTCAAATATTTAAATAATTCCAATTAAGCGGGAAAACGGCTCAGTCGCAAAGAGCGGACGACGCGTTTTAGCGACAATAAGGATGGCAAACAGGCGCAGCCTTTTGTGACCCAAGTGATTGCAGTCCCGGCAATACAGTCCACCATAATTGCCCAAAAACTGAAGCCGGTTCCTAATCCGGCCACCAATTTGTTGCAAATGCCAGAGTCTGTGACGACCATGCTAAGCGCTGCGGATAAGGCACTCGACAAAGCAAACAAAACAGGAAAAAAATCGAAAAACAGACGTCGTCAGTCCACGTCCTCTTCATCGTCCAGTAACAGTGGAGATAGCAGCAGTAGTAGTAGTTCAAGTAGCAACAGCAATTCCAGTTCCAATAGTTCAAATTCCTCGAGCAATAGCGAAGACAGCAGCACTCGCAGCAGCGCTTCGGCCAAGAAACACAAGAGCAGTCGCCATCAAAGCAGAGGCAGCAGTGGTCACAGACAGCAGAACGACTCCGGCCATAAAAGTCATCACAGAGGCCCAAGTACCAGCAGCACCCGCAACTATGATCGTCATCGTAATAGCCGAGACAGTCGTGATCATCGTGGCAGTCGTGATCATCGCAGTAGGCGCGACAGTCGTGATCATCGAAATAGTCGTGATCACGATCGTGTACGTGATCGTGAGCGTGAACGACGTGCAATACATAACAGAAAGGATTGTGATCGGCGAAGACGTCGAGATTCCAGCCAGTCGGCCGAGGAGAATGCCAGCAGCAGCTACAGACGCAACTCGCGGCACAACAGCAGTCGCAGTCACCATAGCAGCTCTAGCTATGACAAACATAGAAGGAGAACGAGATCTCGCTCCAATTCCCGCAGCACTCACAACTCCCATTCGTCCGTTTCCACTTCCGCTTCACATCAGCTTGCAAACGCAAGTGAATCTAATACAAATATAGTCTTCTGTTACTAATGATGATACTCTTTAATCAAGCTTAGAAAATATATATAAACTAAATAAATTGGGTTATACTTAAGAGCTCGTATCTGTGCTGAGTTTGGTAGTAAGTATAAAAGTTTCATTTATTGCAGATATTTATCTTTCCATGTATTGAGCTGACTCAAGGGCTCTTTACTTTCCGTGTTGATCATCCATTAAAGAGAATCATTTGAAATTTCGAATAGATTTGGTCGCTGCATGTTCTTTCAAATATGTTGGACTTGGCACACATGCTTATTTATTTAATATCTTAAAGAACTTGATACATAGTCGTAAATACAATTGTATAGTTGAAAGAATATTGAAATAGGTGTAGAACTATTCGTATATAGAAAATATGGCTGGATTGTACAATCTATTAAAAATGCTAGAAAATGCTCTAAAGATCTCGAATAAGTAATCGAAATAAAAACAATCTAGGACAATTTACACATTAAAAACAACTTAAAGAACATAAGTAAGGAGATTAAAAAAACGGAACACTTTATAATTAAGGACAAAAACGAACATATTAAAACTTGTAAATTGCTATATACCGGAGACTATCGCAGGCAATGCATATAACAACTACTAGAGGCACTCCGCCAAGATTGGAGCTAGTTCGCATAAGTTAAATCCATGTCGATAGTTAAGTGTATATTAATTAGATATTAATTTGGATCGTTGCATAGGTATAGGTATACATATAGAGTTGAGGTCTAAGTTTAGCGGCGATTATTTTGACTTTTGTTGTTCCAACGTGACTGTTGCATCCGCTGCACACGCTGCGGTTGACTTTGGTGTTCGCACGCGTCGGCACGGCGCAATACCTCCGCGTATGAGAGATCGAGCCTTTTGAGCTTGTGGAACTCCTGGGACACCGTGTTTGGATGAAACTCAACGCCGTTTACTTCGATCACACGACCCGCACGCTTGGCGCGAGAGGCACTCATATTTCGATTATAGATTATCATTGGCGATCCATTCCATTCGGGATCCTGTTGTCTCCGGCGACCAACACGTTCCGTTACAAACATTTCTGGAGGGATGGGCACAAAGTCTTTGCGGGTGCGCCGTGCACTGTGAGTCGAACATGGCTGAGCCAAAGGTGAGGGTTGTGCTAAGGGCGACTCGACTCGGCCGCTAGTGTTATGCAGACTTCGATTCTTGCGACGGTTCCTCTTTTTGATGCCCACACCAACGGCCAAATACTCAAGTGGTTCGCGCTTAAGTGGTGTTAATACACGACCGTTCTCTTCAATGGTCTTGATGCCATCCATTTTGCTGGGGCCGTTCAGTTGTGCGATGGACGTGGAGCTTGCTTGAGAGTTTCTGTTCTCTTGATTTTTGCATTCGCTTATGTGCTTCTTAGCCGTCTTCCGTTCCAGCTTCGTGACACACTCGGACATGGCAAATGACTGATCCGAAAACACAGATGATATAATACTTTGCGTATCATCGCCAAAGTCCACCGAGAACTCTTCCTTAGCTGCCGCATCTGCCGTGTTTGGCTGGCATCCCTCTTCATCCGTCGATTTCGGTTTGTCCCCATCGTCCTTATTATCGGCGGCCTTTTTCAACACACCGAAAATTTCCTTAAATAACTCTCTGTACTCAGGCCGGCTCTGGAAGTGTGTGTCGATGGGGGTAACGTCGTCATATATGCTTAGTTTACACTCCTCGCCATTGCTGATTGAGCACAAGAAATATCCTGGCCGTTCATCCGTCTGAGTATACTTATTGCTGGTCTCGTCTGAGAAGCCCGATGATGAGGTTTCCGCCTCCGAGAACTCCGTTGATGTTCGGCCCCGCGCAGACTTTGTGTTACTTTCTGTTGCAGCAGTTTCCTGATTGGTGGCTGCCACGTTGAGCTTCTGTGATTGCTCCAGATTGGATTCGACTGCATTGGAACTTTCCTTTGAGACCTGGACACCATTGGTTGTATTGCCATTGCGCACATTTGATGTGCGCTGCACCTCCAACAGAGCTTCGTATTTCTCCACCAAGTCGCGATACGGATTTGGACTTCCAGCATTCTTCAATTCGAGCAATTCGTTTTCATTGAGCTTCGCTGAGAATTCAGCACTATTTCCAGCCAACTGCAAGCTGAACTCACTGCCAATCAGGCTGCGATCGTCCTCTTCGCGCCCGTCCTCGGTCTGGCCCACTGATGACTGGCCGTCGTTGTTTGACGCCTGCTCCTCCATGACTCGCAGGCAACGGCTGCACATTTGTCCCTGTCTCACGTCATCCAACAAAGAGAACTCATCCTGCATGGACATCATCTCTTCGTTGGTGCTGGTGATAGCGATGCGGCTCTGCAGCGTCTGGTTCTCTTGGATGATGGCAACCAATTGCTCCTCTAGCTCACAACAGCGTTGCTTTTCCGCCATAAAGTCACGTCTTATTGACTCCATATCAGTTATCAGACTTAACAGTTCCTCATTATCCTCACCCTTGCTGGACGCAGCAACGGCAGCGGCTGCTTCAATAATCTCCTCCGAACTACCCACATCACTGAAAGCCATCGATCCGCTGGCTTGCGACATTTCAGTCACACCCGTCGAGTTGGCATTTGCAGCAAATGGCCCGCTGTCTATGGGTGTCGCATTCAGGTCGGCCACTTCACGATCATTGGAATTGATCCAAGGTTTGGACCGTTCATAACTTGCCGGTGCTGTGGAGCGGTCCTGTGGCAGTTGTCTCTCGTTTTTGCGCCGCTCCGTATTTAATTGTTGCCGCGTCTCTTCCAACTGTTGGGTCAGTTCTTCGCAGCGCGCTTCCAGGGATTCGATATTAGCTCCCAATGACTTGATTTGCTTCTTATCGCGTGATTTCTCCAAGGTCAAGCGATGATTGCTACGCTCCAAGTCCTGTATGCCTACCTCCAGCTGCTCGTAGACCTTTAAGCGCGTATCGTTGACTTCGGTCATTGCATTGATTTGCTTTCGCAAATGCACAATTTCTCGCTGCTGTTCCTCATTGCGAGTCTTGTGTTCCTTCAACATTACTTCCAATTCTCTATTCCGCTCAAGCAGCGTTTTGCCCAGCTCCGCTGCCAGCTGTAAGTCGTCCAGCATGAATTGCGAGCCATCCACATCCGGCTCGCAATTGTCTGCATCGACTTTGTTCCTGTCCATTCTTTTGTTGATTGTTTTTCGTTGCTTTTCTGTTACGGCAATAATTGGGTATTCATTAATCTTGGCAACCAAAACACAAGCCTATTGATTTTTGCCTTACATTTAGTTGATGGAGCTGTAGCTTGTGCGCATATTATGCAAACCATTTACACACTGAGCAGCTTCAGCTATCCGATATGTATTTCTTTGTATTTGCTTTCGTTTTGTATGCAAATATTTTGCGTATTACGTCACCGATTTTACCAATAGCACTTGCACAAGTTAACGACGACAAAACTTTTCGCTTTATGCTCTCTCTATTTTATTCTTTAACGCAAGTGCAAGTGCATTGCAACCCTACAGCAAAGCCAGCGCAGACCAACCCCTTGTAGCTGTAAAAGCCAGTGACGTAGACAGGGACGACTTACGGCTGGCTTATGTATCTACATGTATATATGTATGTATATACATACATATGTATGTATATCTGTATGAGCATAGGCAAACAAACAAATGAATAAATAAACATAAACTCACGCACAAGAATATATTGAAATTATGCACACGTACATATATTGTGAAAGTATATTCAACCCATAATATTTACATGTTAGGTTCGATTGATTTTCTAATGCCAAGCATAGATTGTTTAGACATCTAATATAAGAATATTTTAATTTAAATTTCTGTTTAGATTTCAATCAATATTTAAGTCCATTCTGCGTATTCGTTCGCACATATGTACATACATATGTATGTATGGCATGTATTAAGCACCAAAGCTCAGCTCAAGCTGGGACACTTTCAAGCCCCCATAAAAAAAGGTTGCTACGCATGTGAAGCAAAAACAGCTGTTGTCTGTAAAGAGGGTCCAAAGGTGCACAGAAAATAAAATGAAATGACAACACAGATTTCAGTTGAAAAGATTTATTATTGTATATTTAATATAAAATGTGAATTTTAAAAAATACTACTGTAGTACTTATTTTTTTTAGTTTAAGTACTTAATATGAACATGTATACATCGGTACAAACATAAATACATTTATATTTACCTATATTCTTTTTTATATGTTAAGATTTTGTATTGTTATTTAAAACTTATTTCCCATGGATAGAATACGATAGAATCTTTGCTCATGTTTGGTCATTTAATATAATATGATATTAATAATATATTTTATAAATAAAAAAATGCATATATATATATATTTTTTTTTTAGCTATATATAGTATAATATTCTTATTGTTATTTAAACCTTGTGTCCAATTCATTAGAAGTACAAGTAAAAAAAATATTTGTTCATGTTTAGTTATTAGCAGATTAAAAATTAAAATGAGTTTGATCTTTTACTATCAACATTAATTGTAGAAATGAAATATTCTAATCTTCACACTGCACAGCTTTGACCTTCTGTTGCTTCTTGTACCTTTGCTCATAGGGATCCCCATAGTCCACCTTGCCTATTTCGTAGTGCGCCATTTTATTCCGATGGATCGTGAGCAGGGCGCCGCTCTTGAAGTTGTCCCCGCAGACGCCACAGTTGTAGGGCTGCACCATGGATGGTTGAGTCCCGTTCTCGCGCTGTAAGCGCATTCGTTCAATGTCCTCGGCTCGACGCTTGTTCACACGACTATTCTCATAGGGATCGGGCTCCAAGGCAGCGTTGCCCTCTCTTCCAGTCTCAAAGTGTCGCTTTTGATTGCGATGAATGTTCAAAAGCGATCCACAAACAAAGCTCTTGCCGCAGATGTTGCAGACATACGGACGCTCGCCCGTGTGTCGTCGCATGTGGATTTTCAGGTCGTTGGACTGGACAAAGCTCTTATCGCACTTGTCGCAGGCGTACGGCCGATGGCCAGTGTGGAGGCGCATGTGCCGCGCCAGCTTGTTCTGCGAGATGAACTTCTTGGCGCATATTTTACACTCGCTGGGCCGCTCCCCGGTATGTTGACGTTTGTGAAGACTCAGATCCTGGCTGCGTGGAAAGGCCTTCTCGCACTGGTCGCACTTGTACGGGTTTTCGCCGGTGTGACGCCGTATGTGTATGGTCAGACTGGAGACGGGGAAGCTTACGCCACAATGTGGGCATTCGCGCCTCTTTGCGGCACGCTTCGGTGGCGCACTAGCTATCGCATCTTCTGAGCAACCCCCGGCGGCCACGACCTCCGGGTGAAAGGCAATCATGTGCCGACGCAGTGTATCCTGGCGCTTAAATATGCGCGGACAATGCTCACAGATCAGTTCGCCGCTGCTGCTATGCTCCTTAGCCAATTCCTGGGCGGCCACATCTGCCGCCTGGCTATGAGCCGTAGCAAAGTGGCGTGCAAGGGATTTGTTCTTAGCAAAAATGCGTGGACAACTGGAACATTTATACATAAAGTTCTGCGATTGTGTCAGCCGCTTTCCCACCTGCGAATTACGTTTCTTGAATCCTGAATCTTGATCTGCACCATGAATTAGATCTGGATCGAATTCCTCTTGCACCAGTTCGGTGACAATTTCAGTGGAGTCAATATCGCTATTAGACTGCTCTTCAGATGGCTCTTCCGTATGCGATGGCATCTCATATTTGTCTTCCTCATATTTCTGCTCCTCATATTCCTCATATACCTGCTCCTCATATGCCGTTTCTTCGCAGGGCTCTCCCTTATAGGACGGATCGTCAGCGGCCAGTTCCACCTCTTGTAGCTCAATGACGGATTCACATTCCTCCACTTGCAACAGTTCTTCGTTTTCTTGGTTCACCAGCTCTGTAAACTCACTCATTTCTGTATGTTTAGCCGGCTGATTCGCATCCTGAACACTATATAATTCCTGCAGTGTCTGATTGGCCCTTATTACCTCTCGTATAAACTCGTAAGCGCTGATCAGGCGACGCGTGCAGCTTTGACATAGTTGTGAAGGTAAAGTCGGTTCATTCCAATCGCACTGAAAAAATTTTCGAATTATATTACCCTGATTATGGATTATAGAGTTTAGCGTTTTACCTTCACATTGGAGACATTTTCTAACATCTCCCACAGCTCAACATTTAGATCATTAAACTCAATTTCATCGTGAAGGCTTAATGTTGATTCGTGAGATTCCAAGCAAACGCGACATGTTTGCTCGTTTACAGAAATACTACTAGTATTTCTTGTTATTTGAAATTCATCTTCGTTATTATCCATGTTGTCATATCTCCAGTTAGGAACGCCTTATTATTGTTATTTTATTATAATTATTTAACCAACACTAAACACTTCTCACTCAGCTGTTCACGCTTGAAACTGTAAAACGTACAGTATGTTGTTTACAGGTTGTAGTTTATTTTGCATTTTCAGCAAGTTTGCGATATATCGATATACCAGACCATCAGCGATTTCTACCTATTTACACGACATCGATAAATATCAATGTAATTTCTTCCCTGGTAATGTGAAGTTTATTTGCAAATAAGGCGCCAATTCTAATATTTGTCAAAAATCTATATAAATGTGAAATTCATATTTGATGGAGAACAGAAATATTCGTTAGTTACCTTTGATAGACGAAATTAGTATCTGATTGTTTTTCTTTCAATACTTTTTATTGATAACAAAAATTATATTTGTGTATTTTTGATATATCGTGTATATTGGATAGCTTTTTTTGTTTATCACGAGCATTTGCAAGTTTAAAACATCGCTCACATAAATATAAATATACAAATAATTTGAGCGACATAATTGAGATTTAAAAATTCCGAATATTCCATGCTTTCTTTACGGACGGAAAGCTTACATATAAATGCAAATTAAAAGAATAAAAAAAACGTAAAAAAGATATAGAATAGCGAAGACAGATTCATAAATTTGAAGCACAATTGAATTCGAGTAGATTGCTGACAAGATTTAGGGGCTCATGGCCGGTGCTGTTGCGTTTTTAAATTGAAATGTTGGATAGCGTGGAGCGAATGTATTGTCTCCAATGATTTGTGTGTGCTCCGAATCGTCCCGTCCAGTTATTTTTGGTGCGCGGTATTCCGTTTCTACAAACTGGGGTGGCGCTATAATAATTAAAAAATATAATAGTAATATAATTTTTACTGTATAGGTTATAGGCGTCCTTACGTATATTGGGATAGAGTGCACCACCTGCACTATCGGCTACATTCCAGCCAAGAGCACCACCTACACCGTCTCCGGGTGGACTGACTGGACTAACCGGCTGTGTGGGTGCCAGTGATGGATCCTCGGCTGGTGGCCTTACGGAAGCCAGTGGAATGGTGCCCAGTGTGATGGGCACTTTGCCAGTGAGATTACGATGCGGTCCACTCACATCGCACTCAACATGCAAATCATAGTCGAGCGCGATGATGCCGCAATTGAGTAAATTGGTTGGCGGCAGTGCTGGTATTTCCATTTGCTGTGAAAATGTATGCGACTCTCCGGCATTGACAGGCCCTACGCTCAGTTGGGCAATTACCACCTTCGATTCGCGTTTCTCGCTACGCGGCTGATTCGTGTGGAACGTGACAAGTTTGCGCAACTCAAATTTAACAGCTGTGAGATTCACATTACTGCTGTTGTCCACCTCGCAGGTAATGGGCAGTATTTGGCCCGATACATAACCAGTTTGCGGTATGCTTGTGATGACAGCCAACGGACCGGAGCGACAGCAGAAGCAACAAAATGACTTCTCCAGCTCCAACTTGAAAGGTTCCTTGACACGTGGATTGAGATTCAGGTCAACGGGCGCTATGACAGTGAAGGCCATTTTCATATCCTGATCGAACTTCCATGGTCTATCCAAAGTAACTTTGATAGTGTAGCGAACATGTCCAAATTCACCCTCAAATGATGAGGGCAAATTCGGAGGCAAAGCGCACGTAAAGGGATATGTGTGTGTGCCCGGTGGTAGCTCAGTTTCGGAGCCTATAAAAAATTAAATATGTGAATTTGTTTATCAAATGAATTTAGGTATTTTTTGGTGCAGTTTCTCACTGTTTTTGCCGCCAAGCAAGTAATATTGTATCTTAAAGTATTCCTCGTGCCCCTTCAGGCTCGTGATCTCGTTCTCAGTCTTGCCTTCGCTCGTCGTCACATTACGTTCCTCGGTCCATTCTGTATTGGCTTCACCCAAGAAACGTATGATAATGCCTGCAAGAGAACAAGTGGTTGAAAATGTTCATTTCAGATATTTCTCCTCTCTGTTTGTAAAGAAAACAATTTATTGTGGCACCACGCCCCGTAACTTGTCTACGAATATAGCATATGCTATAAATAACAGACTACTGCGACGAATGCTAAGCTCTGCGACTCTCGACTACCAAACCGATGACATCATCACGAACAGCATCATTCCACACTATTGCGTATAAATGGGTTGACCTTAATTAAAATCTTGATAGATATTTAAAATTAAAATATAATTTAATTTTAATTAGATGTTTGATTATCATTTTAGGATTCATCTCATTTATATATTTGACATTTTTATATCTTAGTTATTTTTAATTTAATTTAAATTACAATTCTAGAGAAATCAAGGTTCACCCATACGTAAATATGTAATAATCTATGAATAACGGGACCGGCATTTAACAAGCGAGAGGAGTAACTAGAAAGTCCGCATTTAGCTCAAATTCAGAAAGGAATTCGAATACATGATTATTAAATCATTAGCTGATTACCTTATGCCGTCACATTTATGAGTAATACAGACTCAATTATAATTGTGTTGAAATCCATATGTATATATATATATACATATATTTAAATAAACTCTTACCTCGTACTTTTTTGGGCGAATCAAAGGTGATTTTCACCTGACCGTTGACTGTTTGACCAGCATAGTAGGTGTTCCATGGATTATCCAACTGCACTTCGCAACCTTTGATACCCATTATTTTATATTGGTCTAACGTTCACCTATTTAAAGCTATAACTTTTAGACGAGCTAAGAAACAGATTGCCGATTCGTTTGGGATAGGTTCGATCAAACGACTCGTAACTTGACATGGGAACTAGCTCTCTAACTCGATAATTTGGTTCATTGTAAATAAAATAAATGTATCGATATCATGCAACCGATTAATAAAGGCGGCAAAAGTTTAGTGAGTTTATTTAAATAAAAAGACCAAATGCTTTTAAAATTAGTCTTATTTAATTATTTTGTCTCCTAAGTAATTATTTAAAATGATTTTGATGCTAACAGTCCGAAACCTGGAAACCAATTAGAATTAAAATTAATTACTAAAGAAATATCTTTAAATTAGTAACTCAATTAAATGAAAAGATATTAATTGATGCAAGCATGTTAGCTCTTCAATTAGTTTTTTTTATACAACTATTTCAAAAATTATTCCTGAATTTTTTAGAAATATAAATAAATTCGCCAGGTTCAATAAACCGATATTTAATGTTAATTCTGATATTTCGATTTATTCTCGATATATGCGTACTCGATTTTGAGGTATTTTCTGTCTCTTTTGGTATTTAAGTTTGCGCACGTTGTTGTCATTAGTTGACAATAGATAATTAAAAGTAAAATGCGCAATCTAAAGTTACAATATTGCAAGGGGCAGAGAACTGGCATACCAAATGGCAAACAAATCTTGCTCCAACCGGATTTTGAAAGAAATGGCCATGAGATCACATACATAACGACTCCCAGTGAAATATTCGCCGTTGATAACCATGCCAGTAGATCTCAACAGCCAAAACTGGTTGCCGAAGTGCTGGACATTGTCGGCGCCGAATATTTACAGTTGGATAATGCAATATGCGTTGCGACGGGTGCCGGCGAGGTGCTGCTCGTCAACCCTGATTCACTGGCTCAGCGTGAGGGGACCTACTGTGATGTGGGCATTGAGTGTATGTCCTGGTCACCCAACCAGGAGGTAGTTGCGTTTGTGACCAGGACAAAAAATGTGGTTGTGATGACGTGCACATTTGATGTGCTGACAGAGCAGCCGCTGGATGCAAATCTCGCTGACGATCAGCAGTTCGTGAACGTCGGCTGGGGCAAGAAAGAGACCCAGTTCCATGGCTCGGCCGGCAAACAGGCGGCCAAGCAGTCAGCTGCGTTCGTAGCTCCATCAAATGTCAACGAGCTGCCACAGGTATGTGATGAAGACGAATATGCGTCCATATGCACTTTTATTTATATATATTTTTTTTATTTGCCAAACAGGAGGTACACATTGCTTGGCGTGGCGATGGTTCCTTTTTTGCTGTCTCTTATGTGGCCGCCAACGTGGGTCGCACCTTTAGCGTCTATGATTGTGAGGGCAAGCTGCAGTACACGGCAGAGAAATGGAATGGTTTGCTAGCGCCCATTGCGTGGCGTCCGAGCGGCAATTGGATTGCCCAGCCACAAATCATATCCGGTAAATCGACTGTGGCGTTATTCGAAAAGAACGGATTGCGTCACCGTGAGTTCGAGTTGCCCTTCGACTTGAATGTGGAGCCAATTGTACAGCTTAGTTGGAGTAATGATTCAGACATTTTGGCGTTGCACACTATGACTGCAGAGAAGCAGAGTATTTATCTTTACACGATTGGAAACTATCACTGGTATCTCAAGCAGGTGCTGGCCTTCGAGGAGCAACATGATTCGCTGGCTGTATTCCATTGGGACAATCGCCTTGGCGCCGAGC
Source organism: Drosophila koepferae (assembly GCA_030914345.1). Taxonomy (NCBI): domain Eukaryota; kingdom Metazoa; phylum Arthropoda; class Insecta; order Diptera; family Drosophilidae; genus Drosophila; species Drosophila koepferae. The sequence continues at coordinate 10,575,455 of JAUESR010000197.1, read as the reverse complement.
ACACATTACACATTCTAATGCTGAGCGGCACACATTATACGCATTGCTTTCGCTATGGCATCGATTGCCAGCCGAGCACAGATATTGTTTATGTCATCGATGGCAAACGTTTGCTATTGACCAAGTTCTCGGCAGCTGTGATACCACCGCCCATGTGTTGGCGTGTCGTTGAATTGAAAAGCAATATAAATGCTGTGATCACGTCCGAAAGCGAAGTCTATATATATACGAGCGATCATGATATATACTTATATCAACCAAAAGACGATATCATTGATTTTTTTTGTCATCTCACACCGGATTTGTCGTGCATCCAATTGACCAATTTCAGTTGCTTTGGTAATGAATTTTTACTGGCCACAAATAGCGTGGATAACCAGACAAACATTCTTGTGCTGCTCGAGGGAAATATTAAAACATCCCTGAGCATTCCTGGCACTGTCAATGCCCTAACTGTGCCCAACAACTGCAAGGATCGTTGCTATATACAGACCTTGGATAATAAACATATTTACGAGCTAATCCTGACATCGAATAATGAGGAGCTGAAGATATTGCGCTGCTATTTGAAGTTAACAGAGCCTGTGAATCATATGATATTTCACGCAACACCTTCTACTCCAGCTGGTAAGTCAAAAAACTTTTTAAATGTTGGAATGACTGAACATAGACTAACTCTTTGAGTTACTTCGTTAGTTAGTTAATGTTAATCGTAAGCTGTAGAGTTTATTTGATTTTAACAATAATTTGTATTAAATTCTTGCAGGTGAACTGATTACTCTACACTCGCAGCAGCAGCTGAAGGTGGATGGTCAAAGGATTGCTGAGGATGTCACTTCATTCTGTGTCGTCGACAACTATTTGATATATACCCAGCTGAATGCATTGCATTTTGTAAGGCTGGGTGATAAGTGCGCCGTAGCCACGCGCAGCATTGAGCGCGGCGCCAAGCTGGTGACACCGGCGAGTGGTGCCCGACTTGTGATGCAGTTGCCACGCGGCAATCTGGAGGTAATATGTCCACGTGTCCTGGCACTTGATCTGATCGGGAAGTCGCTGAATTGTGGAGACTATTATCAGCCGATGTGCATGCTGCGTAAGCATCGTATCAATATGAACATCATCTGCGATCACAACATGGCGAAGTTTGTGGAGAGTGTAAACGGGTTTCTTAATCAGATCCAAGACAGTCAATGGATATGTCTGTTCATCAACGAGCTGCAGAACGAGGACTACTCCCTGAGCATGTATGCCAGTAACTATGACACGGTGAAGCCAACCTATCCATCTGAATTCACAGTGGACCAGAAGGTTTCCACTATCTGCGCGCTGTTGATCAAGCAAATGACTAGCACAGACGATCCCAAAGAGAAGGCACGCTTTCGTCTGCCCATTGTGACGGCTTATGTGAAGGCCAATCAATTGCCTGAAGCTCTGGAATACATATGGCAGCATAAACAGGAGGATGCTCAGCTGGGTGAACAGATGCTCAAGTACCTGCTCTATTTAGTGGATGTGAATGAATTATATAATGTTGCCTTGGGCACATATAATTTCGGAATAGTCCTGTTCGTTGCTCAGCAGTCGCAAATGGATCCCAAGGAGTTTTTGCCCTATCTCAATGAGCTCAAATCCATGCCGACGGACTATCGCAAGTTCAAGATCGACGAACATCTAAAGCGCTTCCACCTAGCTCTCCATCATTTGGCCGCCTGCGGTGCAGAACATTATGAGCTGGCCCTGAACTTTATTAAGCAGCATAATCTCTACAATCAAGCCCTGGTCGCCTATAAGTCACAAACGGAATTCCATCGCCGCATTTGTGTGGCCTATGCAGATCATTTGCGCTCAAATGCCCAGCTAGAGGAGGCCAGCCTGCTGTACGAGCGTGGCGGCGAGCTGCAGCAGGCGCTGCTCAGCGCTCGTCACACTCTCGATTGGCAACGCGTTCTACTGCTTGCGCAGCGTGCAGGTGAACCGCTAGCTCAGGTGGCCAACTCGCTAGTGGCACCGCTGCAACAACATGACCGTTACTTGGATGCATACGAGTTGCTCAAGAGATTTGAGCCACCGGACAGTGAGGCGCCACTCGAGCTGCTGCTCAAGGGTCATCTCTATGGGCGTGCGATCTACGAGGCGGGACTGCTGGACGTGGATGGCACAGCTGAACTGTTGGGTGAGCTGAACTCATAGAGAAAATTATACAGTTAATAAAGGATTTATATTAATATATGTATTATCTTTCGTAATACGCCAGCTAAGCGCGTGCAACCCTCGCTACTGGAATATGTCGCCCAAATGGAAGCTTCCCTCAACGCGGATCGTTTGCTGTTCGCGGAGTACAAGCAGCGTCTGCTGGACATACGCAAACGTCAGGCGACGACATCTGCTGGCGCGAATGGTGGCGGCGATCACGGGCTGGATATTGATGAGGCTGATCTGCTATCGGACACCAGCAGCATTCAGTCGTCGCGGCACAGTGGCAGCTCGCGCGGCACCGGGTAAGGCGTCACTTGGCTGCATATTTTTCACAATTTTCTTTTTCTTCCACTCACTTTCTTTGTCGTGTATTTGTTGTTCGGTTTCTTAAGTAAAACATTCCGCTCGAGCAAAAATCGACGCAAACACGAACGCAAGCTGCTTAGCTTGAAGCCGGGCAACCCCTTCGAAGACATCGCGCTCATCGATGCGCTGCACAACCAAGTCACGAAGCTCGGCCAGCAACAGCAGCAGCTTCTTGTGCGTGACACATGCAAAGCGCTGCTCCAGCTACACACAGAAGATGAGCGCGCAGCGCAGCTGCAGCGCCTATACGAGAGCATCTTGCTGGAGCTGCAGCCAGAGGTGCTCGATGAGATCTGGCTGCCGGAGCTAATGGGCGGCACTGTCCAACATCTGACTGGACCCAATGTTGACTATCTGGCACTGCAGAAGGAACAGCGCTATGCTCTAATAAGTGGGTGACAAATATATAAATATTCTATTATATATAGTTTATATAGAAATGATAAAATTGCATGACATTAGAATTTTTTGATAGATTAGCTTAAAAGATTTTATATTATTGTACGATTTTAAAAGATATTTCAGAGAAAGGTGTTTTTTATTTTATTAATTATTATAATTATTTATTTATTTTTTAATTTTCAATACTGCGGAGGATAAGATTTTTCAGTATAGAGAGGGATAGAAAGGTTTTTACTAAAGACTGATAAGAATTTAATATACAATTTTATATTACTATACGATATTACATGCAAGTACACTCGTATATTTTATATATACATATTAAGTTTATAATATAATATATATACATATTAAGTTTATAATATAATATATATACATATTAAGTTTATAATATAAGTAATATATATAATATTAAATATTAAATTATCACGAAACTAGAATATGGCTTTAAAAGCCACATATATACGAAAGATGTGATAGAAACCCTGCAAAATGCACTCAAAAATTTATAGTTAGAGAGGACAATTGAAATTTCTAGTCTTAATAACGCGAAAATGTTGTCATTAAATTAGACGAAGTGGAATAAACTCTATTTTCGTAAGGCTGCAAAAAACGTAGTTAACTATGTAGAAATGATCAAAATAAAGCCATTTAAAATGGAATAAATAGTTTTAGATTTGATCAGAACCTCTGTTCTGGTTGCCACCAGATTTTCCAAATTTTAATTGTTTTTAAAATGTAATATCAAAATTTATTTTATGCATAAAAAAATAGGAATTTTTATTTTAAGGCAAATTTTAAGAAAATTGAGTGATATTAAGGCAAAATGGATGGAATGAATCGAATGGAATATAAGGATCCAAAGTATGCGTATATAAAATATATATACATATAGGAAAGTTCGAAGAGATCATGTTTTGTTTTTTAGTTTGAATCAATATCTAAAATAATATTCAGATAATGTAGCTTAAAGATCTCTTTCATAATTGTTTCATTCTTCCTTTTTCCTTCATTTTATTTAATATATTTTGAATCCTTTATTGCAGCTCCCCTGAAGCGATACAAGCCGCAGTTGAATATTATCGATTGGAAGCATGGCATATTGCATTAGTTCTACTCATAATCGTGATCGCGTTATGGCTATTTTAAATGGATTTTCACTTTTCATTGGATAAATATAAAAAACTTTCACTACGTTTGCCTTGCTCTAAAATAAATGTTGCATTCAAATAATTAATTGCGATATATATTTTTTTATTTAAGTAAGTAATTAATTTATTGGCACGCAACAGTCCAGGCTGTGAAAAGTGGGTGTATTAATGGTATTATTGGTACGAACAATAAGTAACGAGTCATCATTTAGGAGGCGTTTACTTTTACTTATCACTGTGCAACGCCCTTCATAGAATTGCGGGTAATTTCCTCGCTGCACTTGATGCGCTGGCGTTGGCAGAGACGTGGGCGTCGCCTAGTGTAAAAATTATCATACGGAGAATATTTAAACATTAAAAACTGAAATATTTGAAAAAGAAAAGATATAACAAAAAGCATGCACTTGTAGTACCCTAATGCGTACAGGGCTCTTTGTCACTGGCGCTTACGCTGGCGTTAACAATGACGTTGGCGTCGGTGCATGGTTTAAAATCACTTATTACAGCTCAAAGCGAATGTTAACAATCAAAAGTAAAAACTATTTTACTATTTGGTTTTTAATTTCTTTCATTTATGGGCTCAATATTAAATGCGTTTTAAAAACATTTAGGCGTTCATTAATTAACATACTGACCACCTAGTATAGCACCCTATTGCACGCTGGACATGCGCAGGTTATATTTGCTGCTGCTGCTATGAGCGCCGACGCCGCTGCCGACATCGCCGTCGTAACTTCATCTGCTCTCTCAGCACCACTCATGCCGTGTTTTTGTTTTCGCCGCGCATTCCAGTGCGGGCTGTTGAACGGAGCGGTCGTGAGTTCACTGTTGCTGCGCAAACAGTTTGCCAAGGCGCGTCTACTCGAAAAGAAATAAATAAATAAAGATCAACGATTGAACAGCCGTGATTTTGTTCATTAACCAATACAAAATATTTCTGTGTGTAGATTTGTATATATAAGCAAGCTGCAACAGAAACTGAATTTGAAAAATCGACCTAAACAACAAGTGCGACAGGAAGCGCGCGCGTGGAAAACGTAACGAAAACGAAAACAAAGTGCACATTAAAAATATATTAATGTATATGTATATGAATCTGTATGTGAAATTCCATTTGTTTGCTAATTGGAAATTGTATAGCTATTGATAGCCAATAAAATCAGTCACTTAATTGTGCTAATTGAAAAGAAAGTGTGAAATATAGAAAACATAAATACGTACATATATGTATATATGCACGTAAAGAGTAAAAATACAAATTTTCAATTCAAGCGTATTGCGGCAGAGCAGTTACAGTTGGCTATTTCTCAATTGAAAACGGCCCGAATAACAACAGATATTAAATTAGTTTTTGGTAAGTTCTGATTTGTTTCATTAGACACTAAATCAGCGTTCTCGTCGTGTCCATTGTCCAGTTATGATTTTAACATTTTTTTCGGTAATTCACCTCTGGGTGTTCTATGGGCAGCGCAGTCGCCGTCAAGTGTCACCTCGCTCTTTCGCTCTCACTCCCTCATTTGCTCTAGTATGCTGTCCAGTTTAAAGCTCAGCTCAAACTTGCAAAACGACTTTCAACATCGTTTGCCTGGTGTTGTTGTTTTTGCTACTTCTATTCGCCGCACTGCCACTACAGTTGTTGCTGCTTTTTTAATTACACCTACTGTTTTCGCCGTGCTTTAGATTGGGTTTGGTTGCTGCGGTTGCTGTTTTTAGCACGTTTTATTTCGGCATGTCGAAATCGCCGCGGGCCTTTAATTGTTTTTCGCGCAAAGTAATTATTTATTTATACACTAAATGCCATAAGTTGGCTGCTTTTTTTTTCTTTCGCTCGGGAAAATTATTTTCGAGACATAAGTTTATTGCACATCCGTTAAAATTGTTGATTGATATACTTTTTATGTCGCTCTTCAATGTCTTGACATTGGTCAAAATCTTAATGTAGTTTAAATCCTTGACTAAAATCCCAAGTGAAAAATAATTTAATAATTGAAATAAATGAATACAAAATAATAAGCAAATAAGCAAAAAATTGTATTAAAAAAAAAACTTCGGGCCACAAAATATATATTTAATTTTACAATAAATGATCATAGGAATTTTAAATATGCATAAATGCAATTTCTTTTTCTATGGATTTTGTATAGCTAAGAAATGCCATTAGTCCCTTTAATGCTGATTTCAAGCTTGAGTATAGCATAAATATAGGAAACAATTATCGGTTATCTCATAATTTACAATGCGAATGGTCTCGCCGTTTCGCTGTTCTTGTTTTCATAGTTCTCTATGTCGAATGTTACCCAATCTAAAGAAAAAACGAAGAAAAAACTACACACAAGTCGGGGCACGTCTTGCAAAAGTGAGCCCCGAAAAAGTGCAGAACGTGACTCACAGAGAGCAAACGCAGCGTTAGCTACGCTTATCTACCTCTGAGACCGAGTTCGAGTCCGAGTCCGAGTCTGAGAGTGTGAGACTCGCAACAGACTTCGACCCAAACCTTATAAAATACTTAAACGAAAAAACAATCATAAGCTACCTAATCTTATGCTACGTTTATACACATAAATATATATATACATGTATATATATATTGTAAACCGGTTTATAGGTAAACGCGTTCTGGGACTCGAATCGACGACATTCCATGGAAGTCAACATTGGATTTTGGATTGGGGCTTTGGATATTTTATATCAGCTCCCTCTTAGCTCATTTGGCATTCAAAATGTTTTCTCTCTGTAGAAGCCCTGAGGCCCATTATTAACAATTTATGTTGCAACTGCTAAATGCATTATGCATAATGCATTTGTTGTTGACTTAACTGCTTGTCTCTAATTAAAAAAAAATGTGGAAAAAATAACAACTTGCAACTTGCAACATGATGTGGCAAATGCGCCGGAGTCGCAACCTTCGCCTGAGGTTTTCGATTTTGCATAGATTGACTTTGCACTCACTGCAGCAATTGTCATAAATTTATATATATACCATTTATATACTATATAGATATGGAAACAAATAGACATCGTCTCAGTCGCAGCCACGTTTTAAATGCAGCTCTTAGCACAAGTTAAGGCTTTTGTTTTATGACCTTCTCCGCTTATTGAGTCCCACAGCGACTGGAGATGATTTTACAGCCTAGGGCACAGTGGCACAAAGCTGTTTGAAAACTGCATGAAATGGAAAATCGTTATTACAACTAAACTAATGTTGATGTTGAAAAACCTGATTTTATATAGCCAAATAATAATAGTTTTAAAAAGTAATTAAATATAAACATTAAGGAAACACATTGATTATGATATAATGAAACTTTATGAATTGAAAATATGTCAAATTTAATTTACAATAATTAGTTGTTGTATTAATTATTAATATTTATAATAAGTTAGTATCTCAACATTAACAAATTAGTCGGCTATATTAACAACTATGCTATTTAATTATTGAAAATTTAGGTCTTAGCCAAGCAAAGAGGTGCAATTAATTTTAATTTGAATTCATGCCAAGAGGGGAATTCCCTTCTATTGTTAACATTCTATAAGCTAAAAAATGAATTATAGTTTAAATGTTATCTAATTAGTCGCCTCTTAAATAACAAAGTAGTCGCTCAACAACTTTGATGACTCCAAATTTGTCTAAATTTCGCTTCGGTCTCATTAAGTTTAGCTCCGAGTTTTGTGGGCGTTTGTCAACACTGTTTCGAAACTGTTTCGAGGGGAACTTCTTAATCGCGTCGCATTGCATTAAGGTTGCCCTGCAGACCCACAGACCTGACCTATGGCAGTGTGTGTTTTTTGCCGTTGTCATTTCTGATTCTTTGTCTACGTCTCCTTCTTCAACTTCTTATTTTGCATCTCTTTGTGTTCATTGTCTTGCATACGGCAGTATCTGCGGGTTGCTTCTTACAAAACCGTTTGCGGTTGGAGTTAAATTCCTTTTTTTGCGCATTTTGCAATCAGCACATGGAAAATGGCTTTTTGATCGTATCTGGTGGGGGAAGCTGTACAATCAAAGCTTTTAAATATGTGCTATATAAAAATAGACATAGATGAAGAGAATATTTTGATAAAAAGACTTTGAAATATGTTAGGAAATGAAAAGCTGGATAATAATTTAGGTTCCTTGATAAGAAACTAGAATTCAGCATGAGGGAACCTTCAGTAAAACATATAATTTTAGTGCTGTTACTAAATCCTATTGGGTTTTGTAATTTTAATGTGTGAATAGACTAAAACTATTAATTAATAGTTTAAATTGCTTGAATATATATTTTGATTTCAAATAAATTAAATAATATCTAGAAAGTCACTTACTATTTTCAATTAATTCTATGTAAAATCCTTTTTTTTTCTTTCATTATTTAGCATCCATTAAAGAATTGAAATTCTTAACAAAATCGTACGTATTAGGCAGACCTTACTGTAACTCTAAAAATAAAATCTTAGCTTCGTTAGTCACTTTCCCAGAATTTCACATTAGAAGTTTTGTCTACCTGTTCTTTCTTCTACTTCTCTTGATTTGATTGTATTAATTTACAGTTACAGTATTCAAGATGCTTCTCTTGCCGGCTAATTCAATTAGGAGCTTAATTATTTTGTTGACAAGCACTCTTAACTAGTTACAAATGAAAAAGGCAATGAACGTTTAAATTGTTCAGTATGTAGTTTATAGGAAGTAAATTGTAGTTGGCTGTTGTCACCCGACAGCATTATAGAGTGTGTGAATAATTCTATTAAAGTACCCACACATTCGCATTCAGTTCTCAGTTTCCGTTTAGAGTTTCTGTTGATATCCATTGTCAATTCTGTTTTCTTTTCCTTATGCTAAGCTTCATCTTACGCTGCACTCGAATGCGAATACGAATTCGAATTTCCAATAAAATGACCATGGATTATGTGGGATTATATGTGTGATGATTTGAGTCATCAGAAACTGGTTATCGATTGGATAATTAATTGGCTTTAGAAGAGAATAATAGAATAAATAATAATTACAGCAAAAACTCGATTAAAATAATTAAATTAAAATTCTATATATATACATATATAATTAAACAATAAAAGCATATGTATATATTTATATGGTATCTAGTTCAGCATCTTTTGTTGTGCGCTTGAAAAATGAATTCAATTCTGGAAAATTTTTTCCTCTTTTGTAGGCACTGTTTATTATTCGACAAACACTTTTGCACTGATTGAACTTAATTCAATTACGTGCTCTGTGTGTGTGTCCGTGTATGTGTATGCGTATGTGCATTACATGTATTTTGAACTGCCTTTCTGCTTAGATCGGCCCTGAACTGTAACCCGACCCTGCTCCCCTGCCCCATAGAGCAGGAAGTTGTTGTGTTTAGGCCTAGTTTTATGTTGATAACTGGCTTTGACGACCTGAAAGCCATTTGTTTTGGCTTTTGTGTTTACCACTGCACACATGTCGCTATATTTACATATGTGTGTGTGTGTGTGTGTGTGTATTTAGTCACAGCTGCTGGCACAAAAATGCATTTAGGAAGAAACAAAAAACTATCTCTGTTTACCTTTCACAGGCGGCCATTGAGGGCAGCCCACACACACACACGCACGCACATGCACACACTCGCCTATACACACTCACAGCGACACTCATTATTTGTTTATGCTTTGCACTCAGATACTTTCCGTTTTAGCTGCATTTCTTCGTATGCACCCAGAAGACACACAACCTATGCCCGTGTGCAATATGGCTTGCAATTTTTCATCAAAAATAAATAACGAAACATTTGCTGTAAACAGTCGGTAAGAGCAGCTTACACTGCTCGAAAATAGGTAACGAATTGTCATCGTCTCTTCTTTTTTTTATGGCAAATGAAAACAAATGTGTTAAAGCAGCTAATTCAATTTTTGAAATTATTTCTTTTGACTTAAACAGTTGCATCTAACTGCACAAAATGTAAATTATCATGGAGTGCACTCATTAGCATATATTATAATGGTTTATAGTTATACACCATTATATCACGTGCTATCCATTTCACACTTTAAAATATTATTTAAATTTTTATAATAGAATTTTGTATCTCCAAGTACTCTATACGGTTTTCGGTTTTTATTTGCTTTTTGTTTATTGTGTGCCCGCCGCGAAAAATTCCCCGAATTTCAGATAGATATAGAAACAGTTGGCATATGGAGTTCGCTTGAATTTCTATTTATCTCGTTATAAAAACCAGTTTTCTACTTTAGCCGGAGAAGTTAGGCAAAACAGTTGGTCCAATCGTCAATCGTGGCAAAACCCACACAGTTTATTATGCATTTGCGATTATTATAATTATTATATACCTGAATATCTGTATATATATATATATATATATATATATATATATATATATATATATATGTATGTACATATGTACTTGTTTTTTATTATTATCAATCAGTAAGCGAGACTGACATTTGCTATCAAACGAACTTGCGCATTACACAGATCTTATGATATATGGACATATATAGATATGTATGTAAGCTTCTAATTGCTGAATACTGAATGCTGAAAATGCAAATAAGATTGTTAAATTCATTGTTGTTAATGAATATTCTGTTGCGCACTTTAAAATACCTTAACTGGCTTTTTGAATCACGTTTTTCACGTAGTTAACTTAATTCTTAATAAATTGTTCTTTACCTAATAAGTTGTCTCGCTCAAGATATATACATGTGTTATAATAGTAATATAATTGGAAGATTGAAACACCCTTGAATTTTGCTGGAAATGTCTTGTGGAGCAGGCTCGAAGCGTTGAGTTGTTAGAGTTAAAAATTAACGCTCCATTGCTAATCAATTACATGAACAAACCTTGAACTCGAGGCATAGATTAAAATGAAAGACATATATATATAGTATATATAGTATATAATATATAATATATATATATATATTTTCATATTTCGTTTTTTCTCTCGCATTGGCAATGACAAAGTTGCGTGTAAGGCAACAACAGAAGAGGAAAAGCGAAACAGCGTTGACCCAAAAAAAGCAAAAACCAAAAAGCCAAAAAAAGGCAAATGACCAATAACAAAAAAAAAAAAAAAAAAAGAAGCCAAAAAAGAAGAAAAAGTTTTTATAAACACACGTACATATGTATATAAATTCGATAAGTTATTGACTTCTTTTGTGTCAGAATTGCAAAAGTCTGGGAAAATATTTGCACAAGTTTATTAAACACCTTTTAAACAAAAATGAAGATTCTATTCATTTTATGCTTAATTAGAGAAGAGACAACTAATAATCTTAATAATTAATCTGAAAATGCTTTCCTTAGATCAATGTTTGAACAAATATCTAACAATTAAAGTCTTACATCATCATGCATGTTTATATATACATATACATATACATATACTATATATGATAATATACACATATTCTTCATGTGAGAGAAATCGTCCAATCGAGTGGAACGCTAATGAAAGTTGGACTTCAATTTAATTATATAATGCCGCCCACATAGGCTGCAACAAGTTGTCGCCTTTCCCTCCCACCTACTCAACTACTCCAAATTTCCTGCTCTGGCATTAACACATTTAAATGCGGCGAAGTCTCGGGAAAAACTTGTTTATTTATTTTGTTATTTTGTTGTTGTTGTTACTTTTTCCAGCTGCCGCTGTGAAAATTAGCCATGAAAATGTGACTGTGAGATGCTTGGCGCTCAGCTAGAAAGCAAAAGTAAAAGCCGACTTCAGCGCCTACTTTTGCTTTCATTTAACAACATTTGACAACAACCGCAACAACAAATAATTTAACATTAAGCGTAGTTAGTGTACGTACAATTTACAAAAAAATAAATAAAAATAAATAAATAAATAAATTGACATAAAACTTGAAAAAAAAAAACCAACATGAATTTCAACTTTCATATTTTTGGATGTATTAGCAATATATATTAAAATTGAAATCTTCAATTTTTGCATATATTCATTAATGTTTTAATTCTTGTGGGATATGAATGTTAGCTTTCTTGTTAACCAAATTGAAATTACATCAGGCGCAGAGATTTTCCATGTATTTCCACAGCGTATTATTTAACGATTCATTTGTATGCTGTGAACTGAGCGTTGGCAACCAATGCGACAACAATGAATGAACTCATATGAGTCACAACTCCAATGCACACACTCACACACACATATACATTCACACTCGCAGTCGCACTCACACTCTGTGCAGCTGGCTTTAAATGTTAACTCATCTGGTTGTTGGTTCGTGTTTGAGCTTGTGTTTGTGGAATAACCTCAATTTGGTTAACATTGCAGACTGCGACTGCGACTGCGTCATGGCTTTAGTTATAGTTGTATTTTTTTTATGCTCCTAACGCAAAGCGAAAAGCCCAAAAATAACAACGAATACAGTTCAAGCCAAAGCCAAAGCCAAAAAAAAAAAAAAAAAAACGAGTACACGTGCAATTGTGTGCAGCAACAAAAATAGTTCCAATAGCTCCACAAATCTAACTGAAACACGCTGCACAGTGGGCAAGCAACACAAATATGGAATGAAAAATATTTTCGAAAATCTTGTTTTTTCTTTCATTTGCATACTTTTTTGTCGATAATATGAACATCATAAAAGATCTATAAAACAGACACAATATATTGTAGTTACATCAAGCCATATTTTATACTTTAAGAATACTTACATGACCCTTTTTATGTAAGCACTTGCACTCTGGCAATCAAAAAAACATTTATACTACTCTAGTACCACTGTCATAATAAACAATTCAAAATTTCATTGCCAAATACTCTGAGACCACAAAGCATGAAACGGTAATTCAGATTAAAATGGCAAAAATAAAAACAAAACAAAAATTAGAATATCCGAATAATTCAGATATATGCACACTCATATAAATATTGTCTGCATTTGCATTATAGTTTGCGCAAAAATATATATTTAAACTAATATCAGAAAGTAATTTATTTGCTGTAATTTTGATCGAGCAATCTGTGCAACTTACCCACGGTCAGCGGTAGCCCTCTTGACCAAATGTTTTTCAATTTCGTGACATTCAAATTGGCCACGTAAAAAGGGCAACGATTTACGAATTAGTTGCCTCCGAATCCACATGTAACAAGTGGGTAATTGTTGTAGTTGGATTTATTGCTATTGTTGTTTGCTTTCGTTTCAATTTGTAGTTTATTTTGGTCACCTTAAAAGGTTTTTTTTTTGTTGATTATTGTGGGTGTGTAAGCGATTGTTGATTGAATAGCTCTTGTCCTTCAGCTGATTGAATGTGACAGCTTGGCGACAAGGCTAGTCCAAGTGCATATATGAAGAGATCAGTATGGATTAATCATAGTATGAGTAAGGTTTAGTTGTTATTTCATCTGATTTATAAACTAGTATATGTATAGCTATATACTTAAGCAAAGTTTTTAAAGGCTAGACTTGCATTTCATGAGTTGTTGTCATAGATATTACATTTTTTGGTGCTACGTGGAGCCACCCTCCAATGTGTGCACCCCCTTACCCTTCTTTTCATGTACATATGTAAAAAGCAACCCTAAAAGGCAACAGGGCCCAAGTCGCCTTTCAGTTTGCCGCTTGGCCACACTTTGCCATTTCATTAGGCCGCATAGATTAAAATCTTGGCCACACCAAATGCAACTTATGGGGCCCAGCCCATGGCCATATACATATGTAATATATATACATATTGTACATATAGAGATAAATATAACTGTCTGACAAGTCGCGTGCCCAAATTTGGTTTCAAATTGGCTCACTAAATCAAATTTAGCATTTGCCCCAAATGCAAGCGATGTTTTTTTTATATTTCACTGACAACAACAATTACATTAATGACAAGCGCTTTGAAGTCGTTGGAGATAGATATACTATATAACATATGAGATATGCGACACGAAATAAGTTCATTTAGTCGTTAATGTTTGCGGCTGGCAAGCTGAATAATTGCCTTTAATGCAGTTGAGTAATTATATAAACATTGCTCTTGTTCCCCATAGAACACTGAAAGTTCCCCTTTTCTGATAGAACATAATATTTGATTACCATACCATAATAAATATAGCATATAGATGTTTTCATGCTTCGCTTCTAATTCATTTGTATATCTTTCTATTGTCATTTGTTATTCACAGAGAAAGTGGTACAGTCAGAACATTCAATGTTAATTTATGTGATGTGTCAGTTATGCCATTTGTTTATATTCACACTCCCAATATGCTTAATATTTGCTACACTTTTAGGTTTACTTTCATATACTTTTATAACAACATTCGTAACATACATAGATTTTAGCTTATTGCCATTCACAGAGAATTGGATACAGTCAGAGAATTTTATGTTGCTTTAGCTTATATATATAATGACATTTAAATTTATTTAATGTATTTCTTATGTCGGAGATTGGTCATAAACATATACATATATACGACATATATTTATTTTTTTTTAAAGAAATAACTTTATTTAAATGTCTTTATGATAATCTGTTACAATAGTTTTTAATATGTACAGAAATAGACTCTTTGGGTTTTTTTTTTATTTATTTTATAATTAAAAAACCTTAAGAGAATAAATTCATTTTATTTCAATTGCTATTCACAGAGAATATAGTACAGTGAGAATACTCAAAATTATCTTTAAAAAAATTATATCTTTAGTTTTGTGACTGTGATAGTTCTTTATAATTTACATCTGAATTCCATTCATGGTGAATGCCAAACATTAATATTCTTCGTACATTCTTAGGCTACACGGACATGCTTTTCTACTTCTAATAGTATTATTCATTATTTGATAGTGTGTCTAGCTAATTTCACACTATTCATTCGTAACACTCTTGTTGTAAATGCGTTTTATTTTTGGGTTTTGGGTCAGTTGCCATTCACAGCGAATGCGGTACAGTCTCTGCTTAGTTGTGGAAGAAACTATTGTTAATTAAATAGAGCGCACATTTGTCAGCTTTATGATTCCACACAGGTCTTAAAGCTTGTAATTCGCATACAGGCAGACATGTGTATATACTATATATGCAGCGCTCACGAAATGGACAAATTTGCTTGCTTTTCGTTTTTAATTTGTGCGGCTTTTATTGTGGTTCCAATTTGTGTGAAACCATTTTATGATCGGACAATTGTAGTTGATGCAAACTAAGCGGCTTTTGAATTGGCTTTGTTCGGCTTGATTTCGCCACAAGCTTTATAAGTAATTGGGACTAAAGTACTAGTTTATGTCAATAAATCAGTTTACAACACAATTTCAATTGATTCAAATTAATTGGCCAACTTGCGAAAAATATATATGTCGGTACATGAATATCAAACTCATTGAAAATGTCTTTCAATGAGCTGTTTTATAAAATACATTTCTAAATATATATACGAAACATATTTTCATATATACAAATTAACTGATTTTTTTCTAGAATTTCATTTTAAATATTTTTTCTTCAGAATTCAGAATTTTTATCGAGCGCCTACCATTGCTTGAGTTTTAATTTGCAATAAATGAAATTTGCGCTCGAAATCTGTCAAACATCTGATCATGGAAATTTATGTTAAAGCAGATATAAATACCCAGTACTCATAGACTATATGAAGTGGGCTATATCGAACAGATAGAGCAGATACAATTTCTGCTATATATAATTACCAATTAGTAATAACATATTTACGTCTATTAATTTATATGAATAAATGAAGGAAACATAATATTTTAAAATGTAAAATTTAAATTTAGTTTTAGTGCTATACTACGTCATATATTAAGTAAAAAAAAAGTAAAAGCACATATACATATGTATCTAATATCAATACCAATCAGCTACCAAATTGCTAGCTATGAGAGCTAAAATTATATTAAAAATATAATAAAAAAAAATTACCAAAAGCTTGACGCATTGCTGCCTGGTTCAATAAACGCCGCGCCACGTCGGGCCAACAAGGTCAACTTTGTTGGTATTTATTGGCATATTATGAATTTGTGAATATGTTTTTTTTTTCTTCTTCTATTATTTTGATTTCTATTTTAATTACGTTGAAAGTTCAGCCCGAGGGACCGAAAAAATATGTATATGTATAGATACGTCAATGAACAGAGTTTTGATTTCCCTCACATGTGTGATATAAGCAAATGTCATGCAAATGAGTCATCCAAGAGCTACATCAAATGAATGAACTGTAATTTGGTGGCTCTAAAGTGTGAATAGAAAAATATCAAGAAATAACGATATACATAATAAATACATATAAATAACTTGAGAAAGACGTTTCTTTTTTTGTTTGACTCTGAAACTTGTTGGAATTTGTTAAGCATTTCTCTAATATTATATATATACATGTTATTGTTATATTATGATCGTAGCTAAAATATTTCAGCAACTAGTGTTCTACAGCCGCTTACGATTTAGTGCAACGTTCTTAATTGTCTTTAATCAAATAAATGTTTGTCCCAGTCTGATTTATTTGATTTGATTTAAGTCACAATTATAATTTATATCTAAGCAACTGCTTCTGCTTCTTCAATATATATACATATATAGCTAAATTTTACATTAATTTGAATTTCTATTTACTGTTAGATTTCGCTACTTCCTATAAGTAGCAAGTGCCACTTGAGTCTCTTAGCAATTTTTGCAACTTTTCTATTTTTTCATCTTTTTGCCACCCACAACTCAAATCAACTTTTTCTAAGTTGGGCAACTGTCACAATTTTTATTTATATATTTTTTTTTTGCGAGACAATTAATTTCGCATTTCGACATACTCATAATTACAAGAGTCTAGCAAAACAGTTAAACAGTTAAATAATTTTACTCAACGTACTGTGAATTACAATACAAAACAAGAAAGTAGCTAAAGCAAACATGGTATCCCTGCTTTGTACAATAATTATCGCCTAGCAACCGCTATAAGACGTCATGTGCTCCATTCCTCACTTGGCTGATTTTAAACGAAAAAAATGATCTTTTAGAAAAATGAAGTAAAATAAAATTACGTATTTATTATTGTTAAATAAATGCCTATGTAACTGCATGAAATACTCAAGAGCAATTAGTCTGTTCTGAGATCTTTGATTAACAAGCCTAACTGTCTGCATTCTTCGTAGATTCTAGAATTTCCACAGTGCGTGCATAATACTAGATTTAGGTTAGCTTTAGATTTAGTTCGTGAATTGTGGTGATTAGTAACGCGATCCGCAGCCGGCTGTTGAAAGAAAGCGGCAAATGCTTCAATTAAGGCTAAAGATTATAAATAATTGTTGTTCTTTAAGAGTTGATTTAAATTTTTTCAAAGATTATCACAGAGTGTAACAGAAAAAAAAGAAAGAGGCAGACAAACAGCAATTAAATGAAAATTCTTGTTCAACTACATTTTCCAAGTGATCATCAAAGAACACTTCCATTATTTCAATCGTTTATGATCATTAGTTAAACAACTCTTGTTTTCCTATATAACAGAAATGTTTGGCTTAGTTATAAATGAATTTTCCCCAAAACAATCAATGATCAAAGTAAAAATCTCTGAAATGCTTGATTTGCAGTACACAGGCAAACAGAATAATCTCACGTTTTTAAGAGTTCAATTAAGTTTGTTAAGACCATCTTCAATGTGAGGTCGAACAACGAATTTCCTGCATTACTCAGTGAGCTTTTCACATAACGATCAGCGATCAGCGATCATCTCTTTGCTCAACCTGGTAATTATTTGAAGTATAAATTCCTCACGTTCTGCTCATCAATCAAAGAAACAGTTCAAACTTATGAATGACTTTCTGATCAAGTTTCAGGTCTCTCAAGCCAGATCATTAGAGAGGATCGTCAATACATTTTCCAACATTTCTGTTTTCTGTTTCACTCGAAGTGAAATCATCTTAATTGCAAATCGATTTCAGACTAAAGATCATTTGTGAGTCTCCGTCAGCTGTGGCTGTAGCAAAAACTGGTTTAGCACATGCACCACGATCATAAGCAGATCTCTCATATTATTGTTGGCAAAGTCTCTTTATTTCTAGATTCTAAGCCATTCGTTCATCTTCAGTGCGTTGCTGCTGAAGCGGAAATGATAGCTCTTCTAGTCTAAAGTCAGCGGATTGCTTCAGGGGTTTCCATTACCATTTCTTTCGGTCTGCACTTGCTGTAATATTTTGCTAGAGTCACGTTTATAACTTGTTTTGATTTGGGTTAAGTATAGGGTTCAAATTGCAAGCCAGACTGTCCGCTGCTCTCTTCTTTCAACAGCACTTTTTTCTTGCTCTGCACTATGGGTTTGCCCGTGGCTATAGTTCAGCTATATCTCGTAATTTAAACTACGTAATGGTTCGATAATGCTGTAAGATTATGGAAGGTCAGTGTGACGACCATCAATGAGTGTCTATGTGAAATATGTATATGTACTGATGATTGTGGTATTATTTTACTTCTTTCTAAGAACCATATTTAATTCACTTTGAAAGTAATGTATAAAATAATTAACACTTCTGTCTATTCCAGTTAAATGTGTTTAATTGAATTTTATATTCAAACAACGAATTTTGATTACTATTTTATATATTAGTACGATTTATATTTAAACTTTTCAAAATATATATAGAAAATAAACTCACATTTATTTTTAAAATAAAGAAAATATGAATTATTAATTTAAATCCATAAAATATATTAAATATTGAATTAAAATACAATAGGTAAGCAAATAAGTTTATTAAGAAACTTAATTCATTGATATTTTTCCGAGCATTTGAAGAAAATGTAGATTAAATTTTTGCGAAGCCTAAAAGTATGCAAAGATTTTTAATATAAATAAATTTCCCTATTCATCATTTCTTAATGTTGAATGCTGACAGAGTTAATTCATACTAAATACTAATACTATCTACTACTACTAATTTAACTATCTTTATTTTTAATAGTCGTATATTAGGTAAATATGTTATGTGCCTAAAGCAATCACAAATGCATAGGATTATGCGATATATTCGAAATTTGATTGAAATGTTTATATAAATTTTCTGTAGAAATGCTATATTATTTCTGTTTAAGCTTGCGATAAGCATATTTATTTTACTTTATCTCTGTTTGAAAATTCGATGCATTTTCATTTGGTTTTATTGATATATGTTATTTGCGGATGCTTAACATATTTTGATTTCATAAAGATTAATTTGCCAATCGATATGGATACACATTTAAAATAATATTATGGCTTGTCCAGTTAGTGGACAGCACACTAATGTCCTCCAATGATATCATATTTACCGTTTCGTCTTATCAGCAGCAACAGTTGACATTCAGAAAAGAAAAAAAAAACAAATATTACAAAATTCTGTTTCGTTTTTTTTTTATCTTATCTCAAAGAGTTTGGTTTTCAGGCTTTGTCAGCAATCAGAGTTGATACCCATAACATTTTTTACACATTTATTCATTAGCTTCTGTTCCATGGAATTTGTTTATATTTATTGTAAAAAATGCACAACTGCTGAAAACTGTATAATATAAATATAAATAAATTTGTATGTAAATATTTGCATGTTCAGGCGCACATTACGAATCCATGTGTTGGCTTGAAAACACCCTTGACACACCTGAGCTCTAAAAACACACCTCAAACTTGCACTGAGACAAAGCACACTGGTTCAGAATTGATTATAATGAAAAAATATAGAAATATAAAATAATATAATATATAAATACAAAAAATTAAAAAGAATATTTGTATTAAAACCGTTTTTTATTTATAATATAATAATATAATACATAAATTATAAAAAGACATATGTAAAATACATACAAATACTAACTTTTACTTACTTACTTCTTATTTTTTTTTTATATTAAACAATTTATTTTTAAATTTAAAAGCATTATTAGTACTAAATTATTAGTAAAGTAGCCTTTGCTTCACGGTACAACAGTTGCTTTTAACGTTAATTGCCAAGCCGTTTATTCCCTTAGGCCCTTGGGGTCGACTCACCTCATGACAAGGGAATCCGGGAGCCGTTGCATGCATTATTGACATGACATCGGGCGAATCGGTAGATAACAAAGCCACGAATAACCATGGTGAATGGGGACTCAAACCAGCCCCCAATATAGTCAACATAAACATACATATACATATATACATACATATTCAACTGGCCTTATATACCAGCACTTTGGAATAGTTATTATTGCTTCATATGAGAGACGATGAACTTTATTGGGGGAAGCCTTTGCATTGAAATGGATATTGCGTGCGAGTCGCAGTTGAATGAACCTCAGCACTACTTGATCCATTTTAGTTGATTTGATTTACTATGATTTCATTTCATCAATAGTCAAATGGCAGTGCACTGAACTTTTGGGGCATTGTTTGCCATAGTTAAGATCATGTTATCTCCATATATATTTATATACTGTTAGCTATATTTATTAATGCAGAAGTTCTGAAGCTATTAAGGGAACGTAATTCTTGGAATTAACTAAATTGTTTTCTAAATGTGACTTAGTTATTCCAATGATTATGAGCAATTAGCGTTTAGGAAATGAAAGGATTAGCTGAATTATATTTGTTATTGGATTTGATGGAAATGAATTAATATTTGTAAACGTTTATAACAAAGGAGGAATCACTTTTCTGTAAATGAGCTTATTGTGATTCTATTTATTTGCTTTATTTTTATTTTATTTGATAATGCAAATGGCATTTAAAAAGTATATATAAATTATAATGTTTTAATATATATTTAATAGTCTAATTTATACATTATGCTTGAACATACATAAACAAACATAAAACCATTCATACATATTTGCAATTATATTTTAAGTTTTATAATAAAAAGAAAGAGAATAATTAAGAAAAGTCCGACTTCACAGTTTCTTATATTTGATTTTTTTTTTCGGTTGACCTCTTTACGTTTAGCTAGAACTTCTTAACCTTGAACTTCTGTGACGCTTGCATATAATTAAAACTTATTTCAGGCACATTTACAGCGAGGCTTAATGACATTTGAAACGTTTATCTAGAAAATGGTTAGCTAAATCGAAAGTACTAGGAAAATTATGGAAGTTTTGAATTTTTTTGTAGTTGCTAACTTTCTTTGGTATTAGTTTAGCGTTTCTGACCTTAAAGAGCGAGAGAAATGTTTAGACAAAATTTATAAAATTATAGTTAATTCTATTGCTAATTATGTTTATTATTTACGCCTTCTTACAGGTCGCGCTCATTGCACAAATTGCAAAATGGAAACTTGAAACGAAAACGAATTCCAAAAACAACTTAAGCTATTGCCACAACAACAGCAACAATAAATATTGTAAAATGGGCACATAAATACGCAAAGCTACAATAACAATAGCACCAACAGCAACCGTTTCTAAAGCCTTAAGCAAAACAGTCGAAGAAGAGGAATCAGCGACAGCAGCAGGAGAACAATCGCCGAAATTGCAGCAACAATTGTCAATAGGCAATTCCAATTTTGAGTGCAAGGGAGTCGCCAATATGCGTTTAGACAGTGGCCCTCTGTCACGCCATTGGGCCAGATGCGGCTGTTCGCTGCCGCTGCTGTTGCTACTGTTGCAGCTGACGCTTTGGGCTGCGACGGCGACAGCGACACCCGCGCAGTCACGTTTTATTGCTAAAAGAGAAACCGCCGAGGTGGGGGATATAAACGTGGATACACATACGGCTGACCCTGACATTGTTAAGCAGAACAGTGAAAGTGCGAGTGGATCGGAAATGACAACAGCCGCAACAACAATTCTAAGCAAAAGCTTGGTCGAAGCCATGTTAACAGCGCAATTGCAGCTGAGTACAACAAAGACAACAACGACAACAGAAGTGCCCAAGCAACTTACGCTGTTAACAAATGAGCTAGCCCCGTTGACTGCAAAGAGCAGCACAACTGGGAGCCTGCCTGTTAATCAACAGCAATCATTAACTAACGGGAATTACAGCGGCGCTCTGTTCACATTAGCAGAAGAAGAGAATGCTGAAACTGTTAAGCAGTCAAAACAACAGCTAGATAACAGTGGCATGCAGCAGCCAATTAGCATTGACAATCAGCAGCAGAAGTACTCCCTGAATATTACAACAGAGAGTGTAGCAAAGCCACAGCCGAATATAACAACAGAAACGCCGGCTGTAGGAATACAAGAGCAGCTCAAATTTCAAGAGCAACAATTAAAAGAGTCGACAACTGTGGCGTCAACAACAACATCAACAGCAGCAGCAACAACCACACAGCGTGGCGATGATCATGGTCGAGCTATGCAATTCGCCAGCAGTACTGAAAGTCTGGCCGCCCTCTTTGCTGTTACACCCATGAAGCTGCGGCCATTGCCCATGAAAACAACAACAACAACAACCACAACAACGCCGCAGTTGTTGGCAGCGCTACTGCACTCCGGCGTTACTGTTATGCCCAGCACTTCGCATGAAAATGTTATTGAAGAAGAACAGGTGAAGCTGCAACCGCAGCTCGAGAAACGTGCAAAATTCATCAGTGATAATTCGACAAATGCGCAACAGCTGACGCTGCCAAATACGGCAGAGGTGTGGAGCTTGGCTGCCATGAAAATGGTGCCAACAACAACATCAACTACCACAACAACAACAAGTACCACAGAGCCCATAGAGCTAGGAAATGAAGTCGAACTACAGCAACAGAACCAAACGAAGCAGCATAAGGAGAAAAATCTATTAGACTGGCAACAGATAATGTTAATGCAAACGAGTCAGGAGAATCGCACAGAGCTAACGATGAGCACAACGCTCGATGCAACAGAGGCGGCAACACAGGCGACAACATTGAAACTGGATTATATGTTAGGTGAGAAAGAGATGGCGACAGCAGGGAACAGCGCTGTTACAGCTGCGCCAACAGCGACACTGAATGAGCTCGTCTCAACAACAGAGCACCTAACAGCAGCTTTCTATGCAAAGCCTGAATTAGCTGAAGTAACAGCTACTGTAACGGCACAGCCCGAGTTAACAGCTGCAACAAAAGACGATTTTGATATTATTATAGCAGATACAACAACTGCGCTGCCAGTGTTAACAGAGCTGGAAAAGCTTACCTCTAAATCAGTCGAAACAGAGGCAATATTAACAGCGAATGCAACTGCGCAGCCAGCGTTAACAGAACTAACTAAGCTTGGTTCAAAACTAAATGCAACAACAGAAGAAGACGAGCTAACAATAAAAACTACAGAGCAGCCAAAGTTAACAACTGCATCAACAAAGGCGGAGGCTATAACACAAACGGTGAATACAGTTGTGCAGTCGGCGTCAACAGAGCTGACAAAGCTCGATGCTGTTGCTGCTACAGTAGAGCCTGCAATAATAGTGACGACAACAACAACAACGGCAGAGCCAGAGAGAGCTGCAACAACAACGACGACACCTGCTGCGCCACTAACAGCTGTGACCGAACAGCCAACTGCACCAGCAACAACAAAAGCCACAACAACGACAACAACCGCTTCAACAGCTTTGCCAAGTGCGTTGAACGACACCCGCAATGCGAGCGAATTGGCAATGAAAGCGACGACGGCACAAACAAATAATGAAAACGGCGATAAAAGCAACAATGTCGACAGCGAGAGCAATAGCGGCGACGGCGTTGGCAGCGATGGCAGTGACGACGTCATCAACGTCTCCGTTGCCGTCTCAACAGTCTCAACGACCGAGCGACTGCCAATAACAGTTAGTATGCGAACAGCTGGCGAAGCGAGCACAACAACGACAACGACGCAATCGTTAACGTCAACGTCAACGTCAGCGCCGACGCCGACGCCGCGAATTTTACTCGAGGAACAATTAGCAATAACAACAACAACAACTTTGGCAACGCCAACGCCAGAGCCAACGGAAATCATCCAAATTAGCAATGAAGTCAATTTAGAAACAATTACAGTTAAAAATGTGACAAAAGACAATAATAATTTATTAATTGAAAATAGCAGTGAGAGCAAACACAATAACAGTGACAGTGCAGCGCAGCCAATCAATAACAGCGCTGACAACATTCCGGCCCTGCAAATCAATAATAACAGTAGTGCCACAACAACAACAACAACAACAATACCGATTTTAACAGATGTAAGGGATAACAGTAAATTGAACGTGCAGGAAACATTGTTGGAAACGAATAACATAGGAGAGACACTAGCAACAACAACATCAACAACAGCAGCAACACCTACTACTATTCATTCTACTGTTAGCTCGGCAGGATCAACAGAGCCAGCTGCTGTTAATGCGTTGGCAACAACAGTAGCACCTGCAACTGCGTCTACCATTGAGCTTAACCATGTGGATAACGCTGATAATGAGGATAAACGACAGCAAATTGAACATGAAAGCGTCACCGAGCAACAGTTGCTAAGTAAAACCAAAATGGCGAATGTAACAACAACAGAAGCAGCAGCAAGCACTGAGGCGACAGCTACACAGAATCCGTCAATAACTTCAACCACCACAGAGGAGCCGTATATAAGTTTGCTGGATGACAGCACCACCACCACCACCACAACTACAACAAAAACAAGAGAATCCACAATACCAGCAACTACAACAACAGCCAAAGCAGAAACCACAACAACAACAGAGCCCATTTACAGCTCGAGCAGCGCCAATAATATTCATATTAACGGCCACAATAACAGTATGCTGCCTAAAGAATTAACCACCACCAGCTCCCCCATGTTATTGCCATCACAGTCTCCCACCGATGTGACCCACAACATGCAACAGCCGCACGGCAACACTGGCACCGACGTTAACGTCATTATTGCCACCACTGTTAGCGTCATTGGCGTTGTGGCCCTCATCCTTCTCGTTGCATTCCTCTATTTGATGCGTAAGCGCCAAAAGCAGATGTCCTACAGCCAGCGCTGTCGCCCTGTCAGTCTGGACGCCTACTCCCTGGACAACGTGTCTGTGTTGGGCAGCGTACGGCGCAAAGGACGTGATTTGCGTGCCTCGAAGCGAACGTATGGAAATGCCGCCTTCGACGATCCCTCCCTGCGTCATAATTTGCTGAGTGCAACGGAGCTGGGAAAGTTTCTGGAGAGGCGTTCCAGCATCTTTGAGGAGTTCCGGGATGTACCGCAGATAATTGCGAGGGCAGATGAGGTGCCAGCGGGATGTGAGGATAAGAATCGGTATGTGCAGTCTTTTAAGTTTATTATAATGAGCGAAGAATAGAAGTTATGTATGTATGGAATGTAGGTGAATGGATTTATTCTTTCTGATAATAGAAGGGAATGAATTAATCAAGTCAAGAATTAATTACATTTTATGATGAGTAAGAAATAGAATAGAAAAGTGCAATCGTAATCAATGGAATTAAAATACAAAGAGATGTTATAGAAGGGAATTTGAAAGTTGCCTATGCAGTTAATTGAAACATATAGAATGGAATAAAAGAAAGTAAATGAATTAAAATTGAAATTATAAGAAAAGAAATTGGGTTTTGCTAGAGGTGAAAGATGGAAATACATAAAAATCACTTCTCCAAAATATCTCACAAAGTACACCAAAAATTATCTCATTTCTTATCTTATCAAATGCGTTTACATTAACAAACAAAATTCAAGTTTGCAAGTTCAAGTTGCTTTTTTAAGAAAGTTATCTATAGAAAATATTATACCTCTCATAAAATATCTCACGTGAAGGTTGAAGATTACTAAATATAAATTATACAACTCTTTATATTATTTATACTTATATATATAGTATATATTATATATTATATACCATTTCTTTTCCTTAACTTGTTACTCACGCTGAAACGTCGTAACCTCAAACTTGGAACCGCAGCTACGCTAACGTAATTCCGCTTCCTGAGACTCGGGTGGTGCTCCAGCGCCAGGGTGATGATGACAAAACGGAATACATTAATGCCAATTATGTGCGGGTAAGTCAGACGCATGGATCTCCTAACTGAGCAATAAATAAGTTATCAAAATTAGTTGAAAATCCGAATAGAAGATACCCTGTACGAAATTGATCATATTCTAATTTAATTTATATGAGCTATTCTAGTTAAGTTATTTGTTTAAAAAAAAAAGATATATTCTCTATAAGAATATGTTATAAGGACTATTAAAGGAAGGTATCAAATTCGTGCAGCTTGGTTCTTTGAGTTATAAAAAAAAGTTGCAATTAACTTTTGCTTTTGTGTATTTTCGAATAATCAATATACTCTTACCCAGTCATTAAATAATTATAGGGTATACAAAAACAATCAAAAGCTGCCTCCCACAGCCGCAGCAACAACTTTCTCACACGTGTGTGGGCGGCCTCTGTTTCTGCGGGTGTGTGTGTGAGTGCCTTAATCTTACAACGGTACTGAACAGAGTTGCCAGAGTTGCGCCTAGCCTTGCATGACGTGTGCTCGTGCAGGGGAGTATCTTATGAGAGGGGGCATAATTATACGGCCCATGAGATTAGCGAAGTGCCAAGAAAACTGTTTCAACCTCTTTGTTGCATGGCCTGTTGTAAGCAAATGAGTTTAGTGAAAAAAAAATAGTAATAACAAAAAAAAATATATATATATAAAATAGCTTGTGCGAAATCATAATAGGAGGGAAAGTTTGATGAGTGCACAACGAAGTGTAAATATCCTACTGAACAGTTAATAGCCCTGCAAATGATTCGATTAGATTAAATTTACATTTAGTTCAGCCAAGCGAATAAATTTATGTTTTTCCACCTGTATTGGGAACAGAATATATATATTTATATTATTCAAGGCAGCATCGAAATTATGAATTGTTGCTGCTGTTAAGTTATCAATTGTCAATTTATTGATCGTAATTAACGAGGCGTGATTTAATAATTTTCACGATAAGAGTTTCGATAGCAGAAATAAAATAATAATAAATCAAAAAGTGAGTCACATTTCCAAATTAATTTTTGGATGCCAAAGCAAATGCCTAAGCTGTTAAGCTGTCTGTTGCACTTGCTTATTCCTGAGATCAATTAAAAAACAAACAAGCAAATGCGCTGCAGCATTGACGCGTGACGCGAGCGACGCGCTGCGCTCCGTGTTCAGGCGTTGCCCAAGTGCATTCAGCCAAAAAGGCTGAAGAAGGAAAGAGAGAGAGAGAGAGATAGGGGCCGAGAGCGGTAGAGAAGCAATTATATTAGTATATGCATTTGTATAGAAAATGATGCTCAGCGCTTAAAAAGCACGCTGTGATTTACGTTTGCACACATACATACATATTCACATGCATACATATTGCCTGCATGCATATGTGTTTGTGTATAGAATAGCAAAACTAAAACAATTTATCAAAAGAGCGCGCGCGCAGCTCAATGGCAGCCATTGAATGACGCATGCACACGAACAAGCAAAAACAAAAAAGAGAGCATAATTAAAAGACCGTAATAAAGTGCGCACATACATATAAGAAGAGCGGAGAGTGGAGAGCGCTAAGCTTTAACTGTTATGTCATAGACAGTAAATGTTCGCTCATCTGTTAAGTTACGCATTAAGTGATGTAGTTAATCTTTCATATATTAACATAATGTTAACCATTTTTACTTTCTCTGTTGAACTTGCAGGGACCACGCGATGCGCCCAACTATTACATTGCCTGCCAAGCGCCCCTGGAGAGTACCACGGGTGACTTTTGGCGCATGATCTGGGAGCAGCAATCTCGTGTCATTATCCAGGCAACCGATCTCACCGAGAACGGCATTGAGCGCTGTGCTGAGTATTTACCGCCATCGGTTACCCTGGATAATCACAGTAGCTATGGTGACTACCAAGTGACTCTGAAGCATCGCGAGGTTAAGGACAAGTACGCGATTTCAACTCTAATGCTAAAACGTGTGGATGGCGCCGAGTGTCGTGAGCTGACCCACTATTGGTACAAATGGCCCGAGTCGGGCGTACCACTGGATGAGGCGCCCCTCATTGCAATGCTGCTCGAGGCACGATCCTCCCTCAAATCGTACGCCCTGGAGCAGGCCAATGAGTTGAAGCATGAAAAGTCCTCCACTCTGACGCTGAAATCCCTAGAGGGGCAACAGGCGAAGGCAGAGGAGGCCAAGGCGACGGCTGCGCAAGAGGAAGCATCCAGCACATCAAGTAATGAAATCAACGGCAACAGGACTGCGCGCAGTCAGCAAGGGTGAGTAGCAAGAGACCGGAAGACAAAAAAAGAAAAAGAAAATATTTGTCAATTATGTGACTTGTCTCTTTGATTGACGTTAATTGTTTTTGTTGTCCATTGTTAATTGTATCTGTTTTTCATTCCTTGTGTGTGTGTTTTTCGTTCTTTGTTTTAGACCGCTAACCGTTCACTGCTCCCCAGGTACGGGCCGTACCGGCACGATCATTGCCTGTGACATGGCTATACGGAGCTTGGAGACACCGAAACGTTCGGTCGATGTGCCCCAGTTGGTGTATTATGTGCGTCGGGGTCGAGCCAGCGCTGTGCAGACCAAGGAGCAATACGAATTTATCTATAAAGTGGCCAACATGTATGCGACCAAAATCACAAATCTGTCAAATGATAACTGAGAGACTGTTCTAAGCAGACAGACAGCTGAGACCATTGGAACAAGTCCTTATACATAGAAATGCTGTATGCATATTATAGTCATAGTTCATATATCTTATAAATATTTACAACTATCTATATATAAATATATATGTATGTATATATTTAAATAGTAACTTTATGTATTAGTATATAATGTACGTAGGTATTATCTATGATATATATACACCTGCATGTGCTGGCGAAAATTTCATTTGATTATTGTATGTATTCCTTTATTATTGTGATATATTCGTATATATGTAAATCTCTTGTATAATCTGTTGCATATTTATAATTAAGGCTTTGTTTATTATATTTTTTAATATTGCGTAATATGTGTTATTTTAAATTAAAGCATTGTAAGAATATATATTTGGCGCAAAATTGTATTTTGAAAGAGCTTTAATGTGAATGAAATGTTAAATAAATATTTGGCATATATTGTGCGTAAATTAAACAGTTGCACCTTCATTCAAATTTTGGCGGTTTAATGCGTTTCTAATGCCAAAATCGCGCGATAGCTACTCCCTTGGCGATAGCTATCGATAAGCGATAACTAGTTTTCTGGGTTTTAATAAAAATAAAAGTGTAGAAATGAAGCTGCAAAGTTTATTGTTAATTTGCGCGCTTTTTGGCGCTGCCGTTGCTAGCGAAACTCCCAAAGTGAAAATAGGAGTTAAAAAGCGTGTGGAAAATTGCACGAAAAAAGCAAAAAGCGGCGACTTAATCCATGTACATTATAAGGTAACGATGCATAGGATTTGCGGGACACGTCAGATTTAGTTAATCCATATGATTGTTCTGTAAGGTCTGAGTGAACTAGAGTCATCTATATTGACACAGTTTTAATTGAGCAAATAACTAAGATTCATTTTTTCGGCTACAGTTTGAAAATCACTGCCAATCGGGTTATAATTCTTGAGATAAGAAAAGAGCTTTTAAGCTCTTAAAGTGTGATATAGTTATTAATCTATTTTTATTTGGTTCCGTAGGGCACCCTACAAGACGGCACCGAATTCGATAGCAGCTACAATCGTGGCAAGCCCTTCTCGTTTACCTTGGGCGCTCGCCAGGTGATTAAGGGCTGGGATCAAGGTCTCTTGGGCATGTGCGAGGGCGAACGTCGCACCCTGACCATACCGCCAGAGCTGGGCTATGGCGCCAGTGGTGCGGGCGGTGGCAAAATTCCTGCCAATGCGGTGCTAATATTCGATGTGGAAATGATGAAGATCGACGCGAAAAACAGCGGGGATGAACTCTAAATGAAATTAAATAATATTTCTAAATGTACAACAATGTCTTAATAAAAACAAAATATCTGTATTTAAAGCATATTCTTATAAACATAAACTAAGCGGTTGCCGTGTGACTGTTGTTGGTGTTGGGGCGCTCTTCCACCTCGTCAAAGTGCCGTCGCATCATGCGATGCTTCTCCAAGGCAGTTCCCTGTATGAAACGCTCGCCACAGGTGCCACATATGAAGGGGCACTCACCAGTGTGCTGCTGCAAATGAAGCTTCAGATCCTTCGCCTGCCGATAGCTCTTGTCGCAGTAGGTGCACTTGTGTGGCTTTAATCCGCTGTGCGTCAACATGTGTCGCTTCAGTTTGTCGGACCTGGCGAAATCCTTGCCGCAGACCGTGCAATGGAAGGGTTTCTCGCCAGTATGCATTCGCCTATGCGACATCATCTCCGAGTGCCGCGGGAAGGCCATTTCACATAGATCACATTTGAACGGCTTTTCGCCGGTATGCCGACGCATATGGGTGACCAGTGTAGCCGCCGACTGGGTTTCCCGGCCGCAGAGCGAGCACAGGAACTTCTTGATGGCCTCCTTACGCTTGCGATCCCCATTGATGTGCACGTCACGTATGTGGTTGTTGAGACGCGCCTTCATCTGATACGTACGATCGCAGTGCGGACATTGCAGTAGTTGCACATCCTCGGCCACAATAGTGGGATTAGCCGCCACAGCCGACAGTCGATCTGCGCTGGCTGCATCGGTGATAGCTGTCGCTGGAGCCGCCTGTGGATCAATGCTGCCATGCTGCAGCAACATGTGCTGCTGCAGATTCTCTGGCCACATGAACTTGTAGCTGCATTTATTGCATGCCAACTTCTTCTCGGTGCTCTGACACTGTGATTGCTTATGCTGATCCATGATGCTCTGCAATGTATGGAAATGAACAGCTCAAAATCTCTTATTCTGACAGCAGGTGATATCATTTCTCTCACCTTGCACACACACTTGAAGATGCAGAGCTCGCACTCATACGGCATTTTGTCGAACCGATGCATCGCCCGCTGATGTTGAATCATCTCATATTTCCGCTTGCATTGCACTTTGCACAGTTCGCAAACGTAGACGAGTCGTGCGCTGGGTGAGCTCCTTGGCAGCTGCATTTGCTGCTCATCCTCAGTTTCAGAATCGCCCAGCTGCATTTCGTACCCGGACTCGTTTGTGATTGAGTAATTGTGCAACGAATCGTAGTTTTGGTGCAGCGACAAGGCTAGCTTCAGCTCCAGCTGGATGTGCGCTCGCAGGTCACAGATGCGTTCAAAATGAAGATTACAAATCTTGCAGGTGATACGTTTCACGCCATTTGGTTTCGCGGTGGCCGCAATTAGCGTCTCGGCGAGCGGTATATCCTGCTCCCGTATGCCATGACGCTTCAAATGCTTTACCAAATAATCACGTCGATAGAATTTTCGGGTACACCATTGGCACGGTATGAGCTTCGATTCCTCCGCATGCACGCTCAGCATGTGTACGGTGAGGGATTTCTTCTTGTCGAAGACACGCTTGCAATCGTTGCACTCATAGGTTTGATTCTGGAAAGAAATGAGTACAGATAACAAATATACGATAAATATGAAACCTTGCAGAAATAGCAGAAATTCGTCTGTTAGCAGTAGATACACATGTCTACGTCAAATAGATCGACATATTTCCTTGACTACGATTGATTAATCTAGACAGACTATATACAAATATCTTAGACATCTGCTATTTTTGCATGGTCA
The DNA here is from genome assembly GCA_030914345.1 of Drosophila koepferae. Classification (NCBI taxonomy): domain Eukaryota; kingdom Metazoa; phylum Arthropoda; class Insecta; order Diptera; family Drosophilidae; genus Drosophila; species Drosophila koepferae. Next base: position 10,543,782 of record JAUESR010000197.1, on the reverse strand, counting down.
TTCAAATCATATATCTCTTACAATAATGCGATGCTCGCGTATATGCGCCTTTAGATTGTGACGCCAACGGAAGCGCAGGGGACATCTGTGGCAGAGGAAACGTTTCTGGGCATTCTTGCACTGCAGTTCGTTGTGTAGCCGCAGCAGCTGGAGGCTAACGAAACGGGCATCACAGCGTCCACAGACATGCGGCGCATCCAGCCAGGCGTGCGCCAGACGTTGATGATCAAAGAGCTGATATTTACGCTGGTAGCGCTCGTTGCACAATTCACAGATGTACTTCGCTTTGCGTACGTTGTGATTCTGCTGCTGGTCATCGACATCCCGTTCAGCATCGCTCTCCGTCTCTGAGCTGTCCAGATCCATTTCATAGCCCGACTGGTTGGTAATGGAATAGAAACGTTGATAAATGCCCGCATCCAAATCCTTGCGTATGAGCGCTTTGAGCTGCTCCATGCTGATATGCTTGGCATCCGGATAGAAGAGTTCGGCCAGCTCGTGTGGCTGCATATTGGACCGCGCACCGAACCCAACGATATCGGGATGCTGTTCCAGATGACGTCGCAAATCCGCTATCTTATCATATTGACTTTGGCAAATCATACACTCGATTAGCTTGTAGCCATGCGGCTTGCACATGTTTAAATCGATATCCTTGGCCTTTTTGCTCTCGCCCAGATTCGCCGACCGTTTCGAATCCCGATGTACCTTCAGATGCGACTGCAGAGCCTCTCGATGGCTGAATTTTCGTATGCAATAGGAGCAGGAAAACCAATCGCTCTTTGATTTATGCGCCCTTGCTGCATGCTGCTTTAGATATTCCGGTCGTTTGAAGATCTTGGGGCATTCGCTACATTTAATAATGGAACGTTTTACAGTGCGAATCGTTCCAGTTTGCTTCCATTTGCGTGCGCGCTGCTGCAAAGGCAAATCATCGAGTGACCTGTAAATAAGATCATTTATTAAGAACATACACATATATAGACTGTAAATAGCGCTTCAACTCATACTCTTCATCTTCAATATCAGCCTTATATTCCTGTGGTTCTTGTGAAATTGGTATCCGACCGGCGGCTGGCTCCTCCTCTTGTTTCACTGGCTCGAGCATGTTGAGGGGATCATTGGTTTTTTTGTTATCCAGTTCCACGTCCACATCGTTGGCATTTTGTACTGTTGTGAACTCAGGCAGTTCTGTGCAGGTTATATCATTCTCAGCCTCCTCCTCTTCAGTTTCCATTTTGATCTGAATTTATGTAAATATGTATGTGAGCTATGAAATTTTAATTGCCTGGACGATGACTAACCTCCACATGTTGTTCGGCACACAACTCCATGGGCGTCTCCTGCAGGCAATCGTTGACAGTAGTTTTATTGCTCTCCAGGCGGTCCATATGATTCATGAGGAGCTCATTTGCTGCCAGCGCCTGTTTAACATAATAGTAGGCGCCAATCAGCTTTCTGGCACAATTGCCGCACAGACACTGTGGCAGCTGTTGCGCCAAAGTCTCATCCAACTGTATGGTATTTTATGGTATTTAATATTATAAATAGAATAGATTTATGCAAAAACTTACTTCAATGTGTGTTAGTTCAGCTAAGATGTCGGAGAGCTGTTTATCCGGGAATCTTTTGGTAGATGTAGCCAGTTTATATAGTTTATCCGTGTCTCTTGCATCGCATGTGCGACACATGACGGGTAGCTTCATTATGGTGAAGTTTTATTAAGTCTTAATACAATTACAAAACAAAACATAACACAACAGAAATTTGCATGTCCTGTTAATGTACCAAATACAGAGCAGTGCAACTGTGATGACACAAGCTGTCACGTAAAACCGATTGCCAATCGATAAGTCACGTGATATCGTATCACGTATCGATGACAGAAGGAGAGGCGTGATTTTTGTATGACATTCGTACGATTTATTATAACAAGCTTTTCTTAGATTTAACGTGTCTTACAAATATAATTTGTTTTTCGAAAAAGACCAGATAAAAGGGCGAAAAATGAGTTATGTTGCCAATAATTTTAGACAATCTTCATTGTTCTTATTATATAGCGTGTATGTGCTTATTTATTGCTTCAGCATAGCCTATCTAGACTTAAAATATTGCAAATGAAAAACTTGGCGCGCTTTTATGATTTGTGTATATTAAAAAAACGCTGATATACATAATTTGTAAACTATTGTTTAGCCGTGTACTAACTTTGCTGCTTATAAATAAAGTGGAGTGTTATTTTATGAAAATGAACAATATATAAAAAAAATATCCTATTGACAAATCAGATACCACGCAAACCGCACGCCCAGTTCCTCTAGTATTTCTTAATGGTTTTCCTAATTAAGGCCAGACGCTGCTTGTGGGCTTCTGTGACCGCTGCACGTTTATACGGACGCAGTTCATCCGTACCGAAGCCCGGTATCCACATATTGTACTTTCGCTCAAAATGCAGCTGTACGTCGCGCACCTCGATCTTATTTGATTTGCGATGTTTGGCAAAGGCACTTGTCGATTTTACGGTGTCCTCAACAAAATCATCGATAATCTGCAGCAATAGTTCCTCCACATCCTCATCCAGCTGTGTGGTTGTGTCCACTTCTCGGACCAGTTCTGTGAGTCGCGGCTTGGTTAACATCTGCAATGGAGCAGAAAAGGAATTAGATGTATATATATTTGTTTATAAGCCAGATTTGTGCTTACAGGTGTATTCTCTGCGCTTGTTGCTGCATTGTGGCTTGTGCTCTTATTACCACTAGCCCCTGCACCACCGCCATTACCACTGCTACCACCACCACCAACACCCGCAGCAGCGGCTTGAGCCGCTGTTGCGCCACCGTTCTGTGTGGATGAAGGATTACTGTTGTTGTTGTTTGTCATGGGACTATGCTGTGAGGGCGATGCCATTGGTGTGTCGTGTTGTCCGCTGTTGCTATCGAAAGTGGTAAAAAGATCCGACATTTCGTTTTCGATAGTTTATGTTTTTTGTAATAGATAACAATTTTGCTCTTTCTTAAATACTCTACTTAGGCAATGGAATTTAGAATTTGGAAAAAGATGAAACCAAAGCGTTGCAATTGTGTATCGTTGTTGTTGTTGATTGTTGTGTACTGTAATTAGTGTGTATTAGTGCATGATTTGTATGAGAGACAAGTTTAATTACATATATTAAAATTGCAAAATAAAAGTATAGTATAATTTGTATATGCCAAACATTTCACATTTACTTTAAGTAATAATATATTAATGTACTTGCCCCTATATAACCAATACCTACGCTAACAATAAAACACTTACAATTTGACTAATTAGTTTGATTTTATACAATTAAACGGTAAATTTATTAAAGAAAACAAAACAACAAGCTCATCTGGCTTGTAAGGGTGCTGTAAAACAACCAAACAGTACTAGTGTTGGGAGGTTTTCTTGGATATCTATGCGATACTATCCTGCCATACATCGATTAAATGATATAAGAACACAAAAATTGGCGCCACTTTCTGCTTGCTCTTTTTCTTGTTTGCAAAATACTATATTTGACATTATCACCTTTGCAAATTTATTACAAAAAAAAAATTTTTTTTGTATGTTCATTGTATATATGTATGTATAATTTATAAAAAAAAAACTTTTCCTTTTCAACATAAAGTTATCACATGTTAGTAATCGATTGTAAATGCAAGTTATTCCTATCGCTTATATTGATATCGAAAGGAAGTTCATTGTCTTGAAGCGGACAAAGTCGTTGAAATTACGCATTATTTAATAAACGAGATATATTCCTTTAAATTCAGTTAAACGCGAACAAACAACAAGGCAAGCAAAATGTCAGCGGATACAGCAGCAGTCACTCCAGAAGTAAAAGTCACAGGTGAAAATACAGAAAGCGTTGATGTCAAGGATGAGGATTATGTGGACATGACTTTTACCAAGGAAGTGCGCCAGGCAACGAAGGATGTGCACAAGTTGACCGATGTTCTGGTTAATGCTAAGTTTGCAATTGGTAAAGTGTGCTAAAATTATCAAAGTTAAGTTCTTTATTCAATCGAAATTCGTGCAGCTCTATCGGACGATGAGGTCTGGTACGATGGTCTTTTGGTCTTCTACGAATTATATAAATTTTTTGAGACGCATTTGCCAGAAAGTCTGCTACCCAAAGAACTGCATCGTGCGGCTGCGTTTGAACGTGACTTTGCCTATTTCTATGGCGCAGATTGGAAGAAATCCTATGAGCCACGCCCAGCTGTCAAACAGTATTTAGCGCACCTGGAACAGGTTGCAGCCAAAAGCCAGGTGCTACTCTTCGCCTTTGCTTTTCAAATGTATATGGCCCTGATGTCTGGTGGGCAGCTGTTACAAAAGAAACGAATGATCGCTCGCAAACTCTGGATCTTCCCCCAAGACAGCGCCGAACAGGAGGAGCAGCAAAGGCAAGCCGAAGAGGATGCTGCTGCGGCAACAGCCAACGCAGCGGCCACCGCTGCAGATGATGGGATTGAACAGAACGATCTACGTGCGCGTCCGATGCCGGTGCAGGTAACCATTTCCCAAGTGGGTTGCGAGGCGACATACTTTCCCATACGAATAGCCACGCTGAAAAACAAACTGCGTCGCATTTTCAATGAAGTATATGGCAAATTGAATGAGGAAGAGCGCGCCGAGTATATTGAAGAGAGTCGCAATGTCTTTCGCATGAATATTCAATTATTGCGCACGGTCAAAGGCGTGAATCGTGCTAATTTAAAAAAATTGGCAATTGCCGTTGTTCTCATAACTGGTATTTATGTGGCTATCAAATTGGCTGTGAAGTGATATGTTTTCAATATTTTATATGTTTCAACTAAACTTAGTAGACTTAGACTATATATATGCTTGTTCGAAACCAAAGGCAATAAAATTTTACGTTAGTTAAACTTGTAAATCTAATAGACCGCGCTTGTTTAGCCATAGCAACATTAGCTCAAAATGCTTTTTGTAGAGCTCGTTGCCATACATTTGATCAAATAATGCATCGTTTGTTGAGCCATCTTTATTAAATAGTTCGGTATCTAGTTCCTCATCGGGCTCCCTCATACATAGCGTTAAGGGGCCAATCACAGTGCCAGCAGCTGAAATGCAAAGTTATGAACAATAACAATATAAATCTATATAATTTAATTTTCAACTTTTAAATACTTGCCGTATATGGGATGTTTGAGTAAAATGATGTGCAGTTCCTTCAGGTTGGGAACATATCCACCATATTTTAGTATTTTGACATGTTCTATTAAATTCTCATGATAGTATCTAATTAGCTGATCGAATTGTTCGATTTTCAACTCTAACTTTGGCGAAGTCATTAAGAAGAAGTAAAGGTCTTGTGCCGGATTGCCATATTTTGTCACTTGATGATCTATCAGATAGACCTCTTTAACTTTACCCTCCTGATCATGTAGGAACATCACATTGTTGGTCCACATATCTCCATGATTTAGCACATTGAAGTCCAGTTCATCAACCTTAGCATCCTCAATGCATTTGTCGACATAGGAATTGCAGTAGGTTTCCTATACAAAGATGTTTTATTTCGACATCCATATCTAATACATGCTTCTCACTCACCAATTTCTGTGCATATTCTTCAATACCTTTGAAATTATGTTTTTCTCTAGCCAAATATTTGGCAATGGACTCGTAGAGTGGTTGGAAAAATTGTCGTGAATTTTCGCAAATTTTGCCATCGTTGTATTTGGTTGGATATGGTCCATTCTGCTCCTTGTATTTAAGAGACGCAGCATGCCATTGAGCGAGCTTCTTTAAGACAGACTTGGTATGATCCAGGTCAAGGCCTTGCCTGCGATCCGCCATTTCAAAGCCAATTGTCTGCAGATTTTCCATTAACAGATAGTTTTGCTTGATTGACTTGTTGAATCTATAGCTCCTGGGACTAAAGCGGATCGAGTGCCCCGATTCCTTATAGAGTTGCTCAAAGGCTGGCACGTACGTTCCATATACCTCCAACTCTTTGGGAAACGAGTCGATCCCCACATTTGCCGGTACTTTTAGCATAAAGTCATAGTTCTTTGTACTTTTGTCTGAGAAGTGTTTGGGCTTAATTTTTGCAATTGTGTTTAATTATTTTTTATCAGAGTTACCTTTCAGCTGTACTTTGATATTCACTTTGAGCAGCTTGTCGCCATAATTATCACCTGGTTTGGTTGCTAGCGCCGAACTGCTTCCAACAATCTTTTCGAATTGTGGCTCTTGAGCGGAAATTAGTTCAGCGAAATCTTGACTATTTAACCAATCCAAACCCAAGTCTTCATTGGATTTTGTTTGCTCATCTGGGAGAATAAATTGAGCAGGAGGGCCTTCTACTGTTTGTCGTGGTTCACTAAAATAACAATTAGTCAGTTTTTAACTATGATTATTTATATCCTCACTTACTAGACCTCCAACAATCCCCGATTATCTAGCCATTGAAGAATTTGTTCAATATAGTGCTGATATCGCTTGTTCGAATACAATTTCTTCTTAAAATCTACTGCTGCTTCGGAATCTCCAAGGAAATTCTCGAATGTGGCCGATTCCGTGGGATCGAGGAGCACCACAGGCAGCACCATATAACAGGCCATGACTGCCCAGGAGCCATATTTATAGGTCTCCATTTGCAGCTCCACCAGCTTAGGCACACGCTCTTTATAGTCAAGCAGCTTGAGATGCTCAACCAGCTGATCGTGGTAGTATCTTATGAAATAGTCAAAGTAAGTTAGCTTGTAACTTATGTCCACTGAGGTCATAATGAAGTATAAAATATCTTGTGAGGGGTGACCGTATCTGGGATTCTGGAAATCTACAAAAAGCATATCCTGCACATTTCCTGACTTATCGCATTTAAAAAGTAAATTGTTGACCCAACAATCTCCATGATTGATGACATTGAATTCATCGGGCTTTGCCATACCCAGAGATTTAAAAAAATTACGCATTTTATCAAAATATGTTTCCTGAAAGCAAATGCATACATTCTGAGTCCAATTACTGACAAGTCGTTATATATGATTTTCTTACCAGCTTCCTATGGTATTTAAAACCGTCCCTATAGTTCTTTAAATTCTCAAGGAAAATTTTCTGCGTGGACGCAAACATAGTGTTCAACATGTCCATAGCTTTTTCAACATCTGTTCCAAACATGCCATACATAATACTATCTGGGTATGGTCCATGCTCGCTTTTGTAGACAGCACTTGCGGCGTGGTATTGGGCCAGCTTACGAAGTACCAGCTCGGCCTGTCCAACATTGAGTCCCTTTACGCGACTTATATTCTTATAACCATCTTGACCCAGATCGTACATGACAACTGTATTTCTGAGTTTCGGCTCATTCTTGAGGCCTTCTTTGAATCTGTAAGCGCGTGGTGCAAGTGTTACATTCAAACCCTTCGACTTGTAGAGCTCCTCGAATTTCGGAATCAGATCTATGTAGACCTCATTTTCAAGATCGAAGAAATTGCCCATTTTTAACATTTCTTGCATTTGCTGCAGTGTCATGGGCCACTTTCATCATAAGCGAAACGGGCTTTATTGTCTTATCTAGTTGAGAAGTAAAATAGAAATTAAGTAAAAAAAATAATATCAGCTTAATCATCTAGAAAACATTTTTATAATTTCTCACGTTCAAGGTTATGTTACTTAATTTTTAATTGTTTAATCTCACTTATGTTTTTGTTTATGCGTAATTTGTATGTACTCAAGACACGTTGTACAGCATACATCATTATTTGTACAGTAAATGTGTGTTCTTATTCATTTGTACAAATGAGTTTCATTGTAAATTAAGGGGGAAACACTTCTAGCAAATTGCTGCAGTTTGTTTCTGTCGCACTTTGCATATTGTATACAGTATATAAATAAAATAAAATATTTTATTTTATAATCGTGGAGAATTATTCTTAACTTTGTCAATATTTTTGCATTGTGTTCATCCTTTGTATTGCTTTTTCTATTTAATGTTAATGTTCACCTTTATGTGAGGAGATTCACATTTCATTCATTTCCTCCAAATTGAAATTCTTTATGAAGCTGTTGGTTATTTACTTTTTACAAGTTTGGTATGTCGTCTGCATTATTTTTGATTGTCAAACAGAAGGATCGTTAGCGTTTGAATGATTTGTTTTATTTCACTGGTTTGTTGTGGGATTTCTATTTAAGGAATTTTTAAATTGTTATTTTCTGTCATCCAAACTTATTAACTGCAAAAATTACCATTTCTCTCAGTATTTATTATTGTTTCGTTGACTTTGTCCAAAGTTTCCAGTTTAAGTTGATCATATTCGATATTTACTTTTTGAGTCGTTCGTGTTCTTTATTTGATCGTGAAAATACAGTTGTTTCTTACTTTTATTTGATCGTGAAAAGCTGATTTTTAGTTTTACTTATGTTAAATTGAGCAATATACATATGTAGTTATTTCGTTGCTTTTAATTATCCTCCTTATCTCTTTATGCTCAACAGTACTTTTGTCACTATAGAAATGAAAGAGCGAGATATATATATATATATATATATATACTAAAACTTTCGTCGATTGCCTATGCTCTATGCAACCTACATGTACATATCTATATAAATGTTTGCTTGTCATCATTAGTAATAAGCTGATATTGAGTCATATATCGAACACCTCTTATGGCACAGGTACTTAGTCCTAAATGCAACCTTGGTAAAAAAGTTGTAATTGCGCAGCGGTTAGGATCATATAAATGATATATATACATATTGTTATCTCTAAGTGCATGTGAGTGTACCGACTCATTTGATAACACATCAAATACGAATGTTGCAGTCCATGTAATACAGAATCGATAGCAGATCATATATATACATATATAAAAAAACTTCAGTAAACCCTACTCTAAATCTGAACAAGTTTTGACTTAGTTATTTTCTATTATTTCCCAAGTCTCAAGAGGTGTCAATGCATAATTCTATTCAATCTAAAGAGCGGTTACACAGTAATATAATTGTAAAATTCTCTGACTCTCGCTATAAAACGAGAATGCTTCAATCGAAAGTATCCGACTAGGAGATACCGTGATACAAATTATTCTTACTTTATTTTATATCAACAAATATAACGAACATTTTACTCACCCTTTAGCTCTGCCTCAATATTCACTCTCAGCATGAGGGTCGCATAGTTCTCGCCAGCCCCCATGGCAGCTTTCACATTAAAGCTGCGAATCTCTGAAAACTGGGGTACACTTTGAATGAGTATTTCAACAAATTGCGATTCATTAATCCAATTGGGAGCGGGCATCGCATTGACAACCGCTGGAGGTGTATCTGGCACTGTGGCGACGTTGATCTTTAACTTAGCATCGTTCACTGGCACAATGCTAGACTTTTGCTTTGACTTGCTATTATTGAGACCCATGTTAGTTGTAAAAGGTAACAAAGATATAAAAAAAAATATAAATATACATATATATATATATATATATATATATATATATTGCGCGATATCTCCACGTCTGTGCAGTTAGACAACGAATTTTCAACTGAGCATTTGTTACTTAATTTACGTTGATATTTATATATACTCAGGATTCATAGATAGCCGCTGATAGCGGAACTACATATTTTATCAGCTTGTGTTGGCTATTTGCGAATAAAAAAATATACATATTTTTGGAATACCCCATCGACGACAGTTTACGTTGTAAATGTTTAAAATAAAGAGAAAATATTTGAATGCTTCAATCGTATCGTCAATAATAATAAAGAGAAAATATTTGAATGCTTCAATCGAATCGTCAAGTGATGAAATGATTTGGCTTGGCTCTATCACTAACCATACAACACATGGTTAGTGGCTCTATAGAACAATGATTTTTACTATACATGCACATATACATGTGTACGTAAGTCGTATATGCTATCTAATTTACATAGCAAACTAGTTTGCGCAAGATAGAACTTAATCTTGTACTACTATTAATGTGAATATAATATAAAAAAAACATATATGTGTAGATTAGAAGGAAACCTTTTTTAGTGCTCTCGACGTTGGATGTAGATTTAGAATTAGAAAATTATTGATGCCACTTTTGAGGCCTTGGTAGTTACGGCACTATCGATTGTTTTTCTAATATCGATAGCTATTATTTCTTTTTGCTCTGAAATAAATGTAATGAAAGTGGCCAACTTGAAGTTTTTAATATATTTTTAATATAGATGCTTATCTACGTAATTTATTTTTAGTCTTGATGAAAAGATATTTAGGATTGTCATTTTATGTATTACTCAGCTTCGGCGGTAAATGAGGCATGTACATTGCTTTCTTTATAAGATGCATGGCGAAACAATTGTCTATATTTAATATATACAAACTTTTGGATGTAGTTAAAAAAATGTAATTGAAACTTGTTATAGCAGAAATATTTACAAATATACTAATTTAGCCCTACTCAAGATCTAAGAGTCCTTTGCTATTGAGCCAAGGATAGACTACTTCAGCGTGTTGACGATATCTGTCGTTGCTGAAGAGCTTATTCTTAAATTCTCGACCTTCCTCATCGGTGGCCATCATGGTATCAATGCTCGCATTTTCCGTGGGATCGAGCAGTACCACCGACATTACCGTCGCCGTCGTAGTTACGGCCGACAAGGGATTCTTTAGCAGAATAGTGTGTAGCTCGCTGAGCGTTGGTATGTGTCGGGGATACTTTAACAGCTCCAGATTGCGCTGCAACTCGGTGTGATAGTAACGTATAAAGTAATCGAATTTCTCAAGTTTTATATCTAAACTAGGTGAAGACAGTAGGAAATAATATAAATCAAGGGCGGGAGTGTTGAAGCTCGATCTTTGGAAGTCCACAAAGAGCGTGTCCATAATTTCGCCCTGTGCATTGTATGTGAACATCACATTATTTGTCCAGCAATCGCCATGATTGAGGCAGTTGAATTGGGTTTCATCATAGACGCTTGCCTTGAGTTCATGATCGAACAAATTGTTAAGAATCTTGGCCTGTGGATGAAAATGAAATTTTAATAGAATATAGTTGGAAAAACTTTAATATTTGCGTGAATCCTCTGCCGTTTTGTATATATCCTTTAACTATATTATATAACTTACCACTTTGTCGCTAAAGACTTCGCTGCCTTTAAAGCTTCGCATTGTATTTATATATGTATTAAAAAAAGCTTTTGCGATGCCATTTTCAAGTACGGGACGCACACTCTCCTTGAACATCGATTTATCTAGGCATTCAGCATAGCGGCCCTTGGTCACATAGAGCTGTGCCGATGCGGCATGCAGCAGGGCCAATTTGGCCAAGACCTGTTCGGTTTCTTTTATACTCAGTCCTTGTAGGCGATTGGCGTTTTTATAGCCCGCTGGACGTAGATTCTGTAAGATAATATGATCACATTTGGGCGCATTCGGGAGCTGGTAACTCTTGGGACCAAAGACAACTGATTTTCCAGCTTGCTGGTAAAGCTGCTCCAGCTGGGGAATGACATCGGTGTACATGGCTATTTCCTTCTTAAATGTGAGCATTAGATCTAAAATCTCTGCATTTTTGGCTGGCGGAACTTTCACCATGAAAGATATAGTTAGTTGTTGACTATTAACTGTATGGTAATCAATATCCACAGATAGCATTATGGAGGAGTAGTTATCCCCACCTACGGTGGCTTTCTTAACACGGAAATCTAGAATTTCCTTGAAGTCGGGAAGCTCTGCTTTGAGCAGCCCTACGAAATATTCTTTGTTCACCCATGAGATCACATTAGGCTCGCTCTCGACTTTTTCAGTTGGAGCGATTGATGTCACAGCTGCAGGTTCCAATGTTTGTGTTGATTCGCTAAAGAAAAATAACAATTTCTTATAGTCAACTTTGGAATATGGTTGTATAACGGCACTTACTAGATCTCCAATAAGCCACGATTATCCAGCCAAGGCAGAATCTGTTCGATGTAGTGTTTGTATCGTTTGTTCGTGTACATTTGTCTTTTGAAATTTGCTCCTGCCTCGCTGTCACCAAGGAAGTTCTCGAATGTGGCCGATTCCGTGGGATCGAGGAGCACCACTGGCAGCACCATATAACAGGCCATGACTGCCCAGGAGCCATATTTATAGGTATCCATTTGCAGCTCCACCAGCTTAGGCACACGCTCCTTATAGTCAAGCAGCTTGAGATGCTCAACTAGCTGATCGTGGTAGTATTTTATGAAATAGTCAAAGTGAGTTAGCTTGTAACTTATGTCCACAGAGGTCATAATGAAGTATAAAAGATCTGCAGAAGGGTGACCATATCTGGGACTCTGGAAATCCACAAAAAGCATATCCTGAAGTTTTCCAGATTGATCAAACTTGAAGAGGAAGTTGTTGACCCAACAATCACCATGATTGATGACATTGAATTCATTTGGTTTAGCCATGCTCATTTCAACAATAATATTGGTAATTTTGGAAAAGTAAATTTTCTGCAATTTCAAAATAAAATGCATGAGAAATATATTATATTATATTTATATAATATATTTATGTGATACATACCAATTTGTCGTAATATTGTTCGCAGTTTTTATAGTGTTTTAGATTATCAAGGAAAATTTTCTGTGCTGTTCCAAACATACTATCTATTATAGCGATAGCCTTCTGAGGATCAGGACCAAACATGCCATACATAATACTGTCTGCATATGGTCCATGGATGCTTTTGTAGACAGCACTTGCGGCGTGATATTGGGCCAGCTTTCGAATAACCAGCTCGGTCTGTTCTATGTTGAGGCCCTCCAGGCGATTGACATTCTTATAGCCCTCCTGACTCATATCGTGCATGAGAACCGTATTTTTGAGTCTCGGCTCGCTTTTGAGACCTTCATTAAATCTATAGGCGAGGGGTGCAAGTTTAAGATCTAAACCCTTCAACCTGTAGAGCTCCTCAAATTTCGGAATGAGATCTATGTAAACCTCATTTTCCACTTCGAAGAAATTAGCTAATTGCATCAATTCCTGCATTTGAGCAGAGTCATGAGGAACTTTCATCATAAAAGAGTTGTGCTTGATGGTTTTGTCTATTTGAAAAATGGTAATGATATTTATAAAATACATAAATAATAATTATTATATAATATATTATAATAAAATTAATTTAATACTAATCCGAAGAAACCAACATTGTATAATAAACCAGTGATATTACATATATAGAGATTGTAATCTTTTTGCCTATTAAACAATTTTTTTCAATGTTGACTAAATGTGCGGACTTAATATTTATAATCTTATCTCAAAATTGGCGTGTGCAGACCTCCTGTGCTTGGCCATTTCATTCACACATTAAATTGGAATAGTAAATCCATTAATACTACGTTTTACTCACCTTCAAGTTCTACATCAATTTTCACTCTTAGCATGAGGGTCGCATAGTTCTCTCCAGCTGCCAGAGCGGGCTTTACATCAAAGCTCTTAATTTTAGCAAACTGTGGTACAGTTTGAGTGAGTATTTCGACAAATTGTGATTCATTAATCCACTGGGGGATGGGCTCAGCATTGACAATCACTGGAGTTGCAGAATGCGTTGCCTCGACCGGTGTAAAGATTACATTTGTCTTACTGTCTTTCACTGGGTCTAGATTGGGTTTGCTTGTGGCAGTATCCACTTCATAGCTTTTTTTTGACTTGCTTAAGCTATGACCCATTTCTGATCTTCAATAAAAATATTTAGCGATTTTTAAACGTCTGCACGGTTAGACAAATGATTTTCAACTGAGCATTTGTTATAAAATTTAGGTCGATATTTATACCAAACTTTTACAGGCGATTGCTGATAAACTGATTATTTCGTCAGCTGGTGGCGTAAAATAAAAATGTACCGTCATGATTCGAATAGCTTCTGATTATCAAATATTGACCCCTTTTAAAGGCGATTAGCTAGTATAGTTGATAGATATAGTTGATATTTGTGATGGCATATTTAATCTGAAAGTTCAAACCTGTAGAAAAGTAAAGCTATATTTCTAGCATAGGGTATAGAGTATATGTAGATCTTAAGCAAATTGTTACAACCTGTGCGCCTCACTCAATTAATGTAACGGCTAAGAAATTATTTATAAATCACATAATTTTAGATTCACTGCAAATGTATTGATGTTTTGTTTTTTGCAAAATAATAATGACACACACATAATGTCTATAATAGAAAATTTGTTCGGCTATCTAATCTGAATACAATCCATTTTACTACCGATTGTATATATTTATACATATGTATATATAAGTGTAAGAATTACGTGATCAATTTGATAAGTGATCAATTGTGACTGAAAAGTCAAAAGAGTCAATTTCAGTCAATGAATAAATTAAAAGTATTTATAAATTATTTTTAATTAAGATGCTTATATTAAATAATCAAAAATGGAAATAATAAATAATATTGATTACTTGATAAATAACTAATAAATATATGTCTGATTTATCGAACTGAATGCCATTTTTGCTACTAATCCAGTAGACCACGATTATCCAGCCAGGGCATTATTTGTTCTATGTTTGCCTTATAGCGCGCATTCGTATACAATTGGCTCTTGTACTCGGTCGGTTCCTCACTCTGATCTATTAGAACAATGGGCAATACCATAACTGACGCTGTAATCGCCCATATCCCATATTTATAGAGTTGCATGTGGAGTTCGATTAACGTGGGCAAACGATCCTTATATCCCAGTAATTGCAGGTGTTTGATCAGTTGATCGTGATAATACTTAATGAAATAATCAAAGAGCTTCAGCTTGTAATCTATATGCACCGATGACATCAGAAAGTTGAGTAGGTCTGTCGATGGATGGCCATATTTTGGTAACTGAAAGTCTACAAATTTCATGTCTTTCAAATCACCGTTGATGTCGAATTTAAAGAGTAAATTGTTTATCCAGCAATCACCATGATTAATGACATTAAATTCATTTTCATCGAATACGCTAAGACTTAGAAATTTGCTGCTCATTTTTGCGAAAAGTGTTGACTAAAACCACAAACCGATGTAACATTAAAGTGAAGTAAATGTCCTGCTCTACTTACAAACTTGTCGTAGTATTTCTCGCCGTCTTTGAAGAAGTACAGATTTTCTAAAAACATTTTCTTGAACGGACCCATTATACCCTCTAATATGGATATAGCTCTGTCCTTGTTCGATGCAAACATGGTCTGTGTAAATAGCTCCGGATATGGTCCATAAAGGGATCTACATTGCGCACTTGCTGCATGATATTGGGCCAGCTTTCGTAAGACCAATTTGGTCTGCTCCACATTGAGGCACTCCAGGCGATTCACATTCCTATAACCATCCTGGCTCAGATCGTACATGAGCACTGTGTTGATTAGCTTGGGCTCCTTTCTCAGGCTCTCCGAGAATTTGAAGGTACGTGGAGCAAACGTGATGTCCAAACCTATTGACTTATAAAGTCCCTCAAACTTGGCAATGAGTTCCGTATAGGCAGCGTTCTCAACGGTAAAAAAATTCACAGTCTTTAACATCTGTTGCATTTTAGCTGATTCATGCGGTACTTTCATCATGAAAGCCACCAATTTTGTGGACTTATCTTGTAAGCAAAATACATATGTATTTATTAGTAATAATAATTAATTTTAAGTAATGGAAACAAACCTGTTAGCTTCACGTCTATGGCTATTCGCAATATTAACGAGGAATAGTTCTCACCTGCACTTGAGGCCGGCGAAATATTAAAATTTTGAATTTTTGAAAACTGTGGCTCACTGGCACTAAGGATTTCTAAAAACTGTTTCTTGTGTATCCAATCTGGTACTAAATTGGTAACGGTATGTGCTGGCGCCGTTAATTCAGAAAAATTGTCTGCTTTGGCAATTCGTTTTGTTTCCATAGGGCTGGACTTCTGAAAACTACTTGGACTTGTTTTATTTTGCTGTGCTTTCTTTGAACTGCTTTGACCCATGTTGATACATTGAACTAAATACAGAAACTCTTAAAACTGTAGGGTAATAGGCAAGGGTAGACAAATTAAGATTTTCAATGCAGTTGGTATTTGGAAATAATTGTTGATGATTGAATGAAGATTTGGAACTAAAGCATTTAGGGCTTCCAATGCTACGTGGTATACATTTATTTTATTGTAAATGTTTTCGTTCGTTCGACAGATGAGTCTAAATAATACTATTAAAAGATTTTCAGCGGATTTAATTTTATATTCATCTGCCAAAATTTAATTTTCGTTCAGTATTTATATATGTATATATTTATATATATTAATTTGCATTAGAGTGAAGATTATTAATAAAGTAGAAATTAAAACCAGCAGTTTTAGATATAGATACTCACTAACATATCTTCCTTTTCTCTTTCCCAATCGAAAGCCATATTAATCTAATTAACATGGCTAGGCCCACAGTTTCCTCGTGTTTCTCTGATTTTTATATATACATTAACTTTATATATACATCCATTCTATTACTGAAATTTCTATTGTTTATTTTTAATTTTTTTTTTTTTTTCATTTTTGAGCCTACTATTTACCCAGTCCTATAATGACAGGTTACAAATGGTAATTTATTTAAATAAATTTTGTTTTTTAAATATTGTTTTCATATCTTAAGAACCAAAGAATATACTTAATTATAATAATTTCGATCATTAAACTCAATTTCATGTAAATTGTCAAGCTTATTTATAAACAGTAAATATTTCCATCTTCCTATCCTTGTAGTTTAGTGGCTTAGAATGGGGTATTTTGCTGTTGTCCGTATAGCATGATTGGTCAGTCTTTTCCAAATTATCCTCGAGTAGTCTTCTATGGTGATCCGCAGCAAACAGTGAATTTGATGTAGAGAGCTGTTTAATCAACTTCATGGCTATGAGAATGTCAATTAACTACTTGATCTTCCAAGGAGGAACTTAATTTATACGAAGTCTTGCTAAAACTAGATATCAAAAGTTGTACATGTTACTTTGAAATGCACTTAATCTTATCTATATCTAGTAAACCGTGTCAATTTCGAGAAATTTATTTTATTTCTTTGGTTAGATGATGAAATAGTTAATGAAGGTAATAGTAAATGCAATTCAGAGATATTCTTATCGAAAAAGCTCTCCAATAAAGTTGTGTATCATCGGGGGTTGTGAAAAAGGTACTTTAAATTTATATAATCTTTATCAGCTATAAACTTGTTTATACCCTAAACCCATTGAAAATGTGATTTCAGAGTATACTAATTATGTGAAAATGTATGTAACAGGCAGAAGAATGCGTGATAGACCACATGAAGTATATACTCGATCTGAATTGATATAGTAATATCCGTTGCCCATCTGACCGTTCGTAAAACACACAAAAGTAAGAGACTACAAATTTGTAATATAAAATTCATTCTATTTTCTTAATTTGTGATTTGTTTAGTGTAAAAGCTAGAATTTTCAGATTTTATTTATTTATTTTGGCTACCAAAAGAAGTATAAATTGATTGGAATATCGGCACTTCTTAACGTTCAGAGCATCTCCTAGTCGAACAGTATCAACTAAAGTTTTCTTATTTATTTCTTTTAGATCAGTAAACATATAGTTGACGTTACCAAATTTAAAATAAATATACACAATTGGCTGAAATTTAGTATTAGAGAAGCAAAAAATGCGATTTCATTGTGCTGTATCTGAAACTGAAACCAGACCTGCAACAATGCCTGTAAAGGCCCCTTCTCAATTTATTTTTCGTAATATTTCCACTTGAACGGCTAGTTCATTCATGAATACCAACTTCTGATAAATGCTGCTATATATTGTATGCCACCTATACATATACTGTATAGGTCCAATTAGTATGTCGTAAATCAATATATTATGGTTAGTTTGTGGTTTTGTTCTGTTTTGGCTGATCCAAACAAAGAATTGGAAGTGCAAAAATTACCATGGCGTGTGCCACTCGTTATCACGTCAGGAATGCGTATTTTTGTTATCGGTTGGTCTTGTGCCACCTTATCAGGTAGATTTGATTAGAAAAGTATCACTAACTGCGTTTTTAGGCTACCAGTTGATAAGAGTCAACCACACTTATTTCTTAGGGATACACTTTATTTAATCATAATGACTGTGTTCTGTTGATATATGTACATTTTGTTGGATGAGTGAAAGACATTAGAAAAATAATTTATTTTATCTAGGTTCACGAGCTGAGTCTATCTAACCATTTCTGTATGTACGCCAGCATGTGTGTGACCTAATCTTATATATTTCCATATCATCATCATACATTTTTTTTTGTATACCAGCAGAATAAAAGCTAACATCCCATTTCCGTATTATCGATAAATAACTGGATTATTCAGGCAGAACGCTTATGCTTGAGTTTGTGTTTGTGTGAATGTGATGTTCGTTTGGAATACAAGAATCAATGAGCACGACAGGCAGAAGAAGTGATATAACCGGGTGAACTAAAATTTTTTAGATACAAGTTTATGATTGCAATGTGTAGTTCCGCCAATGTTGCCAGTGGCTGGGTATATTCCAAAAGTTAGTGCCTTGATTAGGAGCTTGGCCTGCATATCACGAAAATCTTGGAACTTATCCTCCGAACTGCAGATTCTGCATGAAACTGAGGTAATTTATCAAGAGTTGCTTTAGTATGCTCCATATTAAAGCACTCCTGCGATTCACGTTCTTAAATCTCCGATTCCCCAAATCTTCCAAGGTGATCACCTCTGCGATGGATAGTTTTGTTGGCTGATAGTATTTGGGACCAAATAATAACGGTTTGTTCTTTTTTTATAAACATTTGTTCGAACTCGGGTATATAGCTGCTATAAGTTAGTTTTTCCTTATCAAATAGCTTCCAGCTGGCAACCATATCTCGTGTACTCGACGTTTTCGGCAACAATTTGACGATATACGAAGGAACTGCTTAGCTCCCATCTGAAAGAGATATATTTATTGTTATTAGAGGCTTTTAAATAAATGTTTATTTTAAATTTCTACTGACCATTCAGTTCCACTGTAATCTTCACGCTTACTTCCAAACATGTAAAGTTTTTAATGGCTTTATAGTCTTTAAAGTCGAGTTGCAGGAATTCTATGAACATCTGCTCATCTAACCAACCTGGAAACTCTTGAAACTCTCGTTTATCTGCATTTACCATAATGTTTTCTATGACAGAATTTGGTTTATACTGAGTGTTTTCTATCTATATACATTGCGTATGTTTACAAATAATCATGTGCTTTCAACTTGATGAGGCTAAAGCTTTTTGATATTACGCCTGAATGACAAATAGTGAAAGCTTTAAAAACCTTCTTGTGATGGAACTTTGTCACTAATTTTAAGCTTTTTCTCTTAGGGCATAATTAACTTTTAATATACAAGCTTTATGAGAGATCATGATTTTTTTTCGTTTGATATTATGCTTAGCTCTATAAATCCAAAATGAAATCATTTTAGTTCTATTTCGCAATATAATAGTCTTCATAGCATAATTTCTAAACATCTGGGTTAATCTATCAAGACGTCAAATATATATTGAATTTAGCTCTAATATCTTCAGAGTGAGTCGATTTTTGGGCAAATTTCGTTGAAAATAGTAACAAAATTCAATCAATATGTCACATCGATTTGACATGTGCACAATAGACCCGAGGGTAGGATGTGAGTTGATTACACAAATCTCAGTTAGAATCTGTTCATAGACTTGTTAATTTACTATGGGTATTATTTATTGAACGACGCGTGGATAAAATAAGATATTTTAATTTAAAAGTAAAATTTGCTTAACTAGATCTTCTCACACACAGCAGGTGGTCAAGTGTTTAGGATA
Organism: Drosophila koepferae; assembly: GCA_030914345.1. Classification (NCBI taxonomy): domain Eukaryota; kingdom Metazoa; phylum Arthropoda; class Insecta; order Diptera; family Drosophilidae; genus Drosophila; species Drosophila koepferae. The sequence goes on along the minus strand of JAUESR010000197.1, from coordinate 10,523,962 downwards.
TAAGGAACTTCCTCTAAGTACTACAAATAGATATGACTGTGACATAAGTCGCTAATCACTGACACGTGAGCACACTTTATAAAGTCAAAGTCAGATCTCAACCCTGTTGGCAGGGTAGAAGTGGGGTGGCAGTTAACCATGCTAATGCGGCGTGAAGTGTCACGAATTCATCAAAACATATTGCCAGCAACCGATGCTACCAAAACAAGATCAAAATAGGGTCGCAATATCTGTGATACAGTTGCAGTAAAAACAACCCTCAGGTGGTTCCAGTTGGGTCTAACAGATTGTTTACCCCTCTATATTTATGCGCTCAAAATTAATTTGCTCAGATTCAATACACGAAACACACAGAAAAAAGGGCGCTAATATGTGGAAATGGGCGTTGAACGCAAAAATTCCATGGTATTTAGGTTGCATAACATATCTATCTAGAATATTGTTATGTTAGACTAGAAAATACTTTGCAATACTCTACTATTTCTTAAATATTTATATAAATTGGATTCCGTAAATTTGGCTGAATACAACTGAAAGTTACAAAAAATATTAAAACAACTTAGTTATAGCGCTAATATTAATATAAATATTAATATAATATAAATAATTTATAAGTAAATCTTTAAATTAAAAACTCAAGAAGGTTTTCCTTCTTGATCACTCTTCACTCTCAATATATGTATATATTATATGACAATATTGAAAACTATCTGCTCAGTAAGTGTTATTATTACAGGGTATCACAACCGCCCATTGACTGATGCACTTGTTTTTGTCACACGAGGGTAGTTTCAACAATTGTCATTGTATTGCAGCCCTCTCGCATTAAATTATTAATTATAATTTTACGCTTTGTTTATGCTGGCCAATTTGTTGTTGTGTAATCGTTGTTAGGTCTCTCTGTCGTTCCATCTAATGTGACTTCAATGTGGCATCAACATGTGCCACAGCAGCTGCAATAGTTCGCAGGCAAATCAGGCTTCAAAATAATGTACGTTCGCAGTGTGGTCTTTAAGGAGATTATCAGGTGGTTGTTATTGTACGTTTTTTACGTAACCTGTACAAGTTGGTAATCAATTTAATTGACTATTCAACCTCAAAGTAACCGCGAATCTTGACTTGAACGATTCATCAATCATCTTGACAATTCAAATCATCCAGTAAAATTGTTCGAATTTCTGTGATACACTGAAAAGCTTTTCGTTTAGTGAATATTCATTTGAAGTAAATATTTTATTAATTTTCAAATTGCCAAATTCAAATAAATGTAGGTTTTGTCAATTTTGTATCTAGCCCTTAAATTTTACTAATATCAAATTTTTAACTTACTTTCCAATTCAATCAGCTCTTATTGCAGGTGCTGTTAGTAAAAGTTGCAGCAGATCGTGGATGGCTTTTTAAAAATGTTTCAAATCCATTGACAGATTGTTAAAATGAATTTGCTAACCTGTCATATATTATGATATGAAAACGCAACGTATTTAGTTTCGGCCTGCAGCGAATGCTTTTTGTTTCTTAAAATATTTAAAATTGCTTTTTATTTATTTATTTATTTATTTTTTTTGATCGTCCACCCAGTTGAGTAGAAATTAAAGACAGAAATCTTGATCTTAATATTCCGGTTTGGCCTTTAATTCAATATTGGTAATATTTGTAATCACTTGTCAGCTAATATATGGTTCAATTGTTTTTAAAATATATATTGATGATTATTTGAAGTGCAAATCACAAAAAGATATATATATACCTTCAAGACATCTACAAATCTATTGAAAAAGTCAATTGCTTTAAATGTCTTTAATTAATTATTTAGTTCAGTGGTATCAAAGCTTATTTCACTATAGTTGAGGGACGTAAGTAGAAACACAATCCACATTGCACATCTATCACATTTATATATTTAATCTTAAGTCTATACACATGGCATGGCAACAAAAAACATAATGCAATATTGTAATACTCCTCTTTAGGTTTCATCCTATGACAAGTTGTGATTGTAAGGCGAGGCAAATTCACGTTGATAGGCCGCTGGATGCAGATGATGGGGATGCATTGGTGGACCAGGTGGCGGCACAGCCCCCGAATGATGATGTCCATTCATGCCACCGTACATGTCCGAGCGGGTCTTGTGGCTATTGGACGGCGTGCCACTTAATAACTCTGCCATGAAGCCAATGTAAGTGATGGCCAGGCGAAGGGTCTCAATGCGGGAAAGTCGTTTCTCATACGCAAAGGTTGGGACTTTCCGGCGTAACTTATCAAAGGCTTCGTTTAAGTTGAACATGCGACGGCGTTCACGTATATTCGCAGCCCGTCTTTGAGCCATTGAAGCAACGCGACGACGTGTTTTCTTTGAACTGGAGGATGAGGTGCCGTGGGACCGGCCATTCGTGTTAGGACGCTGATTGACGAGCGGGGTAACTTGAGATCTTTGCCAGAGCGCTGAGTAAGATAAAATTGTAAAACATTAAAAATAAATGTATTTTTACAATGAAATTAAAGAGCAACTTACACAAATCGGAGCAGGGGAAACCTGCAATGAGATCCTGATAGGGGACTATGGGCGGTGGCGGTGGGGCTTCCTGGCCCCACAGTGGTTGAAAGGGCACCTCTGGCATATAGGTGGGCTGGTCACTCGGATGCTGCATATATGGAGTATAATGTCCTATTCTGAATCAACTGTTGACCTTGGGTCACTACTGTTCTGCTTGGAAGCCCAAATTGGAATAAATTCTGATTGTGCTGACTGCCCTGAAATCAACTCTTCTTAGTTGGACTTATTGGATTTCTGCCATCCCTTATGGTGTGCAGCATCTGCGAAGCTCCGTTAAGGCGGCCATTTTTAATGGGTAACAGTTTGAGGCGTTCTGATTGGTTGTCGTTATATTGGGGTTGAGCTATGCTAAACCAGTGTAATATGTTCAATCTAGTAAAAGGAAAATATAAGTTATCCCACAGAGAAAGACCTAAAATATAAATTTATATTTTCATCTAGAAATATTTGTTGAACATATTAAAATCATTTAACTAATTACTTCGTGGATAAAAACTTATGTTTGACTTTTGATAACCTAAGAGTCAATCGCTTGTTGGTTTATGTATTCGCTTTTATTATAATTGAAATATAGATGGCGCTATGCCTCATAAAAAACTTGCTTTGCGAAACGTCTGCAGCCATTGTCATTGACTTAAAGAGCTTTTACCTGAGATTGTTGTGCTAATTAATGCAATAAAATGAAAAAATATAGATTTATAAATCGAATCTGTCAACATCTATGAATGTTGCCCATTGATTTAAATTTCTCACTTAAGAACGATTTAGCAGTCATTTTTCTCATTTTGCCAACCATATATGCATTTAAATAATAAGCTAAATGATAGAATTTTTGTTTGAATATAAAATTTGTATTGGGATTATCTAATTAATATCGCACAATGTAATGTTCAAAAGCTTTGAATATAAAACATTTTATTAAAAGATATTTGAAACACACATTATTTAAAAAAAAAAAAAAAAAAAAAAAAAAAGAAACAAAAGAAAACATTTTAATTTGCATCATTATACAAACACATGTTTTTATTTTTCATGATACTTTTCATGCTCTTTATTAACTATAAAAAATTAATTGACATAACTATGGGAAATAACCTTATGGCAGTTGTACTTATTGTGCTCAGGATGAGATTAAGGGAACCATTCAGTCACATCTTCTTTTTGTATTACTTCAGTCAGTCAGATTTCAAAATTATCCGTTGGCATGTTACGGCTGCCTATTCAAATGGTGCACTCATTATGCATCGGTAATACCGTTAAAATGAACTCAACGACCTATCAGATGCCGCACAGTCAGGTAAATTCTCCGCCCATATTGGTTCTACATGGATTGAATCTCACGGGATCCAATTGGCGTCGTCCGGCCCGGCATATGATGAAGCAGGGCTCGCGTTGGCTTATAGTCGTTGATGCTCGTAATCATGGCAAAAGTCCGCATTCCGAGAACCATACGCCTGCCCATATGGCTGCAGATGTCGAGGCCTTAATCGAGGAGAGAAACTTGAAGCGCATTGCTGCCTTGGGTCACGGCATGGGCGGACGAGCGCTGATGACTTTGGCGCTGACCAGGCCTGATCTCGTGGAACGTATCATAGTTGTGGATATAACTCCAGGACCGCTGCCCCCAGAAGTGATCAACGCAGCTAGGCTTTTTAAATTGATGGTGGATCTGCTGCCGAAAATACCCACAAAATTATCCCTAGAAGAGGGTCGCAAATTCATATATCCTGAGATCAGGAAGCTCATTAAAAACGAAACTGATCTGATGCTGATTGTTGCCAGCTTGCGCAAGGATGATAATGGCTACTTCACTTGGGCGGTCAATGCCAAGGCCATTTTTGATGGCTGGAGTGAATTAATGGTCAATTACGAGCAGTCGTTAAAGGGACTTCTGCCATATCAGGGTGAAACCTTGCTGATTGCAGCAAGTAAGACTAAATTCGTAACGCCAACGAATGTTAAGATAATGAAGAAATTCTTTCCCAAATTGCGAGTCGAGTATTTGAATGCAGATCACAAAGTTCACGTGGATCAGCCTCAGAAGTTTGTCCAATTAGTTGTTGACTTTACCAAGACCTGCACAGGATGTAAAAGGCTATAGCCAGTTTAAAGATCTGAAACTTTAGCCGTTACCTGCACTGGCACTCCAGCTTATAATAAGCTACTTTATTGATCAGAGATGTGCAATATGATTTGAGTACATCTTTGAGTATTTTTGTAATAATCATAATATATTAATCTTTATAGCATAATTTCTAAACATCTGTTGGGTTCATCTATCATGACGTCAAATATATTGAATTTGCTTTAATATCCTCAGAAAGTGTCGATTTTTGGGCAAATTTCGTTGAAAATGGTAACATAATCAATTAATTTGTCAGATCGATTTGACATGCGCACAATAGACCCGAGGGTAGGATGTGTGCGGATTACGCAAAAATCAGTTCGAAATTGTTCATAGACTTGTTAATTTTCCACGCTGATTTACTATGGTTAATATTTATTGAACGACGCGTGGCAAGGATCACATCCCATATAGAAAAGATGATATGATACGATATTTTAATTTAAAATAAAATTTGTTTAGCTAAAGTTTTTTACACACAGCAGGTGGGCGAGTTTTAGCTATCATTCAGATGTAAGTCGCTAATCACAGACACGTGAGCGCACTTCATAAAGTCAAAGTCAGATCTCAACCCTCTTGATAGCATTTGAGAGTGGGGTGACAGTTAACCATGCTAATGCGGCATGAAGTATCGCGAATTCATCAAAACATATTGCCAGCAACCGATGCTACCAAAACAAGATCTAAGTAGGGTCGCAACGTCTGTGATACTGTTGCAGTCAAACAACCCTCAGGTGGTTCCAGTTGGGTCTAACAGATTGTTTACCCCTCTATATTTATGCGCTCAAAATTAATTTGCTCAGATTCAATGCATGAAATACACACGAAAAAGGGGCGCTAATCTGTGGAAATGGGCGTTCAACGCAAAAATTCCATGGCATTTAGGTAGCACAATATGTGTGTGACAGATAACATTATGTTCGACTAGAAAATACTCAGTAAGTAAAGGTATATAAATTCTTTCAATTGTCCAAAATAGAGCATGATTAAAGTTACAAAAAATATTGAAAATATTACTGGTTATATTAATAGAAACTATTATATTAATAATAATTATTATTATTAAAACAAACAAAATTTGACTTTTTTTTATCTCTTTTAACCAAATACAAATGATATGGGTTATATAACAACATGGAAAACTATCTTGAAAGAAAGTTTTATTATTACAGGATATCACGACTGTGCACGATTGCCCTCCTTGAGTGTTACACTTGTTTTTGCCACACGAGGGTTGTTACAACAATTGTTATTGTATTGCAGCCCTCTCGGACCATTTTATTAATAATAATTTTACGCCTTGTTTATGTTGTCCAATTTTTTGTTGTTGTCTAATCGTTTTTGGGTAACTATCTTCCATCTAATTCGACTTCAATGTGGCATCTACATGTGCATCACGGCAGCTGCAAAAGTTCGCACGCAAATAATGTTGTAGGTTGCAGTTGGAAGTGTTGCTCTTAAGGGGATTATCAGGTGGTTGCTGCTGCTCATTTTTTACGTAATCCGTACAAATTGGTAATTAATTGAATTGACTATTCAACCTCAAAATAACCGCGATTTTCGAGCCATGGCAACAGCTTCTGAATTTCCTTCGAATAAATTGTGGACTTGAACAGCTCCTCACTATCTGCAGAATCCAAATCAGCGAGCACGATGGGCAGACTTTCTGTGGCAGTCTCAAAAGCTATTAATAATATTTAATTGAATATAAATGAAACAAGTTTTTTTTTTTATTGTGTTCATAGCTTACCCCAGTGTCCATGATTAAGTAATTCAAGTTGAATATCCGTTAAGGTAGGAAACTTTCCCTTAAACTTTAACAATTTCAAATTTGCCGTTAGTTCATCTACATAGTATCTTAAAAATCCATCGAATCTTTCAGTTTTCTCTGCTGGTGCTGTAAGCAACAGTTGCAGCAGATCGTGTATGGCAGGCCCAACGCTAGCACGACTAAAATCATTGAATACCACATCTTTAAGCTGTCCAAATGCGTCGAATTGGCCAAGTAAATGGCTCGACCAACAAGCGCCATTCAAAAGGACATTAAAGGATTTCTTTGGATCTGGCGTTTCAATGCGGTTAGTCAAAGTTTTTTGATAGGATTTCTAGGATTGGACAAAGTTATTGGTATCTAATCGATCATTCTAGCAGACGTTGTTCGCACTTACCACTTTATCCTCATAATGCCTCAGGTCATTAGCCCGTAGACTCTCATGGAATTTTCGTTGTAGCCAACTCCTTAGTTGTTGTTCATCTTGAGCTAGTTCCTTACTTGGAGGAAGCTCGTTTAATGGATCTGTTTTAGTTTGCAAATAACACGCTGAAGCGGCATGATATGCGGCCAGCTTTGATAGGGCCACCTGCATTGCTAAATGGTCTAGACCCTTTGGTTGGGTGACCAGGCGATAGTCTTTGGCTTGAAGATCCTTCAAGTAGAGACAGTTCTTAGTTGCGTAGCTGCTGGGCGTAAAGGTAACCTTTTTCTGAACATCCTTATAAAGGTTTTCTAGAGCTGGCAGCACCACCTTGTGCATGTGAAGCTCAAGCTGGAAGCGAGAAAGCTTAGAGGTCTCCAGTTTTTCCGATTTAATCAGAAAGTTCACAGTGCGAATAGAGTTGTCTATTCGATTGGGTTATCATAAACGTTATCGTTATTTTTATTGATTATTGAGAAAAAAAGCTCTGCATATGCTCACCTGCTAACCTAATTTGGATTTGCACACGCTGCGCATTTTGCTGCGATCTGCAGCGAAAGTTTTCTATTTTCTGAAATGTTTCAAATTCATTTCTTATAATTTGCTGCAATTCGTTCTCATCCAGCCAGTCAGGCTGGATCGATGGAAACACTCGAGGCTTGAGTCAAAAATGCTGGTCTGAACATTCTCGTTTGACTTTCAATTGAATACTGCTGCAATTTTCTATTCGCTTGTCGCGTAATTTGATAAGGTTGTAAATACAACTTTTAATAGTGGTAGATTGCTCAATAATAAACTATTTATCAGTATTCAGATAATAAATACGAATGGTGCAGGCGGGACTGCCTGACTACGAAATACCCTGTTCTATGCAAAGAGTTCATATTCATCGTAAACAATTAAAGTAGAAAATAATTAAATTAAAATTACATCTATATATTTGATTCATGGTTAATTTAGTATTCTCACTACTAGCATACCCCTTTCTAATATAGATATATAGAATGTAGAATATAGAAGAGATATAATTAAAAAAAACATCCACAATTTACACATCTATCACATTTATATATTTAATTTGAAGTCTATACACAAGGAATGACAACAAAGAACTCGGAACAATATTGTAATACTCTAAAAGCAAGATTGTCTATGTCAAACTGTGATTGTAAGGCGAGGCAAAGTCATGCTGATAGCCAGCTGGATGCAGATGATGGGGATGCATTGGAGGAACTGGCGGTACAGTTCCTGATTGATGATGTCCATTCATGCCGCCGTAAATGTCCGAGCGGGTCTTGTGGCTGTTAGGGGGTGTGCCATTCAACAACTCTCCCATGAAGCCAATGTAGGTGATGGCCTAACGCAGAGTCTCAATGCGCGAAAGTCGTTTCTCGTAGGCAAAGGTGGGCACCTTGGGTCGCAACTTGTCGAAGGCCTCGTTCAAGTTGAACATGCGACGGCGTTCACGTATATTCGCAGCCCGTCGCTGACTCATGGAAGCAACACGGCGTCGCGTTTTTTTCGAGCTAGAGGATGAGGAGCCGTGGGAACGGTCATTCGTGCTCGGACGCTGATTAACAAGTGGGGTCACCTGAGATTTTTGCCAGAGTGCTGCGTAAGATGAATTGTAAAATACAAATCAATATTTTTAGTTTGAGATTCGGATTAAAGACCTGAAGAACTTACACATATCCGAGCAGGGGAAACCCTGATAGGGGACTATAGGTGGCGGCGGCGGTGGCGGTAACTGGCCCCATAGTGGCTGAAAGGGCACCTCTGGCATATAGGTGGGCTGGTCACTCGGATGCTGCATATATGGTGTATAATGTCCTATTCTGAATCAACTATTGACCTTGGGTCACTACTGTTCTGCTTGGAAGCCCAAATTGGAATAAATTCTGAATGTGCTGACTGCTCTGAAATCAACTCTCCTTAGTTGGACTTATTGGATTTCTGCCAACCCTTATGGTGTGCAGCATCTGCGAGACTCCGTTAGGGCTGCCATTTTGAATGGGCAACAGTTTGAGGCGTTCTGATTGGCTGTAATTGAATAGCGGTTAGGGGTGTACAAACGCGATTGTAATAATGTAGAAGTGTATGAAAAAGATATGCTATGTCATTGAAGAGCACAATATGTAATTTCTATAAATTTAACTTGAGGAAGAAAAGAGCGTAAGTATTTGAAAGAAATATATATAAAATTAAATTAATAAAAATAAAAAAAAAGATTTTAAGTATTTATGTATCTAGCATGTATATGTGAGTCTGATTGGTTGGTTAGTGTATTCGCTTTAAAAATTAATGAGACATAGGTGGCGCTATTTCAGACATAAAATAATTTCCCTCTTTAGTGTTTTACTCCACCATCTAATTTGAGCTTGACTAAACAGCTTCCCCAATTTGTTGAATAGAAGTGTGTGATTAATATAAAATTACGGAAATGTAAATTGATAAATTAAAGTAAACACACTTATACGAATGTAAGCTTCTTAGTTTTATTGAAGTAAATTATATATTATAAAGGTAAACATATAATGATTAATGTAAAGCCTATATCGAATGCCCCTAATGAGGACATCTAACTGTTGCATGTCTTGTTTTTGTTTATAAAAATCCCGCTCAACATATTTCAAAATGTTTCGCTCTCTCGCTCTCGCGAGTATCAAGCGAAGCGCATACGCGGATAAGTTAATCGGTATTTGCTCTCTTATAAATATAAGAGTTTAGTTGATAATGGAAATGCGATTCGTTAGATAAATTTGAAAATTATTTAAATTTAAAATATTTCTGATTGGTCCACAAAGCTTATAAGTTGAAAAAATATAAATAGTATAACGATAAAAAAATTACTATGTATGAACACATTTTAAATAATATTTATCAATTTAGTGAGATTAAATTTAACTTGAATTCTTCTTCTTCATTATTGATATATTGGTTGAATTAAATTTTTTGGACAGAAAGCAGTTCTGGAAGGCTCTTGAGTATGTCAACAATTGTATATCGAATGTATATATCGAAATTGTCTTTTCTTTGTGAGCATCGCTTTTGTAGTGAAATACAAAACCCTTGCGAGGGACTCACTTAAAGCCACTCAACACACACTTCACTCAATACTTCTATTAAAAGCAACTAAAGCTTGTTTTGAATAGGAATGTAGCATACATATAAATGTATACATGTATATACTTATATAAGCATGTATATATGTATTTATATCGTCAATGCACTTGACACCTTTTTTTCTAGAGAAAAGCAAGTAAAGTTCTCAATAATTCTCTGATATTCCTAGGATATATAAAGTGAAAAAAAAAGAATAAATTCCAAAGACGATTTGTTTGTGTCTGCCACACAGCACTGTGTGCGATTTATGCTCTTTATAAAGCACGCAGACTTGCGTAGATATGTGAATGGGGAAAATGTAAAAATATGTAGAGTCGAGGGTTTTGTGTGCGTTTCGTTGCAGCATCATTTGCTACTACCTAATTTTCCACACAAATGCATTTTATTTATGACGTCATTTAGGGATTTGTTTGCATAAAGGTTATATCAGGCGAACTTGGCGTGCCTCATGTATTAGTTTCTATAGTAACATCTATATTATTGGAGGTTTGCTGGACTTTGTACATGGAAAGTTGGCTTTACAAAATTTACTTGTATACGCAATGGGGATTAAATGATGCCATAAAATTTGATATACAAATTAAATGGGTTTAAGTCTTGCGTTTCTGTATCAAAAAAATCAATTCTATGCAGCACGTACAAAAATTTATGACTTAAATAAAAACGTTAAAAAAAACGTTGAAATGATAAATAATAAAGAAATCATTGTAATACAAATAAAAAAGTTACTTTTATGTTCAACTGAAATTATAATTCGATATTAGTAAATATTTCTATCAGTTTATCACTACTTTTTATTGCATTGAGTAGCTTATGTACTCATTCTGCTTATAAATTGTCCTTATAAAAAAAAAAAATAAATAAATAAATAAAAAATAGATATAGAAAGATTACATTTTTATGTTTATTATTTTATTTTATTTTTTAAAAGTATTTTTTACTTTTTATAGGGAGGGAAGAGGAAATAAGCTTTTCTAAACGTTTTACATATTATCTAAATATATAAATATAATAAATAAAATCGTTCTAAAAATAATACCAGTTAAAAACTTAAATAATAATAAATAAATACATTTATAGTTATTAACTGGAGTTGACATTTAAATAAAACAAGTCTCGATGCTGCGACTTCTTATGTCAAATTTGTTCTTTCTTTTCCATAAACATGTGTGTTTGCCGTATATTGAAAATGGTGCATTTCAATGACAGCACATTCGCTGCGTATTTTGATGGAATAAATGCGCTGTCAGCGCATTTCAGGAGCTCGTAACCCTTTTCTGGTTTTCTCTTCACCGACAAGTAAAGAAGCGTACACATGTTGTTGACAGGGAGATGTAAGTACAGGAACGTAAGAAAAATAAAGTGAAAGTCAAAGTCGATGGAACTTCAACGTGACAGCCAATTGAACCGACCGAGCCCTAGAAGGCCCGCCCGCCTCAACAGTTTACAAACATACACATACACACACACACACACACAGATAGAGAATTGTGATATTGCAGAGAATGGTTGAAGTAAGGTGAATGGAAAATATCTTTGTATGGGTAAACTGAATAGCATAAGGTGAGTCTAAAGTATGCAACAATGGGCAACAATTTAGAAGCTTTGCCCCTTGATTTATTTGTGTGAAACGTGCGAGCGTCTGGATTTTCTCTCTGCTGCCTCAAAATTCGATTCATTTGGAAGCACAAAGCAAGAGCAACGAGCACGTCAAGGGCAATGTTTGCTTATTTGGTATTCAGACTTAAAGTGTTCCGTATATCGTAGATTTAAATAGTTAACTTAGCTGAATAAGAAAAACGAAAAGCAGCTAATTTTATTATTTTTGAAATGTGTTCTCAACTTTTCAAATTTAAATTGAATTTTAACAATCTCCACCGTAATTTGAATTTATTATACAAAAGAATCACAAAGTGAAAGCTAACATAAACTGTAAGCAAAGTAATTACTGAAACAAAGTGCCAAATGCCAACTTTGTTGCGCATTGTTTTAAGTTCGGTGCTAACTTAAAGCTAGTTGCGAATAACAAAGGGCATTTGGCACTGAGCCTAAGCGCACAACCTATGCCAAACTCATTTGGCAAACATGCCTGAGATGTGGAGAGCATGTTCAGCGCACTGGAAGTACTCGATGACATGTTGGCGCTCATTTCAGCCTGAACAGTTAAGAAGTCGTTGAGAGTGAGTGGTACTGATGGGGAGACAGAGGGTAAGTGATAGCTGGAATCAACTTAAACTTTTCTTTAAAGTTATTTTGCAGATAAAAGTGGAAACAGCAGCTGTCATAACATAAATTAGTTTTCAGGCCAACAAACATATCCGCATTGGCTTCGTCATCGATAGTTGAACTAATAATAAAGATAGATATGCAAAAAGATGAAAACAACTTAATGAGAAATTCTGATTATGTGCTCTGTTCATAGGACATGTGTTGGAACTGGTTTATGCATTATTTATTAAAGTTAATATATTTATTGATATAGAAAAGCTTTATAGCCTTATAGCTACTCTGTGATGCAGGGTATATACGTATAACAATTTTGGTATATAAATAATAATATGTAAATAATATAATTTAATATTTTATTTAAAATTCTTAAAAACTAATCTAAAACGATTATATTTTTTCCGTTTATTAATTAATTCTTTTCAAAATTAAATATTCAAAGAGTGCTAACTTGAAATTTCTTTCTCACAGCTGATTTGCCAGCAAAAAGACTCAGCTGAAGATTTCTCTTTCGAGCCGTGCACAGAGTATTGGGCAGTCGTTGTGTTCTTTTGTGGCTTTTGTTTAAGGCGCATAATACTTGAATGCGACAATTAATTTTCGTGAATTATGACCGCTGAGTGGAAAATGGCACTAATGCGATTCTCTCCATTGGCAGAAAACAGAAAAACAGCTGTCAGCAGACACCACACCACATACACACACACTCACACACTTTTGTGTGTGTAACTTTGCGCCATGTCCGAAATGTGGTTAGAAAGTTGTTGGCTAACAGCCTTTCGGTCAGCCTTTTTGGCTTAATGCAGCGTAATGCGAACCACAGTTCACAAATGCACAACTCCCCGGTGTGTCATTTGGCATCTCTGCAAATGTACGTATGTGTGTGTACGTGTGGCGCCGGCGGCGTATACGTGATATTTGCATGCTTTAAAGCCTGGCTCAGATGTGAGGCCAATTGTGAGTGCCAACTGTCGCCACATTCGCTATGACATTGCCCATTATTTATGGGCAAACAATTGAGGCAGCCCTGGGTTCAAACTATTGTTCGATGCACGTGCAGCAAAAAATAAAAGAAAAATCAAACCCATACACTCACACACACACACACACACACATAGACACAAAATGGCGGATGACAACAAAACCTAACAAAATGGCGGCAAAACAACGCGGAAGTCGCGAGCTCAGTCGAGCTAAAAATGCTCGTAAAGTACAATGAACCGCAAGAGTTGCATTCAATGTAAGTGTGTGTGTGTGTGTGTGTGTGTGTGTGTGTGTGTGCGTGTGCATAGCTGAGTGGATTTCTGTGAAAGAAATGCTAGAGTATTGTGCTGTGAAAAAGAAAGGCGCGCTGTTATTGTTTTGCAGCATTTGGCATCATTTATTTTGTGGCCCAAACAAAGCGTTAAGTGGGTTGATGCATGTCCCAAAAGAGGCAGCTAGGCGCATACAGCAGCTGTCTACCATTGCCTTCTCTGGGTGGCACAGCTGTTGTCAGTGCAGAAGAAAAATAAAGTTAGGGCTAATGGGTCAAGAGCTTCCACATGGAGCGCTCAATTTGAGGCGGCGCACTCAAAGGCTGTCGAGAGCACGAAAATCGAGTAAAACTTGAATTAGTTCAAGAAACTAGCTCGACCAATCTGACAGCTCTGTACACATATATATTTTTAATAGCACTCACAATAATCAGCTTAGCAGTGTACAATTTTAATTATTTTGAGTTGGACCCATCTATACGTGATATTTCAATAGAATTTCACGCTGCCGATTGAAGAGAATTTTATTTTTTTTGCAGTGAATGATTCATTTTAAGCTGCCAGTTAAATAGTGAATATTGAATGAATGCAGAAAGGAATGAATGTTAATTAAATTGCTACGATATTCCCTTATATATATATATATATTTAATAAATATTTTATAAAATACATATCTAAAAATTAAAGTAATAGCACAACTACATTTATTATTTGCTGTTAAAATACTCTGGAAATTACACAATTTAAATAAACAAATAAAAAAAAGTTTTGTGCAATATTTAATATTACATTTGCGCTTGGTCAGCCGCTCGTAAATCTAATCAACTGAGTAGAAGAAAACATAAACAGCAAAAAAAATTGTTGAGCAAGTTGGCAAGTCAAACGGCAAACAGGCTGCGAACGATAAGCAAATTACGCAATCTACTTAAACACGACCTCAGCTTGAGCGCGTGTGCATGGAGCTAGCTACTTGGGGTTCGCCTTATGAACCGCATTCTGTTTATGGCACCCGCAGTTCGCAGTTCTCAGTTCACAGTTTTGAGAAACTTTTTCATTCAATTCACTTAAGTTTTCTGTTTGCATTTTTTGTTGCCGCAACAGTTTCTCGAACTTGCAGCGAGATGCTGCATCTTTCTGCTTACCTGGCCTCAATTCTTGTGCTATATTTTTCTGCAAAACTTTGTGTTGCAAACTAAAACATGAATATAAGTCCTACTGGCTTCTGGCTTGTGGCTCCTGGCTGCTCCTTGCTGGCTGCTGTTGCCGTTTTGCCATCGCAGCTAATGGTGTTTATTGCATTTACTCTATCTTCTGCTGGCACTTAAATCGGCATCAGGACGACAGATACCCGCAACAACGTCCCTCCCGGCCGCTCCCAGTTGAAAGTCAACGAACGTTGGGAACACCTGCAGCAACACGCAAATATTCAGCAGCTAGGAACCAGCAGCCGGAGATGACTCCGGAGTCCATGTCAACAGCTGGCTGCTTGCAAGAAAGTGTAAAGTAAATTCACAACACAAAGTGTGCAAGTTGGTCAGAGGTCCTGCGGTTCCCTATAGCCACCCACCCTCTAGCACGCCCATGAAAATGCACAGTCAGCGCCATGCTCTATCGCCCCCACACTCCACAGATGGCGACGATTACGGGAGAGATTTGGCTGCAGCAAACTTTGATTAAATCACATGACAAACTCATCGCCACCAGGACTAAAATGTTCAGCCACACAAACTGAAGGATATTCATGCTGGCAATGCCCGAGGCTGGGATAGACTCAAGTGGTTTGCCACTGAGCCAGAATTGACTGGGTGTGGCTGCTTGAGCCACTGGAGGCTGGGGTAAATAAATTCATTAAGCGATTAGACTTGCTCTGCAGGTGATGCACTATAAAAGAGCTGTGGGTCCTCTCTTTTTGCTTGCCCTTTGTGCAATGTCGAGGCATTCAGTTAGTCGGATTAAATGGATTTACTGTCAGCTATTATTGCCATTGTTACTCCCTACAGCTATAGGGTAACCGCTTTACTACGCATGAGACAATACACCTGAGCACAGATTGGCCAAAAATAAAATTTAAGTGCGAAAAATATTCTATACAATTGAGATACAATTAAATTTCAGTATGCACATTTAAACAAGAGAAGCTGCCGTTATCTAAGTCTTTGGAAAAGCTTAAAATGTCTGTCGGAACAATATTAATATATATTACTAAGTATATATGTATATATCTATGTATACATGCGCCGAACGACTTGCGGGGGGATGAATATTCTGATTGTATTTCTATTCCCCTGCTATCCTTTGGAAATTGATAAGGCTCACATTTCCGCGTCACCATTATAATAGAAATTTTCATTTTTTTTTTAAATCTATGTAATAATATATACATATAAATAAAAATTGTATAATTGAACCAAAGAATAGTCCATTATTTCGTCCAATCTTAGAACAGCACTCAGGTAGGAACACTATTCCAATTTGACTCTTAATTTGTTTTATTGGATCTTTACTGCAAACTGGAATATCTGCTCTCTTCGGTTATACTTATAGTCCGAGTGATATTGTCGAATGTGTATTTTATTTATGCATTAATTATTTGTATTTATATATTTTTCATGAAGCGCATTTACATATACATATGCGTTAATCAATCTGTTTGCTGCGTAGTCAACAAACGAGCATTTGCTTGTAATGGTTGTCTAACACTACCCATCGAGGCTTTTTAATAAATTACTAACTATGAAAATTACTAATAATGAAAATATCGAAAATTAAATACAAAGAAATTATAGTTTTTGTTAGAAAGCTTTAATACTTTTGGCTCATTGTTTTATTATAGCTGCAATGCTATAATCAGAGATGAAAAAAAAAAGAAAAGATATTTTTTTATTTTTGTAGATTTTTTTAAACGTATAATGAAAATAGTGGAAAAATAAATAATATACGTATATATATATATATATTGTATATGTATATTATTTATATATATATACGTATATTGTATATTGTTTTATTATAGCTGCAATGCTATAATCAGAGATGAAAAAAAAAGAAAAGAAATTTTGTTATTTTTGTAGATTTTTTTAAACGTATAATGAAAATAGTGGAAAAATAAATAATATACGTATATATTTACATATACGTATATTGTATAAGTATATTATTTATATATATATATACGTATAGTGTATATGTATATTATTTATTCACTATTCACATGTAATTATTCACAAATAAAAGAAATTATATATGTTAAATCAATGAAATCAACATTCATATAAATATATTAAGTGGTGAGAGCAGTTGAATTTATTGGGGCGGAAATGCTCACTCTCCTACTTTTCGCTTGATGAGCTTACTTACTTCGAATAAAAGGCCATTGTGAAATTGAAACAAAGGCGAGCAGATCAATTTTGGTTTGGCGATTCTGAGAACCAAGAAGCCATAAGTCCCGAATTGTACATTTCGGAGCGATTACATATAAGCATATACGTATATGTATATATATGTATATTTGATACGCATTAATGTAAGAGGATTGAAATATAGCATATGTTAAGTGGAAGGAAACAATGGCAACTGCATAGAGATTGTCATTTTGAATGACACAGAACGCGGTATGCGATGCGAGAATGCGATGCTAGGCACAAAAGATTTGAACTGCAAACCAGTAGAAAAGAGGAAAAATGAAAATGATAATACTGTATTAAAAAATAAAAAACAAAACAATGTTTGAAATGCCTACATGGATCACACACATACATAAATAAGTAGAAAACATTTAAGTACATTAATCTACGGATGAACATATGATAATAATATATAATGAATAACAATCCGTTGATTAAAAAAAAATATATATATATATATATATATTTTTATAGAATAATAAATATTTGTATATTAACGATTTCATTAGATCCAAATATATTAAATAAATAACATTTAATTTAGATTACAAAAACGCAATTAATGTAAATATGAAATGATAATGATTATCATATCATAAACATGAACTTATCATAATCTCTTTTATTTGCTATTTTGATTTCTGTTTACAATGGCTGCAAATGTCTTACATTAATTTAAACAATAGTTAAAAGTTGCTTTCAATTGAATTTCACTTAGGTTGCTTGCATAATTAGGCAAGTTATATGTTTATTAGCCATTATTCCTAATCAATGCAGATGGCTCTGTGCAGTTAGCCAGACTCAAGTTAAGTCAGCCCATGTATGGTCTTTGATGACGGTACGCAATTTATCTCAATTAAACTTGGATTACAAATTATGAATATTGATTTATGGCTAATTCTAAAGGCTTTCGGCCTCTGCTTTATCAGTCAGCCAGCTAATTTGATTTGGGACAAAGGTATGTGAGCTGTCGGACCCTATTCAACGGCGCCTCGTGTCGCTCTCTAGAAATTCATTAACAGAAGTTCGTACAGCTTCTTGAAAATGTGGCTTAACTCGTATAAACTCGAGTGCAAGTCAAATTTCGCCTCGCTGCACTTTTGTCTCTGCGCCAATTATAAACTAGCTTCAAACTTTTGCGACAGTTTGCGCTGTCGTGATTTTTTACGAGTTGCTGAGAGAGATGCTGTTGAGCTGCTGTTGTTGTTGCGTTTCTATCCTTTCAGCTGAACGTTGAGTAGTTGATTTTTAATTTTCGCTGTCAACGAGAGCTAAGTGTGGAACGCTGTCATAAGGACAATTTTATGATTTAGCTGTGCAATCGCTACGCTTGCTTCCTCCGTTAGCAAGCGGGACACAGGACACAGGACACTTTAACAGCCCACAATAAAAGCAACAGCCAGAGTTGACCTAATGAGGCCACCAGCCACAGACGTCAAAAAGAAATTGAGATGCCGCAGCGGCATTTCATTTAATTGTGCAAACTGTTTGGCAGACAGTCAGTCCACTGTCGTGTGCGTCCTGTTTGTCCTAGCTCCTAATGAAGCTGCCTGTTGTCGCTGCTAATGTCGATAAGGTCATGCGGGGCGTGGCATCGTAAAGAGGCGCCATAAAAACGAAACGCCACTTGCCAAGCAGCCCCAAGAATGGGGCCAAGCGGTTTCTGCTTATCAGCGCCATGTCTCTATATACATATATATTAGATGTGTATGTATGTATATAAATAGGAATATGTATATTTCATCAGCTCGACAACCTAAGTGTGAAACTCTAGAAGTTTGGCTTCTACTGACGATGCATCGCTGACTTTTGTTTGGTGGCCTCGATCTAATGTTCGTCTAGTTTTCGGCTAACCTTCTGCTTCATTCGTTGCCAGGCCCGGGGTTAATGTGGTTGCTCATTAGTAAAATAATTGCCAAGTAATTGGCTCGAGCCGAGAAGGCGAGTCGCCGAGCAACCGACTGTTGCCCGGCAACCGTATTTGACTCAGTGCGTTTGCAGTACTTGAATTTGGGCTGGAGGATTGACCAAAAAGGGATAAATCCTTCAGTTAATATCGAATATGAAGCATATTCAAGTTAATTACAGCTCAGGACTTCCCAGTGATATTAATAAATTCTTTAAATATCTATATTTACCATAAATAATATTCTTGATAGTTTTTTTTTTCCGTTGCAAATACCTTTCTGTCTTCATCTTCACATATATCAGTATTCTCTCTCTAGACAGCATTAATACTTTGCTCTGCAATTAACTGAATTTGTTTTTTATTTTTCAAGTTTATTGCTTTGGTCTTCTCCTTTACAGCAGCTGCTTCACGCTCAAAAGGGAAATTATTCGCATAATTTTGTGTTTTATTAATGCTCTTGCCTTAATGCTCGCCTCTTAAGCACCGATGCCATAAAACGCACAGAAATTTTAACTTGATTAAAGTGAAAATGTGAAAAAATTATGAATCCATATTTTACGGAGGCAGGGCAAATGCCGTCTTATTAGTTTAGCTCTTAAGTATCAGGTAAATAAGATAACGAATCGGTTAGCTTAACCGACAGAAACAAGTATAATAATTCTTTCGGGTTGCCTGGCTGCGAATTACTCTGTACTTTGATTAATGTGTGTTTTGTAATATAATTACAAACGCTGTAAAATGAGTACACTTATACAAAGTTGCACGAAAAACGAATTTTCAACTGGCTTCATTTAAAGAATACTGTAATAAATGGTGTCTAAAATGTAAGTAAATATAAAAAATCCAAATTGTATAAAATAATCAAAATTTTATATAATGCAAAATGAGAAAACTTTAACTCCAAAGTCGTTATAAAAAAATGTTTGAATGCAATTTCTATAAAGTACTTAATCGCAATATTATAAATAAAACAAAGTAAAAGTAAGCAACTATATATATATCTGACACTTATATTTATACCTATTACAAATATTTAACAACCCCGTCATACCTCGATTTTCCATTTTTAATGGATTTAGGGTACAAATAATAAATATAAATCCAAACTGTGTTCAAATCGAATCGGTTTTTGTGAAAATGTAGGCAAGTGTGCTGTGAATATTCGAAAAGTGTTCAAACACTCAGTTGAAATCGAATCTCGAATTTTCTAGTGAATTTAGGTGTTGAAAAAGTTATCTATGGAAAAACCTAGTATCCCATGGAAAAAGTTTGATTTTGGTTATTCAGCTTTGTGTGCTTGTGGGTTAGATTATTCAGTAGTTTTTATTCTTTCATAGGGAACGGTTCGTGTTTAGTTCGGCAGTAAAAAATCATTTTTTTTTTTACAGTTTTTATAAACGATGGACTTTGCGACAGTTAATTCGGTGTATGAAAATCTATTTTCAGCTCAAAATTTTTTTGCACTGCACGAGCAGCAAGAATTAGATAAACAAAATTACATTGACATGGTCAACACTGCGGTCGGCGATCTCGATATGTATCGTTTTGAAGACGGTGGCGGAGATGCGCGCGGGTCGCTGCTCCTTGGCGACGAATACTGCAGGACCTTCAATGATGATGCTATCGCTGCCGTGTCTGCGGCGACATCAAATACAATAGCTGAAACAAATGCAGCAGGAGCAGGAGTGGCAGCGGCAGCAGGATCAGCTGCAGCGGGCGCTATCTCTTCGTCAACAACAGCTGCAACAAGTGCATCGGCAACAATAACTGAGACAACAGCAACAACTGCTACAACTGCAACAGCAACAACTGCAACAACCGCAGCAACAACCACGACTACAACAACGAAGACAACATCCTTGTTGCAGCCGAAGGACAAGGACGAGACTACACAACCAATAGATGATTTTGATCTTTTGACAATGTTGGGCTATCGCCCACCAAATGACTGGGCTTCACAATTCCGGCGTCCACGCCCAGCGCCAACCATGCAAATTAGCGAAGAGAAGTTCGTCCTCCGCTTGGACACAATTTTCGTGCTGGGCATGCGTTTGAATGTGACCAAAAATGACATAATAGAGTTCTTTGGCAAAATGGGGCGCATCAAGATGGATGAGCTGACCATGAAGCCGAAAATATTTGTATACAAAAACAAGCTAACGGGGCGCTCGAAGGGTGAGGCAACCATTACATACACTAGCCCCTATGCTGCCCAGGCGGCTATACATTATCTAGATGGGGCTAAATTTCTGGGCCAAGTGCTTAGCGTGGTGCCCGCTTACCTATCTACACAGCCCGGCAAGGGCGTCCGTTTCAGCTATGCCCAAGAGACCGGGATCGAGCAACAGCGCCGTCAGCGACAAAAGAAGTGGAAGCCCGCATTCGACAATTGGGTCTGTGAGCTATGCAGGAATAGCAATTTCGTATGGCGTATGAGCTGCAATCGGTGTCAGGTTAGCAAGAGCACGGCCATTGCTATGGCAAATGCCGGACAGAGCAGCACATGGCGTCCACGTAAACACGATTGGACCTGCGGCTACTGCTTCAATGTTAATTTTTGGTATCGTCAGAAATGCAATCGCTGCAGTGCGCCCAAAGCTGAGCTACATTCCAGTTCGGAATCAGATAAAGACAAGTGGGAGCTGGCATTTAGCCAGACCTCTGTAGTTTAGTTTTTCCTAGCTAGCCTCCTAAATTGTTAGTTTTGTTCATGTTTGCAATAAATAAAGAAAAAGTGGCGTCTTCACATGTAAACCAAATCGATCTTGATCCAGAACTTTGGTTTCCAGCTGCCAGTTGAAATATGTGCTCCCCTTAATACTAAGATAAAACATATCCAAAATTTCCTTATATTTATTGTAATCATCACTAATAGCTGAAATATTTTGCATGAAATTAAAGAATTCTGATATATTGATTTATATAAAAATATTTGTGTTTCTGTATTTGTATATGAATGATATATTTGTGCTTGAGTCTGTATGCGAGCGCTTTCGGCGCACACTATAATGGTAACTGGATGTGCGGTATGTGTACACTGTACAGCTGGCGGGCACTGTCGCAAAAGCAATTTGCTATTAGCAGATGGCGAATGTCAGGACAACAAAGGATTTGAATTCAGTCGCAACCAGAGAGCAGACAGGCGGCGGCAATGCCAACTGACAACAACATTAAGCAGCACTTGGCAATTGTTATTGTTGCTCTGATACCCTAGGCCAAATTGAAATGTGTTATATTGGTTTTATGTAAATAAATGCAATCTTAATGTGAATTTATATATTTGATGTAACTTAATACTGGAATACACGTTTTATATATGTAAATATAATATATATGTTGCTCAGGGAATGTTCCAAAGTTTTTCCAAACCGACCGGAATTCTTATACATAATAATAATAGTTAAATCTGATATGCTTATTTAATATAGATAAATCTTATTTAATATAGATAAGGGTATTTCTTAGTCATTGTCAGCCAACCAGAGCTTTCTTATTTGTTGGTTGTAGTTGTTGCTGTTGTTGAGTTGGGTTTATGTGGTTGTTGTTGTCGTCATTCTTATTGTAGTTGAATGCCTCGTGCTGCAGCAGATTTTGATGTTTCGCAGTCTGTGTTAGATCTGTGTGTGCGTGTGTGTGTGAGTGTGTGTTTGTGAGTGTGATACACCCAAAGCGTTGAAATACATGCAATAAAATATGTACGTGTCTAAATTTTAATATGCCTGCGTGTCTGTTTAGCATTTGATTCAATTCGTTGGGTATTTCTCCCGGGCACCACTTTCATCTTTAGGTCCCATCCTATCTCTGCCCCTGCCTGTGTTTTATTTGACTTGCTACTTATTTATTATATACCTAATGAAACTTCACGTAATCCTCATTAGGACGCAAACACATACACATTCTGACGTGAGGTTGAATGAGGAAATTGCTTTGTTTTTGGTTGATTATACAGTCAACTGAGTTTGGGAATACATATTTCGATAAGGCTAAAAAGACTTGCAGTGTAAATTAAGACAATCAAGATTTGATAATTGCTTTAGTTTAGTGTATCGAACGAGACTAAAGTTAGTTAAATTCTTTTAAAAACCTACAAAATAACAAACTGTACTGAATAACGCTTTAACATCATTGTCAGTTGTTGTTTATTGTCCCATTTCTGACAGAATCAGCCAAAAAAAAAAAAAAAAAAAAAAATTAAAATGAGGCAGACATAAAAAAAATGGGAAAAGTGTTTTCAAAATTATGCAAAGCATAATAATAAAATTTAATATAAAAATGCCAAGTTAGCGGGAGGTGGCCCATGGAAATGGCCTGGCCGTTGCCCTAAATGTGAGCGCGGCAGCGTCGCTGCAACATTTTATGCAAATTCCAGAGTCCGCATTTGCGAGTGGCTCAATTTGCGTCTAAGACTGAGACCAAGGCTGGAATTGAGAGCTCGCGGCAACTGCTGCTGAGATTATGTGCAAAAGGGCTATGGATGTCTTTCATTCTACCAGTCTCTAAAGCAACTATCGAGTGTATTCGCTTTCAAGAATAAGTTATATGGAATTCTCGCAAGTGCGCTAAAGCATGTGACATGGGTAACTAATTATGGTAACATATTAACATATATAAATAAATAAAGTATAAAATATCAATATTACATTTTAACGATTTTAGTAGGCAGGATTCTCCCATCAGACATTAAAGGTGAGAACACAACTAATGGAGCTAAAATGCCTCAGTTCATATTCGAACGGGTCAGCGTTTGGACCTTTTGCAACAAAATTATTCAGTATTATATAAAATACGTTTTAAATATATATTCAGCTACCTCAACTGAGATGTAAAATATTTTCGTAAATAAAATTACAGATTTAGTTGAGACTCATTTTGGTATAAAAATTTGTAAAAATTCCGAAAATTATTCAAATTTAAATAAATTTGATGTCTGATTATTTTAGGCTAATTTTTAAGTGAGAACGAGCATCACACAGTCGGCGGCATTTCGCCCCATTCTGTGTACGCTCTATCGCTCACCCATTGTCGTCCTGAACCACTTGAACATTACGTTTATCAGGTAGTTGTTTATACAGCTGCACTTTTGAACTAATTTTATTACATTTCTTAAGAAAGATTTCGTGTCTCTCTCTCTGTCATTGTCGTGGTTTCACTCTTTCACTTACCCTACATTGGCTTTAAGCTAATTCCCATCCTTGTATTGCTGTTGGCATTTATAAGAATGGCTTTTCAAATAGGCAAATAAGTACTTTGTAAGTAATTTGGACGCCAGCTGGCGGAGAGGAGGGCGGTGGGCTGTTGGGTTGGCTTAGGGTACACATCGACAGACAGTCATAAAAATAAGTCAAGAGACAGACTCTCGCGAAATGTTGGCAGTCAGATGCTAAACAAAAAAAATGAGGCAGGAAAAGGCCCACAATCCAAAAAGTTAAAAAACTTTTGTTTTGTTTTATTCGGTTGCGGGGTTATAAAATGAAACGAATGTAGACAAAAAGTTTGCGCCGTTTGAAAAGTACCCGACACGCCCAATGCCATCGCATGCGCCTCCTCTGGTAACAGAGAACCACGCACAGTGGTATAGAAACTATTTATTACTGATGAGTAAACTGAAAAGAGTAATTAAATAAACAAAAATTTGTCAAGGTATTTATTTCTCCTTTAATGAGACAACACATCCCCATATTAAATTAATGTTTGATGTAATGCGAATTTTAGTCCCACTGTCATCTGACAATTCGAATGCGGCCGGAAACAATAAAAACGCCATTCGCACAATGTGCGATGCATAAAAACTGCTTATTACGCCGTATAGTAGAATACGGATTTTTGTTTTTTACGTTATCCAGCTCTCGGCGCTTCAACAACAATTGAAATAAATGAATTTGGCCAAAGGGTTGCGGGAGGAGGGCCCATAAATTGGCATATTACAATGACAAGTGGGGCTGAATTTAAAAAACTCAATCGTAGCACTCTCGACATCATATTCAGCATGTTCTGTTGGTAAATTAAAATCAAATTTAGTTGAAATTCACCGAAATTTCTGCTACAGCTTAAGCCGCAAAAGGCCCAGCGCGTTAAACTAATTAACTTTTACAAAAAAGGTGTGTTTACAGCTAGGCAGAAATCCAGTTAGTGTTAGCGGGATGACACCCTCTCACCCACACACCCACACACCCACACTTACACAAACGCACTTAAAAGTAAGCCAATTTCATGCGTCGTCGTATCCCCTGCCAGAATAGTTCCCGAAAAAGAAAAAAAAAGTAACTGGCACCTATTTCAAACTCAATTAAACACGGACCCAACCAATTTGAGAGAGCACCCAGGCTCCAGGACGCTCGTCCTGGTATAAGTGGTTTACGTGGACACAGATGTTATTAATGTGTGAGTTTGTGTGTGTATGTATATATGTACTCTGTTCGCGTGTGTGTCTCTCTAGGGCTATATGATAACCCTTTTCTGCCCTTTCGGATTAGCTTTGCTGTCAGTTTATTTTTGCGCTCTTGTCTCAATCTCGTTGATTTATTCTTTAATTTTGATCCCAATGATATTTAATACATAAATGCTTTACATTAGAATATTCCAAATAATCATATAATAAATAATAAATAATAATTTACATTT
Organism: Drosophila koepferae; assembly: GCA_030914345.1. Classification (NCBI taxonomy): domain Eukaryota; kingdom Metazoa; phylum Arthropoda; class Insecta; order Diptera; family Drosophilidae; genus Drosophila; species Drosophila koepferae. The sequence goes on along the minus strand of JAUESR010000197.1, from coordinate 10,498,548 downwards.
CATAATCGGGTCATCATAAGCGGGAATTATGAATGGCCAACTCATAATTATTCCGTATCTGTTGCCAAGGCTAATGCTAATGTATAAACTAAAATAAAAAAAATAAAAATAAAAAAACTGGTCAATGAATGTTCTTTCAATAGATTCAAAATAGCGTATCAGCTGATTTAGGATTTATTGTCTCCATGCCAGAAATATTCTACTCTTGGACACAGACTCTTGTATTCAACTGGTGCTAACTAAATAAATTTACATCACGAACAGAACTAGATGAGCCAGAGGCAGACTGAATTACATATACTAACATAAATAGACTCCCGGTACACGTGTGTACCTTTTTTTTTTGTGTGGTCCGTGCGTGGGTCGCCGTAAGACTTTACATATTTGCCTTTGAATTGGGCAACTGACCCGCATATGACCACGCATAATTAGACCATTTTTGGGGCTCATATTATGGCCCCAAATATTTGTGCCGGCAAATTGATTTCATTTGGGCTTGTTGTTTTGGGCGTGTTTCGGTTTACTTTCGTACAACATTTAAAAGTGTTGACCCTGTTTATGTTCCTTAAGTGCTAATATTGCTAATGATATGTAAAAAGCAATTTCGGGACCTTAAAGTCCTTTAAGAATAAGAAGTATGTGGCTTTGAAGCTGTTATGCGGATGTGTGAAATTGAATCTCAATCCTCATCTAAAAATAGAATGTATCTAAACTAATACCTGCATATAATACATAGCTTAAGGTCGATGGCATTTATAAAGCCATGGGGCGAGTTATAAAAATTCAAGCTGTTTTATCCGAGCTGCCGAGCGATCACTGTTGTTGCTAACATTTATGGATTCTGCCTTGCAGCTGCTGCAATTTCACTCATATAACATGCATTCATATGGCATTGTGCTAGATGATTTTTACCTATACAATTGTCAGTTCGTGTCATCGGCCAACTAATTGCTTATCCATAGCAATGCTATGGGTGAAAGGCCACCACGCCTATGCGCCCTTTATCTCAAAGAATTTCCCTTGGATATGCTGCAGAATAGCTATGCCGCTGACTGAAAGTATTCGACGCAACGAATGCTTCGGTATTTTAAAATTCCAGTGTGCAACGCTCGAGTCACGCAGCAGTTACGCTTGGGGGCGTGGCCAACGCTATGGGGAGCAAACTTGACAGTTCCTAATGGAAAGAGAGTTGTTAGTTCTACTTCAGCTGCTGCTGATGTATTTCTATTGCTGCGATGGCAGATATTGCTGCTGTGGCTGTCGTTGGTGTGGCTGATTCAATGCATATTGATATTGTTGTTGTTGCTCCCATTGTTGTTGGTGCTGTTGCTGTTGCTGTTGCTAATGCTTAAGCGGTTGCTGCTGCTGCGGCTGTTGATATAGTTTAATGTGGGGGATGTTGTTATTGTTCTTATTGTTGTCGCTTATGTTGTTGTTACTGCAATTGCTGCTGCTTGTTGATATTGATAATTCTGTTACGCTCTTCTTCTGTTAAAATTTCTTTTACTTTTGCTTGCATTGTTATTGTAGCTAGGATTAAATGTTGGCTATAATGTTACTTTAGGTGTTGCTGGTGTTGGTGTTTGTTTTCAGTGCTGCTTCTGAAGGTTTTGCTAATGGTGAATATATTTCTACTGATAAATATAATGATGCTGCTGTTCTGTTATGCTGCTGCCAATGTAGCTGCTGTTATTGATTGGACTATTGTTGTTGCTCTTCATGTTAGTATTGTGTTGCTGTTGTTGCCGTGCAGAAGACGCCATTGTACTCTTTTACTGCTTATTAATTTTCTCAATGCATAGCGCCTTTTATTAAAAAATTCCTGAGATAACAACAGCAAAGAAGGCACAACAGGCACCAATAACAATATGAATTATTTTCTTTCAACAACAACAATAACAGTATGTCCATGAGAAAGAGCAGCAACAAGAGCAATGACAATAACAGAATCAGCCACAACACTACTAGAGCAACCAGAACAACAATGTCATCAATAACAATCAGAAGCAGCAGCAGCAACATCATCTCCATTAGCAACAACAATTGTTGCTGTTGTGAACTACTTATGTTGATGCAAAAGTAGACGAATGCTCAAAAAGTTGGAGAATCAAAGGCAACTATCTGAGGCCTATCTCTTTCGCTAACATTCTAATGAGACGCAGCCTTAGTCAACATCTCTGTTGTTCTTTCAGTGTCTGCGACACACATTAGCGAAATTGCGTTAAATAATTTTTTTTGTGCTGCGTCTATAAATTTAACGATGCATTAAACTAAACGAGAGGCAACAACAAGCGGTGCCACGCCTCGTCGTTCATTTGCAATCATTTGGCAGTCGTGAGTTTTGGCTATATTCGAAACAGGAAGCAGCCAGACGCTTGCCAACATCCGTTTGGCTTGTGAGGCCAAAGACGAAGCGAATTTTAACATTTCAACTTGGCACATTTGGCGAATTATTCAAATTCTTGTCACTGCAACACGCAGAAAAAAAAAGATGAAAAAAAAAGAGAGAGATATATATACGTATATATATATATATGTTTAAGGAAAGCAGACAAAATGAAATGAAAATAAAAGCCCAAGCAGCGGCTGTAGGAATTGCAAAAAGATTTATGCCAGGCAACTGGCAACTGGCAACTGGCGACCAGCAACTGGCAACAAAGTTAAAAGCGCAAATAAAATGTTTGCTCACATTTTTGTAATTTTGAGAAAATTGCACGTTTATTGCCGCATCGCGTGTTTGTCTCAAGATTCAACTTTAAATTCAAAGCGCAGGCCAGAGCTGAGAAGGAAACAGACAAAGAAGAGTGAGAGAGAAAGAGAGAGGGAGAGAGAGAAAGACAGGGAAGGTTGTAAAAAGTTTCCCTTTGCTCTGCCTAACTGCACGCCACGCATTGAATAATTAATATTGCGCATACGACGTGTTGCCATCACGTAATGTCGCAACACAGTAGAGCGATGTCTTATTTACAGCACTGACTACTGCTGATGGTGCTGTCGCTTTATTATGATAATCAGCAGAGACAATGTGCAGGTGCGTTAACTAAGAAACTGTAGCAAAGGCTCAAACAGAAAGGGTGCCAACGTATTATTAAACTGACTAATAAGCATGTATATGAAGTGTTTGCTTCTGATTTATATATTATCATGTACAATTAATTATGATATGATATAATATAGAAACTCTATCTATATCTTTGTGTTTTTCTGTATACGTTATCTTAATGCATCTTATCTTATCTTAACACAATAAGCCTAATGGGAATACGATAAATTCTATATGACAAATATAATGATATATGTTATAGCCAAGTCTTACAAGCTGATAAATCTGAAATTGAATGCCGTCAAGTTTATAGTAAATGCTTTTTGGATAATCTGAGCTGCATGAAATACATAGCCATAATTTACGCTAAGCTGGCAAACCTAGATACGCGTCTACAAGGAGTTGGCAATCCTGTCAAATGTTTGCATGTAAATTATTTAAAGCCACATAAATCAAAGCACACAAAAGCCATTGAAATCTGTGTTTGTGTGGGTGCGACGAGGTGGCAATATAAACATAAACTTCTAAACGCCCACCTTGCTACACACACGCCCACTTACACACACCACACACACGCGACTGCACAACAACAAGAACATCAACCAGCAGGTAGACCAACAATAACAGCTGCGGCAGCGACAGCCAATTTGTCAACGCAGCGTTCAGGTTGTAACATTTTGTCATTACATCGATGCAACACAATTACCCATTGGAGCCTGGCTGAGTCTACCGGCAGGATCTGCGACTGGGAATTACCATGTCATGCATGCAAATTGGCAAGAACGGAAGAAAACTTAACAACGACTGCCGCGAGCTGCGGCTGAAGTAACGGAAATTAATGTCGCAGCAGGTGAGTCGGTTGCGGTAGTTTGGCTAAGGCGGTTCTGGGAGCTTGGATGAACCAAGGTGTGAATCGATAAATAAGCGATAGCTATTAATATATAAGAATATTCCTATATCTTTCTATTCTATTATATTACTCTATTAACTAGATAAAATGATGAAAATGTCTTAGTTTTGCTTTCAGGTTTTTATTAAGGCTTTATTAGTTTTAAAGTTGAAAAGTTATTGATAAATAATATTATTGTTTTTATCAGTATTTTTATTTAGCTTAAAATATAGATTTATTATAAAAACTTCCTATCTCTTGCAAAAGATTTGTTTGATAATCTTACTAATTGAACTAATAGAAAGAGATAACTCACATAATTTTCCAATAATTCAATTTTAAGAATTAGTAATGCTTTATATGGGTTACACATACGAGGAAAAAATATTTTTATGCACGGTAAACATTCGCAAATTCATTAATAAAATCCTATTTGATTGAGAACTGTATTTATGGGCCATTTACTGAATTGCACAAGGAACCGCAACGATTTAATTGCGACAATCGATAAGAGCCAATGGGGACTGCTGCACTATTCAATAGCATTTATCAAGCATTTAAGCTCGCCTGTTGAGTGCTTAATTAACAACAATTAAGCTTCTGCATTTTGAGTACGGCAATTGCTTATTGAATGCGGCGTTGAGTTGTGCGTGTTCCTGTTCTTTTTCCTTTGTTGGGTCTGCTGCTGTTGCTGCCGAAGTCGACACTGCAGCTCATTTGTCAACGTCAATTTTTAAAGTCAATTTTAAAGCTTGTACCCCAGTATTTAACATTGAATCTTAGCCACTTTGTTGCTGCCAGCAATAGTTGCTGTTCTTATTGTTTTTGCAGGAGTAGTACGTGCTGTTTGCGTTGTTGTTGTTGTTGTTGTTGCCCCCGCCCCTTGCTACTTTACTCCTTATCTCCGGCACTAGTCGTTTTGGCTGTGGTTCAAGAAACTCACAAGTGACACTTGCACGAAAGATAAATGCGAACGTAACTTTTGCCATCAAATGTTGCCAATCTATGGGCACTCCTTCAGAGTCCTACGTCCTGCTCCTATGTCCAGCATCCTGCGATTTGTGTCTCTCTTCGTTTCTGCGCTGTTAAGCCAAGCCACAGCCTCTTGCACAGCAAGAGTTCCCCCAACAGGCTGCATTTGGACTTTGGCCCTTTTTACCTTTTGCGTTCTTGCAGCACTTAGGTCGGTCTAGGCTATGCTAGGCCAGACCAGCACAGGTTAGGACAGGGCTGACTCGTCGTCCTGTGTCCGCCTCCCTGTTGCGCGTCAAGTATTCGACAAAAGTAGGAAGTCACATTTACTAACTGATTTATGTGCGCTTCCGTTTTGCCAGAGTTTTATCTTTTAAGTTTTCGGCGCAATCATTTCCACTCAAAATATTTTCCAAAATATCGTCCGACACCAAAAAAAAAACACAACCTGAACTACACATAGCGACTGCCGTGCGGTTATTTCTCCAAGCCATGGCCAGCAATGCTCGACAAGGACTCGTTAATCAATGACAGCACGTTTATCTTTAACGTCTGCCCATAAATTTCACACTACAAAATTGCAAATCGTTGACAGACAACAAACACACACCCACACCGATACACACTGCCACACTCTACTCCACCGCATCCCCTTTGACAAACCAACAAAAAATTTGTTAGTGTAAAAGGATTTTCAGCGTAGTCAGCTATTTTAGCAGAGTTGGCATATTTAATACGTGAGGCTCCTCTGCCGCAGACTTGTCAGTTAGGGTATAAAGCTAAACAGTTTATTGTTAGCATTCGAAGCAAATTCATATTTAACATTAAAAATCATTTTCAATTTATAGTGAAGCCTCGTTCTAATGTAGTTATACTTATATACTTGATCACGAAGTGAAGGCAGTTTTGTGGTTTTGTGTCATCACACACAATTTTGTCAATATTGAATATAGAGAAAACTTTAATTTTTTTTACTATTTTAATACTCTCGTCCTATAAATAATGGAGATTTTATTGATTTATTATATAAAGGCTTGAAATATATATAAATTTCTAAATAAAACTTTAAAAAGTTGTTGTTTGATGTGTGCGTTTGGGAGCATAGAGAATCGAGAGTCTGCTTTATTTTCCACAGTTGATAAGCTTTATATCAGATATGTTATGGCTATGCTACAAGAATAGAATAAAAAAAAAATAGACCAAACAAAAATACACAAAATTAATGGATTAGTCACTACGCTCACAAGTTAACTGAGAACTGTTAATGGATTTCTTCATATTTTTCACTTATAATACTTATAATTTGACTTGTATAAAAATATCTTTTTTTATTTTTGTTGAGAGAGCATTTGATCGTCATCAGTTAAGTATTGTTCTCGACTAATTTGATTAAAACCTAACTTGAATTTCAGTGTACAGCACTCAAGAGCCGGTGCTCGTATGGGTCAAAAAGGCAGACAGAAATTTATTTGCATTTGGCTAAATAATTAAACAAACAAGTTTACCCCTTTGCCTATTTTGCGTTGCCTCAGGATAAGACTAAATTGAAGACAAACTGCTGCAGCTGGCAACCCGAAACGGAAGAAACTCCAACTTCTGTACAACATTTGTCTAACTCTTTCTATTGCTTAAATTCAATTATCATATTTTATCTTTTTGTTTTCATGTGGCAAAAAGTTTTTAAAATATTGCATGGCTGTTTGTTCCAAAGGATAAACACAATATGTTTGAGACCACAATAAGTGATGTTGTGCTTCATGTTTACTAAGCAATATTTTCATTTAATTTACTGTGTGCTAAGGTCGCCCGGGGCCATGGAGCGTATGCGCAATGCCTTCCAAAAGGAATTTACTCAATTGGTTTGCCGCTTGGGTTGTCAGTCAGCTAATTAATATTAAATCCATTTGGTCGAACGGCATTGAAATGCCAAAAGCAAACGGATTGAGTTAGTCCAGCCATGCCTCAGACGGCTTCAGCCCCTTCCCACAAACAAAAAGGAGAGTAAAGGCTGAGCGGGTTCTGATTTGTTTCTGTTTCATGTCGCGTTTTATTCAATGTGTGTGTAATTATTTTACGGTTGTGTGCGCTCTGGACATGGACATGCACATGGACAAGCCGATTGCGTGCCAAAGTATTTAAGCCCATTACGATGAGAACATGCCAGTGGGGTGGTGGATGATACGTACGTGTTCTGAATATGGTCCTAATGAGAAATGCGTTGAAATAAATTTGTATTAAACGCATGTAGTCGGCACATAATTCATATAAATTATATTTACTATTTAAATTTAAGTGTAATATACAGCTCTGACTCAGGCCGCACACACTCAGACACATTTGCCACATTCAATCGCACTAACATTACGCATACGTCGTGTGTGCTTGAAATAACATGCATACGTAATTACAATTGATGCTGATTGCTATGCGAATCACAGGCCATGCGAAAACTAATTAAAATGTTTTTCAACTATGTAATTATCACACCTTTCACCCACGTGATACCTAAGCAACATCTAGTGCATTCCATGTGTGTCAGTTGTCAGTCAAAAGTCAATTAGAATTGATTTGTGATGACTGTGATATTTAACATTAAAATTTAAAATTTAAGCTATTGGATTTTTTCATTAGATATATTTAATTTTTTTTTTCTGATTGAATTGATTCAATTTTTCACTCATAATAATACAGTAATGAGATCTATGGGTGAGTTTTTACATTTCATGCCAAAGACAGCCGCGCAGTTGCCGCCACGCCTACCCAAACGCTCTGCAGCTAGATAACTGTGTTCCTTGCGCCTACTCAGCGTATCTTTTGAGCTCGATGGTGTTAGAATGATATGCAATATCTCACCCAGTAATCCACTCTCATGGGTTAAGGGCAACGCCGCATAGTCGCAAATCAAACGTAACATGCAGCTGTGTCCAGACATGCGCATATTCTCTAGGATCATCTCAATGCCATTGTATAATATCCAGCGATATATTGAGTTCAATTTGTAATCATTCTTGTTGTTTCGTCTGTCCGTTATCGGTTGTGGTCTCAGATAGACGCTTGTAACCTCTGATGCATTGTTTGGCAGGAAGTACTGCATCCGCAATGCGTAGCCGGAGATTACGGTTTCGTAGGGCAGGTCGTCGACGGGAATGCCAATAGCGCACAGGAATGTAACGGGTGAGGGTGCAATCTTTGGATAGATCATCGTCCCACTGCTCACAGCAGCTAAAGATATAAACACAAGTACTGACTGCATGGTGGAGTCTATTGAGAATCCCAGCAAGAACTGAACGATGAGCGATATTACTTGAATGTTTTTCATTTAAGATTCTGATTTATCGGTAAATGCATTTACACCTACTTCTAGTATTTAATAATAACAATAGCTAGATTCTAAAGCGTGAAAATAAGCTTTGAGAAAGTTGGGTGTTTGTTGTGATAAAATAAATAAGATAAATATCTAAGCTAAGAGATGTTAACTACTTACAGGCACATTACTGTTTGTTTATGGTAATGAGCTCACATGGAAAGTTCTAACCTAATATTATCTTAACATTAACATGAAGTTAATAGCACAGGTTTTGAAAGTTTCAATTTGATCACGGGTGCATGCTATGTTTTACTCGCGAGATCAAACGACTAAAATCATACTAACTCGCCCTCGCCCTAAGCATGAGGCTTCAGTTCTTTTCGTTTTTACTCTCTTTTGAGCGCCTTGAGTTGTACTATTCGTGTGGCGCTCTTTTAACGATCATCGTTTAGTGAGAGATACAATTGGAAAAACCAAGAACTCATTTACTCTCAGAATATATATTTTTTGCTTTTCATGCAGACAGCGATAAATACGAAGAACTCTTTTCAAATTTGAATGAACGCAAACGATTTCATCCCTCACGAAAGGCAGAAAGAACTGTATGTATTCTGTATCTCAGAAACTGGAGAATGTAGACTTACGTAGACAAAAAAAAAGCCAAATATAAATAAATCTAAAGAGGCAAACAGCAACAAAAAAAATAAATAAATAAATAAATAAAAAAAATGAAATAAAATAAAATAATAATAATAATAATAGTAATAAATTATTGTTTTAAATGGAAATATCTTCTCCCTATAATAATATAATTATTATTGGGCCAGTATCTGTATATTAAGTGTTATAATTAGTAACTAAAATTTGTATGAATAAATTATGCTGGGCCTCATTCAATTGAATTGTTACTATATCATAAATATGTAAATCAGAAAAAAAAAATTGAAAAAAAAACACTTGGAAATAGTTTTGTTGAATAAAATTTTACTTTCATTCAAATTTATCACAATTTTATTATTATACTAAAGACTCATAGTAATACAGTTATCAGACCCATGGGAGATCTTGGACATTTGTGTCCATAGGCAGATGCACAACTGCCGCCGCGTTTGCCAAAGCGTTCCGCAACCAAATACTCTCGATCGGTATGCAGGGCGTAGTAATCCGAGGAGCTCGATGGAGTCAGCACTATGTGTAGTAGCTCACCCAATAAGCCGCTCTCATGGGTTAAGGGCAGAGCTGCATGCTCGCAAATGACACGCAACAGGCAGCTGCGTCCAGGCAAATTTATATTATGCAAAACCATCTCGATGCCCCGATAGATGACCCAGCGATACATGGAGCCCATGTTGGATGCTTCTCCCATGTGACCTGCATGCTCCCTGGCAGTAATGGGCTGCGGTTTGAGATAAACTCTGGTGATCTCCTCGGCTGTGGTGGGCAGAAAGTATTCCGTTTTCAGCACATAGCCCGACGTAACCGACTCAAAGGGTAAATCCTCCACTGGAATACCAACGCCGCCAATGAACTGGACACGGGTCGGAGAGGTAGCTGGAAATAGCAGAGATCTGCTGAATCGTTGCAGATGATCAACTGGACGGCTACTTAAGCTGCTGTTGGCTAGTGTCAGGGCAACGAAATGGAAAACGGCAATTGCTCTCAGCATGACGGCCAAGTCTCTATACAGCTGAAGATCCAATGTACAACTGAAGCAGATGCAAAATCCAAGAATTCTCATACCAAACACTCACTTGCTTTGTAAAGCGAGTGCGGCGTCAGCACTTAAATCAGTTCAATTAGCAACTACTTGACAAATTGTAAATGGTCTAACTGGCTGGCCGCTGGTCTACTTATAGCCAACTTCACTAAAAGGCCCATAAAACAGTTACAAAGGGCATTCGGGCCATTATAAAAGAGTTAACATTGCATGTGCTAAGTGATCTCCATAAGAACGAAACGGTAAACAGGTTTTTATATTGCGGGTTTATTGACCAAGTCGAAAGTATTTAAATTCTTAAGTATCTATACTTGTATATATATATATATGTATAAATGATTTATTCGAATTGTGATAAGTATATATAACTGCAATCATGGAAAATGAGTCCCTGAAATATGAAGTGTGAGTTTATTGACCAAGCTAAACGTGTTTCAATTCTTGAGTATATTTAAAAAATGTATATTAAAAATTATAATCAAAAACAAATGTAGCATATAGTTTATTATTTGTAATTTTTAAATTCAATAAATATTAAAATCATTGTGAAAAAAAATGTCTAAAATTTAAAAATTAAAAATTTATAATTGCAGATAATAAAAAATAAAAAATAAATCATAGAAAGTCTCTGTACTTACGCCATACATTTGTCATCAATCAATCAGTATATTACAGTCTCATTATTATTAAATAACTAAGTATTATTCAGTCATTGAGCTCTCAACACAGAAGTTTATCTGCTGTACTTCAAGCAAACAAATCTAATTCAGGGCGAAAGGTTTGAGATTGACTGTCTCAAGAGCTTCGCCTGCAATCCGTTTTTTATTTTCGCTTAGACTTTCCAGACATTCTCGAATCATTGGCATAGATTTGCAGTTTCATATGTTTAGCTGTTGTAGCTGTAGCTGTAAATAGTTTATATATATATATATATATATATATTTTTTTTTTTCTACCCTTATTAGAGTTGACAGTAACTCGACCCACACAATTACGCCCAATCCCACTGGCAATCCGCTCTCCATGCTTAAATAAAGCGTACAAATGCATGAACCAAAGGATTTTGAAATGTATACACTCTTGCACATAACAGAAATTGTATAAAATGTGTGTTCGCATTGGCATTAAAACACTAAGCGCCAAGCTCAGCGTGTGGGATGACTATCCTGCTTGGATTTAAGCTCTCTGATTCCACTCTTTCTTTTTTTTTCTTATTGAGAATCGTCGGGTGTAGGGAGAGATGTGAAGGAGAGAGGTGGGGAAGTTATGCCGACAACGACTTGAGTAAGTTAAGTGAATTGCTGTTGCATCCAAGAACTGAAAAGGAAATGCGCCACAAGGCAGGAACTGGAACTGGGAACTGAAATGGGCGCAACACTCCAAGTTCCAAGCATCTCAGCTCCAAGATTAAAGAGCAGCAGCAGCGCAGCAGAATGGAATGGGAAATTCTATAAAGGCAAAAAGGATGGCGCATAAAAATAGATGACGTTCAAGTGAACGACGGTAAATGCATTCCAGCAGAGACAGCTTAGAACTGGACGGACAATACAGCACTGCGAATAAAGTTGGCTATTTATTAAATAAACGAAACAGAAGCTGAAATGCTGGAGAAGGCCTCATGGATGTTCGTTGCTTGAGCTTTACAGAAATAGATATACACATAGGAACATACATATATTGAGCAGCCGTAAGAAGATTATTTAAAAGCAGCATATTTAAAGGCTTTAACTTAGGAATGCTGGGCTTGGCTTATCTGCTCAATTGGTTCGATGTGCCAACTGTAAACACACAAAATTCAAAGCTTAGAATTCTGGCTAAGCAACTATGAATGAAGCATATGAGCTATTAAATAAAGGTAGAGTTTGACTACCTCAAACATACATCGATTTTGATACAATACTACCAGTAATGCCTGGCTAAAACTGATTATGCATTATTAAATGTTTTCGGAACATTACAAATCCCAAACCTTACAGAAGATAACACATTTAAGCCCCACATAATTTACAACTATGATAATATCTAGTTATAATAAAGCAATATTTAGTGGCCAACAAATAAATATATATACGAAGGCAATGCGCCAATTCCGTTGCCAAATAAAAATTCGCATATTTGTAATTCGACAAACCAGAGAAGAAAAAAATGTTGGAAACCAACTTCTGGCCCAAAACCGAGCAGCAACATTGAGTGAGGCAAAACTTTTTGCTGCAACACTTTGAACTTGGCTTGCAAGTGGCATGCGGCAAGCAGAACATTTTATGTGGCTCGTTAGAAACCGCAAAGTTCATGCTGCGCACAAAGTTCGCACAGTGGGCCCAGCGCCGGGTATGCAAATTGCAATTTGAATGACTGCAATGGAAAATAAGTTAGAGTCAGCAAAGTTTGAAAATCAATTAAATTGCAGATGGACAATTGACATTAAGTAATTGATGAACATTAGACAGCCGAATATTAAACAACACGGGAGTGCTTGACTAGCATATAGCTTAAGTTCTATGAAATACCATCAGAGTTGATGTGCAACAGGTATATTAGTTTTTTGCTTAAAGATTTGAGATACAGACGGATGCATGCATTAAGTGACGGACGATTCTGATTAAGATACTTTTAGATGAAAACGGAAACGGCTCTTACCTTGTAATTTACATACATTTACGGAAACTCAGAATACTCTCTTTTGTACGAGTGCGATGCTAGGTACAATGGCGAAAACGTTTAAGAAACTGCAACACACAAGCCGTTCAGACTTAATGAAAGTCTGTGTAAGTGTGGCTGCGTGTGTGTGTGTGTGTGAGTGAGTGTGCTGCCGCATCTTGACCTCATAGTTGGCTTAAGAATTGCCACATGCTGGCACATGCGAAGCATAAATCCTCCTGCAGCGTCTGGCAAATAAATGTATCTGCTGCATATTTAGCTGAAGAGGATGAGGGGGGCTGTGGGTTGTTTGCAGCGAAACTAAATGTAATGAGTGAAATTATTATGCAAACGAAGTCTGTAAATGAGTGTGTGCCACACACAAACTCAAGCTCACACACACACACACACACACACATCAGGAAAACACTTGAAAATGTGTGCCGGGGACAAGCAGCAAAATAATCTTATGAAGAAGACAATGATGAATAAGCTGATTATGATTATGATGATGATGTTGATTAAACAGTGGCAGCAGCTGTTGCACTTAATGCGAGTGCCATTCAAAGCACTTGCAACGCTTACAACAAGCACCTTATAACATTTTCGCACTCTTACCCTGGCTGGCCCTACTCCAGTCCTCCTGTCTGCCTGACCCCATGCAGTTGGCCTGGCCCAAACAATGCTTTACTCACATATTATTCATGGCATTTTGCACCCTATAATTGGCGAGTTTCACATTCCAAAGAACACAAAATTGCAAAGTTAAATTTCGGTTTCGCTCGCATTTCGATTGCGCATTGACAAAAGGCAATTTAATGGAAAAATATACATATATATATATTGCACTTATATGTATATACATCTGAAATTTCTATTGACAAAATGTTTTCAAGCGTCTGCAAACACGGCTCATTAAAATGAAAAACTTCAAAAGGAAATTCGGGACAGTTAAAAGTTGTTCTAATCGTCCGCCTATTGTGCTCGCTAATAAGAGTTTCGAGAATAAAAGAAACTCAAATAAACCAACTGACTGAGATGAGCTACAGAATGATTTCCTGAGCATGTAAAGAGAGGAAATCTTTGAATAAAATTAGTTGGCCTCTATTGAAAATTACTTCCTCTATCTGCCACATACCCATCTTTTAATATATATATATATATATATATATATATATATATATATATATATGTTCAAAAACCTTCATATTGCTTTCAGAATATTGCTTTTAAGTGACGAGTATATTAAGCTCGACATTATGCTATACTTGACCTCAAGCACGTGCTATACAGAAACACAGTCCAGCTCCTAGCGCAGTTTGAGAGCTCATTAATTATGAAGCCTGTTGTCGAGCATCAAATGCCTAAGCTTGATAAATGCAATATTTTCAAGCAAAACAATGTCCATACGACTTATCTGAATATAGAAATGGAATATATTATATATTATATATTATATATTATATATTATATATTATATATTATATATTATATATTATATATTATATATTATATATTATATATTATATATTATATATTATATATTATATATTATATATTATATATTATATATTATATATTATATATTATATATTATATATTAAATATTATATATTAAGAGAACTGCCTCAAGGCAAAAGCAATAAAGCCGAAGGTCATAGAAATTAAATATTATTTTGAGTTCGATGTCCCTAAAATGCTCTTGATATGAAAATTTAATTGTCTGCACAAGTTATAGTCTTGATATCAACATTACAATTGTGGAGTACATTAATATATGTTTATACCATATTTATACTCCTTACCCTGTGGGTATGGGTGTGGGTGCGTGTATGTATGAGTGTGACTGTGAGCGTGTGCTGTGCAGGATAATCATTTTCTATACTTTGCCGTCTGCCGTCTAGTGTCTGCCTGCCTGCCTGTGGCGGGCAGCTCTCGTATTCCTGAGCATTTAAGCGTCTCTCATTTATCACACATTTCTCATTTGCCCTTTTCTCTCTCACTTTCCTTCTCTCATGCTCACTGTGCAATGCCCACTATTTCACTCGCACAAGTCGAGCCAAAATTAATATGCGAAAATAAATTATCAAGCCAAATGAGCAGCGTGTTTTCCCCAACAAGGTTTTACGCCAAAAAAAAGAAGAGAAAAACAAAAAACCAAATGGGTTTCGGGGGGTGTGCGGCAGCTATGCGATGAAAATGCCTGCAAAAAGGCATTCCATTTGCACGCATGTTTGGCCACATGGAATGCGTTTGGGGCATTTTCAGCTTCATCAGCCACAGCATTAAACATCATTTGTTATGCGATTTTACGCCGAGCAACGTCAGCAACTAACTGGCCAATAGGCTGGACTAAGCGGTAGGGGAATGGGAAGAATGGGCAGTGGACAAACACGGATACGGGATAGGTGACAGGTCAGGCAACTGTAGCTAAAGCTTTAAATGCCCAACAAATAATGGACACCCAGCCAAACGAATTGTACTAAAAATATAAAAGAAAGAAAGCTCTGATCAGAATTGCTATACTACTCAATCAGTATACATTTCATATATGCACTCATATACAGATGTACTGAAGCATAAAATGCAAAAAACTTAAACTGATTTTTTACAAAGAAAGTAGTTGAAGTACAAATTTCCAGTTCAATTCATTACTTTGTAACGTGCTCGAGTAGTAAAAATGTTTTTCATTGACTAACTTGCTTATGAGATTTCATGAATAATAATATAAATTAAGTCTGTTCAAAATATAGTTTATTCACGATTTTTAAATTTAGTCAACAATACCTTATATATAAGTCAATATACCCCAAGCAGTGCATATGTTATACGTATTTGTAGGGTAATTGAAAGTTGGTCAAGTGTAAACGACAGCTCAGAAATTGGATACGGATATGTTTGTGTTACGTCTATCGCCTCAGTCTATCTCTCTCTCTTGCAGCTACACCAAAAAGTTAACCTCCTGCGCCGCTCTGTCCATTAGGGAGACGCTGCTTAACGGCTTGAAAAACGATAAAATTCAACTAGGCTCACAGCTGGGCAACAGCTTAAAGAAATTCCTGCTAAAAGAATTAAGTAGTCTTTACGGAACTTTAAAGAGGCTGTCGTGAGCGCCTCCCACGCTTATCCTAAGACGAAGTACATGCACACACATGCTATTTTTATGGAATAATCTGGCATCGTAATGAGCCTAATTTGAACGCATTCATTTGGAAAATTAAAAATTAAATTGCTCTTGTCTCGCTGTTTTGCTCATCATGAAAATATTGTAACAATCTGTTGTAATAAATCTCATTACCGTGCGACAGACTAAAAAGTAAAAACCCAAAGCGAAAAATAAAAGGACATTCGTTTATGCCTGAGAGAACTAAGAAAATGCTCAATTTTTGAGTAAAAGTGAATTCAAGTCTTACAGTAACACAGTAACAATTTCGACGCACTGATATCCTATATATATTTTATTAAGTAACTAATATTTAATATACGAATAGTGAATATTCAAATATATAGATTTGTTTTTTAATCATTTTAAATTTTCAAATGAAATTCGTAGACTAGCTTGGAATACCCAATGACTTTAAGTACCGGGTATAACAACAAATTTAGATTGCTTGAAGTGTTTAGCTTTTTTCTTTGAATTGCACTTGGAGAATTCTTGAAAATATTAAAATTTGATTTCGTAAATTGGGTAAAGCTATTTACAAGTGCTTCTCCTTTTATAGTATGTACATAAAAAGTGTACTGAAAATACGAAGAAATACTAATCTATGTCTTTAAAACAGCCACCTACTTTCTGTTTTTTAAAATAATGATATCGTCATATATATCGTCATATATTTTATATCAATCAAACCTTTTTCTAATAATCCCTCCTTTATCTCGTAGCAATCCGCAAATATGCAGGCCCATCGACAATGCGTTAATATAATAATTGTGTAGAAGTTAAATGTATTCCAAAGGCATATTCATACTCGGATATGCTTATGTGTGCTTTGTGTATCGAAGCCAAGGCTGATGATTTTCAACGAATTTCCCACGAAAGGCATTTGCATAGCTCGAGGAAAAACGGGGGAAAAGTTAACGCAGACGATTCGCTTACAGCAAATGCAGGTTTGAAATTGTATTTTATCATCTTGCCAGATGCTTGGCAACAAATATGGCCCGTAAATATACACAATAACCGGAAAGCAATTGCTTCACGCCATTCGAGCCGCTGAAATATTAGCCTCGTTTGCCCGGCGGCCCAGTCGGCACGAAGACCAGTTGTTATCCATGGCCCATGGAAACCCCACCACGCTCTCGGCCCATGCAAAGGTGGATTTTCTTTTCATTTTCCTCTTTTTTCACACTGATTGAATATGGCCAGACATCCGGGAAGCGTGGAGCTCGGTGATGTTGCAGTTAAAGTGCCCCAAAAAGAGGTATTGAACATTTTGCGCTTGAATTGCCAAAATAAATATTTAAATTTGGAGCAGAAGCTTCGGCAAATTTATGTTTGCACGCACTTTGTAAAGCCGGCATAAGCCGGGGCTCTTAAATTTGAGCAGGTAATTGAGAAGCGAACTCGCAGATCTGAGCTGATTTGGGAATACTTATGTAATGTAAATATTTATCTTCAGAAATATGACAGAGGATTGGCAAATAAAAGTCGATTGCCGATTGAATAGACAGCTGAAAAGTTCGTGTTCCTGTCGAATTAGTTTCCATTACATGCACTGCTCGTCTTTAATAATTGCCACAACATTTGGCAACTTAGCACAAATTCCGTAACGTGCCTTCAAATCAATCATCAAGTGTTTGGCCAAATGAGGCTTCAAAGCCACACAGCCAACAATAGCTCAAAGCAAGCGGCTGTAACCGCGCTCGCAGGCTGCCTTGAACATGCGTAGAAAAAATGGCGAATCACTTATAGACATAACTTTGTCAAATGCTCTATATTCCCAACTATCCCTTGCTCGGTATTTCAGGACATGGTCTAAAAGAGTTAACTTGTCAGTTTAGAAGTCATGAAAACAATTAAGAAGATTTTCTGAATATATATGTAGCTGGGCTTACATTTAAATAGAGTATTGTATAGTCGATTAAACTCGTTCATCAAATTTTTCCCTTCTCTTTGTGGTTCAGCGTGTGGTCAATATGTTTTTTTGTCCGCCCTTTTTGGCAGTAATAAACTTTTTGAAAGCTCACAATGCCCGCACTTGGTCGCATTCGTATCCTCTTGCTCTTGCTCCTGCTCATCCTGATTCTCATCCTGTGTCCGTCTCCAATTAGAGTTCTGCTGATTTGGCGCACTTAGCAAACGCCACGCCTCGCTGCCCATCCTAGCGCCGGGTAGTGTTAGGCCCATTCGGTTCAGTTCGATTTGGACAGCCTGTTGTTGAAAACCCATTAAGATCATGCTCCATTAATTGAGTACTAATGAAAACGCCAGCAAGGCCAGGGCGGACCGGCCTTACACCAGACCAGTTCATATGTACTTGTAAGTGGGCGTGTCTAATGGCGGACTGTGGGCGTGGTGAGTGTCAAAATTGTGCATGAACCAAATGGTTTTTGGCTGCTGTACCCACCGACGGGGCAACAAATTAAGTTACACTTGCAAAACGCCAAACGAATCGTGGTCTGAGAGAAAAAAGAAGCCAGCCTAAAACAGAGCTTTGAGAGTAGCCATAGAAATGGGATTGGAAACGGCAACGAAACTGGTAACGGGGCTGTCGAAAATGGTGTAGGCAATTTGCCAGCAAATTTTTCCGACAACACAGAGAATAAAATATGCATGGGTATGTTTGGAGTCTCAATGGCTCTATGTCGCGAGCAGCAGGCCAGCAACATGCCCATTTTCCAACCCGATATTCGCAATATCTCCAGGCAATTGGATGGGAACGTAATTGTAATTAGCGTTGAAACGAATCAGCCGCATAAAGAAACTAACTCGGGATGAGGCCGGAAATATTTGTAGTTGGCTGGGGGTGTGAAATTGGCACAGCGCTTAAATTATTCTAAGTGGGTTAACACACCAGATAAAAGGGCATACGAAATGAGTTAGGATCGCATTGCAGATAAAAAGAAAGTTTTTGTGGGGAATTGTAATGAAGAAGTACAGAAGAACGTTTTTTATTTTCAAAATGGTCATGATTTATTGGCTTTTTAAATAATTTATGTTTTAGCTTTCTGATCTTTGTTAAAAAAGTTAAAGTCAAACTTTTATTTTAATGTTTCTTTTGCAAGAAAAAGTTAGAGTACTTGAAAATGTATTTTGTGATTAAAACATTTAAGTTTTGTTTAGGAAATACTTAAAAAATGATTAAATTAATATAAATTTGTATTTGTATATATTCATATATAGTTACATATATAAACTAAAGTGATTTTTATTATATTTTATATATATTTCATTTTGTAATTTTATTACTTCTCATAGATCAATACAAAGGCAGCTGCGATACACACTGCAGAAAATACTTTTAAACTGTGTGAGATTAAAATGAAGTTGGTGCCGCACTTAACCAAACCGCAATAAATCAAAACACCTGGCCGGGTGCTTATAAACTCTGCCAGCAACAACAGCAAATAAGAACAATGGGGCGACAAGAGCAGCAACTGAAACAAAAGCGAAATCAAAACTTTTGCGGCACGCAAAATCTAAAGAAAAGACAGAGTAACAAGCAAGCAGAGGACAACAATAGCAACAACACCAACAAAATAAACAAACTGCCAACAAATACAACAATAACAACAGGTGTTCGACACAGTTTCTATCACGCACACACACACACCACAAGCGAACACTTGGCTAATAAACATTTTGCGTTGCCTACTTTTGAGGGCAACCATCGCGTTGTTGCGTTTTATTTGCTACAGCTCGCATTTTATAAACTGCATTTGGAGAGAAGAGGAAAGTAATGCAAAAGCGAATCAGTAATAAGAAAATAAAACGAAATGCAATGCAACTGCAATGATGCCACATTAAAAGTGAAAAACTTTAAAGCTGTAAAGTTTTGTGGCACAAAACTTGGCTCACACCTTTGCCGGCTCTGTGTTTGTGTTTTGTGTTTGCAAAATGCAGTTAAAAACTTGCTGCCGCAATTCAATTAAAACTTCAATGTAATATACACATTCACACACACACACACACACACACACATACACAGTAGCATCTTAGACAACAGTGAGATTCCGAGACTCGGGATATCTTTTGGCCTCAGCTGTCGCCATATGTAAACAAACGCTGGCAAAAGAGCAACGCATGCAGCCGGCATCCTATGCATCCTTTCGCCTCTTAGCTTATGACAAGAATTTTATCCGCGCCGACGCTTTAGAGAGGACTCGAATCTGGTATAAAAGCAGCTGCCGCAAGCATTTGGCAAACAGTTGGCTCGCGGCGCGTTCACCGAATGCTAAAGAGCTTGGTCCGAATCGGAGCTTGGACAACTTGTAGAGGTTTATGCCGTAATCCAATAGTGTGAAACACCCGTGACAACTTGACTCTACTTAAAGCCAGGAAAAAAATAAAAACTTCGTCTAAAAATCATATAAATTTTAGCAACTGGCAAATTGTTTGTGGTTAGCTTTTAGCTTTGAGTATTGCAAAAAAAAGAAAGAAAAAAAAGAAAAAAAATAAATAAATAAGAATAAAAAAAATTACACCTAAAAAATGCAATTAAATTAACTGTAACTAGTTTTTGATTGTGGTTACGTGTAATTTAATTGGTTCGCCAATTAGAAGTGCAATCAAACGCTTTACCGAAATTTTACGCACGGCAATCGACAAAAGAGAAAATAGTTTCAGTTTGCGGAAAAAGCACAAACAATTAAAATATTGCTGGAATTAACTTTATTCAAAGCCCGAAATTAAATTGCTTAAATTCCATGACGACATCTAACCCTTCACATTTGAATAAATGCCAAAGCTAAGCATTTATTATTATTTAAATAAATGGCAGTAGCATTTAATTGAATGAATGGAATTACAAAGTACTGTAAATTATTCAAGCTCAACAATATCTATAGACTACAAAGAAGCACATAAACATTTAATTAAAACTTTCAGATTAAAAGCCAGAAACTTTCCTCAAAATACAAATTTATTTATGTAAACTTATTAAATAGCTTGGATACAGTTTCTCATAGACTCTTTGCTACTTCGGCTGGAAAATTCGATGAAAGAGCAGCTTGGCTTAAAAGAGAACTGCAACCTAAGATAAAGTAACAAATCTGAAGCCCACAACAAGGCCATAATTTAGTCTAGATCTTTGCTGTGTAAAAGTGTGTGTGCAGGTACTTGGGAATCTAACTGAAAGGCTCAAATTTGTTATGATGGATATTAACACAAGTGATTAACGGTAAGTTAAGTAATGTTAAATTGAAACTAGTAAATATTTACTGATGAAATTCAAAAAAAAACTCATATAATTGACAAATTCCTTTGTCGAGCAATATATTTATTTAGTTATAATTTTAAATAAAATTCAAGCTGACATTCGTGGTAATAAAAGAAGCACATAAACCTTGAACAGACAGCAAGAGCATCGCAAAAGAAAAATCGCAAAGTAACCAAAAAAAATATAAAATATATATAAATTCACATTGTCTGTGCTACCCACAGCCTGCTTTCTAGATTGATTTATGCGCTTGTAAATTTGTGTGTGGGACTATGTGTTGTGTGTGTGTGTGTGTGTGTGTGTGGGTGGGTGTATGTGTGTGGAAAGGACATATGTGTCACAATGTGCATAATTGAATATGGGATAGCTTGTTTTAAGCTATTTTACATTCAGACTCAGACTTATTCAGACTTTAACAATGGCAAAGCAGCACCCAAAGAAAGTACATAAAGATAACAGAGGTAACAGGTTAATGTGCAAAGTTCTCGCTTAGATATCGCCTAATATTCCACGATTTGTATATGTGAAATGCAATAAAAGTAATGTGTACATATCTAGATAATGTAGAATAAAGGCAATGGGTGGGCGTCTCTAGATACTTTTGATTATTAGTGCATGTGTGTGTGTGTGTGTGTGTGTGGTGGGTGTGTGTGTGTGTGTGTGTGTGGGTGTGTTGCTTCATAGTGCCCACATCATTGTGGTATACTGATCTATGGTAATTTGCAAGTTAAATGTCCTTAGCGATAATGTTCATAATTTACGAGCAAAAGCAAGGCAGGAGCGGAATAGGCAATAAGCGGTTCGTTGGGCCCCACTTAGTGCACTGTAAGTGAGGCGTTGCAAGTTGACGAAAATGAAAAACTGCTAACTATATTCACTATATATAATAAGTCTGCTATGCATATACCTAAAGTATATCCTTTCAATCTGGCAATTATAATCTTCTCAAACCAGTTCCTATTTAATTACTAATATTCTTATGTTATAGTAAATTTTACCTTACACTAAACAGTACAATTTTTAAGCAACAATTCATATTTAAGCTCAAGTTCCATTTGGTGCTCTTAAACCGCTCCTGTAATTTAAGCGCATAGTGCCCATGGCATTTAGGGGGAGCCAAGCACAAGAGCAACAGCAACATGGCTCTCTAGCTCTTATACCATTAAGTGGCATTATAATTATCATCAGCACAGCGAGCTGGCGGTAAGTGCAGAGCGCAAAGAGCAGCATTTCCAGTTAAACGGGCCGAGCTTCTACCTATAAAGTTCGCATTTGATGTGCTCATTAAACCATGAAGGAGACCACTTAAATCGCACGGGTTAGCTGTTACCATTTATGACGCAGCTATAGCTCCGCTGCCGCTTATCAACCCGCCAAATAAGTATTTGAAGAGGCGCCTAATCACAGCTGAAAATTAAATACCCAATTAGTAAACATTCTGCTTCAATTTTAATTAATTGCGCGAGCGAGACAGTCAGCACGAAGTGTACCCTGTACGAATGAATTGAGTAGAGAAGCGTATAATACTATATAAAACATCATCCAAAAAAATAATAAATACTATAAACAGTTTGCCTGTTTGTACCAGAACTCTTAATGCCATTAAAGTTTTGACAGCTTCATTTGATATTTGGGTCCTATATTTTATAGCTAAAAGCAATTCGTTAAACAAGCATTTTATATACTGAAGCGATTATATTATTATCATAGATCTATTTTATGATGATTTGGATATGGATTTTAAAGCAAAAAGCAGGATATATATTATTGGATTGGAATTTTGGATTTTAGATATCTGCCTTCATTCCCACACCAATTTTATAACAAACGCATTTTAGGAGAAGAGCTAATAGAGAATTCCATTAACAAAATACATCTAGAAGAAGATAAGGGTATTTTAAAATTTCTTACATTGTTTTGTAAACAAGATTCAGTAAATCTACCTAGACTTAGGATATCTCTATGTCAGGCACTTCCAACTAGAGCAATATTACTTGTTTATTTTTTCTTGTATATCAATAATACTTGCAGCAGGTGTATATATCTTTTATATGCCCAATGCGGTATTTGCCGCCTGAATCCCTTTTCCTCTGTTAACCATGTTGATATTGTCTGAGATTAGGATTTTAAAATTAATTGTGCGCATAAATTACGCCGGAATACGCTGCGGGCCAACATCCCTTCAGCTTCCGGTGCCAATGCCAAGGCATTTGGTTAATGGAGCTCACAACCTTTTGGTCCTTTATTTGTAGTGGTTGTTGTTGTTGTTGTTGCTTACTGATGGGCTATAAATATACTTTCGTCTGAAATGAGTTTGCATAATACAAAAGCTGAAAATTGAAATATATTCGACGTCTGTGACTTACTTATTTGTTTAGTTATTAAGTGGATTTACGGTAAATCATGATTCTCCAAATTGGGCGTCAAAACAAAGTAATTTGAATGCCTGATAAATGGAAGAAATTAGTGAGCACTGCTTTAACCTTAATGGGCTTCCACAACTTAAGGTCTGAGAAGTCATTTAATACATTTAAAAAAATATAATAATAATAGAGTATAAGATTGTATTTTGTTGCTAAAGCCTTAAGTCGTTACGCTTTGTAAATATTGTGCCAAGCAGATAAATAATTTAGAACATGCTTAAAAGCTTCAGAGTTCAAATAAGAGAAAAAAACGTATTTACTTAACTAAAAGCTAAAACAAATTTGGTTGAGCAGCCAACAAATTCGAGTTATCTACTCACTTTCTAAATTCAAGTCTTGGCTTGGCAAAACAAAGACTGCAAAAACTATATGTGCTCTAGTGATTATATTATCATTGTCATGCCGAGGAAGATGCGTTAAGCTGATGCTGTAGCTGCTGCCTAAGTGAATAAAAAATAAAAGATGCTCGAGATATAAATCAATAAAATCGGAATTTAATATAGCCACAATGCGTGGCTGAACAAAAAGGAGCAGATGAAATAAGAGAAGAGTTTTGTGCACAGCAGTAAATCGACTTGTGAATATCCTAACATACAGTATTTAACTATTAAAGATAATGTCATAAAAAATTTTATATATAATTCAACAATATACATAACATGAGACAATCACAGCTCTATAAATATGTATATAACTCACGAAGCATACTTTTATGCACCTCTCTCTCTGTCGCTCACTCTTTTTATCACATCGTATGTGTGTGTGTCTTTTGTAGAGTATAAACGCAACAGCACAAAATGGTATGCAGGAATTTTGCGTTCATTGATAAAGTTCGTCAGCAAACAAAGGAATCAACACAGCCTCTAACGCCTCGAAGCCCAGCCTCCTTCTGGCAGTTGCCTCAATTGTGCTGGGTGCAAAATAATTTACATATTATGAGAGTTGGCATAAAAGGAAGAAAAAACTGCACGAATGGGCGGCGTTTGGCTGGGAATGGGAAATAGAGACCACTCTATTGAATGGCAGTCACTGCTGTCGCCTGACAATAGATACGGATACAGACAGCTATCAACTACTGGGATGTCCTTTTTTTTATTTCATCTGCATGGCATGTGGAATATGCGACACTAAAAGAGAGCTCTAATGTGTTTCTACTTTTTGCGAGTTGAGACTCGCTCGTCGACAAATCTGTGTAGCATATGGGATGACAATTGGTTATTTTATGGCACTTTTTATTGTGGTTTAAGTGCGGAGAGCGAGCATATTTATGCACAGGACACGAGTATCAGCTGCCTATAATCCGCATAATGGCGGTGGTGCCCAGATTACGACTCAGCGAATGGTCGGGTCGTTGAGGTGACACTATAAAATTAATTTTAAAACATTTCGGCCATAATCATTCGTGCTGATAAAAGGCGACAGTTGTCCCGAGGATAATTGCGTATGCATGTGGAACGTACAAGCCCCTCAAGTTAAAAAAAATAAATAAATAAAGCTTGAATATTCTAGTCGGTTGCTATCGACTGCAGGATATTCGCTTATATAAGCGTTGAACTTACAAATTTACCCATGCTATTTATTTCTCTTCCTTTCAAGTTCACAGAAACGCAAATGGATGTCTGACAGCTCATGCTCAGCCGTACACTACAATAACATTTATTATTGCCAATTTGATGCCAATATACCTTTTCGTCATTTCATGAACGAGTATATAACAGAGAAAAGCGAATCCCAAGCTAAAGTGACTACGTCCGGGGGCATTTAAGGCATAATTTGTGCACAAAATATATTTGCTGGCTTATGCAGAAAATTTGCCTCCCAAGCACAGACACGACAGGCGACCCAGAGCCTGCCGGTGAACCGCTTTCCCGGCCCCGCCAGTCGTCGGGGCCCGTTGGCAATTCTCTTTGCGCCACTTGTAGAACTTTAGGAAAACGTGCGGCGCTTTTCAACTCTAGACCTGTTCGAGCGGGCGGCTATCAGTTTTACGAGTCCTTTGAGAGTCGTACTTGTTAAATTTTCGACCCGTCGTTCTCGTCGGCATTTCGGTGCGGGTGTGTGCGCGGATATCTAGGGAACCTCTTGAAACATGCCAGAGATTTGCGTTCGCCAACTGGCTTTTGATATTCAATCATGTCGAGCATAGCCAACAAAGCGAACAACTTTCTAACACACACAAGCACACACACACATGCACATTAGGAGACATTCAACTGGCCTTCAATTTATTTGTAATAATGGTCTCTCATTTTTTAATGTGGCAGCTTTGGCCCTTGCTGGTGTGGTTTTCTTTTTCTCTCTTTATTTATCGTCAGCTTTGCCTTTTAATAATCAATCGCATACGAAATGTATTTTTATTAAGGTTTCATTTCATTGAAAACATTTCTGTTTTCCTGTTTTTTTTTCTATTTTTTTTTGCGGGTCAGCGACTGATCCCATATCAAATTGATTGAGGGAAAAGTTTCCTAATAAATCGAAAACTGTTCACTAAATAAAAATTTTGCTCAAAAAACCCCCATTTGATTGATAAAAAGAAAATACATTTCATTTAGACTTAACAAACGCTACAAATATGACAACTGCTTAGAGTGGAAAGGTGGTTAAAAACATGAAGACTGTTATAAATTTAAATTTAACTATTACATATTATTATGTGAAATCCAATTATGGTATAAATAGTACGAAATTCTAAAATGGTTGTGGAATCTTTAACCTATAAGAATAAGTTAAAATTTAAAAGTGAGTTTAGAGAACAATGTTTGCAAATGGTGAACATATTTTATCAATAAAATAATTTTCTTTGGCGAACGTGCGCTGCACTGGATTTACAAATAAGATGAAGAAATAATTGCAAATAATATGATATAATCCCATTGACCCGTTTTGTTTGGGAGTATACAAAGCAACTTGTCTGCATTGATAAACCAAAGACAATTGTATAATAAAAATCAAAACCAACATTCGGAGAGTTTCGCAAAATCAGTGAAAAGTATAATATAAATATAAAAGTATAAAAGTAGAGAAATATTTAAACATTGTTCTATTCAGTAAACATGTTCAATTCAATAACATTATAATATTCACACACATATGAAAACAAACAAAAATCTGAATATACATTGATCAGCAGTAGGTCAAACTAAATTTAAATATAGTGGAAAATTATTATATTAATATCATATGAATTAAGGATTTTTTGTATGAATGATTAGGCTTTACACGCTAAGACGGCGATTATACTTTTGCAATGGATTTTGACACTATCAACTGGAATATGCTGATTACATTCGCTCTCGCTCTCCCTCTTTTTAAAGATTTTTAACAAATTTGAATTAGAATCGTATTTATTTAAAATGACATCAATGTATCAAACAAACGATTTGACAAGCAGATATGTTTTGGTTTTAGGTTCGGAAGTAGACCATGTTCATTTTCAAATAAACTCTAATTATTTGTGCTTTTAATTAGGCTTAGAGTCGACCTAAAAGTAAATTGAAATAGGTTAAAATTAGAACTGAAACTAAATATTGAAGATTCAAATTTGACAAGTGCATTTCACAGAGGCCCTTTAACCCGAGTTTATTTGCTATTAAACTGCAGGAAACAACTTTGACAATTTGCAAAAAAAAAAAAAAAAAAAAAAAAAAAAAAAAAAAATCAACAAAAACAGCAACAACAATTTTGCAACAAAGGACAATTGAGAAGCAAAAAACAATAACAATTACTCTGATTGCTGTCCCCGGAGACTGTGCTGAAAGTTGAAAGTGACCTGACGAATGGTCACGAAATGGAAAATGCCAACAGAATAGTCCAGCGCACGGAAGACGGATCTACTTGGAAAGGGGCAAATTCATGAATTGTATCTTGGTCGCTGATGCGCTAGACTTTACCGGGTTACCAATTCTACACTATATGAATGGCATTACAGCTAAATCAAAGAATGTATATCATCTATTGAAAAATACTATATTTAAACGACTTCGTGTATTCAATCATTTATCAGAACCCACATTAAATTTAAGTCTTTCAGTCCTATTGAGGAGGGGACCGAGCTCCATAAATATATGTATATATAAACAGTGCTGGTCAAAATAATGACTAATATTTTTATAGGGAATTCAGATATGAGAGTTATTAAAATGCATTTTTTTATATATATAAAGTTTCCAAGGCTGTAACCTAGGGTATTTAATATGTGGCAACTCAAAGAGAACTATTTTATCTGTTTTTGTTTCAGTATGATTTTTTTACTGGGTCAGGCAATGCCGTAAAACAATTGAGAGCTCAATTTTGCACGGCCGGTTGGTTTTATTTTACATAACTCCTTCTGTTGGTGAAAAGGGATGCGCCTGCAGCACAGGATATGCACATTGCGAATGATTTCAGTGCCAGTCGTAACTTTGTTAGCTCCGCATACACACAAAAGCACACATACGCACACACACACACACACACACACACATCGCCAAGAGGCAGGAGGCAACATTTATCTGGCAAAATGTTTTGCTCTGCCATTACTCGCATTGTTTCAGCCAGCAGCAGGATGTGCTGCCAGGATAAGGCATTGGCCAGAGGGGGCAGATGGAGCGATCTATGGGGCACCTAGGGGGTGCGACGCTCATGTGCGTAAAAATTCTATTTGATTATTGCACGTTTATGGAGAAGCCAGCAGCAGTACTCAACCAGCAGGCAGGACAATGCATGACCATTGTATTGCGTTTGCTGCTGCATGCTGCAGAAACAGAGCGACAGAGAGAGAGAGAGTGAGAGAGAGTGAGAGAGAGTGAGAGAGAGAGAGAGAGAGAGAGAGAGAGAGAGAGAGAGAGAGAATAAAAGAGAAAGGTATACGGAAAACTACAAAAGAGCTGAAATATTTAATCGGTATATTTATTTTCTGCAGCAGGATATGAAAGCAAATGCATTGACTTTGATGACTGGGTTAACCCCCATTCGTGAGAGGAGCTGGATTAAGGGCATCCAAAGCAAATATCTTAAATTGACTGCACCAAAGGATTGCGTTTAATTATTTCTGTGGTCTGCTTGTGGCATTGGCCAGTAGGAACAGGCTATTCAAGCAGGTCAACAAGGCTGGCTATCTTCAATTTTAATGGCTGCAATCCATTACGAACTGCAACATTGAACATGAGCCGGGAGTTACCATATACTGGGTCAAGCACTGCACGTGCCACTATGCAAATAAATTGTTGGCTTCTGCAAATGAAATTATTTTCATTTAAGTAGGCAATCAAAAGCAATGGGCTGCTCGCTGAGCTATAGATTATAGCTGCGGTTAATTTAAAATTGTTTTGCATATGCTTAAATTAGGTAAATGCGAAACTTGAACTTGATATTCCGCTTCTTGCTTCACTGCTTACCACATTTAACCTTTTTAGAGTCTTTCCAAACACATTATCTGCTGATCTGGCATCTGCCTCAAGTTTTTATGCGTAACTTTGTCACTTCGCTTCTCGCTTCCCATTACATCTTGGTTTACATCAAAGTTTGATGCTTTACTCTTCTATTCTATATTTCTTCACTTTACTTAGCCTCGCGCTTTATTTCTGTAATCAGTTGGGTGGTAGTTAGATGATTGCCTCTTATATGGCTTTGCTTCTCCTTTTCTTGTAAGAGCCTCATTTTTCGGTTCGTTGCTCTGTTCGACGCCCCAAATTGGGGTTTACCTAAGCATAACATTCAATTTATTTAAATGAGCTCCGCACACTATTCCTGGTCTATTATTCCATCTCACATTTTTATGTCTTCTTTCATCTTCGCAGCATAGAAATGAATGTCAACGCGTTTTAAGTGCGCTCAGCATTCGCGCCCTCATAAAAGAATCAAGTTTTCGGACCGGAACGTGACTTTTGGCGCAAGTAAATTGAAGCCACAGCGCGATAAATCTGCAATGCCAACCTGAGCGAAATTTGTTGGCGCAATCAGACAGATAAAGCAGAGATATATACACACATATCTATATACATATAAAAAAACAGTGTCCATGGCGGACACTTCAGCTGCATCGAGAATGAAAGCAGCCATGCGACATCATCGTCTGCCCAGCGCCGCCATTTGGATGCTGACGCTGTTAATGTTGCTGCTCGCAGCTGCAGCAACTGCGGCGCCGACGTCAACGCCGACTGCAGATCGGCATCGCTGCGCACATAAAGGCATCGCTGAGCTGATTCGCACCAGTCCGGTAATTGTTAAAGCTCTCGCCGCGCGCATCTTTACCGACGCCGAGCTGGCCGAGCAGCCATTGGACTCGGCCTCTGCATCGCTGACGTCCTCCATTTTAATAACATTAACGCCGGAAACGATATACAAAGGCGCTTCGCTGCTTAAAATGGCCAATGGAGCAGCAGCCGCCGCTGCCGCCGACGCCGAGCAAGGCAACCTGGGCAATGATGCTGCATCCGGCGGGACTCGGCGAAGCGGCAGTGTCAGCGGTTCCAGTGCTTGGAGCGACAGCGGTGCTGCCTACCAATATGAGGGGTAAGTGGAATACATTTACAAATATTATTCAACTAATTAAATATTAAATGAAAAGTGAGCTCGCTCCCTGTGAAAAAATGTTTAAATAGAAATGAGCTCTCAGAATATTTCAGCTTTTATACAGAGCTGCCAGAGCTTACATGAACTGAGCTGAAAAAACTAATGATAATTTTCATAATACAAAATTATATAAGTTGACGAAAATTTCTTTACACATTGTCTTCTACGTAACCCCTTCAGTGTTATATTTTCTTTGTGAGATCAATTCAGTTTTGTATATTTAAAGTGATTCCCTCTTAAAATAGCTATAGCTTTAGCAATATTATTTAAATTATTTCCTTAAACAACTTTTCGAAAAATTTTACTGGATTTAGTGATATTCTCTATATTTATATAGTGTAATTTTAATATACTTTGCCAATAAATAAATTAATCAATGAAAATACCACAATAAATCACAAACTTTATTGCACACTCAATGAAACCACATAGAGCTCTCATCCTCAGAGTGGATGTGCGGTTTCTCATTTTGTGCTGACGTTTCATTGGCTTTATATAACCTTTACTCTCTTGCTCTTTCTTTCTCTCTCCATCATCTTTCCTCACGGTTCGCTCTCTCTTTGCAGGCAACTGAATGCCACACTAGAGCCGCTGCATTGCTTCGATGCTAATATGCTGAAAATGCTGCCTACGGAATTAATTGCTTTTGGCAAATTACTGCCTGCCTCAGCGGTAACCAGCACGGGCTTCAACTCGAATCCCCCTCTCGAATCCAGGCAAATGCAACGTCCAGGACTGGAATCAGTTTTAGATATGGCCAGCGATAGGGATGTGCTTCACATAAGCGTCAACGGGCTGCATCGTTGGACACCGCAATTTGAGAATCATATCTGGAAGCATTTAGGTAAGTTCAACACAAAATGCTCCGCACCAACCCGCCCCGCCCCGCCTACTTAATCCCTCTCCATTATTCCAGCCTCTACTATTGTTGTTTTGGCAGTTCCGCTAGTTAATCGCATTTGGCATTCGGTTTGCTGGTTGCTTTGTGCACTCAATTGTCTTTGCGGATGCTTTGCGTAGATTTTCGAGCGCCTCTGACTCGTCATTTTGTTTCTAACTGGCTCGATACACAAGCTCACAATGCCAATTAGACCTAATTGACAGCCCATCATCATATCTGTGTGTGCCTGAATCTCAGGAGTTAGTTGATTCAAATTTAATACATGAATATGATCGAGTTTCTCATACCTTTCTTATTTCTAATCAATTAAATATTGATTACCGAAAGCCCAAACTAAATGTTCGTCATGCATGTGTGTGCAGCCCAGGTCGAGTGGCAAATACTATAAAAAATAATCTAAGTACTTTATAGCAGATATGTCGATGATGATGACGCAGCATGTGACTTGCTGAGGGTCCGTCTATCCGATTATCCAGCCGTGCTGACAGGACGCGACTCGGCGCAAGGCACTTTCAGACAGTCTGCATCTCTTGTGGGACGTAGCACTTGACATTTGTGTCAAGAGATAGATAGCAAAGCCAAATTCACACACAGGCAAGCACATTCACTCACAGTAACAAATCGTGGCAACAGTTCAAGAGGTTTTTGCGGTGAACAGCATAGAAAAGCAGTGAAACATAAAAACCAAAAGCGATTTTGTTATATTTGTAGTCACAAATGATTTATAGATGATAAAATACTTCGATATATGTACATATGTATACATGCAAACTATGGAAATATATAAGGACATAGCATACATGACTCAGACTGTATTTTTTTTGGCAATGAATAATAATAAAAATATTTTTAGTATTACAAAGTTATATTTATTTAATTTAGTTACCAGTCCGGCAAGCCATGCCCATAATAAATAAATTAAACATTAATTAAAGTATAATGGTAATGATAATAAAATATATATAAATAATATATTTATAATATATATATTGTTTCTTATCGAAAATGTTTAATAAATAGTTTTTTTATTTATTTAAACTTGAATTATTTCAAAAGTTAGTTACTTCATAAATATATGTAACTATATATGTATTAGTTTAAAACTTTAATCTGTATATCGATGTTTATCTATGTATATATACTGTATATGTGATTGTAAATAATTTATAATAATATCCCCTTAAATTACTCTTAATTAAGCCGCGCATTAACATTCGAATTTCTTTTGAATGTTTTTTTATTAATTAACAAATTTACTTAAAAGCTTATACAATTTCAATGGAATCGAGAGTTGTGGCAATTTAATGCCCAGATGTTGCATTTATCAATTATAGGCTGGGACGATTGGAGCGATTTTACGCTCTGCAGCGTCACCTGCGGCAAAGGTGTGCAGCAGCGTTTCCGTCGCTGTCTGCTGGACAATCCACTGGTGGACATCAGCATGAATATGAATCTGAATCTAGATGACGAGGATGACGATGACGATGACGATGACGACGAGGTTGAGCAGGATGCAGGAGTGGGAGAGAAGCAGTCTGATGTGGATGATGCTGAAGTGGTTGCTGACGAGGCGAATAATGATGTGCCAGGGGTGATGGGCACGGCAGCAACAGCAGCCACATTCAATGCTGATAATAATGAAGTGCTCAGCCCGGACATGGATGGCACTGAGGATGCGCTACTGATGATGATGCAACCAGCAGCTGCACCAGCTGCTGCTGTTAGCTTCGACTCAACTACGAGCACACTGATGCATAAAGGCACACAGGACAACGATAGAAGCGCAAGCAACAGCAACGGCAACAGCAGCAACAACTGGGTTAACAAGCGACGGTAATGAAGCGATGCGCACAGGTGTCAGTTTTGTGCCAGCTGCACGTAATGACCGTCAGCAGGACACGTGCAAATAATCACCACAAAAAGCGCAAGGCTACCAAAAGCCTATCGCTCTCCACGCTACTCTGCGAAGGCTACAACATCGAGCAACGCAACTGCAACAGTTTCGAGTGCAGCGGTAAGAATTGCCTCAAGTGCTACATATGTATATAATTAATGCAAATCCCTTTCCACAGATGACATTAGCGATCTGCTAAAGTTCTATAAGAAGCTGCCGGCGTCAAATGCTGACGATTTACCATCTGAGCCCAGCAACGACAGTTTTCCCATTGCTGATGTGCCAGACGTAACGACAGCTTTTTCTGTGGGCGCATCCTGGTCATCGACGCCCTCAAACATGGGCTACATACGCAGCTGGCGGAATATGCAAAACTTTACCCTGATGATCACGCTGAGAGCTAAGGTAGATGCTGCATTTGGGTTATTTTAAAATATATGAAATATTAAAAAGAAATATAAAAATATATCTATATAAAAACAAAGTCATCCTTTACATACCAAATATCACCTTGAACAAATGATAATTTTTAATTTCAACTTTCAAAATGTAACTTGCAGAATGATACGAAAAATGCCTCTACAATATTCTCTATACGCAATGTAACACACAATCTCTATTTGGAGGCGTGCAAGGATGGACTACGCTTATATTTGGAGCGCGACAATACTACGGAAATGTTGCCGGTGAAATTCAATTTATATGATTATCGCTGGCATCAAGTAGCCATCAGGTAAGTGGCGGATGTTGAGCGGTTGCTGTTGTTGTTTCCAGACTAGATAGCAATCAGTGTGCGTGATTCGATAAAGATCTATGTCTGTGAGTGCGTGTATGTGTGTGTATTTGTGCCCATTGCTATCATTCACACTTTCATTTTATTTGCATTTTCAATTTATTAACATGAATTGCTTGTGCCAATGACCGTGTGTAGTGGAAACACTCGAAATACTTGACACACATGCAAATAACACGCACAGTCGCTCATATATGTACCCACACGCACACACACGCAAACACAAACTCAAATATATGAATATCGAGTGCCACTTTGTGTCTTGTGTGCCTCTATGTGTATTTATTTGGCAAACAACACCAGCAAGCGAATTGACACTTGGTTAAAGTGGGCGCCATTTGTCAAAGGCCGTTGGCACATTTTTCTATGACACTGTACGTAATACTCGGTGAATGTGCTATTTTAATTATTTGATCCTCTCTACTCTCACGTGCTGTTACAGCATACAAAATGGCGATTTCATATCGATTTACGTCGATTGCTTGTGGACAAACAGTTTTGTTGTTTCGAAGCGATTGTTCACGCTGCCGCTGGACGCGGATGTGGAAATTGGACGCGGCTTTAATGTGAGTATGGGGACAAATTCTGAAAACGATTGGAAAAGGTATCGTACAAAATTGTGCTGCAACTTGTTAGATAGGAACTTCAGTATCGGTAATACACATACAAATCAATAATAGGGAAAACCCGATTTTGGCTATTTTAATATTTAGTTATATGTCTAATATTTTATCAATAACTAAATATTGCATTGCCAAGAAAAATATTATCAAACTTTAATTCTATTATTTATGCAATAAATTATGCAATAACACTAACCATACAACATATGGTTAGTAGCAATAATTTATAATATTACAATAGCACTACGTTAGACATGCCAACAATTTGATTAATCGATTTCATCGATAACTAATATGACACAGTTCCCATGTCTATTTATCGATTGTTTCGAAATGAATATTTGTTACATAAGAATCCATACATATTTTATAATTAACTTTCGCACTTTTTCAACTTTATCGATACACGTTCATGAATTCTATATAATATTCCTTTGAATCGTTACGATATCAATACCCCAGCCTTTCAACGCAATTTGATATACATATACATATCATCACACACACAGCTGCTGCCATGCACCATAAAGGGGCAACAATTTTTGTAATATTAATTTCCCAATTGATTTTCATCTCGACGCACCGCCCGCAGCGCTGTGAAAAACAATGTGTGACAGTTTACAAGCAGCTTCTGCAGTTTCAACTGGAGGGGGGGAAAATGGCAGAGTGGGGGCATTGGTGCCATAAATTGTGCAAACAATTTAATGCAATAACTGTGAATTTAACGCGGCGTATGTGATATGCACTTTCAGTGCTGTATAAAGCCGATAACGCATACGCCTGGTTGTCCCATAATATTACTTAATATGCAGATAATTGCCATACAAACTATCAATATACGAAATACGAAACATTAAAAAATATGTAAATCCAATTGCAGGGGGAACTGCAGCAGTTGCTGGTGCTGCCGGAGCATCAGGAGCGGTTGCAGTGCAGCAATAAGAGGACATCGATTAACGAAGTTAAACGCTACATTATCGACACATTCATCGAGGACTATGCCAACAATTAAGGGGGCATGGCTAACAACAACAACGACAACAACAACATAGAAGACAACGCTAACCGGAGCAAAATCAAATGAAATTCGCAAATATATTTGAATGGCAAATACGTGTGTGCATGTGAAATGAATGATGCAAGTTATTTCGAATGCAATTGCTACAAGGTACAGTCTATAAAAACTTCATATACATATGCAAATAAAACAAAAACAAAAATATATATACACACACACACGCACACATATATATATAAATATATTTAATATGTATTGTGCAATCACATATGTTTCCTAGCTGCGCATTCAAGAATATATTGTAAATTACACAATCTCTCAGTGTTTATTGAATTATATAGTATGAATACAAATAATACACTGAATACAATTACGATTAATGCTTACATTGCATTATATGACATATGAACACATGTATGTGAATGCCCAAGTATTTGTAACAATTAAGTTATTTTTTGACATAAAACAATAATTATAATGACAAAAAAAAAAAAAAAGTTAAAAAAAATGGATATTGATGTAAATTGCGTTGCTAAATACGCAAATGTAATATGAATATGATTTAAGTATAGCGAACAAGTAAAATAACTCAATAAAATAATTAATTAAGTGTAAAACGTAAAACGACTTTTTATATATTCACAAATATTTACCAATATGATATGGTAATTCACTAGGTAAGTAAATAGCAAAAAAAAAAAAAAAAAAAGAATGAGAAAGTACAATAATTATTATATCCATTGCAACTTTGAAGTTATTTACATATGAATTAAAAATTAATAATTTCGCGTTATTTTATGCTTTACTATACATAATTTCATAAAAAAGCAGAGGTGAAGTTTACCTCTCATTCATTTTACTATGTTAAATAGGCTCAGATAAATTCAAGAGTTAGACTCAAAGTTATATATGGTTTATTTATAGTTTTAATCTCGATTCATAGTAAAATTGGAATTTATATGCGGAACTAATTTGCATAGTATGCTAAATGAAAATCGAAGCAAGTATTCTAATAAGCCAATCTATACACAGTTTGTGTATTTTTTATTTTAGTTTGTGTCCTCCATCATTTCGGGGCTCTGGCTTTAACTTTGTGTCTGGCTCTGACTCTGGCAGTGGCTGTGGCTGTGGCTTTGGCACTGCTACTTGACTGGATTAAGCTGACTGTAGCTTATTCCTGGCCACACGTATATGAGAATTTACATATTGTTGAGTTCTTTTCTGGCTGTGGGAGTGGAAGTGGGTGCGGATGTGGTGCTAATATGGGTGGTTGGTTTAGTGGTTTGCTTCGTTCGCTTTGCAGTCACTTTTGTGGATTTTGCGCATTTGAGTGCGCTTCACTGATTTGACAAAGGATCAACTTGTTAATTTTGCTCAGCGCTCGCTCCGAGTGCCGCTGACAAGTGCCAAGTGCCAACTGACTGGCCAAACAGACAGACAGCGGATTTCGAGATGGCAAACATGAGCCATGTCAGATTAAAACACAACCACACATAAGTACATATTTTCGTTATTTCATTCCAAGAAGTTGTGCTTTTTTGGGAACATCGAACAAAGTGGGGCATTATATTTAAGTGCTTATTCATAAATGTTGCTTAAATATATTTTTTATTTAAAAGTTATGCGTTATATTTAAAAGCTTATTCATAAATGTTGCTTAAATATATTTTATTCTGTAGCTCCTTGGACAGAAATATTTTAGTATTAACTAAGGTACTTCTATTGGATGCGTCTGCTTAATAACACATTTTTCGCATAATTCCAAGAGTAAACTTTGGTTTGGCTTCTCTCACGTCTAATGCTAATTCGCTCCTTGACGTTAGATGACGCCAGCACATCAAAGTAGCTCCTTTGCATAAAATGTTCCGCTTTAAACGAAAATTGTATCTTAAAAGCGACAAGTAAAACAGAAAAAACTCATAATTTCCTCTTGGCTAAAAAAAAAATTAGCGAGCTGAAGAAGAGAATAAATTCACAGTCGCTTCCTTTGGCGTGGTTTGTGCGCTGTCTCCGGTCCGTAAATAACTACAGCCCTCTTCCATGAACCAATCCAGCGCCCCATCATCCCCTCATTTACAGGCGCTCTATTCTGTTCTCAGACTTGTAGGCAATTTAAGGCTCTGCTGAAGAATGGAGCACGCTGGCTCGCATGGAGCCAACAGACGTTGCCGACATTGATGAATTTCCTGTCGCATCCTCATCCTAGTCAGGTGAAGCAACCGAATCCTTCTCAGCGCCATCCGCACCTGGCGCATCGCAAATAAATTTTTATCTGTACAAATGTCGCAGCTGCTACTGCTGATGCCGTTGCTGTTGCTGCTGTTGCCGCTGCCATTGCCGTTGGCTCATTGTGACTTAATAATTTCCTACTCACGTCCTGGCGGTGCATTGAACTACGCTGCTGAAGAAGTCCTGATGTCCTGAGTGGATGGGTGTATGAGGCTTAGGCAGTATGCACTTCAGAGTTGATGTTTCCATGTGTGTATATAATTATGATGACATCTTTTTACATATATGTACATACGCGTTTATTCAAATTGCATTTCAAAGGAAATATTTTGCAATTAGTTTCAGCAGGCTGACAAGGCTTCGATGGGTAACTTAACATTTGACACACGGAATGCGAACTTCAAAACCTCAAAGGGAATTAAATTTCAATTAAAATTATCATTTACATAAATTAATTCCTTGACTAAAAATATTTTTTTGCTTAAATAGCAAACTAGCCATAGCCATATCCTTGCTTTTAAGCTTTCTGTTTTTATTCCTTTGTAGGTTGCTTAACACAGTTGTGTAATGTCCTGTGAGCGGAGCCAACCGCATTAGTTTCATAAATTAATAGCTTGACAATAGCTGGCATAATTCCACGTTCTTCCCTGCCCTCTGACCCATTTGTTCTTCTGACTTTACGCGCAACGTGTTGCACTTGATGGTCTTCTCTGCCTCCTTCCTTGTGAGTTCGCTTATGTTTTCTTTAGTTTCCTACTGCAAATTGCTAACGTAAATCTTACCAACTTTAGCTGGCTAACAAACAAGAACAAAAATTAAGTATGAAATCCTTGCCACAACGAAGCTGAAATACACTGCAATTTTTAGTTACCTGTAATTTGATTAGATATGAAACAGTATTATTTTAAAATAATATGATTTTGTTTAGTTTTTATTTAGAATACTCTGATGATGTCTAACAATTAATAGACAGTTTGCATTCTGTGTATCTGTATTATTATCACAGCTTAAATATAAAACATAATCTAGTCAAGAAAAACTCATTCTAACTATTTCGGTCCATTTTGGGAGCCAAGCAAGATGAAGCCAAGCGTCGACTTGAGTAATTCATTTCAAAGTTTTATTAAAAAGCGCCAGAAATAAAAAAAAACAATATTTTTCTCCAAATTGTGTGCCACACACAGCCAGGCACACACACACACACACACACACACATACACCGACTGGCACACACATTTGTTTAAGTAGAATTTTATTTATTTATGAGCGAGCCGGCAGCAGCAACAACTTTCACACGGCTTCACGCGCACAAATTTCATTCGCATTTGTCCGATTTCCACTTGTACTCAGTTTTTCAAAATTTCCTTCTCGGCAATTTAAATCATTTAATTCCATCGTCTGTTAGCTTAACAACAGAATTTATGGCCCAACACACATTAAAAGCGATTTTCTTATGGAGATGTTCATTGCATTCTCTGCGATGTTTAGCTCTTTAAAGAATATTCCAATTGAATGACTTGACCCTAGCTTTATTTTCCAATCAATTTTCTCTTCAGTGAAATCGCCTTTTGTGTTAATTTCTCTACAATAGCTCTAGAATCTACTCGTAGTAGTTCTTTAACCTCTTGCACAGTTGTCTTCCAAATATGATTATACTTAGGACACCGTAAGCTTTTCATTTTCTAATTGTTTTAATTTGCAAACAAATGAGTCTTTAGATTTGAATTACTTTTTTACTTTTCAATTAAGAAAACACATAGATATAAAATATATGTGCTTCAGCAAGGTTTGAATACACATAACAATAGCATCAATACACACACACACACACACAGCATATCTATGCATATAATAAATGGAATGGAGCTCAATGCCCCTGTATATAAATTATCAGTCAAACTGAAACTCTTAAAGTTCAGCAATGGAATTTGAACTCTGATTGGCGGGCGAGGATTGTGCAGCGCATGTGGCATGTGGAATGCAAAGTTGGCCCGCAGAAGCCGACTCTTTAGCCTCGGTTCTGTTCAGCTCAATGCCAATTCAATGGACCATGCCCACAAACACGCCCACCTACAACTCAAAACTGGCCAATGGCCAAGGCAAATAGCATAGTTCGACTGAGACGACTGGGACAGTGGGGCCGGGGAATGCCGGGTAGCTGCTTGCATAAAATGCTTTATTTGTCGAGGCCAAACAAAATGAACTGTAACAATATTGATACAGCTGACAATCCAGGCTTCAAGCACAAAAGGATTGTTGTTCAACTACTGACCAAGCTCCAGAGCACCCAACTTACACCCACGTCTAGACATTGCCTGGCATTGTTCACTGTGGATTTTTGATGTCCGCCAATGCAAGCAGCTTCATTAACCCGGCCAACAAAAGTTGGCATTGGGCATCGGTTAGTCAGGTGATTAAATGCTTCAACCTAATCCTGACTTTATCCTGGCACAAAATTATTTGCATGCCAACAGCAAATCCAATTTATTTCCGCTTTTTCTTTTATTTCTAACAAACACATAAAACACGACCTGCAGTAAAAAATGTTATTTGATTTGTCTATAAATTGAACGATGATCGCTTAAATCCAATAAAAAACGAAATCAACTTTGCTCACTGCGACGTCGACTGACCACAAATTGTAAATGCAGCGGGGGTTAAGGGTTGCTTAGGGGTGGCCATAGGGGTGGCAGGTATGTACATGGGCACGGTTTACGGTATACCTTTTGTTATGCATCTTTCAAAGGACATCAGGCCAATGACTTCAACGAAACTGTTTGTAAACAGTTCACTTTTAGAGGTGAACCCAGTCTTGACAGTTGGCACAAAGCTTCTGCATTTCCAGATTAGTTCTGACTGAGCTAAAGGCAATTTTTTTTTTTTTCCAATTTTTTTAGGATATTTTAATACGAAAGTTAATCAAACTGAGTTACTACTGCTCATATTAAAAGAAACGGATCTAGAAACAGGAATATAAATGCATATATTTTAAAAGAGATTTTTGATAAATAAGAAAAAAATTTAGTTCGTTGGAAAAATACAAATTTCTTATTCACCTATAAATAGTATGTACGTACGTATATATTACATACATATCTTTTAAAGAAATTGCATTTGATAATAAATCATTATCTAAAACCATCTAATGAAAGCTTTTTGAACATATTACATAATAACACATGCACTGTTGTTACACATCTGTTTAGTTTCAATAATATTACGACCCCAGTGTTTAATGGCTTTGCGAGAGTGCGGGAAGCGAGTTCTATCACGTGAAATATCAGTGACACGTAAAAAGTGCCAATTGGTACGCTGCTTTTTCTGTGACGACTTCGCATCCACGTAGAATCTATCAAATAGGCCAATTTTTGGAATAATCGGAATTCTTTCCACTGCCAAGGTCCATGGATCTTTAAGCAATGGCGTAGGTGGAGTAATCGTCTTTAACTTGGGGAATATAATTCCAGCGCCCCCATTCAGCCTGGTGGTATTAATAGGTCTGACGGCTGCACGAATGCCGGAGTCGCTATACCTAATCCATAAATCATTAGCAGTTGAGGGTAATGCCAATTTTGGCAAATCAGCCACATTCGTCAAATTAGAGTCCCTTAAGCGATCCATTATATTCGAGTTTAATTTTTGAAAAATTTTCTCAATTTTGTTTACTCTGTAAATCGAAATATTTGATGTTTGAGAAGCAGGAAAGCAAACAAAGTGAAAACCAAATCACTTTAA
Source organism: Drosophila koepferae (assembly GCA_030914345.1). Lineage (NCBI taxonomy): Eukaryota > Metazoa > Arthropoda > Insecta > Diptera > Drosophilidae > Drosophila > Drosophila koepferae. Next base: position 10,457,437 of record JAUESR010000197.1, on the reverse strand, counting down.
TAATATAATATAGTCGCAATTCGAAAAAAGTTTTCTGTAGTCAAACACATTTATATACTTGTTTATATACTTGCTTTATTCAGATTTCAATTGTCTGATACAATGTTTTCGTTCTTCTCTATACATACATAACATGAAGTGAATTAAATAACTATTCACTTAGTATCTAATTAAATATTAATGGCAAAACATAATGATTATATTATGATAATATGTGTGAGTGAGTGTGTGTGTGTATGTGTATTTTAACTAGCGTGTGAATATGAGTGAATGCGTGAGTGTAAGAGATAAATGTATTTTTCGCATATATTGAATTCAATATATAATTGTGATCCAATCAGTTTTTATTTCATTCGTACTAGTTTTGTATTTTGTTTTTGGTATTGTAATCTGTTAATTTTCTATATATTTGATTCTAATGTTTAGCCAAAGGGTAATACGGAATAGTATTATGATTTATATGACATTTTCGACTAATTTTATGATTATATGCAAAATAAGTTTTCTGAATTCGAAATTTACCTGTGTCCATCCGAAAGTTATGTATTATATATAAAACATATACGCATATATATGTTATAAATCGTATAATGATTCGTATGTACGTGAAATATGTGTATTTATAGAGTTGAAGGCTGCACAACTTTTTTGGAAGAGAGGAGAGCCTCTGGCATTCATCTACATCATCTACAGTTCTAGCTCCAAGTTGGAAGTTCCAATAATACTCTCTTCTATGTTCTTGAGCAGCAGTGACAAAATAAATTGTTTTGTTTACCAAATTTAATAATAATGTATACAGTTTGCAATATGTATGGTATAGGTATATCTTATGTGTATATGTTGTGACAGTTCTTGTTGGCGTGTGTAAATAAACGTAATGAGAAATATTGCATACTATGTAGATATATATGTACATATATACCTGTTCTGAGTTTCATATAGCTACTGCTGCCTTTCCAATTAATATAGATTACAGTTTAATTCGGGATTTTGTGTTTAATTTCGCATTTTAGATTTTATATTTAGCTTACAAATAAAATTAAACAAATGTTTCGTTTGTTTATTTTTGTTTTTGTTGTCTTAAAATTAAATTGCTAAAATTAAGCAAACATTGTAATAGTTACATTTTAAAGAAACTCAATCAATACATACATAATTACAAAATTATATGTAAAATTATGTACAAGATTTTCAGATTTGATTTTCTTTTTGTTTTCATATTTCTTTTTTCGATTTTTTTTTTTTTTTTTTTTTTTTTCTTTTAAATCATATTCATTTTTCGTGCCTAAGGTGCGTGTGTGTGTGTGTAATAAATATTATCAATATGAATTTTAAAAGTAGATATCAATGAGTTTTTCTTGTTTGAAAAACAGATATTTCGAATATGAGTTTTTGGAATTTAAAGTTTTCATTATTTTTGTTTACTCGATGTTTGTTTTGGGTTCCTTCGCGCATGTTAAACATTATTCGCTTTAGAATGTTAGGTTGAAAATCAAATATTTATAATTATATTGTTAATTTCATTCATTCATTCATTGATGCTCAAGCATGAGAACATATCGTATCTGTTATCTGGTTATCTGCAGTTTTTCTTGTATATCTTTTTAAGGAGGTACTAATTTGTTAACACTTCGGCGATGGCTTTAATCCATTCCTTGCGCTTCTTATTATTCCATATTCATAACCATATCCATATTTCTTAATGTCCGTGTCCATTTACAAAGCCATATTATTCCTGCGTCCGTTGACCTTATTCACTAGATTGCATATTTTTAAGGCTGGCCCCAATTTCAGGCCCATGTACTTCATCATCATCTCCGAGTTAAGTAGCAGCAATGCCTTGCCATCGATTTCCTGTAAAACCAAATCAAAATAATATATAAATATATAAAGTTTTATAATTCCATATGGCATCCACTACTCACATGTTTTCTGAAGAGATCGCCGTGCACTGCCAGCGAGTTGTCGTTGCTCTCGATATACTGAATGACCTCCTCGATGGACCAGTCAATGGGCTGGGCTCGCAGATGCGAACACGCAGCCGATGCCGATGTGGGTGTGCTAAGAGGTGAGGTAATGGCTATTCCTGTGTAGTTGCTCGATGCAGATGCTGCCGCTACAGGTGCTGTTGCTGCTTTGGCGGCACTGGCAGCCGGTGCCGCTGGGCAAGCAGACTGTGAACCGGTAAAAGGCGTGGATACCGAAGAAGGAAAGGAGGCGCTCGATGATAATGTCGTCGGAGATTTGTAATAGCTGCTTGGTGGCTTGGCGCTCAGCTGCTCGGGATGCACCTCAGCGACGAGCGGTGCCAAGTATTTGGCATTTGATGTGCCGCCGGCTAGGCTGCCACTTGCCGCTACTGCTGGTGCTAGAGTTGGAAGAGGAGCTGTTGTTGCTGCCAGTCGATCCTATCTCCTGCTGGTTGTTCCCATTATTATTATGATGCTGGAATCGCACCTTCCGCAATGCTTGGGTCTGGCTGTGGCTCTGAGACTGCGAATGCGATTGTGATTGCGTTGCGGGTGTTGTAGAGACACCATTTGGCTCCGTTTTAATGGTCACTTTGCTGCTGCTCACATTATTGCTGTTGCTAGTATTGTTATTATTGTTGTTATTATTATTATTATTATTGTTGTTATTTTTGTGCGAAAGCGGTTCCTTAGTGGCATTTGTGTGCGTTTTGCTTGAGGGCTGCTGTGGCTTGACGCCTGCCTCCTGCTTGATAATTAGCGGTTTCTCAGCGGGCGATGTGGGCGCGGGCGTGGGCGTGGCGGATTTGGATTGACGACCTCGTTTCTCGGCAAGCACAGGCGACGATGGTGGCGTGGCAGTCTGAACCAGCTGACGCTTACGACTGTGTGCACACTTCTTACATTCCTCGGTCTCCGGCACCAACGAGATGAGATTCGCACATGCCCGGCATGTGGTGCACAGTGTCTCTATGAACAGCGCCAGACTCTCGTCGTCCTTCATTCGCAGCGGCGAGGGTATCTTAACCTAAAAAAAAAGCCAATAGATTAGGACTGCAAATCAGAATTACATGTGCATGTAGTTACAGTGAAATTTTTTCCAGCTGCAGTCACAATATGCCACATCGCCTTCGAGTGCAAACAGCAGCTTGGAAAGTTGCTGTGTGTCCGTGCTAGCGGCCAGCCACCTCCTGCAGGCAGAGCTTGGCGAGCGTCTGATGCGTGGGCCCCGTCACCATAGAAGGCAGCTTGGAGCCATTGATGAAAGGACCGCCCTTGCAGTTTGTATGAAAGTGCGCCGTTACTGGCGAGGCGGCCACCATGGCATCCGATTCGGCGACAACGGTATATTTGGGCCGTGGACAACGCTGCTTGCCTGAGCTGGAGTCCATGCGTGACTTGTGGCCCGGCGGCTGCATCGGATGACAGCTGCGAGCGCACCAGCCAGCGGGGAAAATGTCACGAGAACGGTAGTTGCACCAATAGTCGAAGGCGCCGCGCCATCCATCAAAGGTGACATGGATCTGGTCATCTTTGATGGCGTCAACTGTTGCACAGCAAATCAGTTGGGGATTCTTTTTGTCTACCGCCTCCAACTTCTGGCCCACTTTGAAGAGATTCTCTGTCGGTGTTGGTGGCTCTGGTTGGAATATATCCTCAGGTGCGACCATAGCATTGTTGAGTATCTTGCAGAGGTACCCGGGCCAGCTGGAAGCATTCATGCGAAAGCCAAGCGGCGGCTGCAACATGCCGCCATTCTTTTCGCAATGACCGATTGCATGGATTTCGTTCGAGTCGACTAAGCGCCAGAAATCATTCTGAGAATCACTTCCGTCCAAACGCAGACGCAATCGTGAGCCTAGCACGCCTACCACCGTTGCAATGCAGGTGGAGGTGACGTTGCGTGGATCTAGTGCCTCCAGCTTCATGCCAATCTTAAAGTCGTTGTTGGGCGGATTTAGCGCCTGTTTGAAGCACTCAGCTGGTGCTGCGTCGCTACCCGTCTCCTGTAATACAAAAATAAAAATAAATATTAACCGAATGCTGGAATAGATTTTGCAAATCGTTACGCACCTCCAGGTAGGCTTCCCAATCGAACACATGGAAGCTCTCGTATTGGAAGGGACCCGTGGGCGCCGGCGCACCGCTACTCAGTAATTTGCGATCGCCATCGACGCCCCCGGCAACGCCAGTAGTGCCGACGCCGCTGTGCCGCGTTGAGCCGTTCTTCTTTTGGTGCTTGTTCATGCACATCATGGAGCAGAATTCCTTATTGGGAGCCCCCTCGCGTATCACGTTGTCGCACTGCGTGCACGCCCCCTTGCTGTACGCCTTGCGGAACTCAGCGATGCACGTCTCCGAGCAGAACTCCTTCTTGCCCGTCTGAGTGGGCAGGACGTACTGAAGCGGTAGTTTGCCCTCAGCGCACCAAGTGCAAGTTGCCCGCTTCGCAGGACGGCCGCGGGCGCGCTGTTGCGTCGGCGTTTGCGGCGTCCCGCTGGAGTTGGCCGTATTATTGTTGCCGTTAGTGCTGCTGCCGCTGCCGCTACCGCTGCTTTCGCGTCCGCCAGACATTATTGCGGTTGATTTCGTTTTATTTACGTTTTTTCTACTTTGTTTTTATTTCTTGTTTCACTTTTCCGTTTTTAATTAGTTGAACTGCATCTGTGACGCAGTACGCACAAACAGTCTTGCATTTGATGTTGCGATATTCTCTTTACGGAAAAATAACTCTTTTTGCCACGGCTCGGGGTAATTCAATTTTAGCGGCGTTCTCGAGGTCACGTAATAACAAATTTGTATTTGTGTTGACTTCACAAATCGCATCGCAGCACTGCACGGTCACACTAACACACATGAGAGGGCGCACAGAGGGAGCTATTAATTTATTAACGCTCAAGAATTTTGCATTATACGAGATTGGATGATGCTTGCGAATGCGATTTAGTTAATTTTTTTATTTTTCTTTGCATTTGCGTTCCGCCATATTTGTTTTCCTAGCGATGGTATGTCAGTAGCGATGTGCGTTTTTCACGTAACTGTTACTATCGCTGGCGTTTACTTGTGACAAGTCACAGTTTACGCCACAATAAACTATGCTACTCATATTAACTAAATATGTAATTAATATTTATTTATTTTATTTAAATGTCTTACCTTTACACGTAAAATATATACAAACATTAATAAGCATCAAAGTGCAGCACTTATTTTTACAACAGTTTTGTCACTGTTCAGTAACTGTTGAGTAAGGAATGAACAGCGCCATCTACATGTCATTTTCACATTTAACCAACAATTATACAACAGTTGAATCAATTTAATACATGCGAATTCAAGTAAAAGCGGTTATTATATAGCGAATACATGTTGACTTTTTTCTGCTAAATGGCTAGTTTGACCTACTTTTCTTACTACAATAATAAGATTAAGTTTCCTACTATAAATTACCATTGCTCTACACGAAATTATCCAAATAATGCAATTATGCGCAGCTAAATTGGCCCTTTCCCTGCTGTGCCATCCAATCTCCAAACCCCCACCTCAGACCTATTGATTTCTTTCGCTTATTTCTGCATATATCACAATGCGCCCATAAATCAAATTTGGACTTGCCGCAGAGACCCAAAAACAGTTGACAAATGCTTTGGCATAGTAGGCGTGAATTGCTCTGTGTGTGTGAGAGAGAGAGAGAGTATGTGTGTGAATGTGTGAGCGCCTGCACTTTTAATCGCCTTCAACTACAAATCAGAATTCAACTCACACACACACACGTGCGCATTCACTCTCAACTACGCTCACTATGACATATGTATGTATGTACATATGTCTGTTTGTCTGTATGTATATTCGTTAGTCTTTCTACTGCATCTGTCCAACTGTCCATGTGGTTCAGCCATCTGGCAACACTTGCTGTCATACTTGCACGCGCCACACACAAACACACAGACTGCATAAAAAACCATAATGCAAATAAATTTTCACGCACTTTCGCATAGGTTAGCCAAGAGTTACCTGTCCGTCTAAATAACAAAATGATCAACCCATTTATATTTCAGTCACAGTTAATGCCAAAAGTTAAGCGCTTACGTAAAAGTTCTTCACTTTAATTATTGCTGTCCGATGAGAAAAGTTTTTTCTGTTGCTTTTTTGTTGCGATGTTTCTTAGTTAAATATTTTGCTTAGCTTGTGGCAAAAACTTTGTGGGATTTTGTTGGCCTGTTTTAGCTCCACTTAAGTGCAAATTCGTTTCATTTTTGGCGCTTCTTTTACGGTCAGGCACTAGAATTACGATGTAAATGAAATTTAATCAGCAAAAACTTTCAATCCGAAGCAATTCGTTATGGCAGAGAAAATCCGTAAAATGGATTTATAATCGGCTTTTTTTTCTTTCATAGTAAAATACTTGTTACTCAGATTGTACAATTTAGAAGTATTTAATAAATATTATAATAAATAATAATGAGATTTGCTCTTTCATTCGTATAAGATGATTTTTAGACAAACATATACATATGTACATGTGTATATTTATACATATGTATGTATATATACATAAATATAAATATCACGCTATAGTCAAAATGAAAATCTATGATTACCTTCAATATAATAATTGAATTAAATACATATGTATATACATATGTATGTATGTATATACATACAAATACATACATACATATGTATATACAACTTCGCATTGCGCCAACTAAGCCATCTTCAACGAATTCTTTGTTGGCATGCTTGAAAGCCTGTCATAAATTAATAATTACTTCACTTTATCGACGGCAGCTGTGAGGATGGCCCTCAGGTCGTTCGACACTTCCAGCGCGATTGGTGGGTAGCTGAGCAGTCTGTTCTATTAACACGCATAATTGAGCCAAGTGACGTTTACCGTTTAAATGCTTGTCAAAACTGACGCAGCGCAATTAGAAATTGTCGCTCCCGCCCTTCTGCTTGCTCCACCCTCTTCTTTTGCTCCATCAACATTGACTTATTACGCAAATCAAACAAAAGATTGACGCGGGGTTTGAACTCTGTCGTGATTTTAATCAACATGTTAATGAGTTTATCTCAGCCAACACAAGTGACGTCGTTATAGACGATCAACTTGAGCTAATGAAAATGGCTTAACTCTGCCAGCAGTTGGGTCTGCTTTTGTTGGAGGGCAGGTCAAAGGGCAGTAGCTCAATAAAATGTGCAAAAACTTAGTCCGAGCTGGCATTAATTAGGCAATTCGAGTGGTTAAGTGAAATGAGCTAAGTTGATTTTGACTGAAATCGTACTAAGATTATATATGAAAAGATTTCCACTCTACTAGCTATTGTTAATTATAATCATTTTTTTCATTTTTTCATTTATCTTGTGAATCACAGTTTCTCTATTTAGTCACATCCAAAAGTCAATTACATATAAATATACATACATATATATATAAAGGGTTTACGACGTAAGCAGCCATGCCCAACACTGCTCTCTCTTTGCTCGTCTAGTGCTGTAAATCGCTGGCAACGATTTGACAGATTTCAATCAGCGGCTGTTGGTGAAGGGCCAACATAAAAGACGTCAGCAGCAGGTAATGGGTCGCGGCCCACGTGTTTAATTACACCTGGCCACGCATTGACAGCGATTAAAAAGAATGTCAAGCTGTTGAGCAACAGGCACAGGTGGTACACACACGACCCGGTGTTGAGTAACGCGCTCTGATGAATGGTTGGCAACACTGTTGCACTGCCAATGCGACAATTAATTTTCACCAAAGGTTAAATCGGGCCGCCGCCACAACTTGCGAACGAAGCTAACTTCTGCAATCTTATGCCAATGCAAGTGATAAAAAAATCATCTAAGAATATTTCAATCGGGCTCTACCAACTGAATGATACTTGTTCACTTCCTTATAGATGCGCATATCTATCTATCTATTGCCTTGATTTCAAGCTGTGGCTTATAGTTAATTTTTACAGCTAAGAAAATGTAATGCAGCTAGAGAAATACCACAGAACAATATAAAACAATAGAAAATTGGGTTCTCCTCCTCGCGGGAGTGTTCGACTAACAACTACCGTGACCCTTGAATCTGAAATTCAATTTAAAAATGCATATATATATTTATTTATTCTAAAATTTTTGGGTAAAAAGACATATAATATATATATATAATTGAATTCGAGCTCTCCAACCGTAATGTCATAAATATATGTGATGCTCAAAATATATTAATACAAATATTCGTAACACTTTATAAATAAAGAGTGCACATATAAATACATATAATGTATAAAGCAATATACTCTTCTCACTACGAACGAATATAAGAACGCATCATCAAATGGTCAAGATTAATGGCACGAGAGCTGAACAATGGTAAAAAATGAAGCGCATATAAGAAAAAAATCTCTGAAGCAGCTTTTAACAGTGTTTATTTAATATGTAAAACATATATTTTCATTTCATTCATACATTTATATACTTAAGTAAGAATTTAACAAACAAAACAAAAATAATAGAAAAATAATAATTAATTTGTTATATATATAAAAATATTTATTTATAGTTTTGACACCACTTTTAAAGGCAGCCATGGTATACATCTTTAAATATATACAGACATTATTATTTATAAATAATGTTATATACAGGACAGTTAAAAATAATATATATATAATACTTTATTTTCAATCCATTCCAAAGAGTATATGTATACGTATAATATTTTATTTCCAATAAAATTAAACTCACTTGGATAAGGTTTTCTTATGTGGTCACATTTGCTTCACCCACTGTGGCTATATTCCTACACACATCTGTATACATATATTTCCTTGAGAGATGAAGATTAATGACATGCAATTTCACACCTGAACGCTGATCAGCGACCGAGCTGCCAAAAGCCGTTAGCCCGGTGTTAGCCTGGCGATAAGGTCTGCTACAAACCCTTTGAACTGGTTGAAAATAAAATATTCAAGCAATTAATGTGTGAATAAAAATTCATTTCATATTAATTGAGTTCGATAATTAAAAGGGGAAACACAAAACAAAAAGATAGGAGTTAGGTTCACAGCAGATGTTGCAGCAACATGTTGCAGACATTCGTGTTAGCAACTTGGGCAACAATCGGTTCAAATTTTGTAGCTGGGAGCTCACATGTGGACCCTTTCACGTTTGTGCGTGTTGCATAGATTCATTCATAACTAGTCTCGTGGTTTCGTCTTGCCATCGTCCCTTCGTCGTCGTCGTTGTCCTTGCTGCTCGGCTTTGGCTCTCGTCGTGAAGCGTTCAGCGTCGTCCATTGCCTTGCAATATAAAAACAAGCGAGCAACGGTTCGAGCTCAGAGTTCTTCGCTCGTCGTCAGCCTGTTGCGTTCTCGGACACAGCCTCAAAAAGCAATTCGAAGGAACAGAGCCTAGCTCTTTACACCAGATTTATAGCCCTCCAATTAAAACTGAAATTTCAATATAATTTCTGTGCGATTTTTCACACGAAAATATTCAAATTTGAATTTAAGCTCAATCCCGTTTTGTTTGATTACAGTCGCGCGTGCATACATAAAAATAAAATATTGGCCCTAAAACGTAAATCTTGAAAACCATAAATATTACACAGTGTTAAGATCAAACGAAATTTTTCACAGCCAATTACCAGTGTGTGTGAGAAAAATTGTTATCAAACGGCAAACACCAAAAGAATTTGAACAAAAAGTAACTTATTTGCATTTGGTGGCATTCAACCCCGTGTTAAAGCGAGCAATTTGCATTTTGTGGATTAAACCTAATCAACGATATAACTGGTGGGTACAAAAGAATTGAATTCGATTTTGAACAGTTTTAGATCTACTTTGTTTAAAAAATTTAAAAACAAATGATGTTATACACTTAATTTTAATTTTCAAAATTGATTGTTGTGGAAAAAATGAGGAAAAATACTAATTCGACTGTTTTTTAATTTTGATTTGAAAATGTTTTTAATATTTGGCTTATTGATTTACTTAATTACTACTTATATAATTAATAAAGTGAATCAACAATTTTTTGATTGTTATATTTATGAAACTGAATTATATATAATAAATTTACACGTATTATCAAAAGACAAACTCTAAGATTCACAATATAACTAAATCTTATTAATTTTAAAAATGTTTAGTCACACAGCCTATTTTTTTTTTATAAATTAAATAACAATTGTATTCGATTGGAATAGCTTACAAAATTATTTGAACATTTGCGCTTATTGATAAAACATGAAAAAATAAAATCAAATGAAATTATTTGAATAATTGCGCCTTTTATGTAATTTCATAATATAATAAAAATAAAATAAATATAATAAGAAAATATATAATAATATATATATTTGTAGCAAAAAAAAAAAAAAAATAATAATAAATATATTTTTAAAAATTAGAATCAAATATCGCAAACAAACAAAATAAATATTAAAAAAAAAACTTGTTTTGAAAAGTAGAAACATAAATATTTTCCTTATAGACACTCAAATATAATTAGATATACTTGTATACTTGTGTTCTGTGAACGCCTCTAGCCTACGACGCTTTAATTTAATAAAATGTTTTGAGCAATTAATTTGGTGCGCAGCCTAATTTATAGATGTCCATTGGCAATGGAACATTGGCCAAATTCATTATGTGTTGCCAATTAATTTGCTTGTGATAGAAGATGTTATGTGGAATGTTTTTCGATTTCTGTTCCGTTGAACAGCACAAACAAGAAATGGAACTTACACTTAAATTAAAAATTAAAGTGAGCTTAAATATTGGGATTGCTTGATAGCCTCTCAATGGCAAGCACTTTAGCTGCTGAAGTAATTAGTTTCTTTTCTTTATGCAATTTTCACATTGTTGAGCAGCCTCTTCTGCTGCTGTGATGTAGTTAACGCTCCCGAGTCTTGTAATTTAATAGAGTGCAAACATGTCTTCATGAACATTTTCAACTTTTGATTGGCTGCGAAAACTTGCTGTCCTGTCATTTCCATCAAGCCAAACAACTGTGACGTCACTTTGTGATGGGTCACGTTTTGTTTGGGACTCATAAAAGATTGTTTTTGTGTGTTTCTTGTTTTTTTCTTCTTGAAGATCGTAACTGTAGCCCGTGTCGATTATATTTAGACAGGGTTTTCATTGTAGCAAATGATTCTGTGTACTCAATTGAGATCATTCATTAATTCATTCATTCATTATTATCTAAACGTAAAATTATATTCTTGTATTATAATTTCACATATATTTTTGTAATGCCTTAACTTATATTTGTATATTTTATAAATGAAAGAACTACTTTATTGTTGATTCCCCTCGGAACTTATAAACAAAATAAATTAAAGTTAATGATGAGTATTTCATTGACCTAAACTACCCTGTCAGTTGAATGCGATGTTTACACATAATTTGATTACAGTAAATCTCCCATTTGAGCTGCAGTAGAATCATTTATTCATACATAAAATGTTTTTATTCATTTCTATGTTTTTTTCCACGGCTTAGCGGAAAAATCAAATTGTTCGCTCGTAAAAATCCTTTTTATCGACCTAAAACTTTGGCCTAACTGCGCAGATATTTGCATACATGTTAAATGCAAATAGATGAGACTCTTGCCGTTTTATTTCTTATGCTTTTACATATTATTTTTCTTTTTTTAAATACATATATATTTTATTTATGCTTTAACTGCGCAGATAAAAGCAAGCGTATGCGCTCCGGGCAATCACGATTTCTTATTTAACAGTGCATGTGCTCACAGTGGGGCAGGGCAGTTTTTATTGGACCACATTATGCCAAGCAGTGTTTAATGCCCAAACAAAATGTATTTATTTGCTCAACTTCAAATGCAGACATTTTCCTATGATGGTATTTGAACAATGTAATTTCATTTTTGGGCTACCGAATGGAATTTTATTTCACATTTTCGTCATCGATTGCGGGGCGGGGATAATAGAAAATAGATCAGAGCACAGAATGGACACATCAATGAATTGCCATATGCAGCACTGCTGTCAACATATCAATATTCGAATATTCACAAATCCTGACCCCGAATATGACAGCTGCCCGAATCCCTCATGTCATTGCTGCCACCTTTTTTATGGAGTTACTTACATATGTCTAAATATCTTGTGGTTGGAAGCTGACCAACTAGCCAGAGAGATTTGCGCTCAAGTTTTACAGCTGACAGCTCAGCTTAAGTGGAGCTAAGTGCTTAGCGACGGCCAGTTTCGAAAAAGTGGACAAATCTGTATGAGAAAAAAATATTATTAGCCTGTATTAGTTCGATAACTATCTAGACATAGGTTGAAAAACATGCAAAATAAATCATGCTACGAACAAATATATATTATATATTTTTCAGTCTATTTCTCTTTTTGCAAGAAAAAGGAATATGTAAAAAATTAAATGGAAAAATATTTACCAACGCGCCCTAAAGCCCACAACAGAAACTAAACGAAAATTGCTTTGCGTATACGTCACGTACTACACGCTGCGTACTCATGTTATAATTGAAAAAAAAAAAAAAAAAAAAGAAAGCGAAACTTATCACAATTTTGATGACAATTCAAAGAGCAGCTGATAGGCAGATGACGCACGATAGCTTGAGGCTGGCATTTTGTCAAAAAAATTTGATTATCAATCGCACTTTTCGACTCAAGTCCATGGACTATATACAAACTTGGTGAATATCTACATAGTGCCTGTGATTTCTGTTGGCATTGAGCATTAATAAATAAACATCTTAATGCGGGTCACAGCGACTGAAATAGAAGCCCCCGTAAATATTTGCTCAAGCCAATCAAAACATGTATCAAAGGATGCAATGTGAAGCTAAAAGAAGCTAGAGTGGGCCCCAAACGGAACGCAAAACCAATTTGCTGACTGAAAAAATAAATAGAGTAGCTCAACACAGCGCACGGCACACGACGTACGACGCTCGGCTGATGTAAAACTATATTTACACGGTGTTTACATCTATTTTTGGATACACAAAGATTTTAGAGGATTTGTGGCCTTCCTGGTCAGAGGTTGAGCGGAAATTGTGAGCCTATTGGCAGTCATTGGCCTTTTCAAATGTAATGCGCAATTGAACCTTCGATACCCTGTATATTTGAGCATGTCAGCAGTGGCATGCTTAACTGCGATAAATCGAATAACCGAATATTATTTATAATAGAAACAAACTCAGAAATCAATAATAATGCGGTTCTCAGAACCATAATCTACATCCTGTTTACTCTGGTTGAGATATACTCAACTTCGCGATTTCGAGGGTATCGCACCTTTGACAGCTATAAAATGACTTCTAGTTAGCTAAAGGATAGTTTGCATAATCGAGCAGGCGTGCAAATTGTTTTGTGGCCACTAAAGGAATCCTTTCAGTGTTTTGTCAGTGTTCCTGCGAGGGAGGCACGTGTCCATCCCAAACCCTAGCCAGGGACCTGCCATCTATTTATGTTATTTCCACACATTACGTTTATGTTCCGCCGTCACTGGGGAAAGTCATTTGGCGAGTCCATCCATCCACCCAGCTGGAGTGGAGAACTGAGTTCAAAGTAGGGTTAGAAGAGGTCATGCATGTGCATAAGCCATAAATTATAAGCACACTTCAGTATGTCAAAAGGTTGCGTATTTTCGCACTGGATTCTCACATATATTCCGGACACGCTTGCAACGCGTTGCAATATCAATGTCAGACGCCAGATATGTTATATATATATATGCTATGAAGTTGATAGATTACCCTTAAATTATGCTCTAAACTGTTTTAGTATGCCAGCAATGAAGAGCTCAACATGTGTAAGTGTCAGAGTCAACTTAAATGAAAATCAAAGTTAAGGCAAACGAAATTTTGTAATGTTATTGTTTTAGATATTCTATCAAATTTCCGACTGTTTGTTGATGGAATTGAACTGAATTGATTCATATTAATCTTTGTTATGCCAACTCAAATATTATTTGCATTTCTAAGCAAAAACCAAAAACTAATCAAATAAATTGTTTCATAAATCTTATCGATAAATTTTGAATTTTACTTTAACTTTTTATTAATAGAAGAATATTTTGAAAGACTGCATTTTTTTTCTCAATAGTTTTTTTAATCCATTTAATACAATTGTTTGTATTTTGCTGGAACAAACACATTTGATGGTTTATTTAAAAATGCGCCATAAATATATTTATATTTTTTTAATTTGATTTGACAGGCTCTGCTCAATATTCCATTTATTCATCGGAATGAAATTCAATTTTTATTTAACTTAATGCAATTTTGGTTGGCACGTTGGCTGTTTTATCGTTCGAATTGTGCATCCGTTTATTTTCCATGCAATTATTGTAGGATTTCTTGTTTTTATTAACTATGTTTTTTATTTTGTGCAATTGCAGAATGATGAAAGCCACAGCGTGGTTTTGCCCGGTGTTATTGACTTTACTCAGCGCCACGAGGCTCGTTTGCACCGCACAGCGTGGTGCGGCGGCAACAGCAGCGGGTGCTGCAGGCGATGGTTCAGCCAACGGATATCCGCTGGACTATTTGGATGTACAAGCCTTACAGGTGAGTATGCCGGCAGCCATGCTATTGTCCCCCGTACACCTGCCTTTTGTGGTTTAACGCAGTTGTCGCTCATTTTTCTGACATTTTTTTCGGACTCATATTTCCTTTGCTTTTTAATCTACAAAAAGAAAAATGAGAAAAAATGATGAATTCTTTGATGTTGCCATTGGGGCATTTATAAGCACTTAATTTGCAAGAGAAGTCAGTAAAAATAGAGACCAGAAGTAAATTCAATTTTATTGCTTCCCTTATTTAAATCATGGCAAGAACGCGAATATCTGTTGATATTGATGACATATATATTTTCAATCAATTGGTTTTTTATAAGACAATTTTATATTTTAAGGACAATTTTATATTTAAGATACGTACTAGTATATTTAATGCTTGTCCAAGTTCGACCTTTCCCAAGGAAATTGAAATTGTGATATTTCTTTTTAAATGTGTAATTATCCTTATGGAGTATCTCTCTGCCTGTCCTATGTATATTTTTGTTTCACTATGTGAATATAATTTCTTAGAATCCTGAATTACAAAATCAACTTATTTTCCTTCGTAGCTCTATAAAATATAAAATCAGTGTGTACATTGGCTCAACCTAAAAAGCTCCTGTTATCATTTATGTTTGTTCAGCTCTCGTAGATTGCTATTGTGTTTCCTAGGAAGCTCTCTTATCAGCTTAGTCTTATTTCCGATAATGTGACTTTTTATTTCTATTAGTACAGTTGAAAAGCCTTCAAAGTACTCTCAGTACTATCAAAAAGTGAGACGTATAATACTCCTAAGTTATCTAATCAACAGAACATGTCCAATGACCAATAATTTAGATTGAACATTGTGTAAAACATACAAATTAAATTAGTCAAATTAGAGTATATTGGTTTAATAAAGAAATATCTTGATATTTGATATTTTTACTAATTCGTATACATGAGATTAATACATGTTAAGATTTTTTGAGGGTATATACACTAGTGAAGCCTGAAATATTTTATCTCTTAATAAATTATTTTAGAAAGAAATTGTAGATGTGAGCTACTGATCATATCCATTACAAATCAATCTGTAATCGGTGGTGTCTATAAATGGTGTGTATAAATATATAAAAATGTTTTAATATTGGGAAGTTGAAAATGTCAAAATAAATAAAAACCATTCTGAGTCCTAATATTTGACAAACCATGTATATTTATAAAGATATATTCATGGCTAGTGGGGCAGTGCAAAACGGAAAAAATTAAAATTGAAGAGCTTTCAATATCGCTAATGGAAGCAGTACTCCCTCCTTCGCCGATTTGTAAATACATTCAACTATTCTTCGACCGTGAACGAGCATTAGGCATTCGGTAGCGCCCAACAGTTACATTCTCATTTGATTTTAAATGAATTTTGTAAATGGAAAATTTGTAATAACGATTTATGTACACTTCATTAGCACGGCAGAAAAAAAAAATAAATTTACAAAAAAAAAAAATTACAAAACGTAAACAAAAATAAGCAAAACATATAATCTTGTTTATTTACCTTTGACAAGAAGATAAATAGAGCTTTTCGCTTTGCTGTTTTACAGCGTGAAATCCGCCAAAGTTTACAAGAAAAGTTCAAGTTTTCGCGCTGTTTAATTTGGTCAATATGTGTGTTCGCCACCTGGAACAATGAGGCTTAATATTTGGTGAGCTCCAACTGCCAATACTTGTCAAACTGACAGTCGTGCATTTCAAGGGACCAACTTTTGGAAGGCTCGAACACCTGTCAATGTGGTCTTCATTCTCACAGATATTCGCTTTCTGCCTGGGGCCTTTATCTTTTATCAACTATTTGGTTGCATTACAAATATTTTAGCCAGTCTAGCATTTGGTAGAATGAAAACTATTTAGAGCCAAGCTGAAAGTTTTCCAGCGTAAGTATTTCAGCCAAATGGAAATTTATGCGAAAACTTTGCTGAAAATAATTCATAACAATTTGTGATAGAACTAGGGCGAAGAAACCTTGGCGAATCAGGAATACCCTTTTATTGGTAATTACTGCTGTATTCAATTTTTAATAGCTGCGTTAATAAATATTAAATATTTTTAATGGTATTGCCACAGCAGCTAGTACTAGTTGAAGCTTAGATTTTAAATCGAAAAATCTGTTTAATTTATTGAATGATTCTTTTTAAAATTTAACAAGCAGGGAGTTTAAAAATTACAAATAGATTTTAAGCATTCTGATCATTGTTCTCATCATCTTCCGGATTCTCTTCGTTATTCTCATCGTTATTCTCATCGTTATTCTCATCGTTATTCTCATCGTTATTATCTTCATTATCATCTTCGGCATCAGCATCGCCATTCTGGTTGTTGTCGTCTTCATTATTATTGTCATTATCTCCATTATCATCATTATTATCATCATTATCATCGTTGTCATTATTGTCATTATCATCGTCCTTGGGTCCACGAGATGGGTGCGGTCTATGTGGTAGTCTACCTCCGGGAGGACCATGTGGACGTCCATGTCCGGGAGGTCCTTGGCCACCTGGACCACGGGCAGGAGGTCCCTGTCCAGCACCACCAGGACCACGTTGTGCCAATACGGCAACCAACAAAATGGCAAATATTGCTAATGTAATAGCTCTCATGATGTACTTTAATTTGGTTTGATTGCGTTTTCTTCAGATAACGATCTTTTTATAGGGCCTCAGACTCCGCTTGCCGCATATTTGAACAGTTGTCTTCGATTGATAGGGAAAAACATCTTGTTATGCAAAAATAATTGTTATTGTTACTGAGCAAATAATAACAGCAATAAATGATCTAATCTAAATGCTGATGCAAAAAGTTTTCCATAGCAAAAGTACACATATCGATCGAAATGCATGAGTAATAAGCCACTTGAATACCACGTTTATTATTTTATTCCGAGCGATAAGAGCTGTGTTGTTTTATGCGATCTATCGAAACTGACAATTCAAATCGAAATTCTATCATAAAAATTCTATACACTATCACGCAAGTAAGCTAATAATTTATTTATAATCACTACTTGGAAAGCAATCTTAAGTGCCCGAACATTATGATAATGTCATGTTAACAAATGAAAGTGAATGACAAAATTCTTTTAAATCAATCGCAGCAATTGAACTTCTGAAGTACTCGGAAAATCAAACAAATCAAAAATTGATTAAAAATCATTTGATTAACAATTCGTATAATTAGAATAAAACCAACTACTTATATTAATATATAATTTCGTTTGCTAACTTTGGAATCCCACTATTAACATTGGATTCGCATTGTTTTCTTCGCTCGCTTAACAAATTAATAATCATATTCTAAAATTGTGTTCAACTTATCAAGGCGAACTTAGGACCTAGCTGAACCGCTTCCCTCCTCCGCTTCTGTCGTTGTCTCAACTGGTTCTCCGGAACCTTCTGTCGTTGATTCCTCAGGCTCTTCGGTGGCTTGGGTAGTTTCAGTCGGCTCATCTGTAACCTTTGTAGACTCTTCAGGCTCTTCCGAAGATTGAGTGGTTTCTGTTGGCTCTTCGGGTGACTGAGTAGTTTCTGCCGGCTCTTCAGGTGCCTGAGTAGACTCTTCAGGCGTCTCGGCTGCTTGAGTAGTTTCTGTCGGCTCGCCGAATGACTGAGTAGTCTCATCCGGAGCTTGTGTCGACTCTTCGGGTGCCTCTGTAGTCTCCTCGGGTGCCACTGTAGTCTCCTCGGGTGCCTCTGTAGTCTCCTCGGGTGCCACTGTAGTCTCCTCGGGTGCCTCTGTAGTCTCCTCTGGTGCCACTGTAGTCTCCTCGGATGCCACTGTAGTCTCCTCGGATGCCACTGTAGTCTCCTCGGGTGCCTCTGTTGTCTCTTCTGGTGCCACTGTAGTGTCCTCGGATGCCACTGTAGTCTCCTCGGGTGCCTCTGTTGTCTCTTCTGGTGCCACTGTAGTCTCCTCGGATGCCACTGTAGTCTCCTCAGGTGCTTCTGTAGTCTCCTCGGGTGCCACTGTAGTCTCGTTCGGTACTACTGTGGTCACCTCGGGTGCTGGGCTACTTTCAATTGGCCCTTCAGGAGACTGAGTGGATTCTACAGGTTTTTCGGGTGCCTGGGTAGTCTCCACGGGAATTTCTGTTGAGCTTGGCGATGCTGTTGGTGGTTTGGGACGCATTCCGTGGTTCTGGCCATTCGAATGCCTCCAGTGCTCATCTCTGTGCCAACCGTTCTCATCTCTATGCCATCCACCATTGCGTCCCTGCCATCTATTTTCATGCCTATTCCAGCCATCATGTTGTAGATTGTTTTCTCTGTCATGCCATTGATCATCGCGGTGAATATTTCCCGCCCAACCGCGGTGACCACGTCCCCAATCAAAGCCGTTCGGCCTAGCCGCGACGGTGGCGCAGAGAACCGCGAATATCGCAATTGTTAGAACCTTCATTTTACTATTGTTCGATGTATACTAAAAGGCCCAAAGTATATCGCGGCCTTTTTATATCAAGAACGCAAGTGGCTATTGGCAGCCAGTTGCCGTGGCTCGCAGACATGCTGGCCATTCATGACTTAACATATGTTATCTAATCGCTATCTGCGCTAGAATGTCTGATA
Organism: Drosophila koepferae; assembly: GCA_030914345.1. Lineage (NCBI taxonomy): Eukaryota > Metazoa > Arthropoda > Insecta > Diptera > Drosophilidae > Drosophila > Drosophila koepferae. The sequence continues at coordinate 10,438,324 of JAUESR010000197.1, read as the reverse complement.
ACGCAAAGGGCAAAAAAAGTGAAATTTCATTGCAGAGTACCTGGCGATAGGCCTGCGGGACTTCTTTTCGGACTTAATTATGCTCATATTGTAGTTGATCTTGCTTTGAGCAACCTTGAATATTTGCGTTGCGCAGGTTAAGGTTCTATTGAAAGTGGGTATTTTCCACTTCAAAATATATAATAGCAAGGAACTGAATCTTATTCGGCAGTTCTGTAACCTTCGGGTATTTTCCATAATCCAATTGGTAATGATTGAAATGCCACAGGCGGGGCTTGAGTTATCTATAATGACTTACCAATCACAAGACTGCCAGACTTGATAATTCAGGGCGTTCACATTTCCAAAGTCGATCCGATTGCAATTTAGTTGATTGGCTGAAAGCCTTGAGCCTATATATGTATGTATATATATATATATATATATATATATAACATCTATTTATTGGATTGTTGATAGTAAATATTTTATATTATTTAATCTAACCTCATTTATATAGAGTTAACAATGTCCAATTAATAGTCCTTCCATTTATGCAAATATAGCATTATATCTTATGACACAATTACCAAACCTGATTGATAACAAAAACTATTTGCTGGCCTTGATCATGATATATGTACGTGATAGCTATCATTAGTCATTCAAATATCATCTAGAATGCCTCAATGTTATCTACATTGAGTTGTTTACACACAGTTTCTTATCTGAAAGCTGCTCGACTTTGCAAATTATTGTAAATATTTATTCATTTGGATGCAGCAAACAACAGCGAAAACCCCTAATCAACTTTTTAATTATGAAAATAGCAAACAAAATTAAATAGTCACTCGGAAATGCTTATCACCTGTCAAACAAAATGATTTATCATTTGATCATCAAAACCAATTTTCAAGTTCTAATTCAAATAATTTTAATAATTGATGGGAGAATTCTCATAAATAAGGAAAGTGTTTCTTAATATTATTCAATTTATCCGTCAAATATCCATTTTTATCAGCATTATTATTTCCAAAGACGTCTATTAACTTCTTTTGAAACTTTCATAACTTGTCTATTCATGAAGAAATTTGTTGCAAAAGAAGTGTAACAAAGTGTTAACCAACTCAAACAGTTTCTCAGTTGAAAACTTTTTGAATTAAGAATTTGTTGTGCAGTGTAAGCAGAAGTTAAAAAATGAATTCATAAAAAAAAAATGGGATCTATCTCTCTCCCGTGTTCTGTATTTTCAGGATGAGTACTCGCTAGCCAAGCGGAATAAGCCATCGCTGTCCATTGTCAATCCGCTGGATGTGTTGCGCCAGCGGCTGCTCCTGGAGATTGCACGCAGACAGATGAAGGAGAACACCCGGCAGGTGAGTGAAGCGTACAGGTGGACTGAGGTGCTCATTGTCCGGCTTGGTATTTTTAATAAGCACAAATGAGCGCTGGAAAACTTTTCATTATTGTTTTGTTCAACTCGCAAAATAAACAAAAGAAATGCCAAGGTAATATGCAATTTTCATTTGAGAGTGCGATTCAATGTAAATGGAAAATTGTTGCAGCTAATCAAAATTAGAGCTGCAAATGGAAACGCAAGTTGGACAGCAACTTCAAAGTCCATGAAATGCACATCGTTTACGATAACTTTTTTAATTTACCGGCTAAACGAGTGGAAAGAATGTATGCTTTTATTTTTGTTAAACAAACGTCAAATGCCTGGCTGGCAAGGTCAGTTTTCCACCATCTCCATTTTCCCGTTGTTCGTATCTGGCCATGTTGCTGGCCATTTGTCAGACAATAGCCCAAAGGCGAGTCTTATCGCTAAGTATTGGCAGACCCGCATTGGGTAGACATGTAAATAACACTGCGGTAGATATCAAAAGGTTAGCGGAACGAATCTGTTCAAATGGGTATATCAGACCTACAGATGCTCATATTCAGATACTCTGATAACTAAATCGTAATTATAGAATCATAAATAAGAAATATGTTCTGTCTTATTGTAGATTCGGCTGCTTGATAACTCTGAACTAATGTTTATACATTACATATATACATATATACATATACATATACATATATACATATACATATATACATATATACATATATACATATATACATATATACATATATACATATATACATATATACATATATACATATATACATATATACATATATACATAGGTATTGGGAAAAGGATTTTACCCATTTTGCAGCTAAGCACCTATTGTTAAAACATCCTTTCTCAATCAGTTGGCATGTACAGGGTATAATAAAAAGGCTTCAGAGGCTTAAGGCTGGTTGGCAGCTAAACAGGCAAAGGCTTATAGCATCCTTTCTCTGTTCGTTAAAGGGGAAGCCAGCGCGTCGTATGCGTAATACGAAAAATATTTCGCTCCAGCAAACAAAGTAAAATTTATTTGGCTACCTAAATGTTGATGCAACCCACGCCACAGGTAAAATGTGGCAAGAAAAAAAATCAAACGATTTAATGGCAAGAATTCAAATGATTTGGCCCTTGGGTGCCTCTCAACTGGTGCGGATTCTTCGGCTGCAGGTGAGAGCGCGGGATACACAAAATTGTGTGCTCCATTTACACATGTCAAGGCACTCGTATTGATTTGTCAAAGGCATATTATAAATTGCTGCATGAATGCGAGCGCCGTGAAAGGAAAGCTCTCGAGTCCATACACACAATTAAGTTTGGGTATCGAAAGAGTTCAGAGCAGAAAACTGAAGATTTATGTGCTTGACTGTCAAAGCTTTAATACAAATAATATTAAATGCAATATTTTTTCAAATGCAATAAAGAATGTTTACTGCTCTACAATGTGGTACCTTCCTCTGGTACCAAGGTCGTGGATGCCTCAGGCACGACTGTGGTCGATTGCTCAGCCTCACCTGTGGTTGACTCTTCAGGCTCATCTGTGGTTGAGTCTTCAGGCTCATCTGTGGTTGAGTCTTCAGGCTCATCTGTGGTTGAGTCTTCAGGCTCATCTGTGGTTGAGTCTTCAGGCTCAAAGGTTGTGCTGTCCTCCTCCGGTGGTGGTCGTCTATGGTGATGGCCATGATGAGAAGGCTGGTTATGTGATGGACGGGGATCGTATTCAGGGCCTTGTCCATGGAATGGACCTTGTTCGTGGTCGTAGGGAGGACGCTGATCATGTTGAGGTCCTTGTACATGGAAAGGACCTTGTTCGTGGTCGTAGTGAGGACGCTGATCATGTTGAGGCCCTTGTCCATGGAATGGACCTTGTTCGTGGTCGTAGGGAGGACGCTGATCATGTTGAGGTCCTTGTACATGGAAAGGACCTTGCTCGTGGTTGTAGTGAGGATGCTGATCATGTTGAGGTCCTTGTCCATCGAAGGGACCTTGTTCGTGACCATACGAGGGACGCTGATCATGATGAGGTCCTTTTCCATCGAAGGGACCTAGATCGTGGTAATACGGAGAACTCTGTCCACTTCCTGCGCGCTCGTCGGGACGCTCTATAATATATATAATATAATAATAAATATATTTTATAGAATTTTAAAAATAGTTTGCCTCCTACATATGCTTATCCTTTTAGCATATTAGGCACTCACCATTTTGGCTTCTCTGTGGATTTGCTGCAACCAGGACCACCAAAATGCTCACAATCAGCGCGAGTAATGTTAGAACTTTCATTGCTATGTTGTTAGATCCTAACTGTTTGTCCATTCCATGGTTTTTGTGTCTTTTATAAGGCAACAATAATTACAAATAGAAAATTCCCAACCATGCGAAAACATTGCGCTCTGTCTTATCTTCAGTAAACATTCCAAGGAATTTCCCACACTGTGACTAAATTGGGTAATATCTAAAATACGCAACTGCTCCACAAGTGAAACCCTTATGGGCATTCCGATTACTAACTGCAAATCGTTTACTGATAAGCGTGATTGATAATAGTGTCAATGCAATTAGCTTTTGTAATTATGGGCATTGGTTTTGCGAGTCTTATTAGGGATTATATTATTGAAATTAATTTCCGAAAACGATTTAGAATTATAGCATTAGCATAGAAAATATTTTATCTTACTCTGGCTAGGACTAAAGACATTTTTCAGGAAAAATCGATTATTAATTTTACAGAAAAGCTGTTAGTTTTTTTTTATATTTTGTACACAGACAGTAAAGATGTTTTCCATTTCATTAAAAACTTTAACAACTTCAACTATTTTTTTAACTAACATGGAACTAAAATATAACGAGATTCGAGAAAGGATGGTTTTGTTTATTTATTTACATATCTACATGACACTAAAATATAACTAGTTTAGTCGAGAAGCGAAATGACCCAACAGAATCAAATTAAAAATGCAAATTAAAATATGTTAAACTTGAGCATAAATCAAATTGGCTGTTTTAGAAATTAAATATTTATGTCATTTAAAGCAAACGTATCTCTGGAGACAGCCCGACCCGAATGGGGTTCGCATCGTCTAGAAGCTGGGACTGGGGCTGTAGCTGTGGTTGACTCACATTGCGAATTACTTGTGACATGTTCTACGCTCATTTCCTCTAATGCCAAGCGTTTTCTCTCTTTACTTTGCACTTGATGCACACAGGTCGAATTGAATCGGGCCATACTGAAGAACGTGGGTAAACGTGTTTTTATGGAGCCAGCGTCTTGGGGCAACATGCGACACAAGCAGCTGCAGCAACAGCAGCTGCAGCTAGAGCGGGAACGGGAGCGAGAGCGAGAGCAACTGCGTCGCGAGCAGCTGCAGCAGCAACATTTCCCCAGTCAACTCTGGGGCTACAGTGGCAACCCAGCTGCCTCATCCGATTCCTCAACGGTCTCAGCGGCGTCAAGGTTTTTTGATTTTCTTCACCGACCCGCAAAAGAGCAGCAACAACAGCTGTTGCTTGACAAGTCCCGCAAGGTGGCCGTAGCCAAACATCATCAGTCAAACGGAAATGAAATTGCAAACGAAACAAATCATGAAAACGGCAATCACAAAAGCGCAGCAAGCCTGGTGTCTACTGAAGACGAACTGGATAATTCTGTCGAGGATCGAGACGAAATGCTGGATGAACCCAACATGAACTGGGCCAGTGCACAGCCCATGGATGATATCGACAGGTCGCTGGAAGCGGCTAATGCAAATGCTCGACTGCCCTGGCATCTCTTCTATCGCATGCACAAAACTTCGCACTATGCTAATTAGGTGTCAGCAGTGAAGGCTAAAGAAACAGATACAAATACATAAACACACAGATACAGATACAAATACAGCTGCAAATAGAGATACAGCATCAGCTACAGTAGACAGCTTCAGAGTTTAACTAGATGTTCGTAGTTGCTAAATTGACGGTTCCTAATGGCTGGCTATAAGGCAGGCATATTGTGTGTGCAACCCTCCGATGAAAACGAATCCCAACCACCCCTTAAATGTACACAAGGCTTACACAAACAACTCGCACACTCTACTAACTATTCGAATTTCGTCTTTGGTATTTGAAACTAAATGGTTTACGTAATGATTCATTCTACCTCTTTCTCAGATGCATATGCAAAACTAAAAGCTCGAAACGAACGTTCCCTAAACACTAAAATAATGATACTCAACAAATTATATTTATTGACTAGCGAAAAAATTAAAAAAAAAAAAACGATGAACAAATATTAATACTGAAAAAAATGATAAACAAATATATATATATATATGTATATGAATTTGGTTAAAAGCCAAAATAGTGTTGTTTAATAAAAAATATAAAAATCAAAACACGTGTAGTTTTTAAAAGCAAATCTTTTAAAGTGAAATATGCATGCTTCATTACATACATATATATATTTAGGTACACTATATTATGTATGATGGGTGCATGCAAGCTTCAATTTGTAATTCAATATTTAATCAATTGAATAATTTTATTTATTTATATTTTACTTATGCTCCTGCTAAGCTTTACTTACTTATGATGAAGAACAATTCAAAATCATCCGCGGGCGGATTGCTAATTTTATTTATTTTCATACAAAATAATATATAATAATATTTTTAAAATATCCTCCACAAGTACAGATGCTCAACATATTGTAAACAATTTTCAAAATATTTTTCCATTGTATATTTAATTTTATTTTTAATGTATTTATTTTCATTCTTTATAACATTACAAATTATTGTATTAAAAGTTTAAAAATCTCCGACACTTAACATTTGCTGTTGCAGCTGAAAGTAACGAACAGTGAAGCGTCAGTTTATTAAATTTATAATCAGTTCAGTCCAATTTCTAACTTTGTTGTCAGCTAAATGAATGTTGTAGCAGAGTTAAGAAAACTGTTAAAGAGAAACAAATGGTTGCAAATCATATAAATACGACAAACTATTTTACTGTAGATGAGCTACTCAATCCTAACATTATAAATTATGCATATAAAACTCAAACTCAAACTCTCTACAAATGCATGAAATATACTACTATATATATGTACAATTTATGTGTTGTCAATGGATCGAAACAACATACATATACACTCGCGTACACGAACAACTAATGTATATTAATGAATTTTATGTGAACAATTTGAGTTTCTCTATGTAAATAAATGATTTTCTCATAAATAAAGCTGAATCAATGAAACAAAAATGGAATCAAATGATTCGATATTCAATATTATATTTAAAAATATATATATATTACATGGATTATAATTGTATGTATTTATTTTAATGAAAACAATGAATAAAAAATACAAAAATATTGAAATGGCATTCAACTCAAAAAGTCTTGATATTTAATAAAAGTTAAGGGCTTATATAAATAAATTTCTTTTCCTTAAGTTGAGAGAAGCGTTTCCTTTGATGTTGCTTACCAATAGGTCTATTTGCCCAAGACATTACCAAAATGAAAATTCATTTTAAATTTAGTAGATACAGCCAAGGAAAATTTTATTTTCAGAGGACAACACACTTAAGTGAAATTCTATACATGGTTCAAACAGCTAATTATGGTGTATGATAAATGTGCCCTGGGAGTCGCCAGTTGAATGGCTCGAGGACATAATTAATAAACTTGTAGTATCTCTGACGCACTACACGAGACGCTCCATAGACACAGCTGACATGACTGACAAGGGTAGCCCCCTTCAAGAATAGGACCCTCGAAAACGATAATTATCACAGGCCCTTTGCGAGTGCCAAGCGGCGCGTAGAAAACAGTCAACAGACGAGCAAACAATAACAATAAGTGGGTGTGGGGGTGGGGGGGGCGTGTTGGTGTGTGGATGCGTGTGTGTTTGTATTTTGTTGTGCCTTGTTTCCACTTCGTATTTATTTAATGTCACAGAGCAGCGCTACGCCGCGCAGTGTCCAGTGCTTCGGATTGAAGTCGGTCTCAAAATCAATGGAGCCCACGTACTTGAGGTCAGTGCGCTGTGGTTTCCTGTAGATCGGACACTCATACAGCTTGGGATCCTTGCCGGCAGTCGTGTTGATGGCGTATATATAGATAACCGGCATTTGTTCATATAGCACCTTCATTTTGGACTCAATCAGCTTTCCACTGCGTCGATCCAGCGAAGCGCCTGCAATAAAATTCAAATAAGAAGCTGAAGTTTAATCCACGCCTTAACAAATTCCACCTAATTGTCGCAATGTGAATAAGTTGGCCTCATAAACTGGGCTTACATTCGTGGCGAGATGTGTTAGGGCCCACGCATGTTGATTTTCATTTTATTAGCTTGGGACCGAACTTATCGCCCTTTAATAGTCAAGCGCAAAGCCCAAGGAAGCCCCTGATACAAATCGTTTCACATTTTACCACGAGCTTGCTTTTCTCTACAAATATATATGTATATATAGAAATCCAAATTTATGTGTACCACGCAGCGTATACGTAATTTAATTTGTACGCTGCACTTGGTCTCTTGTTGACTTCCTCTTTGAATGCATTCGCTTTCTATTGTCACATTCGAAATTTGGTTATTGCGTCACGTAGCAACCGTTATAGAAGTGCTCGTTGGCACTTATCTAACTCTTCAGATAACAATGAAAGGCAATTGTATACAGCAGGTAAATCCATTAAATACAAAGCATGTGTGCTCATGAAGTATTCAATAATTCGAAACACATGAGAAAAGCAATTGATTGATAAATATTATTAAATTACTGGCTAACAGAATTTAAGAATAAATGATTAAATTGAGCCATTTTTAAATAAATATTTAAATGTTGTCTGATTATATTGTATTATATAACGTGCACAAAAAAACCCTTAGACCTTCAGCTTAAAAAGCTTTAAAAACATTTAGAATATTCGCTTTTATATATAAAATATGTGACAAATATTCACAAAAGTTTCGTTTAGCTGCACATTAAAAGCTTCCACGAATTCTGTCCCTGCCATCTTCCCAGAGCTAATCAAGAGCTGACCACAACAAAGATCTGCAGGATGGAGCACACCACACGCAAATTATGCCTTTAACATTCAAATTATCACACACAGAGTTTGGGGAGACAAAATATAAAAAAAACTAACGAGTGGAAAGAATGTATGCTTTTATTTTTGTTAAACAAACGTCAAATACCGGCTGGCGCGTTTTCCACCATTCCCATTTTCCCCTTTGTTCGTATCTTGGCCATGTTGCTGGCCTTTGGTCAGACAATGCCAAAGCGAGTCTAATAATCGCTAAGTAATTGACAGACACCCGCATTGGGTAGACCTGTAAATAACCTCTGCTGGTAGATCAAAAGGTAGCGGAACGAATCTGTTAATGTGGTCTATCCGGACCTACATATGCCCATATCATATACTCTGATAACTTAATCAGTAATTATATGAATCATAAATAAGAAATATGTCTGTCTTAATTGTAGATCCGGCGGGCTGCTTGATAACTCGAACTAATGTTATACAATTACTATATACATATACATATATACATATATACATATATACATATACTACATATATACATAGATACATATATACTATATACATATATACAATATAAACATCTATACATATATACATATATACATATAGACAATATACATATATCCATATATACATATATACATAGGGATTGGGAAAAGGATTTTAACCCATTGTGCAGCTAAGCCCTATTGTTAAAACATCCTTTCTCAATCAGTTGGCATGTACAGGTATAATAAAAGGCTTCAGAGGCTTAAGGCTGGTTGGCAGCTAAACAGGCAAAGGCTTATAGCATCCTTTCTCTGTTTCGTTAAAGGGGAAGCCAGCGCGTCGTATGCGTAATACGAAAAATATTTCGCTCCAGCAAACAAAGTAAATTTATTTGGCTACCTAAATGTTGATTGCAACCCACGCCACAGGTAAAATGTGGCAAGAAAAAAAATCAAACGATTTAATGGCAAGAATTCAAATGATTTGGCCCTTGGGTGCCTCTCAACTGGTGCGGATTCTTCGGCTGCAGGTGAGAGCGCGGGATACACAAAATTGTGTGCTCCATTTACACATGTCAAGGCACTCGTATTGATTTGTCAAGGCATATTATAAATTGCTGCATGAATGCGAGCGCCGTGAAAGGAAAGCTCTCGAGTCCATACACACAATTGAGTTTTGGGTATCGAAAGAGTTCAGAGCAGAAAACTGAAGATTTATGTGCTTGACTGTCAAAGCTTTAATACAAATAATATTAAATGCAATATTTTTTTCAAATGCAATAAGAATGTTTACTGCCTCTACATGTGGTACCTTCCTCTGGTACCAAGGTCGTGGATGCCTCAGGCACGACTGTGGTCGATTGCTCAGCCTCACCTGTCGTTGACTCTTCAGGCTCATCTGTGGTTGAGTCTTACAGGCTCATCTGTGGTTGAGTCTTCAGGCTCATCTGTGGTTGAGTCTTCAGGCTCATCTGTGGTTTGAGTCTTCAGGCTTCAAAGGTTGTGCTGTCCTCCTCCGGTGGTGGTCGTCTATGGTGATGGCCATGATGAGAAGGCTGGTTATGTGATGGACGGGGATCGTATTCAGGGCCTTGTCCATGGAATGGAACCTTGTTTCGTGGTCGTAGGGAGGACGCTGATCATGTTGAGGTCCTTGTACATGGAAAGGACCTTGTTTCGTGGTCGTAGTGAGGACGCTGATCATGTTGAGGCCTTGTCCATGGAATGGACCTTGTTCGGGTCGTAGGGGAGGACGCTGATCATGTTGAGGTCCTTGTACATGGAAAGGACCTTGCTCGTGGTTTGTAGTGAGGTATGCTGATCATGTTGAGGTCCTTGTCCATCGAAGGGCGACCTTGTTCGTGACCATACGAGGGACGCTGATCATGATGAGTCCTTTTCCATCGAAGGGACCTAGATCGTGGTAATACGGAGAACTCTGTCCCTTCCTGCGCGCTCGTCGGGACGCTCTAAATATATATAATATAATAATAAATATATTTTATAGAATTTTAAAAATAGTTTGCCTCCTACATATGCTTATCCTTTTAGCATATTAGGCACTCACCATTTTGGCTTCTCTGTGGATTTGCTGCAACCAGTACCACCAAAACGCTCACAATCAGCGCGAGTAATGTTAGAACTTTCATTGCTATGTTGTTAGATCCAAACTGTTTGTCCATTCCATGGTTTTTGTGTCTTTTATAAGACAAAAATAATTACAAATAGAAAATTCCCAACCATGCGAAAACATTGCGCACTGTCTTATCTTCAGTAAACATTCCAAGGAATTTCCCACACTGTGACTAAATTGGGTAATAGTATCTAAAATACGCAACTGCTCCACAAGTGAAACCCTTATGGGCATTCCGATTACTAACTGCAAATCGTTTGCTGATAAGCGTGATTGATAATAGTGTCAATACAATTAGCTTTTGTAATTATGGGTATTGATTTTGCGAGTCTTATTAGGCATTGAATATTATTGAAATTAATTTCCGAAAATGATTTAGAATTATAGCATTAGCATAGAAATTATTTTATCTTACTCTGGCTAGGACTAAAGATATTTTTCACGAAAGATCGATTATTAATATTACAGAAAAACTGTTAGTTTTTTTTTTTTTTTTTTTTTTTTTTTTTATTTTGTACACAGACAATAAAGATGTTTTCCATTTCATTAAAAACTTCAACTACTTCAACTATTTTTTTAACATATGTACATATGTGCATGGAACTAAAATATAACGAGATTCGAGAAAGGATGGTTTTGTTTATTTATTTACATATCTACATGACACTAAAATATAACTAGTTTAGTCGAGAAGCGAAATGACCCAACAGAATCAAATTAAAAATGCAAATTAAAATATGTTAAACTTGAGCATAAATCAAATTGGCTGTTTTAGAAATTAAATATTTATGTCATTTAAAGCAAACGTATCTCTGGAGACAGCCCGACCCGAATGGGGTTCGCATCGTCTAGAAGCTGGGACTGGGGCTGTAGCTGTGGCTGACTCACATTGCGAATTACTTGTGACATGTTCTACGCTCATTTTTTCTCTCTTTACTTTGCACTTGATGCACACAGGTCGAATTGAATCGGGCCATACTGAAGAACGTGGGTAAACGTGTTTTTATGGAGCCAGCGTCTTGGGGCAACATGCGACACAAGCAGCTGCAGCAACAGCAGCTGCAGCTAGAGCGGGAACGGGGAGCGAGAGCGAGAGCAACTGCGTCGCGAGCAGCTGCAGCAGCAACATTTCCCCAGTCAACTCTGGGGCTACAGTGGCAACCCAGCTGCCTCACCCGATTCCTCAACAGTCTCAGCGGCGTCAAGGTTTTTTGATTTTCTTCACCGACCCGCAAAAGAGCAGCAACAACAGCTGTTGCTTGACAAGTCCCGCAAGGTGGCCGTAGCCAAACATCATCAGTCAAACGGAAATGAAATTGCAACGAAACAAATCATGAAAACGGCAATCACAAAAGCGCAGCAAGCCTGGTGTCTACTGAGGACGAACTGGATAATTCTGTCGAGGATCGAGACGAAATGCTGGATGAACCCAACATGAACTGGGCCAGTGCACAGCCCATGGATGATATCGACAGGTCGCTGGAAGCGGCTAATGCAAATGCTCGACTGCCCTGGCACCTCTTCTATCGCATGCACAAACTTCGCACTATGCTAATTAGGTGTCAGCAGTGAAGGCTAAAGAAACAGATACAAATACATAAACACACAGATACAGATACAAATACAGCTGCAAATAGAGATACAGCATCAGCTACAGTAGACAGCTTCAGAGTTTAACTAGATGTTCGTAGTTGCTAAATTGACGGTTCCTAATGGCTGGCTATAAGGCAGGCATATTGTGTGTGCAACCCTCCGATAAAAACGAATTCCAACCACCCCTTAAATGTACACAAGGCTTACACAAACAACTCGCACACTCTACTAACTATTCGAATTTCGTCTTTGGTATTTGAAACTAAATGGTTTACGTAATGATTCATTCTACCTCTTTCTCAGATGCATATGCAAAACTAAAAGCTCGAAACGAACGTTCCCTAAACACTAAAATAATGATACTCAACAAATTATATTTATTGACTAGCGAAAAAATTAAAAAAAAAAAAAGATGAACAAATATTAATACTACAAAAAAGATAAACAAATATATATATATATATATGTATATGAATTTGGTTAAAAGCCAAAATAGTGTTGTTTAATAAAAAATATAAAAATCAAAACACGTGTAGTTTTTAAAAGCAAATCTTTTAAAGTGAAATATGCATGCTTCATTACATACATATATGTATTTAGGTACACTATATTATGTATGATGTGTGCATGCAAGCTTCAATTTGTAATTCAATATTTAATCATTTTGAAGTGTTGAATAATTTTATTTATTTATATTTTACTTATGCTCCTGCCAAGCTTTACTTACTTATGATGAAGAACAGTTCAAAATCATCCGCGGGCGGATTGCTAATTTTATTTATTTTCATACAAAATAATATATAATAATATTTTTAAAATATCCTCCACAAGTACAGATGCTCAAATATTGTAAACAATTTTCAAAACATTTTTCCATTGTATATTTAATTTTATTTTTAATGTATTTATTTTCATTCTTTATAACATTACAAATTATTGTATTAAAAGTTTAAAAATCTCCGACACTTAACATTTGCTGTTGCAGCTGAAAGTAACGAACAGTGAAGCGTCAGTTTATTAAATTTATAATCAGTTCACTCCAATTTCTAACTTTGTTGTCAGCTAAATGAATGTTGTAGCAGAGTTAAGAAAACTGTTAAAGAGAAACAAATGGTTGCAAATCATATAAATACGACAAACGATTTTACTGTAGATGAGCTACTCAATCCTAACATTATAAATTATGCATATAAAACTCAAACTCAAACTCTCTAAAATGCATGAAATATACTACTATATATATGTACAATTTATGTGTTGTCAATGGATCGAAACAACACACATATACACTCGCGTACACGAACAACTAATGTATATTAATGAATTTTATGTGAACAATTTGAGTTTCTCTATGTAAATAAATGATTTTCTCATAAATAAAGCTGAATCAATGAAACAAAAATGGAATCAAATGATTCGATATTCAATATTATATTTAAAAATATATATATATTACATGGATTATAATTGTATGTATTTATTTTAATGAAAACAATGAATAAAAAATACAAAAATATTGAAATGGCATTCAACTCAAAAAGTCTTGATATTTAATAAAAGTTAAGGGCTTATATAAATAAATTTCTTTTCCTTAAGTTGAGAGACGCGTTTCCTTTGATGTTGCTTACCAATAGGTCTATTTGCCCAAGACATTACCAAAATGAAAATTCATTTTAAATTTAGTAGATACAGCCAAGGAAAATTTTATTTGCAGAGGACAACACACTTAAGTGAAATTCTATACATGGTTCAAACAGCTAATTATGGTGTATGATAAATGTGCCCTGGGAGTCGCCAGTTGAATGGCTCGAGGACATAATTAATAAACTTGTAGTATCTCTGACGCACTACACGAGACGCTCCATAGACACAGCTGACACGACTGACAAGGGTAGCCCCCTTCAAGAATAGGACTCTCGAAAACGATAATTATCACATGCCCTTTGCGAGTGCCAAGCGGCGCGTAGAAAACAGTCAACAGACGAGCAAACAATAACAGTAAGTGGGTGTGGGGTGTGTTGGTGTGTGAATGCGTGTGTGTTTGTATTTTGTTGTGCCTTGTTTCCACTTCGTATTTATTTAATGTCACAGAGCAGCGCTACGCCGCGCAGTGTCCAGTGCTTCGGATTGAAGTCGGTCTCAAAATCAATGGAGCCCACGTACTTGAGGTCAGTGCGCTGTGGTTTCCTGTAGATCGGACACTCATACAGCTTGGGATCCTTGCCGGCAGTCGTGTTGATGGCGTATATATAGATAACCGGCATTTGTTCATATAGCACCTTCATTTTGGACTCAATCAGCTTTCCACTGCGTCGATCCAGCGAAGCGCCTGTAATAAAATTCAAATAAGACGCTGAAGTTTAATTCACGCCTTAACAAATGCCACCTAATTGTCGCAATGTGAATAAGTTGGCCTCATAAACTGGGCTTACATTCGTGGCGAGATGTGATAGCGCCCACGCATGTTGATTTTCATTTTATTAGCTTGGGACCGAACTTATCGCCCTTTAATAGTCAAGCGCAAAGCCCAAGGAAGCCCCTGATACAAATCGTTTCACATTTTACCACGAGCTTACTTTTCTCTACAAATATATATGTATATATAGAAATCCAAATTTATGTGTACCACGCAGCGTATACGTAATTTAATTTGTACGCTGCACTTGGTCTCTTGTTGACTTCCTCTTTGAATGCATTCGCTTTCTATTGTCACATTCGAAATTTGGTTATTGCGTCACGTAGCAACCGTTATAGAAGTGCTCGTTGGCACTTATCTAACTCTTCAGATAACAATGAAAGGCAATTGTATACAGCAGGTAAATCCATTAAATACAAAGCATGTGTGCTCATGAAGTATTCAATAATTCGAAACACATGAGAAAAGCAATTGATTGATAAATATTATTAAATTACTGGCTAACAGAATTTAAGAATAAATCATTAAATTGAGCCATTTTTAAATAAATACTTAAATGTTGTATGATTATATTGTATTATATAAGGTGCACAAAAAACCCTTAGACCTTCAGCTTAAAAAGCTTTAAACATTTAGAATATTCGCTTTTATATATAAAATATGTGACAAATATTCACAAAAGTTTCGTTTAGCTGCACATTAAAAGCTTCCACGAATTCTGTCCCTGCCATCTTCCCAGAGCTAATCAAGAGCTGACCACAACAAAGATCTGCAGGATGGAGCACACCACACGCAAATTATGCCTTTAACATTCAAATTATCACACAGTTTGGGGAGACAAAATATAAAAAAACAAGTAAGAAGGCTGTAGTCGAGACGGCTCGACTACGAGATCCCCTGAACCCTGCCAAAAAGGTAATACTCTTCTTATTTACGCACTTATGAGCGCGCGCTCTGCTAACTGCGCAGTTGCTGCCGTGGCTTGGGGGTGGGCTGGGCTGAACTTTGGACGCTTATAACTCCATTTTTAGAAGGACGATCTTCAGGAAACTTTTTGAATATATTAAGAGCATCTAAATGTACCTATTTGCCAAGTTGCAAGTCTCTAGTATTTGAAACGCATTTTTTTCAAATTGAGGGCGAAGGGGGCGTGGCATCCAAAATCCGAAAATTACATAATCTGCGTATTCATAATATCTATCTAAAAATATTAATTTATAGTCTCTAACTAAAACGGTGTAGAAGTTACGCCCAAAAAACCAAAAAAATGTAAACGAATTTTCGATTTTTTATCGATAATTTGGAAATGTGATGAGTTATCGAAAAAACAAAACAAACTCGTACTGCGTAGCTAACATACGAGTATTCATGTAAAATTTCAGCTCTCTAGCTTTCGTAGTTTCCGAAATCTCGACGTTCATACAGACGGACAGACGGACAGACGGACGGACGGACGGACGGACGGACGGACGGACGGACGGACGGACGGACAGACGGACAGGGCTAGATCAACTTATTTTTCGATGCTGATCAAGAATATATATACTTTATGGGGTCTGCGACTTCTCCTTCTGCCTGTTACATACATTTTCACAAAACTATTATACCCTGAATTCCCATTTTCAATGGGTTCAGGGTATAAAAATAAAAGAAACCGCAACAACAAGCTAAGTCCAATTTGCAGGGTCAACAAAAGGGCATGAACCTAGACCAAAGAGCAAGCACTATGGAGTAAGGAAAGAGATGTCGTTGTAAGTCAAACATATGAATATAGCAAATGCGGATACCTTATGTGCAATATATACAAATACAAAGGAGATCCTGAATGAACCGTCTGGCACTTGAATTCAAAGATGTTGAGGTAGGACGGGCAGGTACAGGCACTGGCTGATGTACTTACCTTCTAGAAAAAGTCCATGCACGTATACACCCTCTGTGGGATACTCGGTAATGTCCTCCTTATTGTATCGCGTTATTTGATTCTGCAGCACAACAGAGTCGAGGGCCCAACCTTTGTGGGCTCGTGTTACCTCCTGCCATTTTCCAGCAGCACACGCGACGTATACGCAATGGCAAACCAGCAGCAGTTGAAGCAGTTCGATAAGCAGTACAATTTGTTGCAAGGGAAAGAAAAATAATTGTACGAATGTGTGAATGGTTTGACACATATAGAATGTCAATAAATTGTTAGAGAAATAATGTAGTTAGATAGGAATGTTGGGTATTTACAGTTAGGTTGAACTATAATCCGAATTACAATTAGGCAGATATAAGTATTATGGTATCTCTGCTTAGTAAAGGTACTGCAATTTTTTTTATATTTACCTATTTACCCTTATATTTAGTAAAACATTTCATAAGAAACATTCACACTCCTTTACAGGGTATCATTAAATGGAATTCTTTTAAATACATCTAAAACACGTTTCTATAATGAAATGTTTATCATTTCTCTTGGGTAATACACTATTTAGCCGCGTATGCTATAATTATTAACACAAATTCCCAGCGACGAGAAATTGTTTATAATCCCGCTTAAGGGAAAATCTAACCCAGTCCCCTTAATTACTTACATATATATTTATTTTCTCGTTATTCAAGAACTTGCTCTAAATACGTTGCCATAGCGAAAAGGACTTTCCCATTTTCTCTTACTTACTTGTCGCATGGCGGTCAGGAAGCCTTGTGGATTAAAGAAACCCGTCATCCAAAACACCTTTTTATGTTGATGAATTTATGCAAAATACAAAGAAAAAAGAATTAAAGGGATTGATAAATAAAATGGGCAGGCTCCAAGTGTATTAAGCAATTAGCGAGTCTGCTTGCTAAGCTATTTTTTCGGCAGACTTATGTCAACCGCCCGGGACAGATTGACTGCGAATTGAGGGAAAAAGAGAAACCTACCTTTGGACGATCCGTCGAAATCCAGGTACGAAATTGCGCATTACGCTCCAGCAGCTCAGTGTACCAAAACCCAAGAGTTGTGGACTCCCAGGATATCTGGAAAATTGAAGCGACAGTGATAAATATACATATATAATACATATTCATCGAGAATTCGGCTTGCAGAACTTTATTGACTGAGGTTATAAGATTATAAATTTAGTACAATGCTTTAACGTGCTTATTATCTAATGACCGTAGCCTTTGCTTATCTTAATATTCATGGCATGACAGAATTCCTCCATCTCTTTGATTGCATTAACCTGGGAGTCTCGGGTAGAATACTTGGGCACCTTACTCTCAGGACGTGGATGATGCATATCGCTGGTCTTCTTGCCTTTCGTTATTGTGAATTCAGCCATATGGAAGAGCTTTCGTTTCATTTCAAACGACATTTCAGGTTTGGGATCCACATTCGCCACACTTAATTGACCAGAAGCATCAGAATCCCCAATGTCGCTAGATGACATGGGCACCCCAAAAGTATTTATTTGCCCTTTATTGTATTTTAGCCGTTCCAATAACGATTTTGAATCAATTGGTGAGTCTTTCTTAATATACGGAGTGCCTGCATTTGTAACTTTCACAAATCCATAATCACGTACTTCCAGCGGAATGCGAGATGTTGCATTCACATTCGCCGCATCAAAGACAAGACTCTTTCGAGGCCTGCCTTTTGACTTATTCTTCGAAGTCCTCAACATGGTGGTCAATTGAGTCTCTTTGTTATATCCTTACAAATATGTCAATGTGTGGATACGCTTATTTAAGTCGTTTTATATTTTTTAACAGATCTCTCTCGAGTTGTGTATACATTTGTTATGATGTGTTTATAACGTTTGCAATGTGTATATTGATTATTTATTTTCAATTTTTTTCAACGCTTGCTTTGCGTTTGCTAGCTGATGATCAAAGTAGCTTATTATTGAAAAATAAATGAACTGTCATTGTCGACATATCTGTGTTTACAATTTTTTAGCAGAATGAAGACTAAATAAATAACTTATTTATCTATAATATTATTTTCTTCCATAAACTTTATACTACAATTTGCATTCACATTTTAGAGGAAAAGTCGTGGGTAAACGTTAAGTATCTTGCATTACTATCAAAAGAGAAATCAAGACTTGTCTGCTTTGTTTCCAACTCCCAATTGGGTTTGCCAATAATTATTCATACCCCAAAAATAAAACTGGACGAAAATAAAAATAAACTCCTCTTCTGCCTTTGTCTTGGCCCGTGTGTCAATTAAAGAAGGTGTGCTGGGGCGTTAAACGTTTACACGCATAAATTTTGCATACCCAAATCCCAACCCTCAAAATCAATCAAACTTTTATAAGCGGCAATTGAAAACGCACCAACAATTTGGTATTCTCAGGCAGCAGAGGTTCTTTATATATATAGTATGTACATATATATATAGTATATACTATATATAAACAGCCCAGTTTTGGGACTGAATTTGTGTTTGTGTGCCGATAAAAATCTCGTGAGACAAAAAAAGTAAAAAAGTAAAAAAAACGAAGGCAGGATGAGATTACTTTAGGCCACGTTTCGCCGTGGGGCAACTGTGCGTACGTACATAAACAGGCTACAGCTGGTCAGCACCTAAGAGACCATAAAATTTGCCACAGTTAAGGGCAAAGCAAATGCTAGAGCGTAAAATCTGCTCTAATTTCACACGCAGACATGCACACGCTTACCTTCATCCAGGTCTCCGGTATGCGGGCGTCGTACATGGCATCCAGCGACTCTTTCAGCGCCGGACTCATCACAATGGTGCCATCAATGGCCAGCTTCAGATCGCAGAGGCACGTGTGGACGCGCTTGATGACGCGTTGCATGCGATCGATTTCCTGCCTAAAAACGAATACAAATAGGTTAATTACACAAAGTCTAGGCAGAGGCCACTGCCTCCCTGTGTTGCTTTACCTGAGAAAGATGTTCATTGGCAGCAGGATGCCCATGCGTGTCAGATTCTCACGCACCTCGTACGCATTGTACTGGGCGGGCAGCTTTCGCAGCATATCCTCGGCCAGTTGATAAACGATACTCTCACGAGTCTCGCCACCACCGCCGCCGCCCTCCTTGGGCTGTACACTTAGGATGGTGTCAAGTATGCCTGCAAAGTGGTAAATGAAAAAAAAATGATGAGTAAGACTTGAAATACTCTATAAATGCAGTTTTAGACAAGTTTGACTAAAGTTGATTGGCAATGAGCTTATGTTTTATATATTTTTTAAAGGCCTATCTAATATACCCTGTCTACACTTCGTAAATGGAGTATAAGTACACAGCGTCGCCAGCTTGTCGCTTATGCAAATGCGTGGGTCACTGATTGGTTACACCTTTCGCACCCCAAAAATAGAATAAGCCACAAATACCGCAACTAAAATTTATTTATTTCACTTATTGGATGGTCACAGCCAGCACACACACACAGAATCATGTTTAAATGCAAATTGTGTATTAAATCAGAAGCATTTCACTTATTTATTGACTGGCCTACGCTGTGTTGACGTCATTCGGCTAATTAATAGGCATTCAGATGTAAATGGTTTAAGGGAAAAAAAAAAATTAGGAACATATATTAATGGTCGACAGGAGCATACCCTGGGTACTAAAAATAAATATATAATATATTTTAAATTTCTTCTATCTAAAAGATGTCTGTCCTTATATATTATATATATAATTGAATAAATGCCAAAGCTTACATTAATATAACTTTCTATTTACCCAAAAAGCTAAAGCTCTTCTGCAGTGTCATTGACCTGGCCACAGAAACTGTTTCAATTACGCGGAATGGCAAATAATCGGAAAACCAAAAAAAAAAAAAAAATCGAATTTTAGCTCACCTTTAGCCGAGTTAATCTGGTACGTGATGTCAGCATTGGAATGTAAGCCAAATACTTCGGGCGTGTCATAGGCGGGCAGACTATTGATGTAATCGATGAATCCCTGCAGGCTCTTCGTGTTGGGTACCTTGTAGCCCTTGTAGAACTCAAAGGAATTGGACAGCAGCTGCTCGCAGAACCAGACCGAGGTGAATGTGGTCAACAGGCGTTTGTCAAAATCATCTGTGACTCGGCCTCCATACTGCACCTCGCCAATCATATAGACGAGGGTTTGCCACGAGACGCCCTTCTTGGGATCCATTTCATCCAAATGGTTTTGTATAAACTGCACGCTGGCTGCAAAGTCCGCCTGATTGAATTCATAGGGTATATTCCAGCCCAGCGGGCCGAATTTGCGACGCTCCTGGACAATAGTGTGTAAAAACGCAACGGTATAGAGTAGAGAGGGCCATTGTGTTGCTGAGGTGTAGTCCAAAAAGTCCTGCGTAAACGACTGTGAAAGAGAAGTAATAGAAAGTGAATACACTTCAAAGAAATTTATAGTGCAATAGAAAACTATATAGAAACTATTTCGACTTTAAAAATATTCTTTAAGAAAGAATATCAAGTTTTTTTCTGCTGAACACACCTGATAACTGCGCTTCAGACTGGCTCGAATGCCCTGTGGGGGCTCATTAGTAAACTTGAGCGCCATCTGCAGCAATCCAATGGGAAATTCAGAGTGAGGCTCTGTGGTGACCCACATGCGAAAAGTATCATCAATGTGCTCCGTCTCCACCAGCATATCAATGACTTCCGTGCAGAAGGGCAACGATAGATGCACGTTCTGCAGCAAAACCCAGCCGCCATGGGCCATCGACTCCATGATCATTTTGCGTGCATGATACTCCTGACCCTGGCCCATGGAAACGCACTTGAGAGCTGTTGCAAGAGATGAGCATAAAATAACTTTGTTGAATGCTACGCCCAATCACACTTACTTATGCCCTTCTGCTTTGCCAGTGCACCAATTTGTGTGGTCGGATCGGAGCCAATGGACAGCAGGCAAACGAAAGGTGTACGTGGCTCCGATTCAGCCCATGTTGCCTCTAGATCCAGGATTTGCATCTCACTGTATTCAGGGCCCAATGATTCTATCGAAACAGAAACTTAGTAGTGCTTCAATTAAAATTTGCATTCAAGCTCACCCTCTATATACTTCTTAGCCTGGGATATGGTGCGATCCGGGCACCAGGATCGTATAAGCAACAGTTTGCGGAAGCTATCCAGTACAGCATTATAGCCACAAGGTATTTCCTCATTCTCCGGCTTCTCACACTCGTACCAACTGCGCCAGTCGCGCTCGTTTAGCTCTATGATCTGCAGCACTGTGGAGAAGGTCTCAAGCTTGCTAATCTCCACCAGATTGAGCCAGGTAATGTCTAATATCCAGCGGAATGGCTTGGGCGCAACAGCGTTCAAATCAAGAGACGCCCCTCCTTTAATAAAGGTTAGAAACTCTTCATGGCTGATATTCCCATTGTGGTAGTCAATCTTAATGGCCAGCATCAGGGTGAAAAGCTGCTTGTGCCGTTCGTACAAACTGCGATTGGTGAACTTGTAGACTTCATAGGTGAGATAGCGCAGGATAATATTAATCCGCTCCTCGGTTATGCTCGACTTCGTTGACTTAGTGATGGAGTTATTGAAAATGACAAGGAACTGCTTAAGGGAGTTCTGATACATAGCATTCACATTACTCATCTCGACAATAAGGAAATAGAGTATAGAGCCCCGCTTGGCCACCGCACGGAACTCCTCGCGTGCCTTCATTATCTTACGTTCGGTTACCTCGGAGATTTTTAGCTTCTGGTTGACCTCCTCCGCTGTGGTTTTGGTCACGCGCAGCACCTCGATGAGCGCCTCATCGTCCACTAGAGAGCCTTGCGATGAGCTCAGGCGCAACAAGAGGTTCGCTTCGAGCTCTTTCATGTTGCGTTGATTTTGCATGACCGTCTCGAAGAGAGCCACGCGTTCAGCTTCCAAATCGGATTTCTCCATTAGGATGACGCGTCCCAACAGCTGATCTTCCAGGCCACGCATGGTGACTGTAAAATCAATAATTGATGTCTTGGCACTAACCTCTGGACTGAAGGCTGGATTGGGTAGCTTGGTAGTTATATAGAGCATAAAACCAGGCATAACATCGCACTCTTTATCGCCCACCAACACCTTCTCAATGCTGCCAGACTTAATGAAGTTCTTCTCCAGCACATTGTCGATGACCGGATCGAGATCTATGCCCACATCCTCTATAAGCAACGGTCTGCCCAGAGATAGTGAGTCCTCCAGATGGGTGCGAAAGTACTTATGATTCAGAGATGTTATCTGGAGCTCATTGCGATCTTCTTTGCACTTGATCCAGATCTTTCCCTGCGTCTGAGGATCCACCAATAGCGGATAGCTACTCGACTTGGTAGCAATGAGCGCATTCTGCACAGATAAATCATCGTTGGGCAGGCCTTGGAGCGTCCACTCGGATACAGTTGAGGAGTCCACCAGCATATTGATGATGTTCAGTCCTGTAGTAAATGGTATGCACTTCTGCTTGAGTATGCCCATCCAGGTCCTGATCAGATTAGCTCGAAATTCCTGATTGTACGGCCCACAATATGATAGAAATCCAGTGGCTAAGAGCACATCTCCCACCAGCTTGCCCAGTTGTATTTTAAATTCTTTACTCTGGTTCGTCCAGCGATGCTTTTCGTCTGACAGGCCATTGATGAGCGCCGTAGCAGCTGTCATCTTACGCAGACAGACATTGGCTGCATCCATAAGGCGTTGCTTTTCGCCTACGGCTTTATCGTACTGATCCTTGACTGCCTGCAGTGCCTCCTCACGCTCGCGCAATTGCTCTTCAGCTCCAGCCAGATCGTCCATGGCAAGCTGTGGGAAAATATTTACGAATTTACGAACTATTAGTTTCTGTTTTCCTAAAATACCTTAAGGCGAGCCTCCTGCAATGTGAGATTTGCCTTCAGGGGCAGCACTTCCTTGTTGACGCTGTGGAAGAAACCCATTGCCTTGGTCCATGAAAGCAGACCTGCAACATCTCCGCACACACGTCGAGCCATATCCATGTTATAGTCCTCCATGCGGAAGTACGGCTGTAGCAGATCGATCATCTCATCGTTTATTGTATCCTTGGGGTAGTTTTGCAGTTGCAGCAGAAACGTGGCACTAGCCATCATCTAGATGTGATCAGAGAATAGCCTGGAGGTGAAATAAATTGGCAAGCAGAACTGACTGACCTTTAAAGACTCCTGCCAGGAGGGTTTCGGACATGGTGTGCCCGAGTCGGGTATACAGGGATGCAGCTTTCGTTTGAACAGGATGAGCACGCAGTCCATGATGCGCATAATAAGATGTGGCGGACGACCTAGTTTACGCACCGTGGCTATGTGAGCGGGCTTGATGGTATTCAGCGCATTCTCAGCCTCCTCTAAAGCAGGCTTCGCTGCTTCAAGCTTCTCCTCGGCCAACGCCTTCTCGTTGGCTATGCAGGCAACTAGAGCCTCCGCCTTGTCCTTGACAATGAGCACCTGATTCTTTACAATCTCCGCTTGCATGGCACGCTCAGTGACCTCAACTAACACAGATTCGGCGTTTTTGGAGGCTTCGACTAGCTCTTCCTCCATGACCACCAGATCTTTTTTAAGAATCTCAACCGAGGCGGAGGCCTCTTTC
Organism: Drosophila koepferae; assembly: GCA_030914345.1. Classification (NCBI taxonomy): domain Eukaryota; kingdom Metazoa; phylum Arthropoda; class Insecta; order Diptera; family Drosophilidae; genus Drosophila; species Drosophila koepferae. The sequence goes on along the minus strand of JAUESR010000197.1, from coordinate 10,414,266 downwards.
AGTTTCTCCAAACCCGTATCCATCTTCTCCACACCATCGCGCAGCTCTTGCTGCTTGAGCTGGTAAATGTTTTTATAGCCGGCAATGAAGTTCAGATAAGACTTGGGTGTCACGTGAGTGGCGCGACGGAAACGCTGGAAATATTCGTGCGATGTTTCCGCAACAATGTCCTGAATGGAGCCAAGCGCATTAACCAGCTCTTCCTTAACGGCCGGTGTACACTCAATCTCGAAGTGGCTGAGAAAGTGTCTGGCAACCGAGACCAATGCGTCCTTGGGCCACGGATGCAGCCAATCGATGGTGCAGCCGGAGACCAAGGCGGGAAAACGCTGCACCCGCGATCTAAATGTCTCTCCCACAGGTGAGAAACAAAAAGCTACATGTAAATTTGTGCAGGTGCGCGCCAAAAAGAAATCCATCACACTTTCCGGGGTCGCTGTTTTGCGTTGATTCTCGCGTTTCATGACCGGTGTCAATTCCTGCACGATTTCGGCCTGCTCATCGCGCGAGAAGAGATTTGATATGACACCGCTCGAGAGTATATTATTTAGATACTCAAGGAAACCTTCCTCTTTGATATCCATATCGGTGAAGAGAAAGGTTGTGCCCTTGCCCTGAACGCCGCAGGTGCGATAGAGCAGCTTTAGGTCCTCTAGAAAGTTGGCCACATTGTACGAACGCGTCAACGCAATTTGGAATGTCTTGTAGCCGGCAATGAAGGATGCCAATTTCGTCAGCGACTGTTTTCCAGAACCTCCGACCCCGACTAGCATAACGTTGCCTCTCGGATGCCGAATGATGCGGGATATCTTCACCAAATGCAGCATTGCATCTGGGAAGAACACCAAATCCATTCCGGAGCCTCGCACCATCTCATTGAATTGGGCGAGAAACATAACGAGACGCTCGCGTAGCGCTTCATACGAGTTATGAGAGTTCACCGGTTCATAGACCTTGGGTAATTCCATATCAGTGTCCTCGCCCTCCTCGCCAGTTGGCTCGGGGGCATCCCGCATGAAGTCCACAAATACCGGATTCGGTATTATCATTTGGGAATGGGACTCACCCAGCTCCTCGCGCACTAGCGCTGCCAACTCTGAGCCGAACCACTCCTTGTCCTGGAACGTGGTAAAACGATCGGCAAATACACGCGTACACTCATGCTTCCACAATGACATGAGCACGCTCTCCGCGGTGATCACTGTGGATAAGGTGCCAACCATGCCCTGCCAGATTCGCGATAGGTCGCGCAAACTAAAAACGTAGTGGAATTTGGCTGGCGTAGGCAATAGCTTTTCTCGTGTGCGCTGCCATAGATGTCGTGTCACCAGTATCAATTTCTTGACCAGATTGCGAACTTCGGGCACAAAACCGCGCTTTGCATTGTAATGACCCTCACCGATAACGCGGAAGATCTTATCAATGGAATCGTTGTCGGGTATATTGCAATTAAATACACAAAATTGTCGCTTCAAACGAGATGGTATATCATTGCGCCCACCGCCGGGCAGACCCATGGCTGCCACATATTGTACATCCACAATAGTCGTGAAATCGCCTGGTTTCTCCAGGCTGTAGAAGCCCTTCATATCCATGGACTGTCGCACAATCTCGTTGGTTATCTGATCGCCCCATTCATTTATCTCAGGCAAATTAATGTCGTCAATGAAGACGATCAACTTACGACCACCGGGTGGTCCGAATGTAACACCAACACGCTTCTCCACATAGCTTTCGATTGTGCGCTGAAATTGATACGGACTGGTGGCCGATGAGAAATTAAACGACCTTCCCATATAGGTCTCAATGTTCATTTTCTTCATGAAGTTCTTCATGATGACGGTTTTGCCAGTGCCCTGTTCGCCGATGACCATCACGGCGCGCTCCTGATTGGCAATGGTGCCGATCAGATAGTCGATACGCACATTATCCACAATGGGCACCAGAATACTTAAATAGTCCGGTGTGGAAAGCTCCGGATACATGTAGGGTGTGACTAGCGTCTTCCACGACTGCCACACGCCCGTTGGAGAAACGAAAAAGTCAAATATTGTATTCTCATGGACATTACCCTTCGGGTAGTCCAACTGTGGAAACGATTCCTTAACAAATAGATTCATTTTAATTCGATCAGTAGTCGAGAGATAACCCCCCAGGCCCCAGGCCAGCGCGAATATATACAAGCGTTGCAAATGCTCCGGCGTACACGTATCTTCCTTTTCCTCGACGGCGCTCTCCTCTGGAATGTCTGTCAAATTAAAACCAAGATCTTTTAAAATCCAGATATCTGCATCTCAATTGGAATACACACACAAAGAAATAACACATATACATCTAATACACAACTATTGGGAGTCAGTGAAGGCTTACATGGGAACTACTACATTGGACGTACACAGAATAGGAAGGAACAGCCAAATGCTACAAATATTATCCAATGCCAAACAAGAGTCTTTTATGATTGACTCTTGTAAGTAGATTTATTCTACGCTAAATAACGGATTTATTTTATTAACAAAAGCTTGCTTCCTTCCCAGAACAAACACATAGGCTATTTTACGGGGTGCAATTAGGTTGGTAGAGGAAGTATTATAGATTTTACAGCTCCAGCTCAATGCAAACACACAGAAGCGGGTTTTCAGCAAAAAGTTAATTTCAATAGGTTTTGTTTTTAGATAGTTAGCTCTACGAGAATTTACGGTTTTACATTTTACATTTATCTATTAGAGGATTACGAATTTTGTATACTTTACCGACAATCTGACTGCCAATTGATTGCCGTCGCACTTCTTCGATATGTTTTTGATGCTCAAAACGCTTGGCCGCTGATGATTGAATCGTTTTGGATGGGTACAACTGCTATGGGTTAAATTCGCTTCAGTAATGAACTTACCATCTTGACTCTCCTTGCTGGACAAGCTCACAGCCTGCTCATCCTCTTTCTTTGATGGGATCAGTCCCTCTAATATAAACAGCATCTGCTGCACTATGTTGCATTGCAGCACAGGCATTTGTAGCTTCACATTCTGTGCACCCCAATTGTAGACCTCCACAAAGTTTTGGTCAAAGAGTTGAGAGAAAGTTGACTTCTCGCCAGGAGCTCGATTTTTTAGCCACGCCTGAACAACTAAGGATTTGCAGGTGTAAGTATAACTGAATATTACAAGTAAATAAGAATTACTTACTCGGTCGTGAATCCAAGCCGGAAGAACTCATATAAACCATGCCATTACGGGAAACCGTTGCCGGCGATGCATTATCAATATTATGTGGCTCAAAAATGATCTTAACCGTTGGCGCCATGGTCAATCGATCACCATTGGCAAGTGTCAGGGTCTTATTATCATCCAGCACAGAGTTCAAATTTTCTATCCAAATGCTGTCCACGGGACCATCCAGCACCAGCCAGACATGCTCGCCAGCTTTCAGCTTAAGCGTTTTGCGCCACAGTGCCGAGAAGATGCCATCGGTCCAGTCATTGGTTGCCACATCGAGACGTCCGAACATCTGAGCCGCTGTTATAGCCTTAGGATTCATGCGCATTTCTCGATGATTATCGCCCATCTGCGTCATAGCTTTCATTAGCGTATGGATGCATGTACTTTTACCAGCACCACTCGGGCCTAGGGTCATGATGCCGTGTCGCACATTTTGTGTCTCGTAAAGCTGTATTAGCTTTAGAACCCATGGAGGATGGTAGACCAGACTAGCCTCTTCCGTTTGCTGTAGTATAGCTGCTTCCAATTCAGGGTAGTTGGTCTTTTCGAGAGTCTGTTCGGGACACAGATTAGAATTTCAATTTCTGAAAATCTATTCTAATTGATTTTCAGTTTCAGAGTTAAGTTTTACCTGATTGGGAAACAAGTCCGACACCAGCGATATGAAGAGTGGTTCATCGTCGTCAATCAGCTTGGAGAGATTCATGTCGCGCAGGACCCGCATCACAATCGTACTCTCGCTATCCTTAGAGTTCCGGCGCTTGGCAGCGCCCAATGTGCGCAGCACTGACAATATATTTCTCAGACCGAAATCGTAGTGAACTTGTTTGGTTAGCTGCTCCTCGCACAGCTTGTACAGGGTATAGAATTTGCGGGCTAGTGTAATATTCTCCAAAAATCCACAACTAGCTAATTTCACTCTTATGATTATCTGTCTATCCGGCACCATCATGGCCACCGTGCGAAATTGAATTTTCAAGTTCTCCGGCAGTTCTTTGCGACCAGCATATCCAGGATTCTGTGGATAAACATTTCAAATCGTTTTACACATGTTTCTATTGCCCTCTGCATGTGGACTGTAAATAAATAATAAATGCTTGCAAATATCGTGCACAAGGAAGCCACATACATCCACACATAGCAACTGCGATGGAACCACACACACACACACAGAAGAGAAATCCACTCGACGTGGCACCCTGTCACCTCACCCATCATACATAAATCAACCACCTGGTGGTGTATTTTGACGCATTTGGATGCGACTCGCAAATATCAATAAGTTTATCAAATACAAATTGATTTATCTTACTCGCACTGTGTATGCGCTTCTCCCTCATTCACACAGTCAGCCACAGCGAGTCTGTCAGTCAACCGGCAAATAAAATATAGTTAGTGTGCGAGCCATGCAATTCAGAATTTTACGGAGGAGAATTTCAAACGGGAATAGCATGTAACATAGTTGTAACATATTTAAAAGGGGAATTGCTCGTAACGTAGTTTCAGATATTAAAGCGAGTTGCAAGAATAATTCAATTAAAGCCTAAGCTGATATAAAATAATAAAATGCAAATATGAAAGATTTAGTTATAGTTGGACACATTAAATTAAAATAGAAAATTCTCTAAAGTAAATTAAATTTAAACTATGTTTATAGAAACAAAATATGGAAATATTGTTTTATAATCAAAAATCAAAATAAAATTTCTACTCCGGTGTAATTTTATTGCGAGCAAATCCTTTCAACTTATTCGCAAGTAAATTCATACAAATACAGGAAACATAATCTAGATAGTCAATCAACTTATTAGATCGTCGAAAACTGTCGCACGTTAACCAGAAGTATAAACTAATTTGTCAATTTATGGGGACATTTGATACGAGCAGACACTAGCAAAAAATATAAATGAGAACAAAATAAACCAATCGATTTTGTGGTACGCTAATCCAAATGTAAACATGGTCTATGTGTTGAATGTGGGCGGCGAAGTCAGCAGGGTGTGGCAAGGTGGTGGCGACAACGTGTTATTGTGGAGTTGCCCATTATATTTCCTCTTTCCTTTTTGTTTTTTTTTGTATAGAATTAAGTAAAGTAGCCATAACAAAGGATTTAGCCAATAAACGTTGACAACAACCGTATGTGTGTGTGTGTATGTAACAGTGAATGTATTTCTGTGAGCTCTGCTGTCACATAATGTTTCATTAGAATCAAAATGCAGTCCCAAAAGGGACGGCAAATGTTACATAAATGCGCCCAATAATTCAGTTGGGCAAATTAAAATTGCGCATACGACCCGAGTGCCCGCCGTAAACAAAAACCTGTGCTAATGGCAGTCCGCGAGTGTGTGTGTGTGTGTGCAGCAGAGCAGAGCATTGTATAAGGTTCGCCTGCTAATCGCATTACACATTGATAGTTGGCAGTGGGCTGATAATTAAAATGCGGCACTAGACAGCACTTTTTGGCTTGCCTGTTAATAAGCCATTCATTCTCGCCTAAAAGCCCGAAATAATCACATTTTATATACGATGTCAGAACACACTCTCTCCCTTTCTCTCTCTTTCTCTATCTTTCTATCTCAGTTTCCGTATGTGTAAGTATGTGTATGTATAGCTGTCAATTTAATTATCGCTTAAGTTGAGCAAAATTTCACATGACTAATAACGCGGCATTGCAAAAAGCTGCTGTCACTTTGAACCCCTGACTTCATCGCTTCTCCGTTTCCCCGCTTCCATTTTCCAAGCGGCCTTAATGTGTTTGCTTTTTATGCTTTACTTTTTTTCCAGGCTGGCGCTTCTTCATACAATTTTATACATATATGTATATTTAATAAATATCAATTTGACTTGAAAGCCTTGCGCTTGAAGCAAATTTTTTTTGACCCGATTTTTACTGTATTACATTTTTTTGGCTGGCCTTTAAATTTGGCTTGACGGCATAGAGCGTTGGCGATATATATATATTCTCACATGGCAAATTGTCCGACATTTATATTTGCACTTCACAATGTGTGGAATTCATTAATGAAAATATAACAAATATGTTTGGTATTTAAATTCAGCAATCGAAGCTTTAACCTTGCCGTTATGTCTCAAAGCATATTTCAAAATTGAAAATAAGTATATATGAGAGCTAAAATTCATACTATTCTTTATATACTGTTTAATATCTGTCGGGTATATAATAGACATATTAATAAAAGAATTTATGCCTACTAAAGCTGTGCTGCTTATTGACCTTCGGTTCATTGTACAAACATACATACATGTATGCTTAAAAGAAGAAAAGGAGCATTTTTAATAAAAAGAGTTTCACATGAGTTTAGGACACACACACGCGCTCATGCACACACAGCAATTATTACTAAAGTATATTTAAATTAGCCTTAAATACATTAGGGAAAATTGCAAGTGCGCTGAGTTGAGCGCGTGATAAAGTGCGCTAGTTAAATTAGCAGGGCTATTATCTAGGCACTTAACAGCTACTGAATAGAATATTGTAATTCATCTAGAGTACAAAATTGCTTACCATGGTTATGAAGATGCCAAACTCGGGATTCATTTCGATGGTGTCGCCATCTGTGAAGAGGAATGTCTTCTTTTTCTCCTTCTTGGCGGTAAGGACAACGGCCACCTGTTGGGCCGCCACTGACAGCACGGGCAATTCAATGCGATTGAATTCGTCGAAACAGCCCCAGCTGCCGGACTGCGCCAGACCCTTATAGATACGGCCCAGGCCTCTGCACAAAGGGAGCAGCGCGAAATTGAATGAGTTGTTGCGCAGCGATGTGGGCTGCATTTTAAGTGCCTGCTGTCTTTTGTTTGTACTCTTGTCTTACCTGTAATCCATTTGATCGGAACAATTAAAAACGACAACATACTTGGCCAGCGTCTTGCCCATATCCTTCACTGTTTCCGTTTTGCCCGTGCCCGCCGGGCCACACGGCGCGCCGCCCATACTAAGTGTCAGCGCCTGGGCTAAAGTAATGTAGCAACTGAAAGTGGATGTGGATGTGAATGGGGATACTTATGGAAAGCCGTAGAAAATTGCATTTAAAATGCGAAACTCTAGAAATTAATTATTTCTTCAAAAATTGTTCTATTTATTAATGCCAACGATTTCCTCGGAGGCAACCGCCAACTTAACACAAAGACAAATTACGTATACGCCGCACAACACAGGCCATTTGGCTTAAGCAGGTGCTGTCAGCCAAAAGCTCAGCTATTCCCTTTGGCATTTCCCCACCCACGATATCAAAGTAAGCGTGAAATTTACAATAACGCCCAAAGAACAAGGCCTATGCTTCGCATGATGAACAACGTGAATGTCGGAGGCAATGCAAAAACGGAAGTTCACCCAAAACGCTGATGACAAAGACATAAACTTCAAATACCCTTCCAGTCAAGCGGATGATGATCTATTTATTATTTAGCTAATATTTGAAATTTTTGACAGATGATATGGGTTAGAGGGTCCTACCTATGTCATCGATTTAAAATGTTATATATATCGGAGATGGCTCGCAACATTATGATTGACTGACAACATTTCACATTTATGTTATTAGGATAACAGACCTCTGTTATGTTAAATTTTCATATTAATTAATTAAACCTGTGACATAAGTATATGTATTTACTTGCACTCGACTTAATAGTTCTAATTTTCAATTCTTTATGTCTTTCACCTATTAATTAGTCTCGCAAATTTCATAGACTATTTTCACCAAGAGTTTTCATATATTTGTTTTCAGCATAATCATGATGCCCCTTAAATAAGTGTATTGGCAAGAATTGCCACGGGATGTTTGATGAAATATGCCGTCAGTTAGCTTTCCGGGAGTTGGGAGTGAAATGTTGCTGGAGAACAGTTTAGGTGTCCAAAACTTTATTTATATTCTTCTAAGTGAAATTTATCTTTGCGAGCATGTCAACGACGTCGCAGCCGTGCTGCGTGGGCTGTCAGTCATACACAAGCGCCATAGAAAGGATTTCAGTGTGGCCGCAGTTGCTGCCACTGTCTGTTGGCATTTCGTATCGACTTTGAACTTGTTTAAGTGCCGACCAGCAATTGTTGGCCATGTTTGAGTTTTGTTTGGCCTGCGCAATTGGGCAATGCGACGGCTGTGCGGGGCATGTGCCGCACGCCCGAAATGCCTCAATTGCTGCTCTGTCTGCGTGAAAGTTTTTGCACGTGCCACATGGAATGTAAATACAATAAATTAATTTATCTTAACTTCTGTTTCGCAAACAATGAAGTTAAACTTGAAGTTGTTATGACAGTAGCAATGGTACTGAAGTTTAATTGCCGTAGTACGACAAACGTTTCACAAGAAAGTCGATTATTTAGTGAGGCTAAATATTTACATTGGATATCTTAGTATAGCAGCTCTAATAATAAATAAATAAATAAATGTATAAATATAAAATTACTCTACGAGTAATGTCGTTAATGGCTAACTTTAATTCTGAAAACAATTTTGTAATATACCATATATATAGTATATAAATATTTGAAAAACTCTCTCCCACTTTCTCTGTTAGACTTCGCATGCGGTTTCCCCAAACAGTTTCTCCATCCAAAAAGCTGATGACAGAACACAGTTTGTGTTTTTGCCATTATCCAAAGCTTTTTTAGTTAGCTAAAGTTGAAATTAACTTAACCAAGCTGTCGCCTTTATAACATTTTAAAAATTTTAAGAGCTACCATTTAATTCAATTTAAAAGCCTGACACTGACAAAATCTGATGCGCTTAACGGGGTCACATAATTGCGTTAAATAGTAATGAAAAAGTTGTTAATGGATATATAATTATATACAAAACATACCGATCCGTCAAGGGTGTTATGACCAGCCGATCTGTGCAGCCCAAATATTCATTCTGATAGGTGAAGGTGACATCGGTGACGGATATCCAGGTCTTGTCCAAATCCTCCTTAAAGTAAAACCGGCATTGCTTTAGCCACTCAAAGTCATTTGAGGATTTGATGTTCATGCGACACTGCAAAGTAGATAGATATGAGCAGGGATTACCAGATAGTCGTCCTATCTTACCAGTATATCAAAAATATCCCGCTGATGCACATGTATGGTGATCAAAGTTTCAAAATTAGTTCTCTCGCGCTTAGATAGATTGCGGGTCGTCTGATCGATGAGCGTGTTGAGCATCTCAAGGAATTTGTTGTTCGTCTCGGACATGACCTTCCTCTCATGCCTGGCCTGCATCAGAGCCATTTCTGCATCGCGTGTCCAAATCATTTGTATGCCCAATAAACCAATTTGTGCCGGAACCTTCTCTAAGAAGCTTAACAACGTAAAATTCGGGTCGTTTATTGTCGCATATGCTGTGCGTATTATGGAATGCAGTGACTGCTGTGCTGTGACCAGCAATTGAGTTAGCCATGTCTCGACCGAGCCCTCGGCACGTATGGCACGATCCAGCTGAATCATCTCGCCTTCGCTGCTAATAATCGCCATCATCTTGTTGTACTCCACGTCATGGAATCTGCAAGTAAGTGTATTTAATTAAAATCAAACTAGAATTTTGTTCAAGTATATTACTTGACGCATTTGGTGTTATCGAAGATGTTTAGCAAGTGATTTTGAATGGTATGCGAATCGGAACCCTGTCCCAGTATCTCGAGCAAAGCTGGATCCGAGACGAAGAAGAAACGTGGAAACATAATCCTCTTGCGCTCTAAATAACCGCTCAAGGATTTCTATATAAGAAAGAGGATAGTTAAAATTAATAAGTAAATATTCGAATATATGTTTATATATTTATCCAGGTCAGGTATTCGTATATTAATATAGGTAATACCTGACATATTTCTAGCTGCTCCTGAAGATGTGGCAACAGCTGCTTGAGCAGATCATCGCCCACGCAGCAAGCCACAACGCCTGTTTTTTATAATTTTTTTTATTAAATTTTAAGCATATGTTACAATGTAATTATTTTAAAGGAAAAGGCCATATTAAAATTTGGAAATAAGTAGAATTTATATTAAAATATATAATTGAATAGAAAAACATGGCGATTGGCTTACCCGGCGTCTCGTGGGCACGTTGCATTATCTTTTGCCAGGATTTGTCGATTTTAGAGAAGCGCTTCGCCTCCTTGGGCAGCTGCTTGGCTATGTCGCCGCCAACGAAGACAGCCTCGAGATAGACCCACATGTTTTGTACAAGCAGCCAGCGTTCCAGTATTTCATTGGAATTGGACAGATCGTAGACCCATTGCTGGATTTGTTTGCGAAAGGGCGCATTATAGCGATTCGATAGCAATGAACCGAGCACCATTAAACTATCCTCCAACTGGCCAATGGTCTCGGCTGTTGTATCACCGCGTAGCAGAAGCTCGCCGCGATTGTTAAAGCTCATGAATTGGAGCTCGTGCACAGACCATTCGTTGGTCACCTGCTTTAGCTTTGCCTCGATATCCTTCTCCTTCATGGCGCTGATGCAAATATCTTCGATATCCTCCTTGTGCTTGAGCAGCGGCGCCTCCAGTATGTTCTTGAGCGAGAAACCCTCCGAGTCGAACTCGAAGATGTAGCGAGTAACATCCATGATCCGTTGCCAATGGCGTGGCTTCATGGCTTTATTCGCCATCAACTCCAATAGTGGGCACATGTCATTGAAATCGTCGATGGTCTTCTTCAGAGCATGGAATGCGGGCCATTCCTTCAAGCCCTTGGGTAGCTTTCGACAACGGTTCTGGAACTCCATCAGCTCATTGTTAATCTCTTCAATGTCGACCTCATTCCACGGTATATCGTAGTAGCTGCTAACCCTATCTATAACATCATTGTACAACTTATAGAGTTTCTGCAGCAAATTGAGCTCCTTGCGTATTTGGCCAAGCTCTGGATAATCAGTTTGGGGGAGACCGAAGAGTTCCTCGCCGCTTTGGTATGTCTGCAGGCGACGCCACATGCCCTCAAAACGATTCTGGAACAGTATCAGACGGTCGGAAGCCTCGCGCGGCGTTAGACCCGGCTGCATGGGACCCGCTGTGCGATATTCCGTCACATAGGCAATCTTATCCTGCTTAAAGTTGTCTAGATTGCTGCGCAAGTCATCCTGGAACGCCGGCTGCATATCCAACAGTTTAACCTGCGCCTGCAGTGCTCCGGCCAGTAAATTCTGAAATGTTGGTCGCAAATTGTCCACCAAATCAAATTGTTCCCTCTCCACCTGCACCTCATAGCGAGTGAGCACATTGAAAGCTTCCTGTAAACAGAAACCATAATATTTATATATTATGAAGTCTTGGCACAGTTGAAACGTACCTCAATGGGATCTATACGCAGCTCCATGTCCACCTCCTGTTCACGTATCTTACTAAGGGTCTCCATTATCATGCGCACATCGTCCAGGTCACGTATGGGTCGGTCCAGTTTACGATCCATCTCATTGATCACCGCATATACATAGTCCATTTCTTTCTTATACTTCTTCTTCATGGCCTGGCCAATTTTATGGTTGCAGGCTGAAAAGTGAAACAGAGCCAAAAAGTGTTTACACCTTACTAGCGAATAAGCAAAGCCATTAATCAATGCAAAACTCTTGGCAGGGGGCTAATTGATTTTCGCTTCGTATTTGAATTCGCATTCATGCAACCAGACGTGGCAACATGGATCCACATTTATTTACTCGGGCTTCCTTGGCTCAGCTAATGCGGTAAAATAAATTTGATTACCTAATTGGAAACCAATAAATTTGAATAGCTGACTGCTTAGGCCTATTTGTCTACGGTTCAAAGTGCGTGTGCGCTGGGTGTGTGCCTGTGTGTGGGTGTCAAATTTATGACAAATAAGCTGATAAATGTTTAAGGTGTTGCCAAAGGAAATCAAATTAACTGAAACAAGATGTCAAAACAAGTTTCTGGAATATTTAACAAAGAGTAATTCTTTGAAGCAGACTATTTAAATAGCAAACAAGTTATCAAATAAAATAGCTATAGGTAGAGGTAAATTTTACACTTCTCACATGAGTGATTAATAAGGGTTGTTCCCTGTAGACAATATGATGATGAAGTTATATATACAGATTATTTCGATTAATGTACAATTTAAATAACGATGTAACCTAGCTGGACTACTCACACTTGATCTCAATGGCCAAACCATACTTGAGTCTCTCATTATAGACCGCTACGCACTGTCCGAAGACCTCCATGTCCGGCTCAACTAGAAGATTCGCATCCAGTTCCGCCAGACAGCGTAATGTAGACTCGAACTGCTGCAGTCCGAACTCCATCAGCTGGCGGGTGGTGCGATCGTTCTTCCATAGGAAATGATACGGCTTCCAGCGTTTGATGTAGGTTTGAATCTCGGGCTTGATGTTCTTGGTGCAGCTGGAGAGCTGATTGAGCGCCTTAGCCACCTCTTTGTTATCCATGATGGCCGAGTAGAAGCTCTTGAGCATGTGCGGCATCTGGGGTCGCTCCTCGGAGGCCAGACAATAGATCTTGCGGCGTCGATTCTTAGCACCACCAGCGGCATCCGTGTGATTGCGCCCAACGCGCGGCTGCACCGTCATCGAAACTTGCTGCGGTTGGTAAGACAAGATTTTTGAGAACATTGCGAAGCTATTTAGCGGTGTGGTACGAACCGGCGGATCCTTGCCGCTAGTCCACTGCGCCACACCCTTCGCAATGCCTGTGATATTCTTGCCAGCCGTCACCAAAATGTCCTGCAGCTCGTCCAGATTCGGCTTGATCACCACATTGGGTATCTGCAGCTGCGCGTGTAATGCAAATATCGGTTTCTTCAATGCCGTCTCATTCTCATCGGCGATGAACCGACGCCGCATTGTGTCCAAAGCCGCGCGTATCACCTTGATCAGCACATCGATGACCTTGCGGCTGTAATAGCGACGCATTTCAACGACAGCATTGCAGACCATATCCTAAGGCAGACCGAGAATATATTAGATACTGTCTATGCTAAGCAATTTCTGCATCCACCTGCATGCCCTTGGGCAGACTGTCTGTGGTGGAAAGCAGTGTCAGCGGATTCTCGAAGCAGGACCACAGTATGCTCCAGTCCTGCTGTTGACCACCAGACCCTCCAGACCCTCCACTAGCACCGCCCGTTGTATTCGCAGGTGAACCTCCAACTGCTCCGCCTTCCTCCGCCTTGCGTCCACCCGATCCGGTCTGGTCGCCCTTGGGCGTGGCTTTTGAAGGGAGATTTGCATATATTGAATTGCGTTGAGCTGCATAACAATTGCAGGACTTACCGTCAAACAAGGTAACAACATCATCGCCAGCAATCTCCTTAAATGTCTCCGTTGCCTTGTCCACCAAATTAAGAACTTCCTCCACTGCCTCCGAGACCATCTGACTTTTGCGATTGAGTTCGATGGCAGCTTTTCTGTGCGCGACAAAGGAGAATTCAAATAATATTTAGACAGTTGCAACTCTTGAAAATTTTCAATTTAAGCTCAATGGAAGAGCAAATCAAACACAAACTCTTCCACACTTGAAGTCCCATTTTCTTTGATTCAACTTAAAGCTGGGTTACAAAGAATAGCACACACTCGCACACATTCTTTTATATGCAGATAGAAGTTTGGTATCTATGCAAATGTAAAATCTCATACATAAATTAAAATTGATAAATTCAATAAATCACACAAAAGTTGGCAAAGTCAACCGCAGGCAGCTAACTTGATGGCAAAGTTCAAGCGAATCTTGTTGTAACAAGCAACACACACGCACACATATTCATAGCTGGCAGGTAACAAATTTACCTGCATGCCTCCTCGCTGCGTTCCAGAAATTCATCAACTGTCCAGATTTCATCGTCTGCAGCAGGAAATAAATGTGCAAAGTTTTCGAAAAGCAAAAAATTAAATAGACTCCAAGTGGGTTTCAGCAATTAGAAAGGGGGTCACACCTGCTGGTAATATCTGCAGCGACACCTCCTGCATCCACATGAGCACATTGAGTATGCGATTCGAGTAGATATCGTGCACGCGCGCCACCAACACCTCGAAGGTCTCAATGGCCTGCTTGCAGCGCTCGTAGAATTGAGTCCAGTTCTGGTTGGTCCACTGCATGAAAGAATGAAACGGAAATGTGATTGTCAGAGGCAGAAGCAGTTCCAATGAATAGAATGTGCCACTTACATTGATGGTGTGCAGACCCGGCTTCAGCATAGCCGTCAGACGCACCAGCTGAGGCAAAAATAGAGGACGTACCTCCAGCTTGACAGCCTTGACCGTGGACAAAAACATTTTGATAAGACTCTACGGAAAAAGCAAAAATGGAAATGTAAGAGACAAACTCGGTGCAGTTCAAAGTGCCCGCCTCACATTCAGCGAGTCCTGTATGGTGATGAAATACTGATGGCGACTCATCAGCGTGGCAGCCACAATGGGCAACTCGATTTTCAGCTTGGCCAGCATCTTGGCCTCACGAATGAGCAGAGGAATTGTGGGATGCAAGTTGACAAATAATCGATCACCCTGCAGACACAGCAGCGGCTGCAGTAAGCAGGCATCGGCCACACTAATATCCTGATCCAGCCAAATTGAGACTATCTCATCCTCATACTCCTGCAAAACGCCCATAACATTGTTGAAGCGTACATCGAGATCTCTGGCCAGCGGCAGAGTGCTGAGCACTCCGTGGTCCATCACAGCATCCATCAGCTCTGTCAAATGTAAGCGCAAGGCACGACACCAATGGATTCGCCCAGCTATTGGCGGAAAATTGCGAGCTAGAGGCGGATCATCGCGCTGCCGACGAAAGGTCTTCAGTATGCGATCCACCTCCTTCTCAACATAACGGAGTATGCGAGTGTATTTCTCATCCATGCGAGTCAGCGGTATTTTCTCGCTGACCTTCTCGAAGCGCACTAGAAAGCGAATGCACTGAGGCGTCTCCCATACCGTGTCAAAGTCTCGCTCGATCAGAGTGGCAATCGTATCCTTAAGCGAATCCGTTTTGGTCATGAATCGATCGAAGTCATCATTGAAATCTGCATTGCGATGATCAAGGTAGTCGTATTTCTTGGATGTGATCTCCTTTTTGGCGTCCTCGAAGTGATTGGAGGCATCCTCCAAGGCCTCGCCCAGTAACAGGCCCTCCAAGCGGCGCTCAAACAAATGATTGTAGTCGTCAATCAAATTAAACATATTTATGATTTTGGAGAGGCGCTCGCAGAATGTGTCGAATTTGCCTAGAGAGAAAGAAATATATAATATTTTGTATAATTTATAATACTACCCTTGTTCACTCACCAAATACAAAATTTTCGGAGAATCCAAATGGCGTTTGATGTGGCAAAAATGGCTGCTCCCTGACCGTATAATAGGTCTCATGGTAAATATGATTCAATTTGATGCAGTTGCTCAATTTGGTGCGTATAAGACTGCGATCTTGTGACCAAATAGTTTCCTTGCAGCGACAAGTGATGTAGGACTTGCATGTCTCGATCATTTGATTTGTTATCTGTGCAAAATAGTAACAGAATAAAAACAAAATATATAATTACTTGGCTCTTCCGAATTATTATTTATTATAAACTAACATACATACATATGTAACTAACTATATATGTACTATGTACATATGTATATTCTGTTAATGGAAAATACCAACGCTAATAGAAAAAGCATTAAAAAGGCGATATATGTACGTTATTTCTGTCTTATTTTCTCTTTTCTCTCATTTGATGTTGCGAGCCCAACAGATCTGGCAGTGTGTTAGAGCGAGAACAATAGTGTGCTCAGTTGAGAGACATGCGAAAAACGAGCGCTTATACTATATGCATGCATGTATGTACATACATACATACATGTATGTATTGAGCATAATTGCGAAGTTGAGACACTATCCAATTGGAAGCTAAAGCAATGATGTGAATGCTGATGCAGAAGAAAATGAGCAGTGGACCACTGTCTTCGGACAGCAGCAACTTCAAATGCTCCGGTATATGTACATTCATACATACATACGTACATACATACATATATATATATATATATTTTTTTTTTTTTCTGACCTATACATACATATACCCTAAACCCATTGTTTTATTTAATATTGATGATTATTATTTAATATTTAAATCTGAGCTTTCAGCTACCATTTGTACATTTATTGTAAATAACTGATTTGACACGTCCGCAACCAAAAGGTCAGCGGACAAATAATATCCTGAATGCCACAGCATTTCCATGGTAATATCGAGAGTTAAGTAAACTCAAAGTGCAAAGGCCACAGGAAAACAATCAATGCGGCATCCTGAACAAAAGAGACAGGTTATTGCCAAAGCCCTAAGGAAATTCGGTTAAGTAGTATTGAATAATAAAAGAATTCATAGCTAAAAGCATTTGAATTGAAAATGACTTTCAACTAACAACTATATGCATAGAATTCGATTTCGCCGGTGACTTACCTTAACCATTAGCGCCGATGTCCTTTCGGAGGTGTTGTAAAATTGGGAGACACTATAAATCAGCCGCACAGTCTGCAAGAGACTCAATATGGACTCCTTCATGCTGACCGGATCGTCCAGATATAAAGAATGGCAACACGTTTCCATGGCCTGTATAAACTTGGAATTGTCACGCGCCTCGTTGTAGCAGAAGGTTATTTTGCGATCAGTTTCCTTCCATTGGCGCATAATCCTCGAGCCGGCGAGGAAGAGACAGTGCAATGTGAACTGCACCTCCTTATCCTGCAGATGAGCCAACAGCTGGGAGAATTGAGCTCCACGCTTCTTCCAATACTCCAGCTCGTCCTGGGGCCCACTGTGATCGTTCTCCTTGCGCAGCTGCTCACTCTCGCCCAGAATTTTGAGTATGCCCTTTGACCAATTGTTCACGCGCTCCTCCAGCTGTGCGCAAAACTCCTGATTCTTGGCCATGTCTTTCACCTCTTCGACCACAACACAGCCATCGAACATGTCGCATCCATCGGCAAAGACATTATAATGATCGCAGACCTGCTCGCAGACGCGCAATGCGCTGCAAAAGGATCGCAAGCCCGGCAACAGCTGTCCCTTGATAAGTCCACAACTGACATCCTCCTCATCGCCCTCGAGGCTGGGAAAGGCTAATGCCTGCATAAACACAAACTCCACAATGCGCTCGATGGAGGTGACCAGGCCAATATTCTTGGCATCAATGACGCCACAGTATCTAATCGAATGAAACACATGGCAGGCGAAAATATTCAATTACCAATACCCTGAAACAGTATGGGTGGGTATATATGTATGCGTGTGTGTACGGATGTATTGCATAAATCCCCGATAATCCATGTGCCAACAAATAAACCAAAAATTGGCTATTCTTAGATAACCGTTTTTGAATGTAGCCAACACAAAGTGAAACTTGTGAAAGATAAACAAAAGCGCAAACTGAAACTGAAATAATGAGCGTAGGCGACCTAAAGATGCCCCGTAAACGGTTATTAGCACATCTGCAACTGAACTTTAATATTTAGCGGAATCGGATGCAAAAGCGAGAATGCAAACATGAGAATATCCGACCTGAGTATACCCTGTAGCGACATGGTGTTTCTTAACCTAAACTAAATATACCCCATTGTCAAAAAAACAAAAAATAACTTGGTATAACCACTTACAAATCCTTTTGGAAACCCTCCTCTGGCAGCTGCTTTGAAGTATTCACGCGAAAGATATAAATACAGACGCCAGTAAAGGCGCAGGTCCAACCATCAGTTAGGAATAGTTTCTTTTGCTTGGGCGGGGGCAATCCGCTGGGCGAGGCGCCACCTAAAGGAGCGGGCGTATCATATATAGACTGGGGCGCACATATAATGTAGAGCCAATAACTTACCCTGGGGCGTCTTAGAACTACTCGATGCCATACCCGTACGTGAGGGTCCCGGCTTATTCGCATCCACCACAGGCGGCGGCTCCGGCTCATCCACCTCTTGATAGAACCAGAGTAACTTGTTCTTCATATTCGGCAAGAAGAGCTGATTGATCTCATCGAGCTGCAAATTTATGGGTATATAGTCCATATTAGATTCTGTTACTGTTAGAGCTAGCTAGATGTCCGCTACCATATCCCCTTCGAATATATAATCCATGAGCTGATGCCGCGGCAGCTGAGTCGCATCTATCAGCAGCTGGAAGGTGAACTCCAACCGGGGATCCATTTCCCCGCGGCGAGCCTTGCGTTCGCATTCTTCGCGGCGACGCTGCGCTTCGTCCGGGTCCATGGCCATAGTTTATTATTTGGTTTTATCAAAGATCCAAATAAATGGATTATGTACATATATATTATTCAACATGCAATCCGTTGAACCGTTGAAGTACCATAAAAAACGCGCAGTAAAAGTTTAACAGGTGCCGCAGAATATTATTCATTTTTTAATTATTTATATAGTTATTATATTTTAAAAATATTTAATCACATATAATTTATAATTTTTGTATTGATATATGTATGTAATATATTTTATTGGTAATAAATATAGTTTATTTAGATTTTTTAATTATTTATATTATTTATTGCTCATCATATTTATTATTATTATTTTGAAATTGAATAATACATTTTAAAAAGTTATCGAGTTTACAAACATATTTTTATTAATTTAAAATTTTGAATATTATTAAAATATATGTGTATAATTATTTATTTATTTATTTAAAGTTTTTTATCATTGTTTTATTTATAGTTTTTCGCCATTGCAAAATTCAAAAACAGGGAAAGACCAAAAATATATTAGTTTTCAAAAATAATTGGTGTTGTTCTCTTTAATTGTTGTGCAGATTAAGTGCGAACAAAAATCTTGTTGACGCAATGCTTTAAAATGTAAGTAAATATATTTATGCAAAATTCAAAACTACTTACAGCAAGATTTGCCATAACAACTAGATCAACTTTTACGTTCAACTTTTACTTTTACTTTTACATTTACTTTCAACTTTTACTTCAAACGTGCAGCTAGAGAAAAAAATATACAAATTTGCGTTGTCACAAAAATCAAACATTTATCTATTATTTAAGATGTTAGTGTGTGTAGCTAAATATATAGTTTTAGTTATTGAAAATTCGAGTTTTTTTCTGCAAAGAGAGTCGAGCATTCAAGAGATGGCATTACAATTGTGTTTCAAAAGAAAATCATAATTATTTAAAAATAATATGATGGTTAATAATAATATGATACTTAATTATACATATAAATATATTTATATAAATATCTAATTGGATAGCCGAATTCCTTATTAGCTTGCTTCAACTACAGCGCATAACCTTATAATTTAATATACAAATATATTTTTCATATTTTACACCAGTCAAAGAATTACATAATCAGCCAACGAGTACAAGGCGCTAAGGGGTTAATATTACAATTTGTACTGAAGCAAAAGTTATTGATAATTTTGTGACAAATTGATTTGGCCACTAATTGGTTAATTAATTAGTTGGTTGTTTGGTTTAGTTTATCTGTTTTACTTAATCGCTCAATCGGCACCTGTAAAATGTCTCCTTCGTCCTCCTCCTCCTCTTCATCCTCGCTGGCGCTGCCTTCATTAGCACGCATTGCCAAAACATGTTCAACCAATTTTTTCTTTTGCACAAACATGTCAACAATTTTACAGAATAAAAAAACAAAATGAAAATAATTTTGTAAATTTACTATTTTTGCACTTCAACTTTCTATCGTGCAGCTATCATGCACGACTGTGAAAATCAATGCAGAATTTTATTGAGCAAACAAACTTGAACCAAAATCAAATTGCGCGCCAGTTGTCATGACAACAAAAAGTCTCCAATGAGACCGCTACGATCACTGTGGGCGCCAAAATTCAAACTATTTTCATAACCGCAGGTATTTTTGCAAATATTTGGATCGAATTAAGAAGCTACTTTAAAATCAAATAAATTGAAATAGTTAACGAACATTTTAATAGCCTTTAAACACAGTACATTTGTTTTGATTAGTTTAGCTGAAAATTATCCTACACTGGCACATCGATTAAAATAGATTCGATATTTATAACATTGATATTATTTTATTGCAGCCCTGGGCAATTCGTAACAGAATTAGTTCTGTTAAATTTGAAAACAAAGACGTTTTTATTTATTAAGATGTATTCAAAATCTCGAAAATAAGTTTAAGTTAACATACAAATTAAACGTCATCAAAATATTTCGCATTAAGAAACAAAATTGTTCCACTACATTAAAATTTGACCAAGTGTTATCATAACAGTGACAAGTGGAAACAAAACAAGGTGAACTAAATGAACGAAAATTTGTTCATTCAGTTGTGTGAATCGCTCCGTCAAGTTGAATGATTCGATACAATTTTAGTCTGGACGCGTGCTGTTCTTTATACAGAAAAATTGTGGAAAAAGTGCCGAAACAAATAAATTAAGAGACTAGTAACAAATTCTAAATATCCAAAAGAGGTAAGTTTTGCGTTCCGCATGCAACTCGCAAATTTTGTATAAATAAAGCAATACGTGTTGTAAGAAATCGTCTATTGAAGAAAAAAACTGCGGCAATCAAGAAAATCAAAATGGCGTAAGCGTTGCAAAAAAGAATAAGCAAAAAATAGCGGCATAAAAGCCAAACAAAAATAACAAATTATATTATTTTATTATTTTACTCTGTTTTATATTTATGTATCTCTGTATTTTACCTTCCTTACCTTACCTTACGGTTACCTTATTTCCAGAATTGCCGCCATTTGAATCAGCACCATGTCGAACCCAGATGTGCAGTACAATCCAGGCTTCAATCAGAATCAGGACAATAATGAGGACTATAACGATGACAATGACCAGCAGCAGCAGGAGGATGACGACCAATATGATAATGATCAAAATGATGGCGATGATGACTCCAACGTGAAGATCGGTAGCGTGGGCGAGAGTCCCAAATTTATAAGACTACGCGGTCTGCCATGGTCTGCAACGCACAAAGAGATTCTCGACTTCCTGGTCAATGTGGAAGTTGTTAATGGATCGCAGGGCATACATCTGGTCACCAGCCGTTTGGATGGAAAGAATACTGGCGAAGCCTATGTCGAGGTTGCCAGCCAAGATGATGTCGAAGAGGCACGCAAGCTAAATAAAGCTAGCATGGGTCACCGGTACATTGAGGGTATGTCGCAGCTAAAATGCATAACGTAACTTGTTATTAAATTGCCATCATACAATTTTAGTCTTTGTTGCAACGCCCAAAGAGGCAAAGGAAGCAATGCGTAAAACAGGCGGTCATGGTCATGCCTTTGTTGTTAAGCTTCGTGGATTGCCCTATGCTGTCACTGAACAACAGATCGAGGAGTTCTTTACCGGTAAGATCATTACCATATCCTGGTCCATTCTCCTTTCTTTATTTACAAATGTACATTTAGCGGGCAGAGAACTCATTATAAAACGTACCAATTCGAATGCATGTGCAAACAATATATATATATATATACACACATATATATATATATATTTATATATGTGTGTGTGTATTAAATATTCTATACCATTGAGCTATGAATTGAGTGTTAGTCTCGGGCTCCACCTAAGTTGTATACCCAAACGTCTGGGGTGTTAGCATCCAAGGACCAGGGGTCGTTATATGCTCACATCAAGATCAAAACATCAATATATTTTGCAGTTTTCCCACACACGTAACATTAGTCTTTGTCTAACCAAGTACAAGCATTTGTTTTTTTTTTTTTTTTTTTTTATTTTTTTTAACCAATATAATTGAACTGATTATATTTATCATAATTTTCGC
Source organism: Drosophila koepferae (assembly GCA_030914345.1). Classification (NCBI taxonomy): domain Eukaryota; kingdom Metazoa; phylum Arthropoda; class Insecta; order Diptera; family Drosophilidae; genus Drosophila; species Drosophila koepferae. Next base: position 10,392,309 of record JAUESR010000197.1, on the reverse strand, counting down.
TTCTTGTTTTTCGATTTTTTTTCTGATATTTTTATATATATTAACAATTCTAATGCACAATCAGCCTGCAAGTCAAACATATTTATTTCAACGTCGTTTCTAGAATATATATATTTTAAAAAGTAATCCTTCTAATTAGGTGGCTTTCTAGGAACTTGCATAAGTTTTGTTTGAGCAAGAACAAAAATAAGACAAGCAAACAATTCACCACTTCTCTATAAAAAAAAAGTAATATGCAATATCGCCCATTCTCTTTCTTTCTCTGTATCTATCGTTAACCTTGCAATATATATATATGTATATATATATCTCTATATATTTGTATAAATCTTTGTTGGTTATCGTCATGGGCAGGGTTGGAAATCAAAACGGATCGGGAGGGCATACTTTTTGTTATGGACAGAAGGGGTCGTGCAACTGGGGAAGCTTTTGTTCAGTTCGAAAGCCAGGATGACACTGAGCAAGCCTTGGGCCGAAATCGGGAAAAAATTGGGCACAGGTGGGTCTCTTACACATCATATATCTACCAACTACAACAGCAACAACAAAAACATCCAAATACATTCAATGGTAACATGAAAAAACAAGCAAAAATGTATTCTAAAATTGTGGCAATTATCTCAGCAATTGAAACAAAAAGCTAATTTATATACGTTCCTATTTCAGTAAAAATTGTGCATACATTGTGCATATATATATACATATATCTAGTTTATATATATAGAGCACAGGCTATGGGTGCAAACGAACAACAGATAACGCCTTATTAACCAGAGAAAGACTCTTGATAAGTTATATATATGCTTCTATTTAACATTCCTAAATCCACTTGTCTATTCTTATTAAAGAATAAACTCGAATAATATGGATTAATACGTATTATGTATTAACCATGTCAAAACTCTATCTATCTAAATCTCTATCTGTTTAAGCCTGTTGCATTGCTCTAGACACATAAAACTAATGTCCTTTTATGATCTTTTTTTTTCGAATGCACCCAGGTATATTGAGATATTCCGCAGTTCCATTGCTGAGATGAAGCGAGCCACCGGCGGAGGAGTCGGTGGACGACCAGGGCCATATGACATACGTGATCGCGGTGCCAATCGTGGCGGAAACGATTTCGGTGGACGTAATGGTAAGTGTGACCAATGAGAGTAAGGGACATTTATTTTCGATGATATTCAACTAACTTAAATGTTCCCTGATCCGACTCACACAATCATATATAATATGTTCGACTCATTTCATTAGCTTGTGACTGATGTTCTTATGAAACATTCTCTATTTGCAGACTGGGGCAACAACGGCAACTTTGGCGTGGGCGCCAATAATATGTTGGGCTTTAACAACTTGCCCAGTTTAATGAACTCGGGTAATTTTGGTAATAACTCCGGCGGTGGAGGTGGTGGAGGCGGCAACAACGGCAATTTTGGTCAAAACGCCGGTAATTTTGGCAATTTCGGTAACGATTTTGGCGATTTTAACAATTTTGGAAACAACCGCAGCAGTAACAATGGCAACAATTTCGGTAAGTAAAATTCGACAAAATACATTTGAATACGTTTGAGTTTGAGTTTAACATTTATGGATAATCAGACCAGTTCCATTTAAAATAAGCTAAACAGCTAGTTCTTTATTACACATTACACAATTTATCTATATTTTTACTGCCTTTCTAATTGTAATTAATTGTAGCTGATCTAAAGTAACAATTGTAGCGCTTTCTGTGTGCCTAAAAATGACTAATTGAGTTTTTGCTATATTTAAGCCTAGTTGGTTTGTTTTGGTTGTCCCACAAATATCGACTAGTTAAATTGTGGGTATTATCTAAGCCTTATCCAGAAGTATTTTAATAAATTTCCCTTTTATAGATTATATACCAGATTTGCTAATTCTAAAACGTCAGCATGTCATCTAATAAAATCGTACTTTCAGATATGCCAGGCAACTTCGGCAATAGCGGCGGCGGTGGCTTTGGTAATTTTGGCAACAATTCAAGTGGCGGTGGCGGAGGAGGAGGTGGTTTTAACAATGGAGGTGGTGTTGGTGGCTTCAACAATGGTGGCAGCGGCGGTGGTTTCAGCAATAGCGGCAACTCCGGCGGTGGCTTCAATGGCGGTGGCAGTGCCTTTGGCAACTTTCCCAACAAATTCAGTGGTGGAGGCTTTAACGATGGCGGGTTCAACAATGGTATCGGTGGCTTTAACAGCGGTGGTGGCTTCAATAACAGCGGCTTCAACAATGGCGGCGGTTTCAACAATGGTGGCAACTTCGGATCAGGTGGTGGGAACTTCGGACCAATTGGAGGCGGTCGCAACAATGATGTGGAATATTACACCATTCACATGAGGGGCCTGCCCTATAATTCATTCGAAAATGACGTGTTCAAGGTAGGTCTTAAACACGAAACTGTACCGATCGTTTAAACTGACATTCTTGATTTCATTTGACAGTTCTTCGATCCCATACGTCCTGCCAACGTGCGCATCAATTACAATAAGAAGGGCCTGCACAGCGGAACCGCTGATGCCTACTTCGATACATACGATGATTCGCAGTTGGCCATGAAGCGGCATCGCGAGCAAATGGGCTCCCGCTACATTGAACTCTTCTATGATGGCAAAACACGCGGCGGTGTTAATGTTGGTGGTGGTGGCACTGGCATTGGAGGCGGCGGTGGCGGCGTTGGCATTGGAGCTGGCAATAGTGGTGGTGGTGGTGGTGGTGCCGGAGGTGGCGGTGGCTTCTCTCGACGTATTTAAACGCTTCCTTTTACATTAATTCCATACATTTTCATACTTTAATGTAAACGCAAGTATTTTTAAGGTTTGTAGGCCACATTAAATCGGCGAACAACTATCGAACGCACCATAACAGGACCACTAGGTTCCGCGATCATGTCGATAGTGCAAGAATTTGGAACGCTTCAATTCTAATGAAACCATTCACTCACACACACATATTTTTAATAATTTAAGCAAGAATGTATCTACAATCTAGACGGCCCCCGTCCCTCAAGTAGGAATATAACAAGACAAGTGAAATAGGAACAATGTCAATTTTATTTTAATTTCTGAATCAGTGATCCTGACATGACAACAACAAAACTGAAATTGTTAACAGCTATTATACAATAAAATTTACAATCCATAAATACATTTGTATTACTTTATATGATCCTATTAAAATGTTAGAAATAAGATGTACTAATAGTCTCTCTTTCTTTAAATCCAATTCACTATTGTGTGAAGATTATTGTGAAGAAGCTCTAAACGTATAAAGGTCTCCTTACTTGTGGTTTGTACTGAATTTGGAAGACATTTGCACTGTAGCTACATATCAAAATAAACTCTATATAAATCGAATCTGAAGATTGCATTATATACTACAAAATGTGGTTATACTGACGATGTTTTAGATATTTTTTCAACTTGTTGGATATGTAGGATTGGTATATTCATCTTTTGGAAACGGATACGATTAATTGCTCAAATAAAAAAAAAAAAAAAAAAGCTAACAATAAACTAAAATAGATTGGTACTGCTAACAAAATAATCACCCACATTCACTGTGCTTTATATTTTGAAGCCGTATTTATAATAGCATAATGCCGGTCTCACCTTAGAATTAATACCATATACATTTTTTAATTGATTTACTTTTAGTTATTTAACTTTCTTTTTTTTTATATTCACATATATTTGCCCATAATAGAAAAGCATCATGACAAGTTCTCTAATTCCACGGTCGACTTGGAGAAGCAAATACTATTTCTCAGACAGTACCAATTACAGAACTATACTATAACAGTCCAGATCAGCAACAGATCATACTATGTACATGCAATATTGTAGACTTGGTCAACAAACGCCGCGGCAGTTGCATTATTGTTTTTCCTATTGTAGCAACCGCGCGCGCATTCCACAATTCTAATATTCTACGGCAATCGGCATGAAGGGGCATACAAATTGCAATTTCGTTAAACGTCGCACATAAATTAGTCGAGCTCAAGTAAATACAATTGTTAATACAGCAGAAAGAAGTATATACTCATATATAATGTGGAATATCTAAAACAAATACAGTTTATTTATTATAGCACCGTTAGCATTGTAAAAAAGTGTCAATTCCAATAGGTTGTTATTGTTTTTTTGCTTCAATTCTCCAGGTGAGAAATGAGGCATAAATAAATATGCTAACTTGTAGCTCATTAGCCGAGCTGCAACAAATGGGTTCAAAATAATATAAATAATATAGAGAAGATTCTCTACTTTGAAAGTGCGAAACTGAAAATCGGTTGGAAAATATTTTCTACATTACACTCAGAGAAAATAATTCAATTATTTCGAGACAAAGAAAGGTGATACATACAAAATATGCCACTCTCTTTTCGAGTTGGATATATCTTATATATAATGTGTTTTTTGTTATATAATAAAGTAGAAAGCCGCTCCAAATTGATTATTGTTACATAACATAATTCCTTTCCCTCTATATATGTACATATAAATATATAATATACAGTATATACACATCTGTCTCTGTAATGGTAGATAGATAAGTTTCGCTTAAGAGACAACGTCAATGATAATTTTTGCTAATTATGTGTCAATAAAATATTTACGAGACCCGAAATAGATAATGCCCGTCACATACCAGAACGTAAAGGGGTCTATATAAATTCTGATCACACTCTAAAGATCTGCTTTTGTTCTTGCTTGTGGGTTGGGTCTTTCATTACTCTCTGGCCTTTTTAAATGGCGAGCATAATAAATTCACGTGAGCGCAGAAGAAATATGTACATCTTTACAAAAGTACAAAATGTCTCTAATCAGTAATATCTATTTGCCAGGTTATTTATGCGCTCCACGATGCTCCAACAGACGAAAACTCAAACTCAATTCTCTGACTATTTTTGGCTTTATCTGATTGTCGAGGCGTGTGTGCAAAGTTTATTTATGAAAGTACTCGTAATTTATGTCAGATTGTATCGTGTTTAATTTTGCAATTTCATATTTAAGTATGTGAAAGCACGATAATTTAGCGCGAGTAGAGCTTACGCTTCTAATAAGCGAAATAGGGTAGAGTTTACGAGGCTTAAAGTAGGTGTATCGTATAATTTAGTGCGTTATATTCTAAATTATTTATTTATTTATTAAATATGAAAATTAAATATTAATTAAAAGTATTTATTTGTTGCTCCTGTTTGTTTTAACTTTTATGCAATTATAAAACTTTTCCAAAATAATTTTAAACGAATTATACATGATAATGAATCATAATTTTAATGAATTATTTCCAGTTGAAAATTTACATTAATTATGTATACTCATTAATTACAATTTAAATAAATTATCTTTAGTTAATAATATTGTGCCAGTAAGTCTTATGGGTTTTTTGCCACAAATAATTAATCCTTATATTCATTTCTATTCTATTTAACATACTTCCATTATAATAGAATAATAAATATTTGCTCATCGTCTCTTGTCGGAACGAAACGCACGTACTATTATTTAATGTGACAATTATAATAACAATAAAAAGGATTGAACTTTACAGAATACAGTATGTGATTATATGAAACATTTCAAAATATGGTCGAGCTGTAAAAAGTAGTAAAAAACGAAATACTCATATGCAAAAATGTAATTAATAGTAGCATCATTATTTGTAGGTGTGATAGCATCGGTAGTAGCTATAAATAACAGTTGTAAAGCACAATTATCAGTTTGGATAGCCAAGACCTAATGCCCTTGTGCGGGGTGTTAATTAAAGTGCTGAGAATTGAGCGATATGATTATATGATTTGAATTAATATGGAAATAAATAATATATATCAAATTTATAGGCAGCAAATTAATTTACAAATTGTTACACACGTCTTGGCTATATTAGTTTGACGTTTGTTAAATGTAATAACTGTAGCAAAAATCCCCGTCATTTCATATTATTCAACTCACAATCGTTTGTTTCAACCATAAAAAGCTAGCTATCTGTTTAGCTATGCAAAAACTTCATTGAGTCAGGTCTAGAGCTAGTATAGATTAAATTATATTGATGTTCACACAACGAACGATTTAATCATTTATAAGAGAGTAAGGGAAAATGTTTTATTAAAATAAACAAAACAATATGCATATATAACTAATGGAGCAACGCGGGTTTCACGCTCAGCAGAGTGAAATTCGCGGCAAACGTGAAAGAAATTCGAAGCCAATTCCAATCAGAAAGCCAATAAGAATCAAAACTACTTGAATGCAAATTAGCTGATCAGCAACGTCATCGATCGAAACCGAACGAATTGCCGAACTGACCGAAGGTGATAACCGGGTCCGGCAGCAACCAAATCACCTAACAACAACAACAACAACAACAACGGTGACAGCGACAACAACAGCAGCAACAGCTGAGCTAGCAGCAGTAGCAGCAGCACCAACGGCAACGACGACGACGACACCGGCAGTCAATGTCAGAACGCGAAACGGCGGCGTTGACAACGGAGCTGCTCTAGAATCGCTCTGCTAGCTCGGGAAACTTTCAGCTAATACGCAAAGTGAACGTGGCTACTAGCATAACAAAGAAAATTAACCGAATCAATCAAAGCGTCAATCAAGCGGAATATGCACGTCTACAACAACAACAACAACAACAATAATAATAAGTGTTTTGGGCAAAAACAATAACAATATACATAGGTGCGCAAATTAAAACACGCGCTCAACAGGTGACACAGGTGCGATCAACGGGAGCCATGGAGGCGGGGAATGCGAACTGCGGGTTTTACACAGTTGTAATTAGTAATTATATTTAAATACATGCAAATTATGTGCGGTGTAAAACACTTTGAACAAACTTTGAATAATTGTATTTTAAATACATTGGCATGCAAACATTTTAATGTGCTTTTCAACTCAAGCAACTAAAATTTTAGACACAAGCTTTTAGAGTTTTGCCAAGTCATTAGGTATTCACTTCAATCTTATTTAACAAGAAAATTCCAATTCTTCAATTTAGGTAAGCAAAAACAAAATCAGTCTACCATGAAATTCCCACTTTCAATGGGCTCAGAGTATAAAAAAATACTCTAAATATGAGTGCTTAGTTAAGCCAAGTTGTTAGGTCTCAAGAGCCAGCTCGACCTATAGACTATCAAAATCCTTAAGAGGGCTTTAATTAAATCAATTTTAATGTTGAGCAGACACTTTTACACGCCCATTATAGATCATTCATAGGAAATGTGAGATAATCGTGTATACTACCTAAAAACTAACCGCAAATCTGACTGTCAATACAATTACAATAAAATTTAAGTAAATAAAGTAATAAAAAAAAAAATCAAATCAGTATAATTTTCATAAAATATATTTATGAAATACGTTAACTATTTTTAGCACCTTGTCAAGAGAAGATACAGTCCAGAAAATTGAAACAGTCAACAATATTTTGTTGGATTTTCGCAGTGTCATAAAATGATATATAAACCGAATGACATCGCTAATAACATAAAGATGCAAAAGTACAACTATATATAAATAATATAAATGTATATATATGCATTTATATATATATAGTTAGTATGCAAGTGACACACATTTGAATAATGCAGTTTTTGTATATATAACCCGCAAAGCAAAATAAAAATCATATAAAATTTGAGTATTTGTAGCTCATTATCAGCGCGTGGATGAAGTGAAAAATATATATATAAGTATACAAAATATATAAAAAATTCAAACTGGCTAAAACCGCTTTACGCTTGATTTGCAATGTAACGCAAATAAGAAATTTGTATGTGAATGCCAGAGCTAGACGTATGTTAGGGCATTTACCCTCGTCGTATAGTTGCTAAATGTTGTAGGACTGTTTCATAAATCTTTCAAATTTGTCGTCATAATGCTGACAAAAGATTAAGACATTTTAATAAATCTTCGTAGGTAGGCAAGTTGCAAGTGTTTGCTTTAATTTTTACAATATAGAGATCGTAAATTATAACACGTTAGGCACTTGGTTTTTGAAATTTGTGGATTACTCAGTTTTTGGCATACGATAAGACCGCTGCTGGAGTATGTAATAGGGAAATGGCCTCGCAATCTCTGCCGAGCGAAATAATGCACAAAGATAAAATTGTATTTAAGATTTGTTTTCTCAGTATGTTCTCAGCGTGCTTTACGATCTCATTTTAAGTAATTAGAGAGTGCGCAAAATGCACAGCACAACAAGATTTCTTTCATGCGTCGTTCTGCAACAAAATTTGTTTTTCTACATACTATATACTTGTAGTAATAGGAATCATAATTTATTAGTAAGTTAATAAATAATATAAATAAGCTTCTGTTTACCATAATTTTATTTCCTAATTTAATTTTCCAAAAATTACATACATATACATATGTATGTATGTAATTCTTTGCTCCATTTTGCTTTCCGTTACTCCTGCTCATTAGTGTAGGCTTTACCAACACGAGCGTACGCTGCATTTGCGCAACGGCCTTCAAAGCATTGTTCTCTTTAATTCACACTCTCTGAATTTACTCACTCTCTCCTTATCTCTCTCACTCTCTCTAATAAGCATAAAACTTGTTTTGCATCCCAATTCACAGCTAATTTACATGTGTGGCTATCGTTGAGTGCTTAGTGTTAGTAAACTTTGTGATAGAGAGACAAGGAGAGAGAGAGAGAGAGAGAGAGAGAGAGAGAGAGAGAGAGAGAGAGAGAGAGAGAGAGAGAGAGAGAGAGAGAGAGAATTCGAGTAAAAGTGGGTGGGTATGATGTGTGCTCATGCATAATTTAATTAGCTTAGCTAATAAAAACACCTCATATAAAGTTATTTACAATATGCTATTTATTTTTATATCATTTCAGCCAAAACAATTAATACGCACCCATAATATATTTGCAAAGATAATTAATTCCAAATAAAAAACAACAACAAAAGAAGAAGCAAAAAAAAAAAACAAATAATTGTTGCTAATTTCGGTCAGCATTCGCCATTAATCCAGCGCCCAGATAGCACAGATATAATAGATAATGGTACTGTGATACATTTGACAATTTCTGTTGTCACCGTTCCTAATTAAGCCGTCACACACTCAAGTGCGCCACTTCAAATATCTCGGAACACCCCACCCACAATCTAGCCCACTATCGTAGTATAAGAAACAGCAACAACAACAGTAGTAGAAGACGAAGAGGAAGAATTATAAGAAGTGAGTGGTGTCGCACGAAGGTTTTTAACGGTAAACAACAAAACGAATACAACAAGCAACAACAGCAAACTGAATCCATTTTTGTTTTTGTTCGCCAAAGTAAGAGTGTGTGAAGGCGACTCACGCGACGTTGGCTCTACTCCCTCTCAGTGCGCCCAACTTTTCACAATCTCAAATCGCGGCAGAGCTTGGGATGCGTTGCGACTGTGGCGTTGGCGTTGACGTTGGCGCTGGCTCATCTCTGCCGCTGCATAGGAAGTCGATCTTGTGACTCGCTTGGTGCAACACAAAAGTGCAGCTAATTGAATTTAATGCACAAGCAAAAAGAATTTTACTTCATTTTCACAAGTGACGCATACGCAGAGCCCCAGAGCCGAGCCAAACGCAATGCGGAAAGAAAGTGCGAGTGACAAAACGAATCAAAACGCGAATCTGCACAGTGCATCCAAATCGAAAGTAAACATCGGCAACAAAAATACATAGACAAAAGAAAATCAGTGCAAAGAGTCATTTCAGTTACGATAAATTAATATTCAAGCCAACAGAATCTTATTGTGATATTCCAACATGTTTAACAAAAGTTCAAACTCAAAATCAACTAAAAATGGACACGAATCTCTGCTCCTCGTGCCCTCGCCAAATCAAACGCTGCCCCTGCGCACGTGCTCCAATGCGTCCTCGTTGCGCTTCAATATGGGTCATGACCACGACCACGACAAGAGCCCAGATGGTTCCGAGGAGGGGCTGGGCTATACGCACACGCTGGTGAGTTTAAAAAAAGTGAAATTGGTTTATACTAAACTATATTGCAAAAAATTATAAATTGTAATTATTTATTAAAGTATTATTAAAAAAATCAGTGGAATAATTTGTAAAATATTGAAGTTATTTATGAAGATACTTAAATATTAGGAAATAAAATCTTTTGTTGAAAGTATTTATTATTTTATATATACATGCGTATCTATAAAAAAAATTAAAATTAAAATTAAAATAAAATATTTTTAAAGCATACTTAGTTTTTACACAAATTAAAATCAAAAGTTTGTATAGCCAATTACATTCAAAAAAAAAAAAGAATAAAATTTTTAAATATTTACGACTTCAAAGCTGAAAAATAACAATATTCCAAGGCACAGTCGGCTGTGTATACTTTCCACATGCCCGACAGATATGATTATAGATTTGTAATCTTATTTATTTCGAATTTTGAACGGAATCACATGACTCTTCAGATCATATGATCAGATTTACGAACACAGATCGCGCACATGATCTGGCAGGCTAGACCAACAAGACAACCAGTTGAACAAAGACAAACATGGGTACGAGCGTACTCCAACTGTGTTTTTTTCCCGCTATACCTGTTGGTTAGGCTGAATGTATTTTAGTTTCATATACATATATTTATTTTTTGCATCAAACTTAATTATTTAAATTTAGCAATGGATTCCCCCATGTAATTTTCATCAGACACAAAACATTTCAAACTTTAATATAATAAAACATAATATGGAAATTCGACAGAATTCCAGAGTAATGAGGCATGTATATTATATGTATATGTATATTTAAGTATATATATCGGCCGTATTTTTGCACTTTATTTGTTTTGGTCTTTCTAGTAATCTGATCAAAAGGCATACAATTCACTACATTATTTATACCCTACAATTAAATACAGTGTGTAATTGGAATTTTAATTAGGCACAACCATTGCGCTTACTCAGAGCAAGAAATATTTTTAGGAAATATATATATATATGTATATATAGCTTTATAGCAACTAAATTTGCTTCATCGACATGACAAATTATTTGAATATAGATTTGTTTATATTCAAATTTCCTTTTGAGTTGTTTGACCTTAGTCTGTTGCTTAGCTGTGGATGCTGCGAGTGGGTCAACAGCTTATCTGTTTGCTTTAATCATTTTATTCTTAAGCGTGTGTGATAAGAAACAATTAGCATGTGAGCACTGGCCGCCAAAATAACATACATATTTATAGAGCAAATATTTACACAGAGTCTCATGAAAGCTGTCTGAAATCTCTGTTGGATATCAACGCAATACAAAATGGCACGCGCTCATGCAGACTTTTGCGATCCCAACTAGGAATAATATCTTGTTTATGTTATTTAAGACTAGGACTGAGATAAAATCTTTTTGCGTATTTGTTAGCTCTGAAAATAAAGTCTGAATTCTTGCATTCCATTGATATTCCGTGAGTACGGAAAGGGTATGGAAAATAAATATATTAGTCCGAAAATGTGCAACGATAAAGTATAAATATTTTTCTACTTTTATAACGTCTATCGAATTGATTGATTGATTTAGTACAACGATTGAAATTGTACGTTTATTGACTAATGAATAAACAAAAGTAGCAAATGCTGCTCGATTTTTTTTTAATGTTAGCTGGAAAACAATTGAAATTAAACTCTTAATTAGTCGCTGAGCTTATACGATATCTACTTTTTACGTAAGCCCAGCTGATAACGAAAATTTCCGTGGCTCATTTATTATTATTTTGGCATTAGTAGGAAAATCCAAATTGCTATTCAATTGTTTCCTAAATGCGCTAACTGTTTCCAGCTGACATCGTCATTAATATGGGTATTACTGGAAAATCTTTGTAGCTTGCCGACAAATGTATTCATGAAATGTTTTTTACTTTATTTTTTATTTATGTACACATTTTTATTTGATATCAAATGATGAATACTACATGACAATAAGTTTCATATCCTATAATTGGATTGTAAGGTTGAGATAGATCCATTTATATAAAATTTAAATAAAATGCAGATTTTCGGAATCCACTTGGAGGCACGGCAAATAAGGGCGCTTTGTGAAGAATTAATATGAGTTAATAATTATAATTATTAAATACCACATTAAAATAATCATCAGGTCTTTGCCTGAAATTTTATTTGATTATTCCATTCATATTCATACCGAATATCCAGCTCAATCTGTTCAATAATGAACTAGTCTACCCAGAAATGCAATGGATTTATTATTTAAATAAATTATTGTTTCTTTCTTTAAGCACTACAGTTATTTGATCATTGAGTGTTGGGGCCTATCGAGGAATACTCTATCGCCATCAATCAAGAGTTTCCCTATCGGCGATCACTTTGATTTAGTAGGGGCGACGATTGTGGCGTGAAATCCGAATCGATTTGATTTTGCGGCTGCACTCATTGATTATGAATGTTTATGACCGGTTTATTGTTTAATACAATTAACAATGTGCTTTATTGTGGGGCCTTAAAAGCTGTCGGCAGCCATTTCGCTACCAAACAGTTGGACCGGCCATAAATGCGAATCGCATTTGCGAGAATATTGAATTCTCGATTCTTCTTACATAAGTTTCGAATTTATCTCGTGAATCTGTGCAAATATTACACGATTACGCTATTTGTTAACATTTTTAATTAATTTTCGCACAGGTGTTGTTGTTGCTGCCGCTATTCACGCCTTTATCTTGGCCGGAATATCGGGATTGGGAAGCTATTGAATGTGATGTCTACGGCTGCGGTTAAACTTTTGCCATGATCTTCAGTTGCCCTGGAATTGTGGCCAAGTTCACTTTACTCTGTTTTTGGTTGCGGCTTTTATTATTCTTTAAAAATACTCTGTCATGTTTAAAAGAAATCTGAAGGTTCGTTAAATAATCGCAAAATTTAAATTTGCAATTAGTTTAAATTTAAATTATAAAAGTTCAACATTTAAAAAAAAAAAGTTATCCAACTTTGTAAAGTATTACAAAATAATAGTTTCCGATTCAAATTAATTTCTATCAAATATATTTATATTTCTGAAATATATAATATACGATTTTATGAACTAAGTTCTGACTTGAGTATCATTTTAATTAAACAAATCAAAGTTTGATTTTATGAATCATAAATACTTAACTACTCACAAATAAAACGGATCAAGATATATCTTACTAATGATAAAAGGGCGCTTAAGAAAATTGACCTTTAGTTCATTATAAGTGTTTCTTCTAACCTTATACATATTTTAGTTCAACTATTTATTAAGTATCATGCGGGAATTGAGATCAATATGAGACGAGGAACACTAAAGAAAATTCAGAAATGGTTGATAAATTGAGCTTTATACAAAACTATAGAGATGAACTATAGAGACAACTCAAATAATAACTTGAATTTTAAATACAAACACCTATAATATATCATATAATAATTAAACGTATACAGTGAAAGTAAATCTCGCTGTTGTATATACAAAATGATTTATGATTGCAATGGAAGTAGCAGGCAATTCAATTGGAACCCCTTTAATGTGAATTGATGTCGTTGTGGGAATGTGCGCGTTCAGAGTTAGAATAAACTGATATAATGATATAATAGTTATCGTGCCACTAGATGATGCAAATGTACCTCGAAATAATAGACGACAATCTTATTTGAAAATTGTTTCTCCATCTTGTTCTTTCCGTTTATAAAATGAATATAAAAATATTGAAGCTTGAACTTAAAATTTTAATGCTGATATTTAAATTTGATCAAATTTCTGGTATTGGAATATAGAGATATAACTATATTAATTGCTATAAAAGCGAGGCTCTCAGCTCTTTTCCCCACACAGTATTCACTTTATTCAAATCTGCTTCATATATTTCTTTTCCTCTACCTTTTACTCTTACTCTCTCTCTCTCTCTCTCTCTCTCTCTCTCTCTCTCTCTCTCTCTCTCTCTCTCTTTATCTCTCTCTCACTCTGACTCTTTTTCTTTCTCAATTGATCCGTGCATCTATTTTTAGTTTTTAAGCTATTTTTCTTGCTATTACGGCAACTATTTTTCTTCTGTATCTGTATCTGCCCGTCTCGAATATTCTAAGTCTATTTCAACAATTTTTGTGCTCTTCGTCGTTCGACCTACTTCAACACTGGATCATAGGATCATATAATTTGCAATTCTCAAGTGTGCGAGCTATACTGAATAAGAAATGTAGGCTGTTTGCGTCGATCTTGCTGATCTCCCGCCACAATCTGCGACAGTATATTCAACATATTTAGGGTTAGGCGCATCATTAATGCCGTCATTTGGACAGGCGTCGCATTAAATTGAGCAATTCAATCAAAATGAAACTTTGCACTGCGCTCACGACACTTTTACAGGGAAAAAAAAACTGAAAAAATATACATTTGTATCTGCGAAAATGCCGCATAGACAATCACAAACATGTGACTCGGTGCCATGTGCATAATCCACCTACACACGTATATTAAAAAAAAAAATACTTGAAGAGTTTAAAGTTGATGTCGTCGAGAAGTCGACTCAATTTGAGCTGCTTAAGTGACAAGGCACAGTGGGGAAAAATGAATAACATATGAATAAAAAATTATTTAAATACATAGCAGTCCAGAAATTAGTCAGATAGTAGTCAAGAATTTCACTGAGGAGCAATTTTCATAGCCTTTGTGCCACTGTGCGTCGTGGCATTTTCACTTTTGCTACAGCCCGGGCGGCACAAATTATTAAATTTATGAAATTTTATTGATGTTTTACACACAAACTTTGACCGCTTGAGTGCGGTTGGCTGTGTGGTATGTGTGTGTGTGTGTGTCTGTGTGTGTGTCGAGGGAGGGGATAAATGCATGTCGTTTCTAAGCACTTGAGACTCTGTGCTACATTTTATGTGGAATCTTGAGCTTAAGCGAATCAGTATCAAGACGAGACTGCCACAGATTCAGTTGAGTTCTAAACTTGATGCGAGACGCACGCAGCTAAAGATACTTTATCTGACGGCAGCGAAATTGCAGCAGATACTAACAGACCACACGGGAAGCGTTTAATTAATGCAATTGCAGAAGCACAGCAAACAATTTGGTTAGCCCGCAAAGGCTTCTAGCCATGGCCATAGCCACGATCGATTAACTAGTTTTCAACCTCGTGCGTCGTATCGATTTCGCGTTACTCTCTTTAGTTATATTCACCCCATACACACGATATATATACATATACAGAACCAGCCATGGTGTACTTTGCCACTCGCGATAATCGTGATCGCAATGGCAAAGCCAAAGCCAAACAGCAAGTCGAACGTATCATACACGATGAAGAGTTTGGTGAAGAGAATGTCGAGCTGGTCGACTCCGAGTGGGCCGATTTTGAGAAGTTCATTCGTCAGTTGCGCCAGAGACGTAACAGTAACATATCCATGGAGACGGAACTGCGGCATGTCCAGAAACACCCGAAAGTCAAGTCGCAGGCATTTTATCCGTGTCCGCCGCCAGCCGATAATGGACCCGATTCTGATTCATCTGATGATGATGATCCATTTGGATATATCGACACACTCGTAAGCACAATATATATTTATATATACCCAGTAGGCATAGTTGTAACCGATTGACAAACTCGTATTAATCTCTTTAAGTAAGCCATCCGATTAAGTGATAAGATTTCTTGGCCTATGTGTACCTAGTAACCGAAGCGCCAACAGCGCCTTATCTTTATATCGGATATGAATGGTCTATTCACACAGCAATCCAATACCAATCATATCTGCTTCTAGCGTATATATCAGTTTTATAGATCTTGCTCACTTTCGCAATGTCTGAGCTGTACAATTATGATGTTGACTGAGTGATACAGTAATAGGGAGAATACATTTAAATTGAATTGCTCGCAGTTTGACATAATCATAATAACCATAAATTATCAAAAAAATTTCCTAACATTAAAGATAAAATCATAGAGAGTAAAACGTCAAAGAACTTAGAGGAAACTCAAGCACACATTGATTGAATAATTGATCGTTTGGCAAACGGATCGTAGAATTGCACAATCAAATTAATCTAAGAGTATAGATCTTTCGACGCTTCTCTTTGAATCAAAAGTTAGGGTATATAGCTAGCACAAATACAATATATCACATATTTTTGTTTGATGTGTTTTCCCTATTCGAAACGATGTGCAAAAGCAATGAAAAATAATGAATGAGAATGCAAAGGTGCAAGAAATATGTTGCTATTTTTAATCGGATTATAATGAATAATATTTAGCGTTTATTATAAGTTAAGAAATTATTTCACTGTCGAAGGTAGTAGGCTGCATACAAAAGGGTAACCAGGCTAACTCAAGAAATTGAACTTTTCACAAATTATTCAGCTACTTTATAATAAATTTAAAAATAAAGCTCTTACTGATAAATAGAAATCAGAAACTGAAAGCACATTTATGAAAGAACACTGTTTTAGAAATTGCATCCTTATTTAATTGTTGGAAATTAAGAATATGTTTAAAGTACTCAAACTTCCCAACAAGTTGTAAACAGTCTTTAGAGCATTTTAACAATATTTGGTTTATATTTTAAGTTAAGAGTTTTCTGACACAGCTGGTTACCCTGGGCAATGCACAGAGTCTAGTGTGTGGCCGAAAGAAAATTTCAATAATTTTTCAACAAGCGGAAAAGCTTGCGAGCGTGTCCGTTTAGTTTTAAAAAAGTTTTCTCAAAGATTAGAACGCAGTGTAATTGTCGGACAAATGCGTGAAAATCAATAGAAAATACTATGCAAAATCGTTACAAATTATTGTAAAAAAATAGTTATTAAAATAAAAGAGACATAAAATATGTCAGTGTCAATAGATATTTGAATATCGCTGAAAATTGTGCAAAAAACTTTTGCAATTTAATCTGATTGTAAAAATGTTAAAAATAATTGCGATAAAATTTACAAATGTTGACGGGGCGCGCCTCAAGGGCAGCGACATATAATTACGGCGACTTGCAATGTGAAAAATCAGCTGCAAGAAGAAGCTGAAAAAAACTAAAAATAATTGGCAACAAAATGCGATACAGAAATTCGGCCAACAGCCACAGGCATGTCAAAGGCCGTAATACAAATCTAACCGACTGACACGCAGCACAACAAAAAAGACAACAACAACAAGAACAACAACAGCAGCAGCAACAACAACAACAACAGCAAAAGCAACATCAATAACATATATAAGATCTATTCTATCTAACATTGAACAATCATAGAAGCAATCACATTCGTCTATTCGAATTTCGAAATTCGCAACGTAATCAAATTCGGGTTGCTTCATGTTCAACAACAGTCGCACTCACCAGGATGAGTATATTCGCGAATACGCCTTCGAGCCGGAGCTGCTGATCAATCGCGAGGAGTATCTGCGCGAGGAGCAGCGAGCCCATAAAATACCTTCCACACCCGTTCGCCTGCGTTGGGATGAGGCCATTGCCAAGCAGAAGCAACAACAGAAACGCAAGTCCGCTGAAACAGAGAGCGATGACAAGAATCAAATTGAGTTCGAAATTGAGGCATTCTACTATGTAAGAGAATATTACTAAGTATCATTAAAATTGCAACTATAGAACTAGGAGTGCAAATTTGAAAAGAAGTAGGAATTCATTGCCGAAACAGTTCGTGGACTGAAAATCTTGTCTATTTCATCAAAGGCAATAATGTCCTAACTGACAACGAAAGACAATTTTTTGTCAAGTATATCGAGTCAGAAATTAAATTCCAAATTGAATAAATTTGTTTATGTGAGTGAATAAAACACATATCCAAGTGCCTCAAGCTCAGATTTTTAAAAGGATTTAGATTATTGATTCATTTCATTATGTAAGGAGATTGGAAAAGCCAAATCCGCCACTGGTACTAGATCCGAGGATCTACAGTGAGCCAGTTATATTTACAGCGAAAAGCTATAAAGATTCTATGATTGTCTAGCCATTGACAACATATTTACCCAGCCAAAACAGACCTTCGCCCAGACCTCTGGGAAATTAGCTAAGTTCTTCGTTCTTTTGCAATTTTATTTTTTTCTTATATTTTCTTTCGACATTGTTTTCTTTTTTCATGTTCTTTCTTGTCGCATACCTAATTATTTTTATTTATTTCGTTTTTGTTTTGACCGTGGCATATGTGTTGGGGACCTTTCGTATAAAGCTTTCGCGTTGCATTCTTAATGAATTTAGCTTGATGCACTCGGGGTCTATGCAATATGGGCTTTAAATATTATACTTTAAATATTATACATGAAAAATTAAAAACTGAATAAGTCAATAGTTCATCTTTTATAAATGAGTATTCAAAAATAACCGATAAATAATTCAAATATAAGTATTATTTTCTAATTTGTTGACAGTTTTTACATTTGTTTTATGTATCCGCTCTTTCTGGTAATGCTTCAAACTCACGCAAATAGACTTTTCTCATTTAATTCGCTCTCTTATATTTTAATATTTATACATATGTACATTCATACATATATGTCAAAGAGCATTTATCTGTGTAATCATTATCAATTTCTTATAATATGCGAATTTAATTTTTTTATTAAATTTTATTTTTGTTGCTATGCTGCTCATCCATGAAATGGGAATTTCCGCAAATCAGAATCGTTTCATGACGAAAATTCGTTGTTCTCTCTTATGCTGTTTTTTATTTTAGTTTTGATTGGTTTATTTTTTTATACCCTGCACACATTTTATATGGTAATAAGGTATGAGACGCAATTTAATAAAAAATATTTTTACAATTTATAACATACGTTTATATTACTAATCAGCATAGAACGGTGAGTGGATCTTAGACATTAGAATTGTTTAGGGGAGTTCAGATATCAGGTATCTGCTAGTCGTGCACAGCCATCTAAATCACTTTTACTTGCTTTGTTTGGTTTATTTTAAAATACGAGTGTTTTCAAGTTATTTATAATATGTATGGGACCTTTGGCTGCTGCCAAAATGATCAACAAGTGAAACGAATGCGTTAGTAAGTATTTAGTATTCTTGGAGGATGGTGGACAATGTTTATTTATTGTTAATTTCCATTGTTCTGTACAACTATATTTATGCATATAAATATTTGTAATTCACAGATGTATGGTCGTTACACGAAAGATCTAGGAGAATTTGCTAAAGATGAAGCCAGAAAACTCAAGCTACTCGAAAAGCGAAGAAAGCAAGAAGACAAACAAAGAAACAAGGTAAATTCTAAATATAAGAACAATGAGAGTATATGTATATATATTTATAATTTATTTTAAAATTAATCATGTGACAATCTATATATTATAACGTGCCTAACGTACTGAGAAATATATAAATACTTAAGGTAAAGCATAATATTTTTATAGACAACCAAATTCCAATATACTCTATATATTCACTTAACATCGAAAATTATGCAAACTACTCGCATTCATGAAATTCACAAACGCCATTTTGAGTCTGCACAAGAATAATTTGGCATAGATCCCAATAGATCCCATTGACAGCTATATACAGTACATGTAATACTTGAATAAATATCTAAATAAACATATATATATATATATATATTTATATAATTATATATGTATATATGTATATGCGTATGTTAAGATCATTTTGAGCGCATCGGTTTATAAAGCAGCAGTGCGGGGAAATATTTACAGGAACTGTTGGGCAAACGAGCGACGCGCATAAAACGCATCTCATCATGGATATGGAAGCATACATTGGCACGATTGGGCGAGGATTGGGTATTCCTGGCCCTGCTCGGCATCATAATGGCCCTGCTTTCCTTTATCATGGACAAGGGCATATCGATATGTACAAATGGTAAGCCCTTACCTATACACTACATTCATTATATATCCTAGCTCTATGCTTATTGATGCGCAACTTTACTCACATATCATTATAGCTCGTATTTGGCTCTATCGCGATCTTACTTCACAGCCCTTTATACAGTATATTGCTTGGGTATCATTGCCGGTCTGTCTAATATTATTCTCAGCCGGCTTTGTGCATCTCATCGCACCGCAAAGCATAGGTAAGTGAGGAACTAACAAACTAATTATCACAAGTATCTGGTATATAGAAATTTACAAGTAATCATTTTCTGTCACGTAGATAGTATTTTGTTTTTATATATTTTTTAATTTGTTTGTATTTGTAGTTCTAGGACTCGTAGTTAATTGAGTTTTCCAAAGCAAAATATATTTTAAATAAAACTGAAAAATATATTAATTTTTTTACTTACTTACTTACTTCGATGGTTGTTTAGGATTCTGAAAGAAAAAAATCTATAATATATTGAAGCAAATAATTTTTGCTGCATGTTTCCTTGAATAATATATTAGCAATGAGATCTCAATACAAATGTATAAAAAGCATAATTCATAACGTTAAAGGCTAAAGCCTATAAATCCCAGTTGCAACAGAATCAGGAAAATGATTATTTTGCATGAAAGTACACTCGTTTTAATTTGATAAAAACCCTTGTACCACTGCAATCCGGCAGCTGCCTGCACCAAACGCACTTGGCACCTCCAATATTATTGGACCAATAGCTGACCTATCCGAACTAATTGTCTATATGTCTTATACTCATAAATAAGCACAACAAACTTACTAATTGATGTAAATACTACTACTTACTTACGACAGCACTAAGTGCACACCAATTGCAAATTCTCGATATATGTATATTGCATTTTATTGAACTTTGAATATGTTTAGGTTCCGGTATACCTGAAATGAAGACCATACTGCGCGGCGTTGCGCTGAAAGAGTATCTCACATTTAAGACATTAGTGGCCAAGGTAATTGGTTTAACGGCAACTCTGGGCAGCGGTATGCCATTAGGAAAGGAAGTAAGTATAAGAAATTGATGCCGGCTAATGGCACAACCACCCCACCACAAACAAAGACACACTCACTCACACCAACTCACACATTTTGGAAAACTCTTAATAAGTAAACATAAAATAAAACTAACCTCGTCTTTAGGGTCCTTTTGTACATATAGCAAGTATTGTAGCACAATTATTAAGTAAACTCGTCACATCATTCCAAGGCATATATGAGAACGAGTCCCGCAACTCCGAAATGCTGGCGGCTGCCTGTGCCGTCGGCGTGGGCGCCTGCTTTGCTGCGCCCGTAGGTGGTAAGTAATAAATATTAGTTACTAGACTTTCAAAAACTGAGACACGGATCGATCAATTCGACAGGCGTTCTGTTTAGTATTGAGGTAACCACTACATATTTTGCGGTGCGAAATTATTGGCGTGGTTTCTTTGCGGCTGTGTGTGGTGCAACGGTTTTTCGACTGCTTGCCGTATGGTTCCAGAATGCGGATACTGTGCGTGCACTGTTCTTAACCAATTTTACAACCGAATTTCCCTTCGATCCGCAAGAGCTGTTTGTTTTCGCATTGATTGGGTGAGTCAATAGGTTGTGTGCTGGTTTTTACACATAATCTCATTTCAAATTTGCATTTTAACAGCTTTGTTTGCGGCCTAGGTGGCGCCACCTATGTGTGGGTGCATCGTCGATATGTGCTTTTCATGCGCTCCAACAAACGCATGAACAAATTTCTACAGAAAAAGTGAGTGAGCGTTGCACACTTAATTTTCCATAAGTTCTTTATTTCAATTCAAACACATTTCAATTTCATTCTTTTAGCCGCTTTCTGTATCCCGGGTTTCTGGCACTGTTGGTCTCCAGCATTTCATTTCCCCTGGGTACAGGTCAGTTCCTAGCCGGGGAGCTCAGCACACATGAGCAAGTGACGCAGCTGTTCAGCAATTTCACCTGGTCACGCAGTGATCTGACTGTGGAGCAGGCTGCCGTTGTCACCCACTGGATGACCAGCTACACGAGCGTCTTTGCTAACTTGGTGATCTTTACCATCTTCACGGCAAGTGAATGAATTTGTTTTTCTAAGCAATCCAATACTTATTGAATTTTTATTTTTATTTTTTTTTTTTTTTGTGCAGTTCTTCTTTTCCATCATAGCGTCCACGATCCCGGTGCCATCGGGCATGTTTATACCGGTGTTTAAAATTGGCGCCGCATTTGGTCGCTTGGTGGGCGAACTGATGGCCTCCTGGTTTCCACATGGCGTGCGCTACGGCGGTCGATTGTCACCCATTATGCCAGGTGGCTATGCCGTTGTCGGCGCAGCTGCCTTTTCCGGCTCTGTGACGCATACGGTATCCGTGGCAGTGATTATCTTTGAAATGACCGGACAGATAACCCACGTAGTGCCCGTGATGATAGCCGTGCTGGTGGCCAATGCGGTGGCATCGCTGCTGCAGCCCTCGATCTACGATAGTATTATACTGATTAAGAAGCTGCCGTATCTGCCTGATCTGCTGCCATCCAGTTCCGGCATGTACAGCATCTTTGTGGAGGACTTCATGGTGCGGGACGTGAAGTACATTTGGCATGGCATCTCCTACCAAAAACTTAAGGAGGTGCTCAAGATCAACAAGGCGCTGCGCTCACTCCCGCTTGTGGACAGTCCAGAGAATATGATACTGCTCGGCTCTGTGCAGCGGTACGAGCTAATCAAGATCATTGAGAAGCACATCGGACGGGAGAAGCGCATGGAGGTAGCTCAAAAGTGGCAAAAGGAGGCCGAAGAGCGCGCCCTAGAGGAGGAGAAGAAAAAACAGGAAGCTGAACTGAAACAGCGGCGCCCATCACGCTTCGAAGTGCTGCCTGCGCCGGATATACTTAGCCTGCGGCAGATAGCCAACGATGAGATGTTGCCGCCCAAGAAGAGGGCCGAGACTTTGCACAGCTCTCTAACGCCCCGCAAGTCAATATTGAAGAAGACCAACTCATTCAACTTGAAGACTTATGCCCCCGCCTCGCCGCACAGTCCGAGCATTACGCCCTACACCACGATAACGGGCAACTCGGAGTTTCGTATACGGTCTGCATTTGAGGCAATCTTTAAGAAGTCCACCACGCTTCAGGATGTACAACCGGATCCGGAAATGGGCTCCATCTCACCGGCGGCCAGCAACAATGAGGTACAAACGCAACGTGCACCCAGTGCGCCCAGCACACCGGGTATATCCAAGAAGGTTCAGTTGGTAAGTCAAACTCGCCTTGCATTCCTACTTTACATTCTGGGTATATTCGCGCTTAACAACTTACGGAGTTGAGCACCTCACTTTACTTTGTCCGTTGCGCTTATTTCTGTAAATATATTTGCATTCCAAGCAAGCACAAAACAATTGGAACTTTGTTACCGATCAGATCATGCTGGTAAGTAAATGCCAATTGCATCGCTCTTTCTCTATACATTTGTTTACTCTTTGGTATTCTGATGATCCTCTTTCTCGCTCTCTGTCCACGTCACCTATCCCATTCCATATTTGCAAGCAAGTAAACCCCATTACAATTAAATCGGATTCAAACCAAAAAAAGGTAATAATTATTAATTTATGATTGAAATATATTATAAAGGAGGATGGCATAGAAAGCTCTCAAAACTACTATAATTTTCTGGGGAAGTCCTCAAAAGTATACTACATTTGTAAATTTTTAAAATATTTTAATATTTTGAATCTCGAGAGTTTTCCATGGCAGTTCCGAATATAGAGCAACAGGTCTAGTCTGTCGCTATATAGAAAGTAGAATATCGCGTAGCCGTCTTTTCACAATATTTTGCAATATATCGCATATTAATATAAAAAAAAAAAACTTAACGCTTTGAATATGCCGCCTGATAAGGATGACACAGATGATACCATACCAGATAAAACAGATTCGTATAAACCAATTAATATGCCGCTCAACGATGTGAATACAGATAAGACCTGCATTAAATACAAAACAAATAAAGTTTCAGATATTAATAGAAAGACCCACGAACCAGCTGCTGTGTCCCTTCTAAATGAGAAGCACATAGATAAGCAAAGAAATGTTAAGAAAAAAATTCAATTCAACTGCGATGTGAGAGTTCAAGATTTGACAATGCAAGGCTACATGTTGGATAAGCTATCCGATAATCAAGAATCAAATGAAATGGGTTACACGATAGAAGATGACGATGAGACACTCAATGATGATGACGAAGAGTCAGTAGATAGGGTAAGTATGATTTGTTCTCTATCTATTCTCTATTTCTCGTTACATATGACTGTCTTGTATTGTAATCTATACTAACCAATGAAATATTTGTATATGTCACATCTAACCCGGAACTGTTTCTATTCTCTCTATTGTTTGTATTATACCCCGTTCTTGTGTATATATATTTATATATATGTATATATGTAACTTTCTTATTGCACCAACAAATCATTTAATAGAACACGATTACGAAAAGGGCAAAGTCAGTGCAATTGGTACGTATATATTTACAGATAAATCCAACGATAAAAAAATATGTAAAACTAATTGTTTAGGTAAAGATCTTTACTTATACGCATTTGCCTGTTTTAGCCCAGGGAACGTGTCATAGATATGTCGCCGGAGGATCAGAAACAATGGGAACTAGAGGAAATGCTTAAGCCCATCGATTTGGAGAAGGCACAGATACATATAGATCCATCGCCCTTTCAGCTGGTCGAACGCACCTCCATACTCAAGGTGCATTCGCTGTTCTCCATGGTGGGCATCAATCATGCGTATGTGACAAAAATCGGACGTCTAGTTGGCGTGGTTGGTCTCAAGGAGGTAAGTGCATACTTATACTTATATTTATTAACTGATTTCAAATGTTTGTTTGACAGCTACGAAAAGCCATCGAGGACATCAACAGCAACAATTTTGTGGCACATCCCAGGGACGAGGAACTCAATTGCGACTCGAAACCTGCTGCAGAGAAGCCTCTACTGGCAGTTACTCCAAGTGCTAGTGACAAAGCCGTTGATATGACCATTACCTCAATGGATTCGGCGCTCTCTAATTCTGACAATTGCTCTGATATTGAAATGGAACACTTGAAGTCTCTCGACACGCCAGAAAAAGCGCTCACCATGCCGCCAATAGATGCAAATGCAAGTGCAAACGCAAATGCAACAACACAAGACACAAACAAATCTGTTTAAACTAGGGTCCCATCTCTAAAAATATTTAAATATACATTTAATGTTAGCTACGACAACAATGTTTGTTAAAGGCCGCTGTTAAATTTTTTTAAGGATACTAAGTGATAGTATAATTAATTAATAAGATGATCAAGTTGTTATTTATATCTCTCGTTAGTGTTTAAAGTCAAAGATATCGTGATCTATATTTAAGTTGCAGCCAATGCTAAATAAATATTTTAAAATACCAAAAAAAAAATGCTTTCTAATCACCCAATATGATAAATTATTGACAGATATATCCAGAGCTCGGAGCCATTTATTTTATTAGATATTAATATAAATACATTAACGTGTATTATATATATTATTTTTAAAACAGAAACGTAACCTAATTTTATATTTAAATGATTCAACCAAAAATTGTCTCCAACATTACGCCATATCAAGGTCACTTTAAAAAAAATATAAGCATTGATAGATCAGGATAAGAATCTCGTTGGCATACTTTAAGACTGCCAATCAATTAAATTCAATCTATCAATCTGATGGATCAATGAGTTATCCAAATTTAAATGGTACAAATAAAATTCTGCGGTATTCCAGGAGTGCCCTTCAAACAAAGGCAACTACAAATGCAACACAAACAAATCGACTTCTTTTTTTTCAATCATCAAAGTATGTAGGAAATATATTATTTATAAGTAAGCAAAATTTCGTTGATCTAAAAGTCGTTTATAAAATTTTTGAAGCTAAATATGGCGTACCGTCATAGTAAGATATGTAAGACAATTAAGGGAAAAATTTGGTCGAGAATATGCGTGGGCAAGTACCCACTAAGCGTCATGTATAAATATGGAAATCCATTAGTAAGCCATCACACTCCATACGGAATATATGAATCAAAAGCAGACAAAGGACATTACATAATATCTATGGGATCTACGAATCTACTTCATGCAACAGAAGTTAAAATGACTAACAGTTGGATGTTTGCCCAGCCGGAAACTAATAATATAATCGAAGCAGTTAGGGTCATGGTTTGTCTTCCGTTTCGGTTTAAGTTTACTGACGATTTAATCAAAGAATGCATGAGAAAAAACAAAGAAAAATTTAGCGAGGCCACATTCACGGTTCTCAACTATCCCAAATATTATGAAATGATGGCCAGCCTAAATAAAATGACCGAACCACAAGAATATTCTGAAACTGCACCCATAGCCTATGCGTACTCTCATTGGCCCATGATACTAATTGCCCTTTGTCTCATTTTTATATTCTCTAGCCTTTACTAAATCTTAATAGTTGTGGATGTATTAATTTTACCATTAATCATTATTTTTGCTTAAATATAAATAAATATAAAATGATTGTATGACCATTTTCAAAAAACAACAAGAGAAACTAATCTTACCTCTATGTTAGATGACTGCTATTTATTGATTTATGAAGTTTCTTGGAAATTATGGGCCTCAAAGTACTCCAATTCTAAGTTTTTTAAATTATCTAAGCATGAAACAATATCCATCATTTATTCATCATTTAGTTTTACATGAACCAAGAAATAATTTTATTTTTTGTAATGCACCGAAACTCTCCAATATTCAAGTCAAAACAAGTAAGAAAGCCTTCGAGACGGCTCGACTACGAGATACCCTGAACCCATAAAAAAAAAGTGATACTCTTCTTCGCGCAATTGCTGCCGTGGCTTGGGGTGGGTTGGGCTGAACCTTGAACTCTTATAACTCCATTTATAGATGGATGATCCTTATGAAATTTGCAGAGTAGATTAGGAGTATCTAAATGTATCTATATGCCAAACTGTAAGTCTCTAGTAATTGAAAAAATTTTTTTTTTTTAAATAGGGTCGTGGCACCCAAAATCTAAAAATAATAAAATCTGTGTATCCATAATATCTATCTAAATATATTAATTTAAAGTCTCTAGCTAAAGCGGTGTAGAAGTTATGCCCAAAAAACCTAAAAAATGTAAACGAATTTTCGATTATACCCTGAACTCCCATTTTCAAAAACAAAATTTGGTCGAGAATATGCTCGTCAGATGTCATCTACAAATATAATAATGAGGTATTAAAACCAGGCACGCCATTCGCAATATTTTAATTACAATCAGAGGGAAACAATAACTAATTAACGAATTAAAATGACGAATGCTTATATGTTTGCTGAACCAGTGCTTTGTTCACATTTTTCACCTATCCCCAATACGACGAAATGAACTCAAACTCATGGAGGACTATCTGAGTGCAGGTATAATTTCTAAAGCTACATTCGCTGAATTCGCAACAAGTTTACTATACGCTACACTGAACCAAGCACTGTAACGTTAACACTATATATGAAGGTTAACATAAAGTTAACAGCAGCTTAAGCTGCAGCTTAACATGTTAACGATGAGAACACTTTAAAGCCGCAGGCAAATACCCTCTATTACGACCTCGTATAGAGTAAATTAAATTGCAGAAAGTGAATCTAGCATGGATATTATAATACAACAAACAAATTAGCTCCACTATAAGCAATTTTGTTATATTTTTTAGGGCATATTCACGATCGTACTTTAACGCAAAATGAGAACGATTGACGACAAACAGCAGTTGGGCTTCTCTCTTGATTATCACCTGCGCGACCAAGTCGACCAAGTCTAAGCAGCACCAGAAGTCGCTTGAATGTACCAGCTGGGGGCAACTCCAATAAATTCATTGATCTGAATTGACAAACCCATTTTGGTAGCGCTAGAGCGCAGATGTGCCCTCTAAAAAATCCAAAATAAAAAAAAATTAATTTATTAAAATTAAGTAAAATAATTAAATATAAATTAAAAGAAATAAAATTAAAGTAAATTATTAATATAAAAAGTGCAAGCTCTGAATAAAAAAGACAATTAAAATATAATTTTGATAATTAGATGAGATACGCGCTCATTGAAAGCTATTAGAATGAGTTGCCATAGTGAGACAGACGATGTGCAGCACACAAAGCCATCGTCCTCGCAGCAAAATGGACAATCCCCAGATACATATTCAAATGGATCTACACTAAGGCAGGAGCAGGAGAAACTTGAGATCGCGGGCGATGATCAGGAAGATCTAGGCTACACTCGTACCCTGGTAAGCGTCAATCCACATAGATGAGAACGCTTGAGGCAAATATTAGGTAGGGATGTTAGGAAGATCAGTGAAATGTCCTTTATAATAAAATTGATATTGCTGGAACAAAATATTAGCAGAAGATTTGGGAGAAAAAAATTAATTAATTAAATAGAATAGAATAATATAATATAGTAAATATTATAATATAATAAATAATAGTGACTAAGCATTTATGATCCTCATTGCAATACTTATTTACTTAATAGGAATCCGCACGCTAAAAAAGAAGAAAAATTCATAATAAATTTCAATTTATAATGAAAAAAAATGTTGTGGGGCAATTAAATTGCATAGCAACCGAAAAATTGTAATATGACAAAGAGGCCCATTTAAATTATTGAATATACAACTCTATACAACGCAAAGCCAGCCTGTGGTCATTGTTTGAGAGCTAATTCAAGTGATAATTTGTCACTTATGTATGTGCTCTAAATATTTGTCAGCATTCTGACATAAGTTGGCAGCAGGTGCCAGACAGCGAATTGTTTATTTGTATTTACTGTTGAGATTTGGATATATTTGTTTTCTCTGATTGTCACACTTCTTTTATATATATATATATTTTATTTTATTTATTACTTTTTTTTAACTTTTATCCAGTATTTTCCGGGTTAAGTACGTTAATTGTTCCTAATTTTGATTAGCTGCGCATGTGATAAATGTGACATATTTTTATTTACAAATCTATTCTTTTTTGCCATTCTTTATTATAAAAATAAAATAAACATATATTTAAATAAACATATATTAATATCTACGTGTACTTGACATGACGCATCTCTAAATACGCGAGTTTCTTAGCACATCACATGTGACAAATTATATGTTTTTGATTAGGTGGTACGGCCTAATATTTTGTTGAGTCACACACTTAATATCTTTGCCACCTTCTAATTAATCTGTAGATGTATGGAAGGTATTCGAGGGATCTGCAACAATTTGCTGGCGATGAGGCACAAAGGCTTCGCAAGCTTGCTAAGCTGCGCAAACAAGAGGATAAACTAAGGAGTCAGGTGAGCCCTGAACTGATATAATGATATGTATAAGTTAATACCTTGAATATGCTTAGAAAATATTCCAAAGAAATGTTTATTATATATGGTAAATCAATATGGACGTCCAACCAGTAAGTTAATTTTCACGTTTTAATTTTCATACTGCAAAACTTCAGAAGTTACTGCTTTTTTCCAGTTGGAGTCATCAACTTCAAAAATAATAACTAATGATTTTTATTTTTGGCGCTTAGGCTACAGACCTGTAAATTAATAGAAGAGATTAATAGGGATCAATAGCAACTTAATTAACATATATTTTAGTTTCTAGACATTATAACACATGACTTTTTCGATAAGCCACACCGCCTACGGGTGTACGGGAAACCGTCTTTTTAAGTATATATTCCAAATTTCAAGTCTTTCAAGACTTAATGGCAACGGAATTACTTACATTTATACGGAAAGTCGAACGTATAGCCTGGCGGTCAATACATTCTTTTCACTCTACTTACAAAAAAGAGAAAAAAGAAAAAAAAGTGTTTGTTTTTTTTTTTTTTTTCTTTAAATCGCTTCAGAAAACGTTAGCCATAAAGTAACTTTGTAATTGTATTATATATTATTTTATTACTTGACCATTTCATTCTGTGTAGTTGCTCCAATTGCAATCGAATGAGCCCACTCGCTTGCACGGCACTTTCGCCGGTATCTGGCATTATTTCTCCGAACGCCTAAGCAAGGATTGGATTTTTCTAACAACCTGTGGTATTATCATGGCTTTCATATCTCTCGCCATGGATGAGGGCATCCGATTGTTTATTGAAGGTAACGGCTAATCGGTGGGATTTCTAAATATATATTCAATACATTCAATATGATTGCAGCACGCTTTTGGCTCTATAATTATATTACTGGTGACCCATTTGCCAGGTATTTGCTCTGGGTTGCAGTACCCGTATTTATGATATTGATTACAACCACATTTGTACATTATTGGGCTCCCCAAGCCGCAGGTAAACAATACTTTTTAGTTTGTAACTCTTCAGCTATAAATGGCTCTTCTTTTTAGGATCCGGCATACCCGAAATGAAAACCATTCTGCGGGGCGTTCCCCTCAAGAACTATCTCACATTCAAGACCCTGGTGGTTAAGGTATTGGGTCTCACATTTGTTTTGGGCAGCGGCATGCCACTGGGCAAGGAGGTGAGCTTTGAAAGAAAAACTCTTCACGTTCGCCTTTCGTAAGGACTTTAAGTTCTTCGCCTCTGATTTAGGGTCCTTATGTGCACATTGCCAGCTGTGTGGCACATCTATTGAGCAAGCTGGCCACACCCTTTCGCAGCATCTATCAGAACGAGTCACGCAGCACTGAAATGCTGGCCGCAGCCTGCGCCTTAGGTCTAGGCACCTGTTTTGCGGCTCCCATTGGAGGTAAGATAGAAATATATATTGAATGAATAAATAAATCAAAATATAAATATTGATATACCAATATCAATCCCATATATCAATAATTAAAGAAATATAGTATAGGTATATTTGTTTTTATTTGTATATAAACATTGATAACTGATACTGATAAATTTACATTCAATTAACAAAATAAATAGAAATAAAAATTCAAGTATATCTATATAGCTACGTTTAAATGATCTATACCACCCTTGCAGCTGTGCTGTTTAGCATTGAGGTGACCACAACTTATTTTGCGGTACGCAATTATTGGCGTGGTTTCTTTGGCTGTGTCGTAGGCGCTTCGGCAGTGCGACTATTGGCCGTTTGGTTCCAGGGCGCTGACACAGTTACAGCCGTTTATCCCACCAATATTAACACCGAGTTTCCTTTTGATTCGAGGGAGCTTGTCTTCTTTGCCTTGACTGGGTAAGACTCTTTAATGTATCTTTGTTTTTTCTCAAATGAATTTCTCTCTTTTAGAGCACTTTGTGGCTTGCTGGGAGCCTCATTTGTCTGGCTTCATCGACATTATGTGCTCTTCATACGATCCAGCAAGAGATTAAATAACTTTCTGCAGAAGAAGTGAGTAGAACTTTTATACCCAAGTTTAAGTTCGATGATGTACATCGGCAATGGAAAGATATTATATTGTTTTTTTCGATAACTCATTCCATTTCCCGGATAAAAGATCGAAAATTCGTTTTATTTTTCAGGTTTTTTGAGCATAACTTCTGCGCCGTTTTAGCCAGAAACCCGCCCCTTTCGCCCACAATTTGAAAAAAAAAACCGCATTTAAAGTACTAGAGACTTAGTAGAGACTTAGACTTAGTAGAGCGCGCGCTCATATGTTCGTAGAGCAGAAGAGTATTAGTATATTTTTTTTTTCAGGGTTTAGGGTATCTCAGATTCGAGCCGTCTCGATTAGAGGCCTTTTACCTGTTTAAAGATATCAATTAGGGAGTAGCTAGGCATCTGATATATACATAAATATATGTTATGTAGATTATTTTAAAACCTAGACTTCAAACTTATAGATTATTTCTTAATCAATTAATGCATTATCTTAAGCCTTAACCAACTCATTTGTGGATTCTTTACAGTCGCCTCATATATCCCGGAATACTGGCCTTGTTAATATCCACTCTGACTTTTCCCTTGGGCACTGGACAATTCCTAGGTGGCGATATTAACACAGAGAATCAGTTGACGCAGCTATTCAGCAACTTTACCTGGACAGAAAAAGATCTTACTGAGAAGCAGGCGAGGATTGTCTCCCAATGGTCCACCAAGTACACAACCATCTTTGGCAATCTCATGTACTATACGCTCTATCATGTACGTAGACTTCCTCACAAACAAAGAGATATTCCATCCAGCTAATTCTATCATTTTTCCTAGTATTTCCTATCCATTATTGCCTCCACAATGGCCGTGCCGCATGGCATGTTCATCCCAGCTCTGAAGATTGGCAGCGGATTTGGCCGTTTGGTGGGTGAATTTGTAGCCTGGAATTTCCCGCTGGGCGTGCGCTATGGCAACTGCATGTCCCCAATTATGCCCGCCGCTTATGCGATTGTGGGAGCCGCTGCCTTTTCCGGCTCAGTGACTCACTCGATTTCAGTTGCCGTTGTTGTATTTGAGATTAGCGGACAAATTGCGTTTGTGGTGCCTGTCCTGGTGGCTGTGCTGGTGGCCAATGCAGTCGCCTCTATGCTGCAGCCCTCCATGTACGAGAGTGTCATTATGATCAAGAAGCTGCCCTATTTGCCCGATCTGCTGTACACCAACTCCTCGATGTACAACAAGCATGTCTCCGACTTTATGCTGCGCGACGTCAAGTACATTTGGCAGGGTATCACATACCACCAGCTGAAGGAAGTGCTCCGAATGAACAAGAAACTACGCTCTATTCCATTAGTGGATAGTCCTGAGCAGATGATTCTTATTGGCTCTGTGCAGCGACAGGAGCTTGTGAAATTGATCGAAGAGCAAGTTGGGCGCGAGAAACGCATGGAAATGGCACAAAAATGGCGCGCAGAGGAACTCAGGGCTCAGGATCAAGCAGCCGAGCGACGACCATCACGCTTTGAGGTCGTGCCTGCCCCCGACCCACAAATATCCAGTACTGAAGCAGAATAATGAACACTCTGCCGACTCGCTGAGCAGCGAATTACGTATGGGCTCTATATTTAAAAAGTCCTCGGAATCAGATCTCGATCTTGAGTTGGGTTCCAATGAATACCTGCAGCCAGTGGCAAGTCCCTCAAAGCGTGTGCACCTGGTAAGTGCTCTAGCATCGGCTCTAACTCTCATTATAATTTATATGATTTAACATTAGGTTGGTAATCGCGTTGTCGATATGTCACCCGAAGGCAAAAAGCTTTGGGAACTGGAACAATTGAGCAAGACGATCGATTTTTATACAGCATCTGCTCGCATTGATCCCTCGCCTTTCCAACTTGTGGAGCGCACTTCATTGCTAAGAGTTCACTCCTTGTTCTCTATGATGGGCGTAAGTCATGCATATGTCACCCACATAGGCCGTCTTGTGGGCGTAGTCAGCCTGAAGGAGGTGAGGGTTGAACACATTGGAAAAATTAAAAATATTCTAACTAAATATCACCCATATCAGCTGCTCAAGGCAATTGAGGACATCAACAATCAGCGTTTTGAGCCCACAGCTCGGGAGCAGCAGCCAGATGTTAAGCCCCTGCTTGCTGGAAGCTATAGTGACGAGGGCGTCAATAACACCGTCACCTCGGCCAACTTAATATCCGGGGATATTCGAGCAGATCTTAGGGAGGAACAAGGAATGGGTGGGGCACACACAAGTGTTTAGCCATAAAGCTGAAAATCATTACGAGAAAACTAACTAAAAATCCCTAATATTTGACACAATAGAGTTGAACTTCGTTGGTTATACCGTGAGTATGGAGCAGGACTCGAAATCATATTCGTAATCAAACTAGCTATAGCAATTTTTCAAACGAAATCCAAATGACTGGATTCATCTGGTTTACCAGTGAAACGCAAATTGGCAAAGCCCAACTAGTAACATATATACATATATATATATATTTAAAGGTTGTGCAATTATTTGTTCTATGTTCTTAAAGTATGCAGAGTAAAAATAAAACTCATTCCATTTAACATTTTTTATATTTTGCATTTTTATTGACTTTTTCCATCGTTTTTTTTTTTTAATATTTTTATTTGTATCTTTTTGTATAAAACAATATCCTTTCTTGCTTTTTTTTTTAATTTTCGTTTTATTTTAGCCGTTTCTCCAATCACGTAAAAAACAATTTACTTCTTTGCATTCTTTTGTTTGCAAGCGATTTAAAAACTCGCACACAACTTTAAATTGCTCGCCGGCTATGCACATACTTTATATACCCTACTCTCAGTGGGACGCCCAGAGTATATTGGTTTGTATTTTAATTTACGAAATATAAACTAGCCCGTTTTTATTGGAAATAGTAACGGCTAAGTTATTTTCGTAATATTTACGGACATCTGATTCTTTCTCTTTTCTTTTCGAAAAAAAAAAACAAAAGTTTACTTATATTTTAGTTCATATGCAAAAGTGTAAGTGTGAGTGTTGTGTAATGTGTAAATTAGTGTGTAGTGTAGGGTAAATTGTGTATAGTATACGAATCTCCCTTTCTTGCTTAACACGCCTCTTGTTTAGTGTTTCTTTCTTATAAGTGGTATCATAAATGTTTTTGTTTTTTTTTTTTTTTTTTTTTTTTTGTTTCGTTGCGAAACATTTCTCACAGTTTTACAAATTAAAACAAGAGCATTCATTAGTTTTTCTTCGTTTTACCTTCTTTTTTTTGTTTTTGCTATGATCAACATCATCGTGTCTGTTTATAATCCAATCAAAGTAGCTCATGTTTATTTTATAGGAATTCATAGTATTATAAATTATTTTAAATTATCTCCGGTGAATTTGTACTTAAATATTAAAAACGTTTTCGATTTGCAACAGAATTCATTTTTTGTTATTTGCAGTATTATTATGTTTCTATTTTATTGTTTTTTTTTTTTTTTCTGCATAGCAATAGTATTTTTTTTTAATGGAAGTATTTAGTTTTTTTTTCTTTTTTTTTTTTTAGTTACAGTTTTATTGTGTGGAAAAATAGAAGTATGTTCTTATGTACCTATATATGTATACAAATTGTTGAGGCGCAAAGCATTCTGACATTTTGTATCTCTTCTCCTTGGGGGAGGGGCGTAAACGTTTGGAAAATTAAAACAAACAAAAAAATGATTTTAAAAGTATAATATTTAAAGAAATTTCTGTCTCCCTTAAAGCCCGATCTGGGTCTCCTACATTTGTTAACTGTGTTATGTAGTTGTTGTGGTCGGTATTGTTGTTGTTGTTGATGGCACAGCGTCAGTTGATAGTTTCTTAATTTTTCTTCAGGTGCATTTTACATTTACATTTTATATCACAATTGTTAATATTATTATTCTGTAATTAACACATGTTCATCATTTACGCCCAGCAAAAAAACTTGTTGAGCAAAGTGTCAAGAATTCTCTCTGCTTTTAATTTTTAAGCTTTTGTATTTTTGTAAAGAAAAAGAAGTTTTGGAAAAGTTGAAATTTAACCGAAAATAAGATAGTATGGGAGAATGCCCTACTTTGAATTTATCATTTTGGAGCTTTTTCCAATATGCATTTAACATGCATGTTAAAGGAATGGGCAATTGCTTGATTTCTTTCATTTTATATTTAAACGAAAATTTTAAGCGCACAGAGCTCCTTTTAGGAGTACGTGTTGAGTGTATGGCCCTGAAGAATTCTTCAGAGCGCTTCAAAAATGTGACTCAATTTTCAGGTGTCTTTAAGGTTGTTCTTAAATGTTTTCATTCGATACTTTTTTTTTTAATTTTTTTTTTTTTAACAATTTCTGTAAATTGAAATGAAAATGATAAACAATTTCTTGTACATTTTGGATTTTCTTAATTGTTTACAAAGTTTCTTTTTTTTTTTTAATTTTCTTTTTAATTGATATACTTGAGCCAAAAAAGTAAAACAAACAAATTTATGCAAACAACTTTTACTTCTTCATCTTTTACTTCTACTCTCAACAAAAAAGCACAAAAAATTAACCATTTTTGGCGGCAACTGGATGTTTTTTTCTTTCCAACAAAATTCTTCAATAAGTTGTGTGTGTGAGTGTGAGTGTGAGTGTCTAACTCGCTTAAACGCAATTTGCATTCATATTTTTTTTTTTATTTTCATAATAAAAAATTATAGCGAATAATTACATGTTCGTTTTTTTTTTCACTTTTTAAATCTTTTTTATAAAAAAAGTTTTTGTTTTTTATTCTTCATTCGAACGACTGTTTGGTTTTTTCTTCTTCTTCTTGTAGTTTGCTTAATGAAACAGCATATTTTGGATTGCTTCTTTAGGGCGCTCTTTTATCTTAATGATTACAGGCAACACAATTTTTAAGTTTGTATTAAATTAAGACGGAATTTTAAGTAGTTTCTTGCTGTTTACAGTTTTTTTTTTTTTTTTTTCATGTAATGAGCTTTAAGAAATTTATCAAGCAAATTATTAATTATAATTTGCTAATGTAAATTGTTTTTTTTTTGTGAATTGTATATAAGTAATTATACAGAGAAAAAAATAAAAGAAAAAACGAAAAAGAAAACTTCTAACAAACTTTGCTTTTGTTTCCATATGGAACTCCCTCGGACAGCTGCAGTTTTTGTTGTTTTTTTTTTTTTTTTGTTTTTTTTTTTTTTTCATATATTTAGCCACTGGCCGTAGCGGGTTCACAGTACTCAGCCAAGTCGCCGGGTCGCTGCTGCTGCCGCATACGCCGCTGCAGCAATAAACTCTCACTGGGCGGAGACAGTCCGATGCCCAAGGTGGGCGGCTCATCCAATAGATGTGGCGGCACTTGAGACGAATGCACAAAGCGCCCAGAACCAATGCGTACTGTTGCCGGCTGCTGCTGCTGATGACGATGATGCTGCTGTTGCTGATGGGCGCGCTGCAGGCCTCTATTGGGCTGATTCATACCGCAACCACGCATGGGCGCATAGACACAATCCTGACGCCAATTCCGAATCTGCGTTGCAGGCGACGTCGAGTGCTCATCGGAAGGCGGTGAGCCGCCACTGCTGCTCCCAGCGCTGTTGTGCCGCTGCTGCTGTTGTTGGATCTTGTAGCCAGCGACACCGCCGCCGTGCGAGAAGCTTCCCAAATAGTTGCGCTGTTGATTGCCATAATGTCCACCGCCGCCACCAGTGCTAAAGGGCGGGCGATATTTGCGAAAGCCGCCTCCCCCGCCAGCAGTAATAATTTTATGCTGCTGGGGCTGCTCTGACTGATGGCTGCGATAGCGCCAATTCTCTAGGCGATGCGGCTCAGGGTGTGGCGCTACGTAGCGTTGTTGCTGCTGCTGCCTTTGCTTTCGCGTGTATGCGTTGCAGATGGCGGGTGGCGTTTGCTTTAGCCCATTTCCAGCCGATTTTAGCTCGTGCTCATCTTCATAATCATCATCTTCCTCATCCTCATCATCATCATCATAGTCATCATCCTCCTCATCAATGTCGGCGTCATCGTCATTTTGATATGCATCCAATGCAAAGTAAACATTGCGCTGCTGTTTGTTTCTGTTGTTGCCAGCAGATTGTTGTTGTTCTTCTTGCTGTTGCTGTTGCTTGCCAAAAGTCGTTCGCATTGCTGTCTCCTCAACTGCAGTTTTCGGCACTTTGAAATCATCTACATTGTTATCATTATCGTTTGGTGGGCATGTTGCTCTTTCTGCTGCTTCTGCTGCTTCTGCTGCTGGTGTTGTTGCTTTTGCTGCCGGCACTGCCGCTGAGTTGACAACAATATTTGCAGTCTCATAAATTTCAGGTAGCTTTTCATTTAAATCACTAATACTATCCAATAGTTTAACATAATCATCATCATTATCATAAACATTATCTTTATCGGTTTCATCATCGTTATCATCATTATCGTAATCATTAGCATAATCGTTATCCTTATCATTGCCTTTGTTGCCATTCGTTTGGGTTGTTGTTGCTGTTGCTTTAACTGGTGTTGTTTGCATTTTGTTGCTGCTGTTGGTGTTGATATTGGTATTGGTGATTGTAGTAGCACTAATATCACATGACGTTGTTTGTTGCTTTTTGGGCCCATCAACGTCATCTTCACTCTCCTGCTTCTCCTCATCCTTAAACACGGATTTCTCCTGCGCAATTTTGCGCATTGTTGTTCCTCTTGTAGCAAATTCGCTTTGCTTTAATTTTTCCATATTATCAATAATAAGTTCATTCTCCTTCTCTACTACCTTAACATCTTTCTCCTCATTCTCATTAATATGAGCTTTCAATTGCTTTTGATTGTCGGCCTCAATCTTCTGCAGCTCCTTTTGATTCTCCTCCTCCCCGTCGTACTCATCTTCTTCAACTATATCATCCTCTCGCTGCTGCTGCTCGTAGAGATAATCATCACCCTCATCTTCGCCTAGCGTGCGCCAATAATGCTTATAATGCTGATAGTCCTCGTCCTCTCTTTCCCCCTCCTCTTCCTCTTCCTCTCCCAACTCATCATCATCATATATTGGATCACCACCATGCTGCTGCTGGCTGCTGTTGTTGTAGCTCACGCAGCTCCTGATAGCGACGCGTCGACTGTGCCCACTCTTCATCTACTCCCTCATCCAGGCGACCAAACGCTTCCAAGGCCTCATCGTCATCGTCCTCCTCGTGCACATTGAGTGTCTTGAAGCCACCGCTATTGTTATAGATGCCAGATGATTGACGGCTATGGCTACTTCCCCCAGCACGATGAGCCGTAGACAGGCGACCGCCATAGGTGGACGAAGATAAAGTATTCGTGTTGTTGTTGTCAACGGCAGCAGATGAAGTTGCTGATCCATTACGCTGCGAGCGACTGCGTACATAATGTGCCGGCGGCTTTGGATTATAATTCTCATCACTGTACGCGTCCTTATAGGCCTGCGAGGGCTGATAGATGTTCGGGCGCTCCTTCATATAATCGTAGCGCATCGAAAAATGCTGCAAGATCACACGCTTCACGGCCATAGCCGACTCGGCAAATTGTGAGATCTCACGTGCCGACTGGTGGTTACTATAAATAAATACAATTAATAAATATTGTTTTCATTTTAAATAGTTATTGTGGTAGCTACCGTCGGATGTTGTTTGGCGTTTGCAGCGCCTTATGGCGACTCGTTTGCTTGCTGACGAGCGGCTCCTGTTCGCATACACGAATCCACTTATGACTGAGCACAGCCTCGGCACTGAGACGTTTCGAAGCCTCCTTAACTAGAAGACGGCAAATTAAATCCTTTGCCTCGTCGCTCACATCATGCCACTCGGCTTCCGGAAAAGAAAAACGGCCTAAACAAAATACAGAAAAACTTAAAAATTGTTTTTTTTTTTTTTTTTAATATCTCAAGATAGGCATACCCTCTTGAATTGACTCGAAGAGCAGCTCCTGGCATGTTCGACAGTTCTCGCCACGATTCCAGCCGCAATCCTCTCCGCAGTTGCCCGAAAATGGAGGGTAGCCACAGAGTAGAATGTAGGCAATTACACCCAAAGACCACAAATCGCAGCGCTTATCATAATAATTGACCTCGCCCACAAACAAATCGACTACTTCAGGAGCCATAAACTCGGCGCTGCCGACCTATTAATTGAGAGGAAAGTAAATTAGAAATTTTAAAGCGTATACTTTTACTAGAACTCACTGGGGTCAACAATTGGGGTGTAGCCGCGGGCGATGATATATCCGTGGTGAACTTAATGCCCGAGCCCAAATCGAAATCACAAATTTTAATCGGACACAGCGAATCCGTCTTAACGCACAATATATTCTCCGGCTTGAGATCGCGATGAGCAATGCCCTTCTTGTGCAGAAAATCCAAGCCAGACGCAATCTCTTTGATGATCTGCGCTGCCTCGTGCTCCGAGAAACATATTTTCTCTTGGATACGCGTGAGCAATGGGCCGCCGTTAATTTTCTCAAACACTAAATAGAATTTCTCATCATCCTCGAAGAATTCAATCAATTGCAAGATGCCCGGATGTCCCTGACAGTGATGGAATGTCTCCACTTCACGAAAGACACGCGCACGCGCATGTCCCGGTATCTTATCGATAACCTTCACAGCATACTCCAGATCGGTATAGATATTGACGCATGTCTGAACCGATGCATACGCACCCTCGCCCAATATCTCGCCCGTCAACTTATACAACTCTGCAATGGGAATAGAGGGATTTAATTTCATTATTATACAGATCTGTGACACATATATCAAACATATGTATACATATATATATACCTCGAACATATGTTTCTTAATACACTTACCTTGAAATGTTGACGAGTGCAGCGAGGAGCTTATGCGTTTCTTGCGACGCTTCTTCTGCATCTCCTCCTTGTGCCGATTGAGCTCCGCCTGACGCTCCACTTCGGTCATGTTCGGCGCTTCGCTCGATTCATTCCCGGACACATCTTCGCTGCTATAGCGCGTTAACTCATTCTGGCCGTCTGCAATTGCAAGTGAAGGTGAAATAAATAATATAAATAAGAGAGTTTATAGTAATTACCAAAATATACGAAATCTAAAATATTATACAAATATAATGAAATTGATTGAACGTTTGATCTTTATCTATATATTGAGCAATTCCAGCTGCTACACTTTGCAACTACTCTGTGCAACGTTTAATTTGTAAGCTATAAAACCATATAATATTTATTTATAATATTGCTATTTCAGTTTTAAAACACAATTAAATATATTAAAATCGAATTTGAATATTATAAAAATCTTAATTTATAATATTAAAATTGAATTTTAAAAAATATTAATTTTTAATCGAATTAGTTTAGCAGAAATAAAATATATAATTTATTTTAATATCCATATTTTATTTCTGTAAACATTCTCATAATGTTCAGGAACAACGTGTACAAATATTCCATTCGTTCGGGTTCAAAACAGTGAACGGGATCGCTTAATGTGAACGCAACAAAATAATGTAGGCAGCTGTTTGCAATCAATGATGAAATACCCTTTTGTAGATATAGAATATCAAATGAAATCACAATATTTAAGAGAGGTTTCTAATCATAATGACTATGATTGCGACTATGACTAAAAATAGTCAAATGAAAAAGAATCTAAAGCCATTTACAAGGGAAAAAAACCATTTTTATATGAAAGCATAAGTTAGACAGAGCCCATTAATGAAATCGCTTTTGTTCGATTAGATTTATACATCTACATATGTTCATATGTATTAATATACGCATGTAGATGAAGAGATGCTATAGAATCTTAAGTCTTAGCTTGATACATAACTAATGTAAATAGAAGTTTATATGCTGTTATCATAAAGGTACGTATATATGTATTTAAAACCCTAATTAAACTCATACAGATTTTAAACAAATCTTTAACAAATATATTCATTCATCTCTTTTGTTCAACTTATAAATTGAAAAGCGTGACATTTTAATTCTTGTACGCAGATTTTTGTTGTGGAACCTTCGATTTGATAGGTTGGCGTTAAATGGAGATTCAACAGAATATTATTCAAATAAAGCAACAAGTGCGTATCAAGCTAAGAAATTAATTTGTACATACTAGGTATATAATGTCCATTAGGTTTCGGTTCGCACAATAAATATTTGCTCACATTTATCGGCGACCAGTTGCCATATTTGTGAATATTCCTACAAATGTACATACATATGCGCATATTCAAGTTTTTTTTTATCAATGCATAAATGTTTATAAATAAATAAGTGTGTATAGAAAAAGAATAATACAATATATGCATATATAGATGGATCGCTATGACGAGTTCATAATTTTAGCGCAACTGCGTAGAAAGCAAATCGCGTGTCGTAAACAAGTCGCAAGTAAAAAGAAAAATTATAATAACAAATAAAATATGTAAAAAATCAAATATATGCTGAGAGCGACAGGCTGAAGCGCACATATCAAGAGTTTATTGTGAACACGAATTCAGGACGGAAGGGAGGTGAAGCGTGCACGATGGCGAAGAGAAGAGCAGAGACGACAATCGATGCCTGACAATGCTTGACAATAATTATCTTTATTATGATCATAATAATAATGATGATAAGCAACCCGCGATGTCAACGCATTTTTATAATTTTAAACTCTTCCCTTACAGGTATCATCCATTATCAATTTTATACAGTGAGTAACACGTTAGAAAATACTGTTATATATACATCTATATCTTTATATAGTATGATCTAAACCAAGTCAATCGTTATAAATAATTTATTAAATTGTTTTATTTTATTCAACAAGAATATAAATATTTTAAGAATTTATTTTTTCTTGGAAATATACATATGTTCGTATCTAAGCAAATTATGTTTTTTAATATATTATACTTATATTTATTAAAATTTTGTGTTATATACTAGTTATATAGTTTCACTAATTTCAACTTTTTATCAAGGCTTATCGGCATATCTTTAGCTATATAATCGCTTTGGCTAACAGGGTATTTAAGCTTCGGCGTGATCAATATGATTTCGCTTTCTGGTTTTGCTTAATTGCTGTCATAAACCAGCCACACGAATCGTATGTGCGTTCAATATTCTATTTATAGATATCATGGGACTTACGACTCTGTCTGGCCACTTAAAAGCGTTTAAGGAAGAAGCGCAAAGAAAGAGAGAGAGAGAGAGTGAGAGAGAGGAGGCGAAGGAGGCGGAACAACTGGCAGATCGCTGGCCCACCCAATCGCCAATTGCAGCTCGTAAATGCAATGCGGAATCAGTAGAGAGTTCAGTGGGGAGTGCCATGAAGTGGGTGGTAGGCTTGAGACCGTTGAAGGGGTTGGCTGGATGGCCATACAATAATAAATC
Source organism: Drosophila koepferae (assembly GCA_030914345.1). Taxonomy (NCBI): domain Eukaryota; kingdom Metazoa; phylum Arthropoda; class Insecta; order Diptera; family Drosophilidae; genus Drosophila; species Drosophila koepferae. The sequence goes on along the minus strand of JAUESR010000197.1, from coordinate 10,349,721 downwards.
TAATGCTCATACGCATTGGACCTTTGAGCGACAGAGGTAATTGGCCTTTGGCGACTGAGTCGTCGTGGTGTTATGGAGAGGCATAATAAAAATAAATAAACGACCAGACCGAACGAACTACTTCAAGTAACTCAATGAACGAAAACATAAATATACATATATGCAAATAATTGGATAAAGCTGCAGAAAAAACATGGCATGATCATTGAACTATGGATGAGGATAAAATAAAAAAAATTAAAAAACACAATATTACGATCAGTAATATTATAATAAAAATTTTAAATTATCTTTGAATATATATTTTTTTTAACATTATATTATATTACAATCATTTTTAAATTTTAAATCAATCAAAATTATATATTACTAACTACATTGTCTACATTTAAGTATGTAGTCCTCGAAAGATAAATCTCTCATTCTAACAACTCTTCCAATTGTTTCAAAACTATTGTGTTCTTACAATCTCTTCTTTGCTTTACTCTCCACATATACATAAAGACTGAATATCAATCAATCATTCTTATCGCTTGCTTTATGCTTTTGAAATCCACTTGCCAATCACACACATACTTGATATACATATATACATAATATATAGTATTTTGTTGTGACCCAATTTCTTTCTAGACATTCTCGAGTATTCTTCCGCCTTTTGGCTGGCTGCTGGCATTAACTATTTATCTAGAACGCAATATATACGCAAACGTTGATAAACAAATAAATACTTTTAAATATTTAGAAAAGCTTTCATTTTTATTTTATACAAAATTTATTTTTCGATTTGTTTTTTAGTTGGTTCCGGTGCAGCCGCTGTCTTCAGTTTATTTATCATCGATGCTCGGACGTCATTTCTCAGTTTCTCAGTTGCTTGCTGTGCGAATGATTTTGCGACTGTAAAATTCTCGTTGTATTATTGTGTCTCGCTGCTGGCTGAATATTTTGGCCGAAAGCCCACCAAAATTCACAAAGACCCCCCCAGACCAAACACGTCATCTGCGCTGCCACGCCCAATTGCACACACGTTTCACCGCCCACTTGACGCAAAGACACACTCATGCATGGCATGGCATGGTGGCCATTCGGTCTTATCTAAATTTAAATGTGGCCTATTTAGTGCGTTTTTTTCTCCTCTCTCTCTGTCTTTAATTCTTATCAATTACGTAAATTAAATTGTGGAAAGCAACAAAATAACAACAACAAAATAATATGTTTATTCTTCCTGTTCTTTTATTGTATATATTTTTTCATCGCTTTCGTTTATGTTTGTCGACTTTTTGCGCATTGCTTTTGAAAATTCTGCAAATCATTTTGTTTTGTTAATTTCATGAGAGCTTTTTCTTTATTTTGGCTGTAAGAAAATTAATTATGATAAATTGCAGTTAATTTGTTGTCGAAAAGCAATTGACAAAATACAGTAATTTTCTATATGTATATTATTAGGTATTTGTCTTCTTCACATTTTATTCATTTATATTCTTTTTTATTATATTTTTAAAAATGTTTGTCACCCATTTCATTGCCCACGTGCAATATAAAGATTTCATCCACCTCTCACCTCACTCATTCAACTAATTATACTTCTAATCTTTTATGAGACATCAGCCGATTCTTCATGGAATCGATTATATAAAATGCCTGCTGAAACGTAACCATTAAATTTCATCAGCCTAAACTCTTGAAGAATACCTGCACAAAAAACTCTGTTGATTGTTTATTATGGTTTTATTTTGTTGCTGCATAACCAAAGACGTACGACAGAAACATTTGAGGTTTGTAAGCTTATCAAAGCAAAGCAGCGAGAAGCTATGCATTTAACTCTCAGGTTACCCGATTATCAAAACACTCACATATTATACATATATAAGATATACAACAGTATAGAAAACCCAGTATATACATATCTAATATATGGTATATACTATATGTACATACATATATAACGCCTGATGTTTTCTTAGTGATTCACTCAAACGTCAATTGGAAGCCATAGGAGAACTGAAACCAAAACAAGCTTACAAATTGTTTATCTCTATTTCTTATTCCATATCTCCTTTCGCCTCTTGTTTTGCAAAAAAAAAATAAAATAAATAAATAAATAAAGAAAACAGAAAAAGAAAAACAAAAACACAAAAAAAACCGGTTTTCGATTTCTAGGTTTTAAGTGACGCATTTGCCGGCCGGCAAAGCGGAGGCTGTGCCACGAGGCGGGGGACAATCGGAGCTTGAGAAATCGTCAGTGTCACTATTAAATTCTAGTTGTGCCCCTCAATTTCAATTAATTGCGTCGTACTCTCTAGCAAACAAACAAAATACCTATATATATAATATAAATATTTGTAAAGCTAAGAGCAAAAATGCTCAATAAAATCAAATTCAAAAATTATTCACACTTTCGTTGTCGGCAATTAATGTATGTATGGGCATCTCTTATCATAGAACACTCTTTACGTATTTATTTTGCAGGGTATATGTTTGTTCCATGCACACACTGGAAATAAATTGTTTTGCTGGCATATTTTTGCATTAAATTGCCAGAACAACTCTATAAACAAAACTAAACAGCAAATATTTGCAAAGAGATTGTGCCACCCATACCCATATATATATATATATATATATATATATATATATATATAGTAAATGCAAAAATTAATAAACTGCGTTTCAGATATACGGCTATAAATAAGCTTTTTAAAAGAAAAACAATTTCTGTTATGTGTTTGCCCAAGAATCGTAAATTGTAACAGTTGTCGGCAAAAGCCCGACAACAGTTGTTGTCATTAATATTATTGCTTCTGTGATGATGCAACATGTGATAAGTAAATATAATAATCTAGTAGGAAACGAGTCGTAGATATTACACCGCTCTTTAGCTTAGGCACAAGAAATAGGCAAAAAAAAAGTCTAGGAGAATATGGATGAAATGAGTTGAGATACATGTCCAATCAGATACAATACCAATAGGGTATACAAATTAGCGATGGAGTTCCTATCAGACGATAAAGTCTAGTTGATGTGGCTATCAATAGCAAAATCCAAATACAATATAGAAGACGTATTCGAGCTTTAGCGATAACGTTAATCTGGTTAGAAATACCGTATAGAAATTTCTGGATCTGAAATGCCAATTAGACTAAGCTTCCAATCAGTATAGAAGAAATATCAAGTTAATCTAAGTGTAGCTTAATTGAATTTTAATTTTAATTTAATCATAAATCATATTTCTCTTACAAAGGTTAAACTTAATAACAAAAATTACCGCTGCAAAACAGTCAACATAAGTACATATAAGTACTTAAAAATTAATAATAACAACGACAAACATCAAACGATCGCATTGAAAAGTCTGCCTGTATAAATACAATTTTGCGAGGGAGTTTCAGCTGATAGCAAAATAGCTATCAAATAAATGAAAACAGTCCTATCAAAGGCGAAAATTAATTGAAAAGGAAAAACAATAATAACAGCCTTGAATAATTTTAGTTAAGGCAAAATTAAAAAGAAAAGAGAATGACAATAAGAGAACAATTAAGGAAGATTAAGAGCATCCAACAAATTAAATTTAGACAAAAACAAAAATAACCATGCTCAAACTTTAATGGAACTGATAATAAAAACACAACTCGAAACAAGAAAGTTGTCAATGTGCAAACACATTGATATTTGAATTAAGAGAGAGCCAAGACACTTCGAAGAGCAACCGAAATGTCAGGCCACATGAACGCCACGCGCTCTCGCTTCCTCTCTCTTCAAAGCTGTCGCTCGCTCTCTGGACGGTGCTCAATCTCATGGTGTGTTACTTCATACAAGTAGCAGTAGCAGCAACAACAAACACAAATTCACCCGAAAGAAGAAGAAAATTATTGCGCCGCCGAATAAAATTGTAAAAGCAAAAGTTAAAAAAGATGGCGAAAACAGCAACAGCGAAAATGTACCGGCAAGGCGTGCGAGGCGTACGATTTGTCGACTGTGTGTGTATGTCTGAGTGTGTGTTTGTAAAAACAAAAGCAATAAACTATAATGCAAAATTATAATATGAAAAACAAATTTACAAACACACTCAAAGACGTGCCGTGAATGAGTATTTGTGTGTATTTGTAGCTAGGCCTGCCGGCAAAATGCTCAAGGTCGCCATATTTGCTACGCAGTGACTGTGTGAGGCGCTGCATTTGTTTGCTTTTGCCTGTGTTTTGTGGGTGTGTATCAGCAAAGAGAGAACGAAAGAGGGGGAATACGCACTAATTCAACTCCCCCAACTAGACACTCGTTGAGCATGTTTGCTACGACGCAAATCGCAATGTGACTCAACGGCACTATTGCAGCATATGACTTGACTTGTATAATAAAATAACAATAAACTAACAAATCATTCATAGTGTGAATACAGACTAAGTAAATATTGTACATGACCAATTTAGTTTTTCTGATTGAATCGTAAAAGACATTTCTATTATGCACTTATTGGAAAATTTAAATTGATATTTATATGTATATTATAAATAATTACACATTTAACTGAATAAACTTGTTCTATTGCACTTTTCTGATTCTTCACACTGAAGTCCAATTACCTCAGTTACCTTGAAAAATACATGACATGAAAAAGACATTGGCCCCTCAAATTGATTTCCAATTGTAGTTGGCATGAATTCTAATTTGATTTTCAAAAACTGTTTACAGTTTACTGTGCTCATGCATATGCATATGCACAATGTCCACATGACATTTACTTCTGTCTTCTTTATACTTGTTTATGTATTCATCATAAAAATACAAAATTAATTGGAGGGAGACACAATTAAATATAATACTAATAACAGCAACAAGGAAATGCAGCGCAACAGAGCAAGCTCCAAACGATACACATACACGCACACACACACGTACATGCATGTGCATGTGGATGTAGCTAACGGAAAGTCAGTATGAATGAATAACAAAAAGGCAAAGCACAAATGCAAAACCGGCATTTTAATGGAATTCATTTCAGAGAGCGAAACTAATAATATGGGGGATATGGATATGGGATTTATGTACATGTATGTACAGTGGCTCACAGCTTATTTCGTGCAGCGGTATAGTAAAACTTTAAAGACGTATTGCCGCTAAACCAGTAAAGATATCCCAAAAATTTAAATGAGGTTTTATTTATTAGTCATTCATTATATAGTAAAGCACTTCATTATTTTTCTATCCTAAGAAATAACATTTAAAACTAAAGAAAACTAAAATAACTAACCTTTTCTATGTCACAGCTTATTTCGTGCACTGCACTTAACACTCCAAATTATCAACAAATTCTTAAATTATTATTTTGTATGATATACTTTATGTTTAATAACCTCTTACAAACGTGATTCCATCGAGTTTACCAATTTTTGGGTGACCTCGCTGTCGATTTTTGGCCATTATTCCATAAAGGCCATTTTCAGGTAATTTTTATTATATTTTGACCTATTCCGGATGGCCATGTCCAATATTGCCCAAAAATTTTCAATAACGTTTATGTCGGGGGCATGGGCTTGAGGATTGACCACATGGGGACAGTTCCAGATCAACCAGGACTGGGCAATCCCGATTTATGCTTCGGATGACTATCCTGATAAAATCGGAATCGCCCCTCTTGACCCAGTTTTTTGGTACCTGGGAGCAAATTGACCTTTAAAAAGGGATAGGTACATATTATACTATATTATACTTATATGAAAACTAAGTTTCCAACACCCGAAGCTGCCATACAGGCCCAAACCATGCCCGAGTAGCACGGAAGAAGCCGTTTATTAATATTAAAAACCAAACATGTGGACTAAAATTTGCAAAGGAGCAAGTTGGTCGCCCCATTTCTTTCTGGAATCATGTAATATATGCAGTAAAGTCGAAATTTAATATATTTGGACCGGATGGGATGCAATATGTTTGGCGTCAACCAAATACCGAGCTCCAAATAATCACCTAAAAACCAACAATAAGACATGGCGGTGGAAGTGGTTTGGTTTGGGCCTGTATGGCAGCTTCGGGTGTTGGAAACTTAGTTTTCATATAAGTATAATATAGTATAATATGTACCTATCCCTTTTTAAAGGTCAATTTGCTCCCAGGTACCAAAAAACTGGGTCAAGAGGGGCGATTCCGATTTTATCAGGATAGTCATCCGAAGCATAAATCGGGATTGCCCAGTCCTGGTTGATCTGGAACTGTCCCCATGTGGTCAATCCTCAAGCCCATGCCCCCGACATAAACGTTATTGAAAATTTTTGGGCAATATTGGACATGGCCATCCGGAATAGGTCAAAATATAATAAAAATTACCTGAAAATGGCCTTTATGGAATAATGGCCAAAAATCGACAGCGAGGTCACCCAAAAATTGGTAAACTCGATGGAATCACGTTTGTAAGAGGTTATTAAACATAAAGTATATCATACAAAATAATAATTTAAGAATTTGTTGATAATTTGGAGTGTTAAGTGCAGTGCACGAAATAAGCTGTGACATAGAAAAGGTCAGTTATTTTAGTTTTCTTTAGTTTTAAATGTTATTTCTTAGGATAGAAAAATAATGAAGTGCTTTACTATATAATGAATGACTAATAAATAAAACCTCATTTAAATTTTTGGGATATCTTTACTGGTTTAGCGGCAATACGTCTTTAAAGTTTTACTATACCGCTGCACGAAATAAGCTGTGAGCCACTGTATGTATATGTATATGTATATGAAAATATATATGTACATACATATGTTCATATGTTCACATGTATGCACGTTCTAAAGCTTAAAGCTTCTATAATAGGTAATTTCACTTGGATTTTTTTTTTTGTATTTTGTATTTACCCAACATGTCTGTGCTTGTGTTGTCGTTGCTGTTGTTGTTAATGTGCTTTGCTTTTAGCCGCAACGCAATTTATCCAAGCAACGCCCGCTGCTCAGTCAACGTCGCTGCTGGCTTCGCACGTTTTTTCCTTGCTACTATGTCGTACTAAGAACGCAGTGTTCACACTTTTAGCCTTAACTGTTAGTTTTGCTTGTATTCCTTTAGTTCATCTTCAAAACAACAACACTTCAATATTGAACTTAGGGAGTTTTGATGAATGAACGTGGCCGAAAACACGCGGAAAATCTTAGGTACTGTGTTTGCGAATTGAAAGCGTGTGGGAGACAACAACGTGGACTGCTTTTTTTTTTGTCTATTTTGCTGCGGCCGCTGCGGAAAATATTAGGAACATGTGTTTGTGCGAATATGATAAAACCGAATATAAAAATGGAACAATTCTTAAAACACGGACAAAAATATAGCCGGACCGTCGTCGCGCGGCGCAAACGAGGAAAGAAACAAACACGCGTCGTCGAGCAGCGACCAGTGCTCAGGCCCAGGCCAGACGGCAGCAGCCAAAAAACTAACACAGTGAGAGAGAGCGACCCCGTCTGTGTGAGAGCAGCAAAAGAAAGAGAGCAAAAAGCACAGCACAGCGGCAAAGTCTGAGGTCGTCCAATCGCATTTCTAACAAGAGTATTGCCAGCTGCCAGCTGCCTGCTGACGTCTTGTAATATGCTAGTGGGTAGGGCAGCCGCAGAGCAGAGCTTTAAAACATTTATGCTGAGTACCGCGCTCTTTACACGTGCCAAAGAGCGAGTTAACACACGCTGACGTAGCAAATGTTTGTGGATATTTTTTCTGCTTACGTGACTTTATTAACACTTGATGCGGTTAAGAGATATGAAATACATACATATACATATGTATGTACATACATTTTGAACAATTGCGTTCCTATGTACATACATTATGTCAATAAGTGCAACTGTATTACCATACATGCATACATATATGCGAGCTTTCGCTGTTTTGTTTACACAATTGACTTTAACTTTTAAGCAATTGCAAAATGTTCAGACGGAAGCTACTAGAAATAATTAAATTTTAATTTTAACAAAAAATAAATTTCGAAAAAATTACATTTGTTAGTCTTAAATATAAGTGGAAAGGTAATAAATCTTGACCCCCGCTGTTCTTGGAGGCAATAAATACAAACGAATACTTGAGTATGGAAAGTTTTTCAATTTGATTCAATTAATAGAATCGATGCCGGGCCATGCAAGAGCACATATGTACATACATATGTATGTATGTACATATGTATGTACATGCGTACATACTTACATATGTACATTTGTATTGACATAAATTTAAAAAATCTGCAAAACGCAAAAGAGCGAATTTGAATGGTTTATGAAATTTGGCAACATGGCCTAGGCGTGTGAGAAGTGGGAAGCGGAAGATAAAGGCAGATCGTGTTCAATGTTTAACGAATTTAAATTGCGTTCTATCTACATTACAAATACATACATAGACACCAGCAAGCAAAAAGAGTGCGTGAAAGAGAGTGAAAGACAAAAACAGAGTACCAAAGAGAGAGAGCAGCTGACGATAACAGACGAAACTTTGGAGACTGACATAATCGAATAGAAAAGCGAAACAAAGCACGTTGTTATTTTGTTTTTATTTTGGGTTGCTGAAGTAAATACGCGAGTGAGAGAACTAAACGAAAGCCATAACATAGGCGCACAGACCGATAACCAGCTGAGCCAAAAGGCGACAGCCGCTTTGTCGCTTGCTGCAGCTCAAAACACAAACAGCAAAAGGAAAATAACAAAAGCGACAAGTGGTGGCCCCAACATTGGGCATGCGGGGTTCATGAAGAGAGGGTGGGCATGCCGAGCAGCCAGTGAGAGAGAAAGAGAGACAGCGCGTATACATTTTGAGCGCATTTAAAAAGACCGGTATGACCACGCAAAAAGCAGACAACGCCAACAGCGAATGAGCGAGCAAAAGACAACATCGAGCGAACAGATACGGCATTTGCTCGCTCGCTCGCTCTCTCTATCTCACTCCCGCTCCCTCTCGCTGACAATCTTATATGTATCTGAATGTTAGTGAGCGATACATATACAAGCACAACATCACGTAGGCTGCTGACGTGCTTTTGTTGGGGGCAGCGTGAAAAACGAGGTTAACGCAAACATCTACTCCAAGTCACACTCGCACATTACAAACTAACACAAGCGCAAAAATATCATCGCCTGATGTGCGAATTGCGTTCAAAAACAAATAAGTGGAAGGGCAAAAAAGCAAAGCTAAAACAACAAAAACTACTTTAAATGGTGCTTTGTTTTCTTAAAACAACATGCATAAATATGTTTGTGGATGGAATTTCTGTAGCTTTTTTTTTATATATATGTATATACGTACATATATATGTATGTATGTATGTATATTGAACGAAAACTACAGCGTTGCCATTTGCAAGAAAAAGCAATGCAGGGCAGTGCCTACATTTACATACATAAGTACATATGTATGTATGTATACGAATATTGTACGAGTTTGTGTAAGGGATAAATGCGTGTGAGGCTGCACGTACGCACACGCACACGTATTATTATTATAAAACATTACAGGTCAAACCCTGTGCTAAGGTGGAGGAATAACAATAATGATAATATTCTTAATACTTTCGCCTGTCAAACATTAATCGTGGCATAGATCAACGCAGTACAACAGAAGGTTAGGCTCTATATTTTACTCTGTAATGAATTGTTAAAGTTACTCCAGTTGCAAAGTATGGGTTCAACGCTTAAATAAATAAAAAATAAATAAAATAAAATACAAAAATAAAATTAATAAATAAATAAATAGACCAACGCACGGTGGCAATTTGCCACCCACAATGCTTGCCTGCCTGTCCGCTCCCTTGTGCATGTGTATGTACAGCAACAAAAAACTTTCATTGCAAAATAGACTATTGATATACATACATACATATGTACATATGTATGTAGCTACAAACGAAACCTTCACCTCTCAAATCCCAATTCTTTCCTCACAAGAGGCTTACAATCAATATGCATCTACAAATTGGTGAATAGTCTGCCCTCCCCCGTCCCTACACTAGCAAACAGCCTTCATATCAATTGATATGCATTCAGCTCACTTAAGGCACAAATAAACGTGATTTTTATTGCATTTTTTTGCTTAATATTTATTTATTTAAAAAGTTTTTTGTTTGTTTAAGGTTTGTCATCATCAACCTCTGCCACCGCTGCTGTTGCACTAGTGGCGTCGCTACACGTCAGCAGACGTATGGCTCGAACTCGGTCAGCGTTGGAGCAGCACGGCAACGCTTGAGGCAGAGAGCGGGCGGCCGTTGCGCTCATCGCTTTGTCTTTGTTCGCTGCGTTCGTTCATTTTTGTTTGCTCGTTTGCTTTGACTGTCGTTCTATTTTGGGTTTCTGCTGTTGCTGCCTCTGCTGCAGTCGTTGCTGTTGCAGTTTCTGCCGCTGGTTGCAGCGCCAAAGTGCAATAAACGTCATCAAGGTTATGCGCAGTCGCTGCGCTGCTGCTGTTGCTGTTGCTGTTGCAGTCGCAGTCACAGTCGCTGTTTGCTGCAGTTGCTAGTTTCGCTTTACAGTTTATTAACACTGCGTGATCAGTTTTCATTTGTTAAGCTCTTCGAGTATCGAAAAAAGCTCGCAACGTGAATCATTTTGTATTAATTGCCTGCACACTGAGTTAAGAAAGCTGAACATATCTTGTTATCTCGCTTGCACCAAATCAGCTCTCTTTTCTTCTCTTCTGGATACTTCATAAAAATGCAAATGAATTTCATTAATTTGTCAATTCCGGAAATAAGCCTCAGCGCGCACCTAGTTCAAAAGCAACAACAATAATTCATTTCACGCTGCTGCCCACACGACGTTGACTCAGTCGGCAGTAGCTCCTACTCCGCACCCGCCCCATTCTACAGTATTTGGTCAGAGACCTGGTAGACAAAATTCTGGGAAACTTTTCTCCTCGATTTTATTTACGTCTCCTCTTCGCGAAGGCAGCTGTCTGAGCTGTTTTTATATGTGTTGCGCATTTCCTTCCAGCTGTTTGTCGAACCCTCTCTATCTTATCGTTGCCACTCTTTCATTTCTCTTTCTCGAACAGATAGATAACCCATTCGTTTATTAGTTTCTGAATATTTATTCGACTACATGGGGACTGACTATTCAGGAGAGGACCTGCTTATTGCTTTGGAACGAGGATTTGTTGGAGAGAGCGGAACATGAATGTTACAGTGAAAATACATCAGAGTGAAAATCGAATTGAAAAATACTCTTTACTCCATATTTGAATTGATTATTTTTATTTCTCATATGCTCATATACTCATATACTCATATGCAAAAATAAAACTGAATATAATTAATTTTTCATATTTTCTTCAGCTTTATATGATATAAATGTATGTATATACATATATGTATCTCAGATATTATACATTTCAACTCTTTTATTTATTTGTCATTTAATCTATTTGTCATGCAATCTAGTACAAATGATCATATATTCTACTTTGAAATAAATGTATTTCATTACATGTCCATGTTCTGTAATTCATCTAGTAAATAAAATAATACCTCACAAGATCTCATAATCAAACACATTAAATAAATTGTAAATATGAATATACGTCGTAGGCTCTATGTACACGTGTCTATATGGTCTGATGATTTAAAAATCGATTTCTTCACCAATCAACAAATTTGTTTTAAAAACGTTTTCTTATATTTATATTTTGTAAGCTAATATAAAACGTAAATTACATGAAATATATTCCTGCAAACTTTCAACAACTGTGGCCCACTGTAAGTGCATAAAGATAGCGCTTGAAAAGTAGCGGGAATCTATAGCTGATCTGCTGCAATTGACGGAAATTGAACTTGATGACGAAATAGATATGCCCTAATATATTCTATTACATAGTATTTTTTAAGTTGAAGACCTCAAGGGATGCCCGCAGACAGACAATACATTCTAGGAAATTCTTAGAAACAACATAGAAACCATTCAACGGATAGTTGCCAGGGGCCGTCGCAGCTTTATAAATATTTAGTACGGAAAACGACTACGCAATGGAAATCGTGTGTGTGCGCTGGCACACACGCACACTGAGGCAAGTGCAATGCGTTCCAGAAGAATTTCGAAACTAAAAAATAAGAAGCACCAAATGGCAGACATTACACGAGCAGCGGCATAAAAACAATTCACTGAAGACAAGATGAAACCGAAAAGTAGACAACATTACACACACATACATGTGCATATACAAACGCACAAGGGCAGCTAGAGTGTAAGATAAAGGGATGAAGGGCGCCGCATTCGACACTTGCGCCTCTGTCTCGCTCGCACACACTACTGCTGTGTACGACAGCTGCAAAATAAAGTTTCAATGCACACATCTCGCACAGTGGTAACATAGCCATATTTTTTTGTGCTTGTGGTTCAAATATTGACAAGGGAAAGCCTAAGAGCTTAAGAGCGAAAGAGCTGCAGAAAAAGGAGTAAGAAAAAAAAAAAAACTTGAAATTCAACACTCACCTGATTGACTTTGTCTGCAGCTGTTGTCCGTGTTGCTGCAAGAGACATTGCTGCCGCCTACGCCGCTGTCCGCAGAGCCACTTGCGTTGTTGTTATTGGCGCTGGCGTTGCTGCTGCTGCCACTGCCACTGCCGGCGTTGCGTCGCAGCGACGCAAACTCCATGGCACCAGCAGTGCTGGCATTTTCCTCTTCCAAAATACGCAAAACCATAATTTTGGCGCTGCCTTTCGATTTTATATCCCTTCGTTTTCCTTTTTGGCACTCACACAGTCTTTCTGCTCCTATCACACAGTGTATTTTTCAGAATTTTTTCCGGTCTAACAGCTGCAAGCTTGTCTTCTCCCTTTCGCTCTTACAGGGTGCTAATAAGACACAGCGTTGACGTCAACGTCGCTGCTGCTACTTCTGCAACGGCTGCGTTGTGCTCTCGCTCTCTCTCTGCTGCTGCTACTGCGGCGTTAGTTGTTGTTGTTGCTGCGCTCATTCAAAATGGTGGCTATTGAAAAGATTTGTTGCTGCCGCGGCTGCTCTGCCAAGAAATTAATTGTATGATTTCAATTTTTGCTACTACAGTTTCTGCACTTGATGTAGTTGCAGTCGGCGTCGTAATGAATTGCGCAGCAGCATCAAAAAAGAACAAATCGTCGTAGTAAAATTTACTTTGGCAAAAGAATTTTTTCAGCCACTGTTCAGCAGCTGCTTTTCTGCTGACGTCGGCTGCGCTGAACTATTGTCGGTCGGTTGTTGGTAAATGTGGCTGTGGCTGTTGTTGGTGGTATTGGTATTGTTGCTGGATTTTCTCATCACATTGGCAAAAGCGACCAAAATATTTAATTCCTTGTATTTGCTTCAATTTTAAATTATTTATCCGTCTTGCTTTTAACCTTTGTGGTAGCTATCTTGGTATGCATATATTTGGGGTCCTGAATATGGTTGGTTTTATTGTGGGTGCAGTAAAATTTGATTGAAAATGGCAAAATTTGCTGTTGGTTATTGCCTGGGACTGACTGGTGGTGTTAGGTCGTTGTAGCTGTTGTTAAAAATTTTCTGCTGATTACAACACAAAAAAAATCGCTGAAATAGCGGACAAAAGCCGTTTTCTTTGCGTTTTTCGCTTTAAATTATCTATTTTAGCTACCGATCCATTTTTCAACGTTCGAAGATGATTTCCGACTGACTAAAATTAGCGATGCATCATTGAAGTAATACAAAAATATCGATAACTTTTCCTGTTCCGATAACGGCTTGCAATAGTTTAAGTCGATATGTGAATGTTAACATTAACAGTGTACATTTATTAATAAATCAGACATTAAAAAGTAAATATTTGCATGAAATCAAGTTTAAGAATAAAATTAATTAAAATTTTTCGAATATCTCAGTGTACTATTTTATTCAAATAAAATATATATTATTGATTGGTGTCACTGTTATCTGTGGAGCTAGAACTGTTAAGTGTGGAGCAAATAAGTTAACTAAGCCTTTTTTTTGTCCTTTACAATATATACTTAACGTATTTTTTTTTTTATAGAAAAGCTCTGAAATTTTACATATTTACATAGTAAATATTTCAATTACTTTTTGGTTATGCGGTTGCTTATACCATATTAGGTATAATTTTGAACCGCCCCAATTTGAGGCATGTCCGTTGGGTGGAGCTACGCCCGTCAGCAACAACCAATTGCATTATCGAGGGCTTGCTCCGGCAGGATATGGCCAAGACGCCTGCGTAAATCAACAAATTGTCCAATTGGAAATGCCCTTTGAAACAAATGCTGATGAAGGCAAGTGTTTCCAAAATGTAGTTTCTTTTGGCTTGCCATTAGACACGCTACAAATAACGCTCGCAACTTTCAATAATTATCAGTTTCTGTTATCTGTTGAATCCTTCTTCGTGGCAAGATGTCCGACGATAATCCAGTTCATGCGAAACGGGCGAGACTCGCTGTCAGCTCCAAGCTAACGAAACTGGCTGAATCGCAGCTGCCCAAAGTCTCGAATCGCGTGCCCAAGTGCGCCCGCTGTCGCAATCATGGCATCATCTCTGAGCTGCGCGGCCACAAGAAGCTCTGCACCTACAAGAGCTGCAAGTGTGCCAAGTGCGTCCTAATCTTCGAGCGTCAGCGCATAATGGCCGCACAGGTGAGCTCTCAAGTGCATATATAGTGGAGTAGGAGAAAGATCCTGCACAGAATGAAAGAGAGATGAGGCAGACTATCATATACAGGAAAGAGAGAGTGAGTGAGGGAGAACATACCTAGATATAAAAGTGAGAAAGAAGAAAAATGGTAGAATGAAGAGACAGAAAGACAGAGTATAACATAAGAAGAAGAAAAGAGTAAGAGTAAAAGAGGAAGAAAGCGCAGAGGAGAAATGAAGAAGACTAACTATATATGTACTTATATGTATGTATATACAAAAAAAATGTAAATTTAAAACATAGACAGAGAGAATATTATTTATATTTATTAATTTTTTGGTTAGTTTTAAATGTTTTATAATGTCTTACGTTAATCTACATATATGAATTACAAAACAAGCTACTTACAGTCACTGAAGAGAGATTTAGTTATTATTCTCTCTTTAACCCTATCATCCTTAGGTTTTTCAATTAACTCATTGATTCCCATATGCCTCTCGGCGTTAATAGTTATTCCATTAGTATTGTCTTAAGATTAACCGAGGCAATGTACTAATTTGAAAGATAAACAATCCAACGCGAGGGCAATTGTGTACTGCTCCTCCTCCTGCTCGTGCTCCCGCTCCTGCTCCTGCTCCTTTTCCTGCTTCTACCATCAGCCCCTGCTCCCAGTTCTTGGTAAACAAATGAAATACGAAATTCTGTTCAGATTTGTGCTAAACTACTTCTGGTATTCTCTCGGACTTGGTTAGCGCCCTCGCCCGATGTTGTTGATGATGGAAACTTGTCAAAGCGTACGAACAAATCGAGCTAAAATATCCGCTTACCAAATGTTTGCACAAGTGTTCAGCAGGCTCGCATTACATGAGGGGAAAACCAACTGGCCGCAAACGATTTCAGATTGTTCCCAGCTTCGTCTAAATTGGAGTTTTCTTTTCCTCCTAGAGATTTGTGGCGATAATTCACTTGAAGCTCATATCTATGAGTTAAATGCTCGCAAATCATGAGTTTCTCTATCATTTCTCCTTCAGTGCTTGTGTATTTGGGAACAGCTCAATTTTATTTTCATTTGCGATACCCAAAGGAATTGCAGTTGGTTTTGGTGCTTTGTTTTGTTTCTCTATTTACCGCACGTCAAGTCAAACAGAGATTCTGGAAAGTCGCCTCCAACACTTGTCGCATATTAATTTCAATTGGCATTCGGTCTGCTCGCAGGTTGCCCTCAAGCGTCAGCAGGCGGTGGAGGATGCGATTGCCCTGCGCCTGGTGGCAAATAAGACGGGACGGAAAATTGAGGCATTGCCGCCAGGCAGCATATTCGGACTGACCGTCACGCAGCCCAAAGAGCAGCCGCAGAAGCTGGAGCAGGAACCGCAGCTGAAACCGGACAAAGAGCAACAAGAGCAGCAGCAAGAGCTACAGAATCAGCATCAGGAATCCCAACCTGAATCAGCCTTGGCTGTTGCCGAGGATCTGAGTGCAACGCGACGCGACTTTGTTTCCCAGAATGCGATCGACATGCTGGCTCAGCTGTTTCCCCAACGCAAGCGATCCGTGCTGGAGCTGGTGCTCAAGCGCTGTGACTTGGACTTGATACGCGCCATTGAGAACGTCTCCGATGTCTCTGCCCAGCCGCCGACGACGGAGCAGGCGACCGTGGAGTTGGTGCCACAATTGCCGCCGCAGCCATTACAATCCCTGCAGCTGGCGATACCGCCACGGAGCAGCGCCTTTCGACCAGTCATAGCCGAACAGGTCAGTTACCATCTCAATATTGAGCTAATCATATATAGCTTATATATAACTTAAGCTCTATTTTAGCTAGAGTTCTCTCTTTTTTTATTATTTATTTTTCCTTTTTAGTCAACTCTTCACTCTTCGAAATTCAAACGCTTTGTTGGATTATCTCTTTTAATTTTGAGCGCCATCTGTTGGCCGATAGACGCACTTCTCACTTTTTTTCCCATTTCTTTCGCAGTATGCAACGAAGGCTTCGTCGACGGCTGCCGCCGCTATTTGCGCCTATCCCAAGTGGTTTGTGCCGCTCTCCTTTCCCGTTACGATGGGCCACTTGTCGAACTTGGCGCCGCGTTGCAATCTGCCCAACTGCAGCTGCCTGGACAGCTATCAATTCCATTAACAACAACATTAACAACAAGAATAACAATAATAATATGTTAAAATCTAATAAATTTATTAAAACTACATATAAAAATAGAAATCTTAATTGGAATTTCGGGTCACGTTGCAACGCGTCGGGCAACATCTTCCTCATTGCTCTCCTCATCGTCGCCGTCATCCTCTTCATCTGCTGAGAGATATATGCGATCCTCGTCCTCGCTGTGCACCCCCCGCCCCACACCGGACTGTGCATAGGCGTTGCTGTTATTCGTTGTGGGCGTGGAAGCGGCTTGATTCGACTGTCGCTTGCTCTGATTCGCCCGTCGCCATTTGGCGCGCCGGTTCTGAAACCAGGTCTTCACCTGGCGATCCGTCAGCTTCAGCTGGAGCGCCAGATGCCGGCGCTCCTCCGGCGACAAGTACTTGGAGCTGGCAAAGCGATTCTCGAGATTTTTCGTCTGCTGCGATGTGAAGCGGATCTGACCGCCCTTCCGCTTCACTCCAAAGTTCGACATGTAGAAGCTGGCGGCCGGATATGCCGCATTGCAGTAGAGAGCGGCGGCAGCAGTCGCTGGATTGCTGAAACCTACAAAAGAAAGTAAGTATATATATATATATATCAAATATAGGTACATTAACTATACAAATACATATATGGTGAGCAAATTTGAAAAATTAAATCTAATTTATTATTTAACTTATACAAAGTCACATTTGATTAGTAAATTGGGAAATATTGTTTCTTCTTCGGTTTCAGAGCTTTAAGTAATACGTTATTATTGGTCTCCTTCATTGTTTATGCCCAAAATTTAGATATAATATATATAATGACAACATTATAAATAAAAAATATTTGTTTAATATTTGTAATTTATAGTATTATGAAATAATATTTGCATTAATAAATACATAATTTAATACTAAAAATTGTTAATCTTTAATATGAATCTAATATATAAGAACATCATATAAAATATTTAAAAATATATATATTTAAATAATATGCTGCATATATCTATGTATAAGCAACGAATATATTTTTCCAATAAAATGAATTAAAACATAAATTATATTAAGGAGAGCTTTTTTTCTCTATCGATATTTACTTTGCAATGGAGCAGCGCGAATTCTGGCTCGATTTTGATTGGTCGCTTCCATTGGGTATATCCCTCTCTTTCACACACACGCTTCATTTCGTATGCAGAGTGGACACGCCCACGCAAGCTAACAGTTGGCCTGTGGGCAATTGAGGAAGAATCAATTGCCATAATTGTTATCGGAGCAGCAGCAGGCCAACAACTAATTCGATTGTTGTTATATGGCTCCGCATAATGGAAGAGAGTCGAGTGGATGGCGTGATAAGGTGGCTAGTCGAAAAAAAAAAATCGTATCGCTACTGCAGTGCTACCTATGTATATATGTGAGAGACGGCAAACGGAAATTCGCACTCATGATTCTAATTAAAAGGAGTGATAGCTATCCATACTGAGATCATCTGACCTCAGTCTATGTATATAACGTCTATAGATAGAAACATATCAGAAATAGTTCGTATATACATATATATATATATATGTATACTCCATAAAGTTAATGACGCTTGTGATTTAATGTCATAATTTAAATTGTACAAATACAATTATTAACGTTTATTTTTATTAAGTGTCGTATTGCGTGATAAGCCCGAGAACGTAGAGCCCCCACTCTAACTATCTAGAACTTCCACTGCTTTGATTTCACTGGTTTTTTGTTTTTTAGTTTCTTGCACTTGAGAACAATTTTCTGCTAATCGTTCGTATATTGAATAAAGTGGTAAGAAAAAAAGAAGACGTATTGAAATATATGTATATATATATACACATATAGCTGAAATCTAGCAACCCATAGAGACGGCAGCGGACGCGCTTATCTCGATGTGAATCGAATGCCAATCGTCGCCAGAAGATGATGGACAGCACCTATTAATCGCCTCTAATAGCATTTTTCGTTTAGATAAGCTCACAAATATTGTCCAAAGATTGGAAAAGAAATCGAATCGAATCGAATATGCCCTGCGCTTTAGCTAAACGCAAAACCATATTAATCAGAAGTCAACAGATATATATTCTGTATATTCTGAAAGAAACTTGATCAAGCAAACCTTCATATTAGATCGGAAAATATCGAAATTATGTGAACAATATAAAAAGTGCTATATTAAACAATATATTTCGAAATTTTTTTCTAATCTAGTATATTAAACATTTCTGCAAAGCTTTCTAAGTCTTTTGTTGATTCCATGATTATATGTAAATTACATGAAATCCCAGAGAAAGAACTGAAATTGAACTATACTTAAAGTATCTGAAGAATGTTTCTATGTATATAGAAAACAAAACTGCAAAATTTCCAATATAATATAGTTCATTCTATATATAGAGAAAGAAAGATTTGATATGAGTTAGCCTATAGGTCTCATAATACGAATGAGAAACTTAAATTGATAAATTATATTAATTGTTATTAATTGTATTAAATTATTATTAAATTATAATTTCAAGCTTAACTTAATAATAATTACATATGTGTATATATGACGCTAGGGTATCTTTGTCACTAGGTTAACTCTATATGTCAAATACCTATAGCTGCCCCAATTGCTTGTCTCGCTCTCACCTCAATTTCAAATATTTGTCATTCCGTGTGTGATAAGGGCTACCCGAGAAAAGTGCGTTTGATATGATGACGGCAACCACGGCAGGGAATTTCATATTTGAGAGGGATAAGCTATAGGGGGAGGTAGGTCTATAGGGTGATCGGCTCTAGATCTATGGGCCAGACGAGCCAGCTAATCTATCGCGGGTAAACTGCATACAGAGTGTAGGCGTTGCGGGCAGGCAAGGGGAGTGTAGGTTATTTCAAGTGCCCATTGGCGCCAACACTTGACTTTGACAAACATTAATGCACATTAATCATGCTGGCGGTAACTCGTAGTACCCAAAATATTTTCATGAAAAAAAATCGCTATGGGAAAGTTTTTGAAATGCATTTGAATATGAAATTCTGAATAAAGGTCGATGAGCATAGGCATGATGGAGACCTATATGAGATTTATTTGAATGGGTTTAATAGGTTTTACAAATTCAAGTTCATTGACTTGCGTTTGGTGACGGCAACACCCTAAATATTATATTATTAGTATGTTCAACCTATCTGTTAGCTTTCATAAGGTCCTGATTCGCTTTTCAGTGAACCAGAGTGGAAGTTATTTTTTTAAATAAAATTCAATTTTAATATAAAATGATAAAAAATCAATTAAGGATCAATTTAAAATTTTTATATATATACCATATCATTTATATACATATACATATATATTATATTATTATATTATATTAGCTTGCCACTTCTCAATATCTCAAGTCTAAAGTTTAACCAAGTTCAGTTTTTGATTGTAACGAATGCTTAATGATTTCCATTATCAAATTGGGTATGTTTTATTAGATACTATAGTTTGGACTTTTACCTAAGCTAAGTTATTAATTATATATTTATATCGCTCATTCATTATGGGTATTATAAGTGAGCTGATTCATTTCCGGTATTCCATAACGTTCCATGATCGTATGATACCTTTTTCAGTGGCTACATTTCTAAGCAAGCAATAAAGAAACTTGACCTTTGATACTGGATATGCCGTCATTATTTCGAAGGCAACAACAAATTTAACTGTCTTTCGATTGTATAAGAAAATTTCCTGTTATAGCTTTTAAAACTCAAAGGACAGTAATTAGCTGACTAAGGCCGAAAGGAAGTCAAAAGTTAAAGGAATGCTAATTTATGATTCTATTTGAGCTTAACTCGAACGTTTTTTACTCCCACACGAAGTGAATAGAGCATTGATTAATCTCATATACATATGATTTTGAACTTAAAGAACTTAAATTAAGATTCTTATTTTGATCAGGGAACATGGAATATAACCCGCATCTTCGAAAACTAACGGAGTCAGCATGCGAATACTATATTGGTCGGAAAAGCTATAAATGAGAGCGATTCTTACTTGCTTAAAACAAATTATTCAATAACAAGATTCCTCATTTTTTAAATAATAATAATATAATAGTCCTAACAAATGATATTTGGAAATTTTTGATAAAAGTCATGTTTATTTGAAGGGAGATTTTCTAATCACCATTTTCACATTGTGAATGCTTCATATGTTTGTAATTATAACTTAGATCATATCTTAGTTGAGTATTTTTTAATCATAGTTATGATCAATGAGTTCAGAAACCTATGAGATATCTGATATATTTTTAATTTCTATATACATATGAATATAGCATTAGAACTCACCTTCGCAATCCAGAAACGGATTGTATTGATCACAGTAGGGCGCTGGCTGTGCTGCGGCAGCTGCTGCCACCGCCGCGGCCTGGAAATGTGGCATGAAGATCGAAGAATTCTTCTGTAGATTCAGCATCTGCTGATAGAACATCGAGGCGGGATCGGAGTAGACGCCATTGAAACGCAACGATGTCGGCGATAATAAGGTGCCCGAACCGGTCTCCAGATTTTTGTGTGCATACTGCGCGGACAGATCGTAGATAGACTGCACTGGGGAGCCGGCTGGCGGCGCAAAGGCTGTGCAAGGACTCGACTGCGTGGGCGTTTGTGCATGTGGTTTTTTGATCACTTCCGCTGTTTGTGTTTTATGCTCCAGAATATTGTCTATGGAAAAGGCGGACCTATTCGCCTTAAGTGTGTTGTTATCCATATTGTGTTAATGCTGTTGGAAAATAGCGCCGAGCTACGAGGAGAGGCGACGCGTCTTGATCGGGCGCAGGCGATGAACTAATTGGAATTGGCCGTTCGCGCTGGGCCCAATAAATTGTACTAAATCAGATTTCACAGAATATAATAGATTGTACATATACATATAATGTTGTGCTAATGGGTATAGATATCTATATTAACAATAATATAAACGACGCTATGTAGATACGCATGTACATAGATAATGACGATTGGGAACGCCAGGAGGGGGGTCTTAGAGGGGGTGGCCTACACTCATATTGATAAGGTAGACTGCTCCCGGTAGGTAGGTCCGATAGCCCGTTGGCTTGGCCCTCAGTCCAATCGAGCCGATCCACCAGTCATATAAATCAAAACACTCGGGACTTATTAAACACACATACACACACACACAGAAAGAGACTCGCTCACTCATACAGGCATTGTCAACATTGGCTGTCCAATGCTGCCATCTCGCTCGGCATCTAGCTATCTCATTCGCACACAAACATTGTCGGCGTTTTGTTTGATCGAGTAATTGTTAATCACCCGCTTATCGATATCGCTCGCACGTCGTTGTCGAGTTGTTGTTGTAGTTGTATGATACTCATCCTGCTCGTTGTTCTCATCTTCGTATGTAGCATAACTACTGTTCGTACATGATACCCTGCATATGACATGTGAAGTATTGAAAAGCTAAGAGATAATTTCCGAAAATTTAGTCAAATAAAATCTACTCCTCTGTTTTAATAATATAAAAATATTTATATCAATTTATATATAAAGTTCATTCAGTTAAAATAATAAATATATAATATAATACAAATAAATAAATATTTATAATTTGTATGCAATTATAAAGAATATTACTACTACAAAATTATTTAAGCGTAATTCATAATTCCCTAAAACACGCATACGCAAAGGATCCATTTATAAAAGATTCATAAAAGTCCTTAAAAGCGGTGAATTTTTGGCTCTAAGATTTTTATGAAATCTTCTTTTCCTTATGGTAACTCCCAGTCGTGCACACCCTCCGCTGCCACCCACATTCTGTGCTCGCATTCATTTATTGTAGTTGTAAACAAATTAAAAGTACCAATAGGCTCTCACCGATTTCGACTGCACCCCCCCCCCCCCCCCCCCCCCCGACCTCTCTCGCGATGACGCCTCCTCCACCC
This sequence comes from Drosophila koepferae, assembly GCA_030914345.1. Classification (NCBI taxonomy): domain Eukaryota; kingdom Metazoa; phylum Arthropoda; class Insecta; order Diptera; family Drosophilidae; genus Drosophila; species Drosophila koepferae. Next base: position 10,327,074 of record JAUESR010000197.1, on the reverse strand, counting down.
CCTCGGAACCTTGCAGCCCCCGCTGTGATCCACAAATGTCGTCATCACCAGCTCTTTTGATTGAGTAATCGAGTTGGTGCTATGAATTGAGCCTCTGGTTAGTAGTTCCATATTTTTGGGGACTTTCGAAACAATTTATGCGTTTGTATAACTGTTGAAAGGCGAGAGGTGGTGGTGGTGGTGGTGCTGCTGCTGTTGCTTCTCTCTTATCAGTCGGGGGTAGTCGGGGTTCGCTGAAAGCCTTTGAGATGATGGATTACTTTTGATTTTGGGCATTGGCGTTTGCGATAAAATATACAAAATAAATGCGCCTAATTGTTGTTATTGTTATTTACTCGCTACCTGAGCGCGATATTGTTTTCAGGTCGCAGCTTGTATCTTTTAGATACAAGCATATAAATAAGTATATGTTGATTGGAGTGCGCTTGTTTAACTATTACAAGTATGAAGTGAGGAAAACCAAGAATGTTTCTTACAATCAATTTCATTATTACGGCTGCAAAGAACTATATTCTTACCCCTATGCTGTGCGGGTAAAAGACTTGAGACTTTTTGAGACTTCAAGTATGTTTCTACGTAATCGATTCTCACCCTTTTCATTTCATTTAACTCCAAGGTCTGGAGAAACTAATTGGTTCCCATGAAATATTAGCATATCACTTACTTCTTCGGTAGCTCCACTTATCTCGCACTTTTTCACTAGCCTGATATTTCTCCTTGAAATTGTTTTCATAAAATTGTCGGGTGTTACGGACTGCATTGGAACATATAGTTTTTTTCGATTTTCCCAAAATATATGCATATATGTATAATTTTAGTTAAATCAATGGAATATTTGGAATGTAAAACTGTAACATTTTTATGATTCTACATTTCCAGTTCGAAATTTGTGGAAGATATAGTTGTTTAATTTATTATGCTTAAATATTTAAAATATATATTTTAGATCTTAAGTTGCCAACGCGATTGTAATTTTTCAAGTTTGAATGGATTATCATAGGGGCTCCTTACGATTTCAGCTTAGATTTCAGCTCCAAGCTTCAATACGTTCCTCCATCTCACTAAACCAATATACTCTTTCAATCAATGAAATATACTACTTGAAATCAATAATCGCTACAAATAATATGTCGATGCAATCGTCATTCATTTAGCAATTATACTTTAACATATCCAATCAATGCCGATAAGCCTCTATTTCGACTGAATAATAAAAACCCATTATAAAAATTTCACTGTAAATATCAATTAATAAGCTATTTTGAGAATCATTGGGGTTTTTTATAGAGTCTTACGACTGTAGTAGTGTAATCAAATTTGGTGATTCAATTCAGTTCAGTTAGCAAAATGAAATCAATAATAGAAGAGTCATGCTGAAATATAAAGAAGGTTGGAACAGACGAGCTGTTGATAAACAAATGCTTTAAAATACTTGGCGATATTTTCTTTTATTTTATATTAATTTTATTGTCGAATTCCAAGTGTTATGAATGAACGCAAAAATGCCAATAATACTTTGATAATATATGCTAACAAAAGCCCATTTAAATCCACCTGAGCGAGTCAAAAATGGCATTAATAGTGTGGAAGCTTTTGAAAGCTAGATAGATTGGACGTCCCATTTCCGAGTTAGGCCTTAGATAATTAGAAAATTATTATCATTTCCAAATTTATGGTATATTGTTTAGATACTTCCAAGTGCTATACAGTGTTCATATGTTCACGTATTATCAAGTTTAGATTTATCAAGTAATTTTCATATTTACCATATACTTAAATCCCAATGTGATCCTAAACTTCATGTCCTGAATGCAATATATTCGTTTCGTCGAATTCAGAATAATCTCTATTCAAGTTGCAGCTTTAAATTTACCAGCTATCAAAACCCAAATTTAAAATTTAATTTTGTAAATAATTTCTTCGGACTCACATGTTAACTATTCTAAAAAGCGTACACTTTAACGTAGTTTTTGGCAACTATAACATATATTTATATGAATATCTATAACTATTTCGACTTTGCGCACGGCCTTTTGCGCCATTTTGAATTATTGAATGCATGAATCACAATTGGTATTTAATGTGCTTATAGGCATTGAATGCTATGACAATCGCTGCCTTCAAGATTGCTGCATAAACAAGCCCCCGAATTGTACTTATACAAATTACCAAATAATATGAAAACCTTGATAAAAAGAATTCGAGTAAACGAACGCTTGGGCGACAAATATAAATGCACCCGATTCGATAGAATTGATCGCTGTCTGTGCTAGTTGGCAAATAAATGATAATGGATGTCGTTGGATGGGCTTAACTTTCGTCAAGTGACACTAAATTATTAGCAATTATCGTGGACAAACGGTTCGAAACGACTTTAAAATTGGGCATAAATTTGCAGTATAACAAAAGAAAAATCGAAATAAAAATAATTTTTGAAGAAGCTCTCTGAAATTTACAATGTGTCTTTCAATTAAACCCGTGGGCCATGTGATAAAGAGCTTTAGAAATATGATATTGATAGACATGTTATGATAATTGGCATGTTTTACATTTTGAATGATCGTCAGGGGCGTCAATACATCAAAGTTCAATCATTTGTGCTAAGACTTAAATATGTTGGCTCTTTATTTATATAACTTTATTCATTCTCATGCTTCAACCATTCGCGTTTCTCGTACATACATATTTTTTTTGTTATTTGTTTAATTGATTTCTGGTTCTTTCATATATATATTTGTGTAAAATTGTTGTTTTACATGTATAAACTAATTGATTAAATTGTTTGCGCAGCATTTTCAGAATAATCTTTTTCATAACATTTCTTTATTATATAATGCATACGAATAATATATATATATATAGCACTATGCTGCTGCATATGATTTGTAAGCAGATTTTCTTTATTTATTGAATTAAATCAGTTATTGCATTTCATTTTTGTATACAGTACTTATTTTTCTTTATATTTATATTTATATATCTATATACTTCACATGTTTCTTTTGAGAGTTTCTTTTTGTTTTGAGTATTTTGCTTGGCTTATTGTGTGAACTTGCATAAAACTAAGACGCGAAATAAATAAATTATTCTAAAACTTCACACGTATATTCGGTTTAAAGTTGCAAGTTTTTATATCTTTTTTATTGGATTAGATCTGTATTTTAACTTTTTTGGTTTAATAAGCACTACACGTTACAATGCTGACAAAAGTTCGGAGTATTTGTTGTTAAAAATTAGCCATACAACGAAATTAATTGAATTAGTTTAGAAAATTCGAGTACCAAAAAATCATTAGTATAGTTAAAGTTAGAAGTTTGTTAGGAGTTCTTGATACTTTCAATTTGAATAAATACAATTAGGCGATTTAAGTAAGTTAAGGATAGGTTAATAACGTTTAACATATACATATACATGTACATATACATATATTTATATAGGTATGCTCATTGGTATTTGAATAGTTTGTTATCTTTTTAAATAGCTATCAAAGCTCTCTAGACCAGATTGGCCACATGCGTTGTGTCCATGTGCTGTATTAAGACGTGTATAAAGGACATCTCTTTGCGCGCATTCTCCAAAATCACCTTGGGATCATCTGAAGTGCATCGTAAACAATTGGGCGCAAATACCATTGCCAGATTCGAAGAATCCATTTTGGTGCAGGTAACCACCTCCGGATTGGAGAATTGTTGCAGAAAGTGTATTAAATACGTTAGGACCTGTCGATAAAAATATTGATATACATGAATACAGATTATAAAGATTAGTTCAAACCAAGTATTGCGGACTGACCAGTTGATTAATTTGTGGCAACTTATTAACTATTTCTTTGGCTTTATCGGGATCCTCAGTATTCACGCAATCCTCGTAGTATTCATCGGGTATAAGCGGATCGTATAGCTCACGATACCATAACTTAAGTAAACTAGCGGGCGCATGTGCATCAACTATAGAATAGATACAAGATTTTATGTATGAATGTAATATCTGAAATTCAGCTTAACATACCCATATTTTTCTTATAGTCAGGAACTTCCCACCGATCCAAGCGATTCTTCATGCAGTTCACCTCATCCACATCGGCGGATACACGAAAAATGCCCTCAGTTTGTTTGCCATTTAGCAGCAGCACCTATAAATATATTGAAGTTAGGATCTTACTTGCCTTGAATTTAGGGGAATACGTACATGTTCTGAAAGCGTGGTTTGTATCCAGGGTAGTTTACGCATTGGAAACTTTTCCTTTTGGAGATCCATCACCTCGGACAGCGTGTTGCCGAACATGCTGTTGCGTAAGATTTGTTGCTGAAATTCAAGTCGATTGATAATAATTAATTTAAAGAAATAATGAGAGTAATAATAAATTTGCAGCACAGCAACAAGAAAAGAGATAGACACAACTACAAAATGTATCTCACTAAAAATTAAAAATATAAGTATCATATAAATTTGGACGAGTTTAATTTATATAAAACAAATGTCAGCTAACCCGCGCCTGTTCCACTTCATCTACAGTGGGCTTTTTGGCCAAACGGCGCCCGCTGCTGCCAATGCGATCCAAGCGGCGGCAACAAACAGTTGCATAATGCGAGATCTGCACGTGTATGGGCCACTTACAAACTTCTAAAAAGCCTGTGGCAAACGAGGGATCGCGATGGCGATTTACATAACTGCAAATAATCGAGGAAACCAGATAAGTTGCATTTAATAGCTCAATAGCTTTGTTGCACCTACTTGAGCAGCGTGGGCTGAAACGTGGGAGAAGGTGGCACAAACGATAAGCAAATGGCCATTAACTCCCAGCCGCGTATAAGTGATTCGCGTTTGGGATTCTCTGTGGTCTGGCGGCATAGCTGCACATAAAGCTCATCGCGTAATCTGCACAAAAAATACACAAGTTGAGAGATTAATCAATCAGTTGAAGTTACGGTTTGTATACTAACTGCTGTTGTGGTAGGGAAGCGACAATAATATCTATGGCCACCGAATTGAGGTTCATGCCCATGCGTGCCTTGCGGTCGCCCATGTAAATTTGAACCAGCTTGAACAGCTCAATGGCCGTCTTCTTATCGGCCTTATCGCGCGACAAGGCCAACATGGGCCGGCTTATAGCCTCCGCCGTCCAACTAAGCATGTCCCGCACAGACGCCTTCTTGCGGAAGATGCCCTTTGAGTGCATATTCAAATTATCTGCTGCAAACTTCTCAATATCACATTCCTTCATGCACGCCAGCGTTGGAGCACCGGGCGCACGTTCGCTGGGTGGAAATATCTGCTGTATGGTGGGCTTTAGGGACGGCGGGGCCAGCTTATGATTACCGCCACGGCTGAGACTGCTGCTGCTGGCCAAGAGTTGCGATTGCTGAGACTGCGTCTGTTGCTGCTGCTGTTGGGCTTGGGCGTGATTGGACTCATCTTTGGTTAACTGGCCGGCGACTAGACGGGAAATTTGACGATTGGGTGAGGGCAATGTCTGAGATTGCTTCTGTTTGGCACTGGACGCATCACTGGGATCCAAGTGCAGCTGCTGCTGGTGATGGGGAGGCGCCGGTGGCAACCCTAAACCATGACCATGACTGGCAAATGGATAGGCGGGCGTATTTGAGTACAGCTGCTGATTGTTGTGCTGGTTGTACTGATGTCCCTGACCCACTGACGAGGGTGGGCAGTGGGAGACGGTGTCATAGTATGAGATCTGATAGCGGGGCTTCGGTTTGGGGGCCGTGACTGGCTCCTGATTGCCGCCAATGCCTTCCAGCACAGCCTCCACGTTGTCGGAACTGTCGATGAAATCAATATAGTATTAAATAGAATTTACAATAGTTTTTAATCATGAATAGCTTACATATCCTCACGACCAGCTGGATCGTAGGGCGGATACTGATAGGCATAATAGGAGACGCTATCGCCCATATTGGCGTAGTCATCAATCATTCCATAATTGTGCTCCAAGTAGCCACCATGTGTATCTGACCCACCATCGGAGTCCTCGTTGTCCGGCTCATGGCCAGAGAGCGAATGCTCCGACTGGCTGTCCGAGTGATACGAATCTGAATCGCCAACTCCATCGCCATCCCGGCCATAATCATATCGTCCATATAGTTTGGCCTGCTCAATAATGTAGTGCTTGAGCGGTAGTAGATGCGGCATCTCCTGCCCACAATTGCTGTAGAGAGGCGAGATGTTGCCATTGTCATACTCCACGTCGCTGCTGTCTGCATGTAAATGGTGCTGCTGGGTCTTGCCACGCCGCGAGTCCCGCTTTTCACACGTGTTCTGCAATGGATGATAGCCACGTTTGTCCAAGCTGGAGCTGGCGCTGTGCCGCAACGCATTCTGACCAGGATAATGATGCGATGACTGCGATCGATTTGCTGTGGAGCTGTTGGATTTCTGACGCCTGGCCGCTGAGTCATTGGATCCTCTGGACGAATGTGTTAACATGCCCAGATTATCGGAACCAGCACTTGGCGAAATGGGCGCCGTTTTACCCAACGACATCCGCTCCAAGCTGAGACGATCCAATCCTGATCCAGGCTGCTGTAGCTGTGGCGGTGGATTTGTGGCACTTGTTTTAGCCTGTCGAGAACTCTTAGTTTGTGGACTGATCGGACTCTGTGGACTGGAGTCGCTCGAATGTTTCTTATGGCCGCTGCTGCCGCTGCCGGTGGTGCCTTGACCTTGGGTCTTGCTAGCATTGGTTGTGTGTCGGCGCCGTGAGAGCGGTGTATTCTCCACAGACTTAAAGTACTTTTCGTGCATGGAATCATCGCTGGCAGCACCACCACAGACAGCACCACCAACACCAACGCCACCACCAATACCACCACCACCATTTGCTTCAGCGCTGCTCTTGCGATACGATTTACTGTGATGTCCAGCGGCGGCTGGATTTATAGAGGAGGACATAAAACTGCCAGAACGCGCCAAGGCGACCTTGTACTCGCGATCTGTAAGCATTTCAAATAGTTACAAAATTTAAAAGTACAAAAAGGATTTTTAAGAACTTACCTCCAATAGCTGCTGCAAATGGTTTACTTGTGGCAGGAGCTACAGCTCCGCCACGTTGTGCGTTACGTTGTTGCAGCTGATGTTGTTGTTGTTGCTGTTGCTGTTGTTGTGCGTAGTTGTACTGTCGCTCGCCATCTGGAGATATCTTCTTCTTCTGCGCCTGCGGCGTATTTATCGAATGTGTAGGTGAGGCAATATCGGATGACTTGGAGGAGCAATATCCCTGCATATGGCTGGGCAGCAATTGATGATCGAAATACTTGTTGCTGTCACCAACGTAAGATGAGGACGACGTTGTCGAGCCATGCGGTAAATTATGCGAGCTAACGCTCTCTTGCAACATTTCAAAGCTGATGTAACCAAAAGGCAAATGGAGATAGAGAGAGGGACGGAGAATGCCAGAGAAATGCAAAGATGTTTTTAATAGATGTGTGTGAAATGCAAAGCAAAAATGTGTGTTCGGGTGTGTGTGCGGTGCTGGATTAAAGGTCCATTGGATGTTGATATACCAAAACAATTAAATAAGTAAATAAACCAAAAAAATCTTACATTCTTGTTTTATTTTTTTTAATTAAAAAATTTTTTGGAAATTTTAAATAAAACCTATTTTTTTTTTTTAATAATTAATTAAATCTTTTTTTTCAATTACAATAAAATATGAAAATTAATTTAAATAAATCATTAATTTTAATATTATATATTTATAAATAAAATTTATACAAATTTAAATTAATATTCGATTTAAACCAATTTTTTTTTTAAATTATTGTAATATATTATAAACATCAATTTAAATAGGAAAAAAAAAAAACAAGAATATAAAATCTAAATAGTAAATGTCTGAACAAGTAAGATTTAAAAATACCCCGTAGTAACCATTTAATAGCATAGTTTTTATTCCTTCCAAGCTAGCAACCACTTTCAAAAGCCTTCGCAACGTGATACCGATTTTAACCTAAGTACTTACGCGCCATTATCCTTGCCGCCGTGCTGATGCTTCTGCAAGGAGCCCAGACGCAGCGGCTCATTTGGCCCTGATGCTCCATTATGAGCATCATTGAAACGCCGATAGCCATGGGCACTCGACAGACTCGAGTCGCTTGACTTGCCCGATTCCTTGTAATGATTACAAGAGTCTATTAATGAGAGAGAGAAAAGAGTTGTTTAAAAATGAGTTTAGTACATAGACTAAGTTTCAGCACTTACCTTGTGAGCGTCGTGATCCGTAGCCCTGTTGCTGGTGAAGCTGCTGTGTTTGCTGCTGTTGCTGCTGCAGCTCCATCGAACGGACTGAGTCACCAGTGCCAACGCTGCAAAAGAGGAAACGAATCGAATCATATTAAGTAAATAAATAATTGCGCTGCTGGCAGTTTCCAACTGAAGCTCACCGAAAACTTTGACGGCCTCGTGGACTAGAGATCATTTCGCTGCTGATCAGCTGCTCCTCGGAGCTGGCCATGGCGCCATTACCACGTTGGCCACGCCCCTTCTTATTAGCTGCCGACATGGGCGATGGCTGTTGCTGCTGCTGCTGTTGCTGCTGCTTAGCCAGCGATTGCTTCTGTGGCGTAGTTTGCTCTCGTCGTTCACTGGGATCGGTGTTCTGTTTGAGGGTCTGCAGTTTGGCCAGCGGTATGATGTCACACTTGCTCGGCCGATGCCACACGGTCTTCTGCGTTGCGGCATTATAGTAATAGAAGCGCTGCGTGTTCGTATCAAACAATTCCCACCATTGCGATGAGTCGGTTCGCTTAATTGGCACATCCTGTATAAAAGAGAGAGAGAGAGTGAGAAGAGAATGCGTGAGAGATTTAAATCAAAGTAAATCAGCTGAGCTATACTCATATATCATAACTGCATTAGCAATATGTGCGTGAGTGTGTGTATCTGTGTGGGAGGTGTTGTGTTGAAATTGTAATTTATATGCATATAAAATGTCATTCATATTTGCATGCCTAACCAACAGATCATTTGAGAAGAGAGCTGGATATACAGATTTCACATGAGCTACATAAGCAGAATAATCAATTAAAATTCTGTGAAAAAAAAACCTTTAAAAAATAGAGCACATATATTAACCCTTAAATAATTATTTCCTAGAGCTAACGTGCACAATAGAATTATATATCTATTTCGCCATAAATCAGATAAAGCGTTTCATCCAATATATCTGTAGTGCACGTTTGCACAAACATCGAGCGAAATTGAATATTATATTTCATGAAAATTGACGTAAACGTGTCTTCATCCTCATTTCTCTCGCTCACAGCATTTGCTCTTGTCTGTTGTTTATTTCACTCAGCTGAACTCATTCTGAACAAATGCTGCACACAAACTGAATTAATACCCGTTCAAAAAGTGAAAATGGGTATATGGATTCCGGTCAACGGGCAAATAATAATGAGAAATATTGTTTAGCAACAATTTGAATAGCTTGCGCAGGTATTCCGCAGGCGGATACGACCGTCTGTCTATTTTGGTTCTCCTCTTTTCGGTTTGAAACGCAAGGGCTCTCCAATTGCATCGGGCTTAATCAGCGTATTTCAACCCAATCAGCTGCATCTAATGGACAGTTTGTTGTAGTTTTTCTTGTTGGCTTTATAATCGTTTCATTAGGTCTTGACAAAAACTCAAGTTTAGTTTTTCACACAGCCTCGTATATACATATGTATGTACTACATATACACACAGGCATTCTCTTTCTCTTTTTGTGTTGCTAGTCTGCCGTCTCTGTTTGGCTTGCTAGGCTAGTGTCGTGGGTTATATTTCTGTGTTGACCTTGAACTTTGCAATTGCAACTGCAGCTGCAACGCCCAACACCCCGACGCAGAGAGAGATGACATAGAGAGATAAAGAGAGAGAGAGCAAGAGACAGGCCCTGACCCAGGCCCAGGCACGTGTTGTTTTCTTCTCTTTTAATCTGCCACATTTTTTTCTTGCTTTTGTTGTTGAAGTCTGATAACAGCAACAATACGCTTCACATTTACATCGAAAGCTTTCGAGTTGGCTCGCTCTTCATTTCTGGTTTTCATTTCCATTTCCATGCGTTGCGAGTGCATTGCATAATTTTTATTCGTATTTCTTTTTGTTTTTCGCTGATTGGGACAAGGCTGCTGCGCAGGGCGAAGCGTCATTATCGTTCCGCTTTTTGCATTGTTGCGTTTCCAACTGTCAGTCAGTCAGTCAGTCAGTCCGTCACTCAGTCAGCCAGTCATTCATCCATGCAGCGAGTTGAGCCGGACAATCGGATAGACTGACAGCGCCATAAGTGGATCTGTTTCATTTTGAACCCGCCTCCCAGCTCTCCAGCGCGTGCCACATGGGGAGGAGAAAAAACAGCAGATATAACTAGCTTGATAAATAACGAATTTTGTATACACTAAATATTAAATATTAATATCAATCATTTTCATTATTATATTAATCTCAAATTATATGATTCATGTTAGCTTTTAGGTAAGCTATCTAAATAATTTCTTCTAGCTTTTAGCACCAGGAAAAAGTCAATATATATAATATATCAAAATATTTATATGTAACTTATATGTAACTCAATAGAAAATATATTGTTATAATACAATAAGAGTCTGTGATGATGTCTGTGCCTTCGACACGTCCTCATTTCGGCCTTGTGCGATATACATACCGAATATTTTGTAATTATGAAAATACAACAGCAACAACAAAAACAACAACAACAATGGCAATAATAAATAGCAACAACAATGAGGTCCACATCTACATCTTTATCTCAATGATGGAATTTGTGCTGTTGCCTCCATTTAGGAAAATGAAATTAGAGCAATTCGAGCACAAACACTGGCAAATATATATTTGAGAAAAATCTGTCAAAATTAATATGCATGGATTATATTTATGCACGCAAACAGATGAAAAACTGACAATATTTATAATTATTAGTCATACGCCTACAACATTTAAATATGAGTCAAAGCCAAGAGCAGAGCCAAACAATTTAGATGATTTTTAATACATACATAAATTAAAGCATTAGACAACTGAATATTTACTAACTTAATTGGAAGAGAGCTTTGAACCACATGTTCTCCAGTAGAGTGCAAATAAATTCTCAAATTTAAATGTTATATTTGTTTTATAATTATTTAAAAAATTATAGAATAAATAAGGTAAATTAAAATACAAAAAAAATAAAAAATATTAAATTAAAAGATTGAATTTATTTATAGTTACTCTCTAAGCTTATTCTATACATTTATAAGAGTAAATGAATTACTATATTACAAATGAATAATTTCATGAAATTCTACTTGAAAGACAAAAAATCACCTGTTTTCTAAAGTTAAATCTCTATAATACCAAGTATTTAGTATTTAAGTTCTTTAAGTGCTTATGCAAACTCGTATGACTTTAGCTCAAGGTGTTTTATTTCGGGCCCCATTTTAATTGCTGAAATTCCATTACTCCAATTGCCTTGAATGAGCAATGCATTCCTTTGTTTTCCTTTTCATTACAAAATTCATTAAGTTTCGCTACTTATAGAGCGCGCAAGCTTATTGAAAAACAATTAAGCTTTTAATCGTGGGGGCAAAGCAATTTCTAATCAGCATAGAACGCGGCCTATCAGCGCCGATTGCCGAGGTCAGTAATGCTCCATCAAAGACCCCTGCTCTAACAATCAATATGAATGAGCAACACATCTGTGAATAATCTGAGCCACGCGAGGGAGCGAGCGAAATAAATGAAACGTACACAAAAATTCAGTCCCAAGCATAAAGTTGTTTGTAAATTAGGTCATCATTGATATTACAAAAATAACAACTACAAACAAAAAAAGGAAAAGAAAATAGAGAAAAAGGAAAAATAAGAACAACAAGAAAAAAACTTCGGCTAAAAATAACATTGACGATAACGTCGATCAAAAAAAGAAAAAGAAAGCAAATGAAATATTTCAAGAATTTTTGCAAACTCATTTAAAAATGTGTCAACAGCGGAACATATAAATTGAATTACAACAATATTTAAATTTATATGTAAATAAATAAATATGCATATATAAATATTATTTGTGAGTAAATGACACAAATATCGAGATTATAATATTATATAATATACTATATCATAATATAACTATAAATTCCTTTCCCAATTTCAATCTTAATAATTTATTATTATTATTTATTTTTTAAGTTGTTTTATTAAACAATTGTATAGTATTTTACATTATATATGTGATTAAATAAATATACATATATGTATAAAGTAACTGATAAGATTTCTAGAATTGGGATTAATTATAATACAAAATGGCATTAACTGTCAAGCGTCAATTCGTTGATCAGTTTCAACAGCGCAAAAGTTTCAGTTAGACAATATAATATATTATTTATTTTACGATCATTTTAAGTACATAAATATATTCATAATATTTGTCAGCATTAGAAATGATTTCAAGAACTAATTTTCACTATAATTTCACTCATAATTAACTATACTAACTATAGTTCGTCAGTTCGTATATAATTTGTGGATCTAAATTTTCTTATATAGAGCATAGAAATGTTTGCCCAGACTAAGCAGCGCCTTAATTGTAATTGCTGTAGACTGATCATTAATTGGATTAATGGCGCGTGCACATTTGGGATAAATATTAATAGTGAGTGAGAGAGAATACAAATACATATATAACATACACAAAATACATACATATACTTATATTTAATAATATAATAAAATTATTCTATGTATAGATTATTTTATATTCCTTTCGACAAATTTGATGACAGATACACCATCTTGAGATTATCAATTATGTTTTTTTGAGTGAAGACAAATCCAACAAATCTTTTTACTTTCTAGTCAAACAATGAATATTCCAGTATTTCCATTGAGCTTAAGAATCAACGGAGCTGCTTAAGAACCCCTTTTGGAATTGTATTTAATTTCATGAATGGCGCAAGCTCCGAGCATATGAAACCGATTCGATTGAGTCAGCTTTTAGAAATGAATATTGGGAAACTTTTAACGAATTTGAATGACAAATTGTTTGATTTATAATAGTATGCTCCATTCTCGGATATGAGGAAATTTTATAATGTCTCAATGGGCCAATGAAGAAGAATATATTGTGAATTCACCCTTGGGACACATTTGCAGTAAACATAATTAAATACAAACATATTGAAACTATTCTACGTATTTATGTATGAATTATAAAATATACTTATAAATAAAAAAAAAAAGCACTTTTCATTACATTTTAATTAAATTAGCTATTCATGAGTCATATCGTAAACCTCATCAGCAAGTCTTAATATTTCCTGTAACTGATGCAATGTATGGGACAATGCCAACTAGCTTTAATAACCGAAATCCATTAGCGATATTTATGCGCATTTAATTGCCATTGTAATTTCCAAACAAATTTATGCAGGCCGTGCAACTTGGCCAGGCTGATAACCCACTTGGCAAGCAAATACAAAATACAACAAAAAATAAAGACAGGAAGCCGCAACGGCCAAAATCGGTAAAGGGTATAACACAGCGATAGTCCAAAGATGTGCATGAGTATATATGTATGTATGTGTATATGAGCATATAATGAACATTTGAAATATTTTGACGATTGCGTAGCATAGCCCCCAAAAACCATAAGACCCCCATTTCGGGATGGTTTCGGCGCGAAGGGCGTGGTTGGTAACCATACAGTGCAGTCTTTATGTGTTTGGTTTTAGTTTGCTTTGGCGGACGCACGTAAGCATTATAGCTGACTGCTTCTCGCTTCTCGCCGCTTTTCCCCACTCCCCACTAAACTTTCCTCCATCACTTTTCTTCTTTTGCGGAGTTTTGTAACACTAAACGAGCAGCGTGTGGGCAACTTTGCTGTGCTTCTTTCCTAACCGGAAGTTTTACAAAGGCAAATGAGCAAAAAGTATGAAAAGGAAAAAAAAAATTGAAGCACCAAGGGGAAGTATGCCACAGAGAGTTATAATAAAGTCTTTAAGTGCAGCTGAAAGCGTGACGGTCATGAAATACCCTTTAAAGCCCTAAATGCACGTGCATTCATACAGCTAAGCTACAAGTGCGTCATTATCAATATACCCCATTCCCAGCTATGCTTAGAGGGTAACAAATAGACAGTAGACTCAACTTGCTGAGCATAATTTTCAAATCACGTACAATGAACGCAGCAATTGTTGCTGTCTTTGTCTTCAGTAGCTGGTGACACCAAAAAAAGACCAACGGTAACAGCTACAATAGAAGAAGCAGCGACGACGTCATTAAAACAAAAAGCTGCCACAGGCAAAAACTTTAAAAGCGGCAACAAAGCCCAAAACAACAAAAAAAATTGCTAATTTTAAGCGCGTTTGCAGCTGGGTGGGCGCATAAGATCTAAAGAGAGAGAGGGAGAGAGACCGTTGAGGGTGAGAGCGAGGCTGCATGTCTGTATGTGTATGGCTTTGGTTTCTCTTGTATTGCCATGTGCTGGCCTGCCTGTTCCTGTGCACGGTGTGCTGCATCAAATGAATAGATTATATTGCGCAGCTAAAAGGATTTTTCGTTCACTTCCTCATGGCAACTCGACAATAACTGCAGTGACATCTGCGTCGGCGCCAGCAGCGATGTTGTAGCTGAATTTAGGGCATATGTTAGGGCTATGCCATGCTGCAATAGTGTGCAGTAAGGGTATACCTATTTACAGATATATTTTGTATTAGTTTAGAAAAATTTACATTTACAGTTTTCTACTGAAATGTGTGAAGTGAGTTTAATTTAATATGTAGCCAAGGAAAATTACAAAAATAATAAATATAAATACTAAAAAATTAGAACTATAATTAACTATCATAGTTAAACAAGAATATACGTTGATAATGCAATTTGCAGAGCATTAAAAGGTTCGACCTATCGTAAATGGATTTTCGGCGTATGCTCACTTCCTGCAGCACCAGACACGGTCGCACAACGAAACATGTAAAAAGTGCGGTAAGTGTGGGCGATGACTCAAAAGAGAGCGAGAGTGACAAAAACCGAAAAGTAACGCAGCAAACACACGAATACACACACGCAAGCAAGGCAAACTCACATGCATACACACTCATGCAATCTCATGAATGAGAGAATGCATTCAGAAGGCTTCGCTTTTTAACTACTCTGCAACTGGACTTTGTGTGTGTGTGTGTGTGTGTGTAAGAGTGCATGCATGAATGTGCGTACATGTACATTGCCTTCCAAAAGGGTCGCAATAAATCTCAGCTTGAAATGGACAATAATACCCAAGTGAAGCCAAAGGCAAGGCAAGCGCCGCGCTCCGCTTGTTCTGGATACTAATGCGACTGCATGCAAACCTTTTCAGTAGGAATACATAAACAAACACACATACACACACTCACTATACACTCATACTTCTGAGTGCACACAGGCAAAACGAGGACGCAATCGAGGACATTTCAGAGCCCCAGTACAAAATCAATGCAATTTTCACTACTTCCGGCATAGACATGTTTTAGTTGACCGTATAGAAATAATAGATACCCTGTTATTATTTGATAAATTACTAATTCATTACATTAATTAGTTTCTTTTAATTTATAATTAATATATTTTAGTTATAATTTATAATAATATAATATAATAATTACTTAATATATTTACTATTACAAACAGTTCTTAAATTCCTTTTAGTCTGTTATATAAATTTAAACAAAATAAAGTGAGGAAGAAAGGAAGTGAACTAAAACAGAGCAAAGCTTTTGCTGCTGTTGAATTTGTTTGCTTTAGAGCTTTA
Source organism: Drosophila koepferae (assembly GCA_030914345.1). NCBI lineage: Eukaryota > Metazoa > Arthropoda > Insecta > Diptera > Drosophilidae > Drosophila > Drosophila koepferae. Next base: position 10,311,296 of record JAUESR010000197.1, on the reverse strand, counting down.
GCTTGGCTCCCCTTTGGCCAGACGTGTAAAGTTATTAGCCTGTGACACCTCTTTGTAATGTCGCATTAGCCAAACACGAAGAGAGGCGAAGAAGAAGTGTATGGATAAAGCGTACAAAGGAACTGTGCAAACAGCTTGCAGCAGCCTTTGATGATGACGTTTTGTGTGCTCAGAAAGCAAAAGTTTTGTCAATGACGCGACGCATTGAATTTGGTATTTTCCATGAAGTGAATTGAAGCAGGAAAACTGCAAACACATTTGTTTTCGTTGACATGATATAAGCATATTCGATATTGATATTTAATAAACGTAGGTAATCTCTTATAATACTTGTAAATTTTAAAGAAATATCATTTTCTATATACATACATATATTTGAATCAAACTAATTAAGATTCTTTTATAAATGTATAATAATATATTAATAAACAGCATAAAATAATATATTTATATAGAATATTAATAAGAATGATTCATGACAGTTTATTATTTTGTTAACTAATTTTGAACAAATTAGTTATTACTTAAAATTCTAGCTATTATTATATGAAAAACAAATTGTTGGTCCATCATCATGGTCCAGTTCCATTTAACTACTTACATAAGCTCATGCCCTATGCCAATGAAACAAATGCTTTGCGAAAAATGTGTGAGTGTGTTTTTAAATACAATTAATTAACATTGTTTACGCCATTGACGAACTGGGTCAAATTATTTTCCATAAACATATACATACATATGTACTGAATGCATGTGTATATTTCGCTATTAAATTTGCAAAACAAGTGACCCATGTCAATTAAGCAAGAGACGAATTAGAAAGCTGCAGCAGTGTAACTAATAACGACGATTGAATACCCTTATCAAATGTTGAGCGTAAAAATATTTTGAGAGTTAATTTAAGTTAGTATGAAACAAGAAATTAAAAAATACATATATTATCATCACTTTTTAATTACGCGTATGGGCATTCGTCAAGAAGTCTACTTTTTGTAGCGTTCGACCTTTCGGCTTTTTGTAATTATCTCGAAAATCTTCATTTGCAAAAACCTTGATATTCTGCAATTACTTTGCGCTATTAGGGTTAAAATTATAATACCCACAACAAGAGTATATAATATAAAACTGATAAAAACAAATGAGTTCATTAGTCCCCACGCGACATTAGGCAATTAGCGTGAAACTGTTAATGAAGCGCACTGTGAATGTATGTATAATTGTTTGAGTGTGTATGTGAGGTATGTGTAAAATAATTAATTAAGTTATTGGCACACAGATCGTAATTTACACTTACCTCGGGTGGATCCCAAACACATTCGCCAGTTGTTAGATTGGCATACATATGCTCCTTGGTGCGCGGTTCGATTATTTCCACCCATTCTATTCTGTAATCCAAAGAGAGAGGCAGTGGGAGAGAGAGGAAGATACCGGGTGTGAGTGTTAGAAAAAATAAATAAAGATATTAAAAATATTGAGAGATGCAAGAATTGCGGCTATTTTAAAATTAAATGGCATCTCTGGAATGCAGCACACGACGACGCTTTGTAACTATATCAGCAACAACAACCAAAACTTTAAGAATCGGGCACACACGCAAACAAATTTCATTCATTTCGTTCATTCATTAATGCGAACGCGCAAAAGATGTGCTGCGAAAAAGGAACTAGCCCGAAAATAAAAGCCCAAAAATAAAATACCACCCACAAAAAAAGTACCACCCGAATTGCCTTATGCGTGAGTCGTCGCCCTGAATTGTGTATATGTATATATATATGTGTGCATTGTTGGTTTCCCCCATGAGTGGCTTGTTTTGGGCTTTTCTTCCTACACGCACACAAGCACACAAATATATTTTGTCAAACATTTTCCGGTTTTTCCTTATTCGAAGCTGCAGTGCAGAACGCCGCGCCGTCCTTACACACACAAACACATATTCACGCACATCAAATACATATACAGAGAGCAAGCGCTCTCACTCTCGCTATCTCTTTCTCGCTGGCATATATGTATATGTAGTGAACGGCCGCTGGTGCCAAACAAAAACGACGCTTGTTGCCGCGCCTTGCAAGAAAATCGATTTTGCAGGCCAAAATGCATATATTTTGAAGGAACTAGCATATAACTAAGCGCTAGCGACTATAGTTAAGGTGGAGAGCGGCAGCAGCAAAAGCAATGCAATCCACACACGCAACACATACACAAGTCATACGCACATTCAGACAGGCTGCGGCTGTGGTTGCCATCATTGGGCTCGCCTTAAAGGGGAGGGGCTGCTGCTCTTCACTCCACTGGGCTGCATTGCGTATAAATTTTCGCACTTCTCAACATACTAGAGAAGACAACTTATTAAACAAAGTAGTTCACAATACGCCCCATTGTTATTGCTAATATATTTGTTTACACACTCCAACATTTCAATTCACTACGTTGTTATTGCTGTTGCTGCTGCTGCTGTTAGTTGTGTTCCCAGTGCGCTTGCTGGTTATAGTTTAACGGCACACACCTTTCACAACTTGAACTCATTTTTCCAACGCTTTATTACAACTCGGCCGCTCGTCGTCGCTGTCTCCTTTTGCTATTTCTGCAGCAGCTGCTTCTTCTTTTCTCAGCACATGCACCCCACTGAATCTCCGCACACAATAACACGTACAACGACTTAATATAGTTTCACTGTTACAACTACACACTTTTATTTTAATTTTTTCGTATAAGGGGGTTGGGGCAGCGAAATGCAATTTTTCTTTTTCAATTGATTTTTTCTTCCACTCGTACTCCTTTTTCACTTCGCCTTTGGCGTTAACGCTTGGCGAACACTTTCACATTTATGATATAATTTACAGGCCATATTTTCGCTTTGCTTTTCGCTTGCACAAATGCATTTTCTTTTTTTTTTTTATTATTGATGTGTGTCCGTGCTTATAATTAAAAATATTTCATCCGCCTTGCATTCACACGCCGCCGCCGCTGTTAACAAACTGTAAGCGTCAGCTGTTTTCGATTGCCAGTACAATCGATAAAGCAATAACATCGATTTCAAAGCTTCCACAGATGCTGTTAATTTTAACATATCTGTTATTCGCAGCTGATTTATCGGATAGGTAATTATTGTTAGAAATTGGTATATAACTAGGAATTTATATAATTTTATCAAATGTAATATACAAAAATTCCATTCATATATCCCCTTCCTTGAGAGTTTAAGATTTTTTTGTGTGATGAATCAGTATGACCAATTAACCTATAATTTATGTATATCGGTTACTCCGTCTGGCCACACCTTTTCAATAATTATAACGTTCATTTAAAACGAATCAAAATGATTTGTAATGTTTTGAAATATATTTAGCTATAAAATTTGAAGTAAAACGAATATATTTTCGATTATTCTTTACGTTCATTGAATTTTATTTAAATTTTGCGTGTTAATACAAAAACGAAAACTGAAATTATTGCATTTAACATTAAAAACACCCGCTCACCATTACAATGCCATTGAAAAAGATTTGTTTAATACTATGGTTAACTGATTTTTACATATACTATATAAGAGTGTCTCGGGTTTTGTCTACAAAAATGTAAAATAATATAGTCACATTTAAAATTGCATAATTCTAGACAATTCTAGACAAGGGATGTTTGATTATGATGTACATATTGTTTTGAAGAATATCTCATATTTCATAAAATGTTTTGAATTTTCGTTTTGTTTTGTTTATTAATAATTGTTTAAATTGGTTGTCGACGTAATAATTTTGAATAACTATATTTTTATATTGTTGAAATTTATTGCATTTTTTGTAATTAAATATATATATAAATATACATATGTATACATATATTTATATATATTTATATGTATGTAACGTATGTACATCTACATCACGAATCACAGCAAAACTTTACATTATATATCTTTTGTATTCTGTTTTTTTTTTTTTTTTTTTAAATTTATTTATGATAGGCTTTTGATTTTTCTTGAGTGTTTGAAAACATAAAATTAAAAAAAAAAATAAAAAACAGAAAGATGTTACAAAATATTAAAAATAGGTGGTGTTATTATTGATAAAAGTTCCAGTAAAAGGAGGCAAAAAATTAAATATTATTTAAATGAAATTTGTAATATGCAAATAAGATGAAGAAATTTGTTTTCAAGCTGTTTGGTTTTTAATTCAGTTGATTGAGACAGTATCTTTTTAAATGTATATATATGTGTATGTATATATGCATATACATTGCTGTCTCTCGTAGGTAAGTATGTCAGTGCACGTATAAAAGGTATTCAATTCATATCCATGTATATATATATATATATATATATTTATATTCTTTTCATTTTTTTTTTTTTATAACGTTTTGTTACTTTGTTTTTATTTTAATTGTGACAAAAAAATAAACATTTTCTTTCTACTAATAAAATTCTAGAAAAGCACAACACCTTTATAATGGTCTTTTGGAAATACCATTTTTTTCATTTATGTAGATTAAAAATAAATACACACACATTTTACATACATATATATAAATATGCATTAGTATATATACTAGGTATCAAGTTTTTTTTTTCACTTTTATGCATAGCATTTAGTAAGGATTGAAAATATTATTGATTTTTTTTTAGAGTGTATCGCAATCTGAAAAAGTGTTCATCGTTGTTTTTCTTCTTGTTTAATAGCTTGTAATGCGAAATACAGATTTGATTTAAGAGTTTTTAAGTCGTCATTATATATGTATGTGTGATGCTTTCGCTATAAGCAATTCATCTGCTATTTGTTAGTACTGTCTGAAAATGTCTAATCTATGTTATATTTAAATGTGTATATACGGTTTAAGTATGCTCTATATATCTGTATATACATGCAATTGTCACAAAAATTCAATGGCATATATAGATGTGTGTGTTTATATATAAAAAACGCTTTGAGTTAGTTTCAATGGTTTGATACGAATGGAGGGCAGGAATCATTTCAATTTACTTGGTAATTCTTTCTGTATTCTGTTTTGTTATTTATGTATATGTATATAAACATATTGCAATTATTATATGTGTATATTTTAAAAAATCGTACTGATTTACAGGCTATGCAAATATCGTACACGTTATGCATATACATATTATTAAGAAACACCATAATAATAGAAGAAAACTCTATATAGATCCAATATATATAGATATTAGTATATATATAACTACATATATGCATCTGATGCTCGGCCAGCGTGCTACTTTTAATAGACAAGTCACATTGATTCAAATTCAAGGAGGTTTTCGGTGTAAGGTTAGTAATATATATATATATGTATATATATATGTTATATAACAAAGAGCCTGGATAAAGACGAAAAAGGCAAAATACGAAACTGTGGAGCTGCCCTCGTCTATATATGTACGTGTGTATACACTTTTTAACGAATCACACACGTCTACGACAATACAGTTAAATAAGCCCACCAATATATGTATATGTATATGTATATAGATCATATTATTATAATTATTACTGTATGTCTGCTGTGCTATCGCGCGATTTGTATATATATATATATATATATGAATATATGTTGTTTCTGCGATGTTGTATTTTTTTGTAAGTTTATTTTTGTAGTCGATTTCAAAGATTGCTTATATGTTTCAAAGTTAGTTGCTTCGTTTATATTAGTGTATGTATATATATATACTAATTGTAAAAAATTGAAGAAACAAACTATAACAATTAAAACGAAAAAATTGAAGATTTGAATATTAGTTGATTTTAGTATTTTTTTTTTTTTTTTTGCTTTGCTTAGTACAAAAAGAAGAAGAACTTCTTCAGTGGGTTCAGTTCGTACAATATACAGGATTTTCCAATAAGAATGCGCTGATCTTAACAGTTCACGGAGGCCATCCAAATATTTATGTATATATATATATAAAAGCATAAAGCATAAACAAACACAAATATATACTATATATCTTCTTTTTTTAATTTACCATTTTTTTTTTTACTTTGAAGATGTAGCGTTAATTAATATGTATGTATGTATGTATGTGGACAGCAAAATTTTAAAATACACCATTTAGTATAGATAATAGGTATGCTTTGTATATATAGAGTACGCACTGAAATTTTAATGGATCTGTTACAAAGTAATGCAAATGGAAATTATAAGCACAGGTTGAGCCCTATAGGACTCAATTTATCTTATTTTAAATTTGCTCTGTAGTGCACAAGAAAAGATAACAGTGTGATTGTGAAATTTATGGTTTTTTTGTTTTGTTTTTGAGTTTACTTGTTTTCAACTCATTGACTATAACTATCGATCACTATCGATATTGTGCATTTAATGTAGTCCTTATTTATGTATGAAATCTTGGTGGTATGCATTTGAATATAATTACATTGTTAACGTTACAATTTAGTTGTTTTTTTTTCATTAACCATTTACCGTTACTAACATACAACTACCGCCTAAGTAAAGTACTACGATAAGCTATTGAAGTGGTCTGGTTTAAAAGGGAAGCGATTTGGCAGTTGGATTCGTTGCGCGTTATATATCAATTATTTAAAAGGCTAACTGTGTGTGTATGTGTTTGCTTGTTGAGATATTGTGTGTGCTCCATTATTTGCGGCACCTGGACGACGTGGCAAAAGCGTTTGATTGTGGTGTTTGTTATTGTTATTATTATTGTTATTGCTGCTAGTATTGCCCTAAGCAGCCTGGGTATGATGTGGATTGACGATGACGGCGGTGGCGGTAACGGTCGCTGACGCATTGGTAACTGTGGCAACGTTGCCATTTATTGTAGTTGTACCAGCGGCTGTGTGTATCTGCTGCGGCTGCTGTTGTTGATGATCGGCGCTTTCAAAATATTCGGAAGCATTGCCACGGCAAATGGGGCATGTGCGATTCGACTGCAAATATACAAAATCAAATGAATAGTTGACAGAGTTTTACACCAAGTATCGATAAAATTAATATAATTCCCGGCCACTATATCGATAAACTCAAATGAGCCATTTAGGCATGCACCGTTGCACTTTAAGAAGAAACATTGGAAAAAATATATTTAACTTACGCGCAGCCATTTGTCCACACACTTGGCATGGAATTCATGGGAGCAGGGCAATACGCGCAGCAACTGGCGCAGCTCAAAGTCGCACATGCAGACCACGCAGGATGATTGATCGCCTTTGAAGGGAAAATGCAAAAATTTAAATTAGTTCACGAAATAATTTGAAATTGGTATTAATTTTAATTACCACTATGTGCTTCTGGATTATATTTGTAGCTGGGCAATTGATCAATTTCGTTACGTGTTAGCCCGCGAGGCTTGGCCTCGCCCAAACGCTCAGCTAGACTGAGCAACGCCTCATAATTCTCCGTCTCATTGGTGTCCGCGGAGTTGAGATCGTGTTGGTTATACGGTGAAAGCGGGAACATGGCGCTGCAATAGTATAAATTATTAAATATAAAAATGTTCATAAGTAGTAATCATTTGAACTTACAGGAAATTGAGCAAAAAGCCCGGATTAATAATGCCAGCGGTGGTTTGGATCTGCACGGGCGCCTGATGCGGAGCCAGTGACTGCGGCGGCAGCACATGCCGATGCGGTCCATGATTGGCCGGCCAGAAGCGCGGTAGACGCCTGTGCGGCGGGAATGTGCGACGCTCTGATGATATGATTATCTGCTGCGGTGCTGCTGCCGCCGACATTTGTGTGACGTGTGCAGCAGCTGCTGCTGCCGCTGCATTGGAATGTATCTGCTGTGCGGCAGCCGCTGCCGCTGCGGCACTCATCGAGGCGATGTGTATGTGGCTCGGCATCTGATGGGCATGTGCATGTGGATGCGGATGCGGATGTGGATGCGTTGCCTGGGAGCCCACTGGCACAGATGCTGCTGCAGCTGCGGCTGCTGCTGCGGCCGCTGCTGCCGCTGCCTGATGCCCGTCCAAATGGTGAGCATTGGGCTGTGGCTCCAATGTCAGATTAGCCACTGCAATGGTGGCCACATCGCGTTGTTGCTGCTGTGCCGTGATCGTTGCTGCTTGGATCATGTGCTGGGCTGCGGCTGCTGCAGCTGCCACCTGTGTGGGTGTCGGTACCTGGGCGACCTGGAGCGGAGCAGCTGCCAAGCCGGCAGGCGCTGTTGTGAAGGGTTGCGCATAGATGCCGTGTAGATGGCAGGGCGCCAGGCGTGCCTGGGCTGGCAACGGATACGTGCAGAAAGAAGCCCAAATGGGCTCGTGGCGCAGCGCCAGATTGAGGTCGACCATCAGTGAGGTGGGTGGTGGTGGCGGCGGTGCAGCCCCTACACCCTGCTGATGACTGGGTGCCTGTGGCGGCGGCGGCGGTGCCTGCACCTGTTGCAATATGGCACCCACAGTGCTGCTTGGAGCTGGCCCGCCACCGTTGCCCACGGAAGGTCCATTGCCGGCCAGATCCCATGGCGAGCGATGCCCATGATGCGACTGCTGCTGCTGAGGCGCATAGTGCGCCTGTGGCTGCTGATGATGATGCATCGGATGATAGTTCGGCGGCACCTGCTGCTGCTGCTGTTGCGAGTGATGCGGCTGTGGATATTGAGGATGTTGTATTTGTTGCTGCTGCTGTTGCGTGGAGGTGGCCACATCGCGCAGTCGTGGGCGACGCAACGGCGGGCTGCCCTGTTGCATCTGGATACAAATTATTTGATTGGGAAATGTTAGAAATAGCCTACTCTACTATACTCAACAACTTACTATAACGCGCTGTGAGCGTCTGGGCTCCCAAATAGCTGGCGGCGATTGACTGGGTCGGCCCGAAATGCGACGACGCTTACGCGATGGACTGTCCGAGTTGATGCCGTTGGGGCCAAGTCCATTGTTTAGCGATAACGTTGACCCGGACAAACCGGACCCGGAGGGCAGATCACCCATGAGGCCGGGCCCGGCGGAGGATGCGGATCCAACATTATTATTGTTGTTATTGCCATAGCCATTGCTCATGTGCTGCTGATAGTGTTGGACACCATTCCGACCATAGCTATTGCCAATTCCCCCATTGCGCATAAAGCTATAGCCGCCATCGGCCCTATGATCTAGATTCTGTTCCGAACTGCCATTATTAAAGTGCTGTAACGAGTGGAAATATAAATAATATCTGTGCATAGAACTATATGTTTAGGCTGGCAAAAATTCTGTAAACCAATTTAAGGCTACGATCAAATGTTAGTTTTAATATAATCTATAATAATATATTGTTATTAAGTCTATTACTTCAAAAACATTGCTAAATTGATCATGTAACGCGATATATATGTATATATATTGAACTGACTTGCTAACTCACATTATTGTTTGGATTTCTGTCATAGTTGCCAATGTGGCGACGACTGTTGTTGTTGCTGCTGTTGTGGCCGTTGCCTAGATTGTTGTTGTTGTTGTTGTTGTTAACGTTGTTGTTGTGATGCTGCGGATAGTCACGTGACAAAGCTGGACAAGCGCGACGATAGTTCATATAATCGGAATTGCTTAAACCGATCGCATTATTGTTGTTATTGTTGTTGTTGTTGTTGTTGTTGCGATTGTTGTAGTTACGCTGGCCATGATGAGCTCCTGCAGATCCTTGGCTATGACTATTGTTGGACGCGTGGTTAAAATGAGTATCAGTCAATTGGTTGAGGTTTATCATAAGAAGCGGCGGCGATAATTGTTGTTGCAGTTGTAGTTGTTGTGGTTGTGGTTGGGTTTGAGATCGTCGTTGTTGTCGTTGTGAACACAGTTGTTGTTGTTGTGGCGCAGTTGACCCATGAGGAATTATATCGGTACAAGAATTGACATTCACAACATCAGTAGAAATACTATTTGTTGTTGTATTGGTTGAATTGAAAGTTGTTGCGGTTGTTGAATTTGAATTCGTACGTGTTAGCGGGAGGGATTGGCGATTAGTCGGTTGTTGTTGTGGTTGTGATTGTGATTGGTGATACTGGTTGTTGTTGTTGTTGTTGTAGCTGTGATGGGTGCTGTGATATTGATGATTATGATTGAAATTATGTGGATTGTGGTTGTTGTTGTTATGCTGTTGGGCTGGTAAGGATATCAGGGCAAGGGGCGTGCTTCGACGTGTTGTAGGTGTGGCTGTGGCTGTGGTTGTGGGCGGGGCGGCAACAGTTAAGCATAAGCGTGCTGGATTTAATCGAACAACGGACACGGACATTGAACCATAAGCAGGAGGCACACTCGCAGCACTGTGGCACATATCAAAATAGCTGTGATAGCCGTGATTCACAATTGGATTTTGATTGGAAATTAAATACTGATTGGGATTGTGGTTTTCATTGTGTTGAGTTCGTAAACTACTGCGATTACTGCTGCTATTGTTAACAGTGCAATTGCTGTTATTGTGTGCAGTGTTGGTAATTGAATGATGATAGCTGGTAGGGTTAACATTACTGTTATTGTTACTGTTACTGTTATTGTTAATGTTACTGGTACTGTTATTGTTATTGTTATACTGAGTGGTCTGACTATGATGGACTTGTGACTGATGATTCTGTTGTTGTGAGGAGACATTATGATTATGATTGAGGTTAAGGCTGGTGTGGTGATGATGCGTTTTGCTATTGTTATAAATACAAGTTCCGCTAGAATTACTTGTTTGTACATCGCTGGATTTTCGATTTAGGATTGCAATTGCGTTATGTTTTGGATTTTTTCAGATAATATTGTAATACATATAATAAGATATACGCATATAATATAGTATACATATATTCGGTTTTACGAGATACATTTGAAAATTGTTCAATCAAATCAATGCAGTAGCAGTGTGGTGGTAGTATTAAAACACAACCCATATATAGTTATTTTTGTATGCATATACATGTACAGGTAGTAGGTAGTAGTAGTAGTAGTAGTGTATATATGCAGAGTGGTAGCCACACATATACGTTATTTATATAGTTTTTTTTTTTTTTTATTATTTTGCAGTTTTTTTCGGTTTTTTATGAAGAAGAAAGAAAAACGAAAAAGATAAAAATAATATATATGTAAATGGCAAAATGCAATAATTAGATTATTAGTTTAATATAGATATATATATAATATATATATTTATGTAATCATATAATATCAATATATACACACACATATAGTTTATAATAATATAATGGCAATGCGTGTATATGTAGCAAGAGTTTTGTTCTAGACATATAATAAATTTATTTAATAATTATCTACATATACACACAAATGCAATATGCATTTAGTAGAAACAAATACGTACAAATTTTGCACAATTCTTTGTTTTTTTTTTTTTTTTTTTTTTTTTTTTTTTTTTTTTTCTTATTATTTTTGTTGTACTTATGCATTTAAAATAGAAATAGTTGTTAGTTTGCTATTTTATTTATTTATTTGTTTGGCTTTCGCTTCAATGCACACTACGCTTACAAAAAGAAATTAAAATTTGTATAAAGAATGTAACAAATGCGAGTATCACAGTTTTTAGGACACTTTTCAACGCAACGCTTTCACTATCTAAACATGAGCTATATATATATAGAGAGAGAGAGAGGCAGAGAGTTATATGTACTTGTAAGAAATAGAGAAAGAGACAGAGAGAGAGAGAGGAAATAGATAGTGCTGTACATGCTCAAAATATACAAAAGAGAACGCAAAAAACGTAAACCGTTAATCCAGCTTTTGAGGGAGCATGTATGCATGTGTTGGTGCAGCGCGCTCTGGCGAATCAGCTTTCGGGCACGCAATGCACGTAATCTCGTTAACGTATGTAACGTAAGCACAACAGCATGCGTATGCAAAGCTTAAGACAATATCCTTGGGTAAGACAGATCGAGTGTAATCGAGTCGGGGTATACAAGATACTACTAAAATATATATATTATATATACAATTTGTATATATATATATAATATATACATATATATAGACACAAACATATTCACACACACATAGACAGCAGCAGTTGGGTGGGCGTGGGCCAAAAAGCGCCAAAAAATTATATAAATATTACGTTAACTTTTAACACTTGCGCACTAATTGCAGGTTGTTTCGTGTCCAAAAAACTTAAGAGAAGAAATCATATTATAAGTAAGTATGCTAGACGTAAACTATATTTTATTTTTTTTTTTTTTTTTTTTTTTTGTAGTGTGACAAAAGTTTAAGGTTTCATATAGTATATAATAGTTGCTTGGGCTTAGAATATTGCGCTCACACACAATCAAGTATTGAATACAACTATAGATTAAAAAAGATTTATATATATACGAAAGAAATGATAGTAACTTTTTTTACTTTATATTTAGTTTAGTAGTTGTTTTTTTTTTTCTTGTTTTGAATTTCAATTTAGGTACATTAAAACTGTTTATTGAACATTCTAAGCCGCAGTGTGCATAATGCAAATAAATAAGTAAAATATTAAGCTGAGTTTCTTGATCATTAAGTATACATATATATATATAATTATTTAATCAAATTGATCAGAGAATTTTTATGAATTGTTTACTGGCACCAAAAATGCAGTTAAGCGCTTATATAAATAGAAGTACACCAATCTATAAATTCTAATCAATAACAATCAATAAACTCAACTAAAATGCATTATCATTCACAAAATGTTGAATTGAAAAAATATTACAACTAAGTATTTACTGTACGGTTTGGATAAAGAGGAAATTTTGTAACTAAATGGTTTTTAAAATATATATTTATAAATATATATTTGCTTGCACTTTGACGGTTGCATTTATTATAATCAAATGGTTTTTCAAACATCACATTATTATTATTTTTTTTTTTCAAAATATTTAAAAAAGAGTTCAATTTTTTTTCGTTCATTTAGCATAAACGTAAGCAAAACTATGCGCATAAATAATACTGTTAACAAGAAAATATATTTCAAAAATAAAGAATAAATAAAAAATACAAATGCAGCTAAAAAGTGTTATACAGCTGGCTTAGCTGTCCTTTGAATTGATTCGCTGTGTAGATCCAAATGTGGTGTAATTCTTGTTGTATATTTTATTTATTTATGCATGAAAAACACTTTCATCTGTCACGCAGCTCTAGCTTTCTTCAGTTTGCAATATCAATGAATTCTCATTTCACATAACCTCACTTTAAGATTCATTCTGTCGGAACTTGTTCAATTACATACATGTACATATATGAAAATGCGCTGTAATCATGTATGCGTACAATGAGTTTTCCTTTTACAAAGACACATTTGCATAAAGAGGAAGCTATATATATTTAAAAAGCTATATATTTATATAATTGTTTTTTTTTAAATCCATAACCGAAAAAGCCCTTTTAAAGTATACAATACAAATTTACATACACACGTAGCATTAAACTAGTTTTTAAAAGAAAAGCAAACAAGTTATATGCAAACTTCAATTGCAAAAAGTAATTTTTTTACCAACTACGAATTACGAATTTGTACAGATCCGAATTTTGTTTGCCAGCGGCAAAGAAAATTGTTTTGTTGGCCAAAAGTTGCAAAATAAATAGTATTGTTGTTGTTGTAAATTAATGATGTTGGCATGCTTGGTAATAGACCGTTAAGCGCGCTTTACATATGTATGTAGGAGAGAGTATGTAAAAGTATTTAGTAAGTACGATAAATTAAGAAGCTTGGTTTTGTTGGACAAAGAAACAACTACTAATAAAAAACTTAACATTTGCTACGTATTAAGTTTTGCTCGCCATTTTCAAGTGCTCTTCATGCATTTGTTTTTTTATTTATTTATTTATTTATTTTTTTTTTTTTTTTTTGTAACGCTTGAAAATTAAAACATTTTCCGATAAGTTTTGAGTTAAATGTTAATATATGTATTTACTATGGTATTTCGCCTAGTATGTATACATATTTGTAATTGAAGCGGTTAGAAAAATTACACACGATACAATTAGGAATGGAGATTTTTTTTTTGAGCAGAACGAATATTGTGAATTCTTTTTATATTTGTATGTAAATGCAAATAGATACAATGATAATTAGTAGTTAAAGGTTATACATATGTGCCAATTGACGGAAGAAAAAAACAAAACAAAACAAAACAAAAAGAAAATGTACAGTACAAAAGAGAACGAAAATAACAAATGAACACGAATTTTTTAAAAAGTAGAGAGAAAACAACAAAACAGCTGCAAGCTGCAAACCACTGTGCAACACTGCCTAAGCGAGAGCAAGAGAGAGAGAGAGCATGGCAGTGTGTTGAAAAAGCTAGCTGCGTTCGCTCCCGCTCTCTCTCAATTGCTGAACGTGCAGCTGATTTGTTATTGATGCAAGTTGTTTTTTTCTTCGTTTTTTTTAAGTGCTTCGAAAATTCAACGGTAAAAAGAGGCCAAAGAAATGTTCTTGGCTGCGCTTTGTATGAATATTGATTTACTCTTTACTTTTTTTTTTTGACAACACGCAATTAATTACAAAATTCTCCCTTTAACCTAAAAGCGATTTTTATAACTGTGGTGTAGTTACGTAGAAGTAGTTCGATATATATTTATATATATATATAGAGAGAGAGAGAGACAGACAGATAGATATAGATAGAAGAGTAGAGAAAACTGTTCTATAGTTGTCGTGGGGAGCGTGAGGAACGAGTAACAAGGATGTTGTTATTATTATTAATTTTATGGCAGATCGTAGGCATTATAGTACGGTGTGGGATAACGGCGGGATAGAGGGCATTTGGATAAGGGGTTACTTCAAATTCGCTTTTATGTCACTTAAAGCTAACGTAATTTGCAAAAGTTTATTTTGATATTTGTTTTATATACCATAAGCTGCGTAGCTCTTACCAATTCGAATTTCTGCCATCGTTTGCATCTTTGTTATTGTTGGCATTGTTGTTGTTGTTGTTATTATCATTATTGTGGCGATTCAGATTTACATTGCACCAGGGACTATGACCCGGCACAAGGCCATTGTTGTTATTTCGCTGCGACTGCTGTTGTTGTTGTTGTTGTTGTTGTTGCTGCTGCTGCTGCTGCTGCTGCTGTTGTCCATGCGGATGCGGGGAGTAGAGCATGCGTCCACGATGCGAACGGGCCGAGGAGGAATTGCGAGAAAATGGCCGCCGGCTATTGCCCGAATGATTCGCATTGGAGTTCAGCATGTTGCGGCTGCTGCTTGAGACTTTACTGTAGTGGGTGTTGTTCTTGTTTGTTTGTTTTGATTACTTGTTTGCTCAAACTTTTGCTTGTCTCATTTATAGCTGTAAGGAAAACGTTTGCTTTTTTTCAAAAATATTGTTGCACTATGTTAAAGCCGCGCCCGCGTTCCAGTACACAAAGCAATAACAACCAACAAGCCAACATGCTCAACAAAATGATTGATAAATAAAATAGGAATAAATACCAAAAACAATACATAGGAGAGCACAAAACATTTATAGATAGATAGAGGGATAAATACTAGTACTTACTGAGGAAAACAGTATTAAAAATGTGTGTATATATGTGTGTGTGTGTGAATATGTAAAGATAGCGCATGTATGTATATAGAGGAGTATCTATATATATATCTATTTGTTTTTTTTTGTTCATAAATAAAACAGCAACAATTTGAGTTTGATTTTTAACAGTGTAGCTTTAATAAGATTTTGTCAATAATTAATAAATAAATAAATGAGTGGATAATACGTGCTTGGTTAGTCTTCTGGATAACTATATAGAGTACACAATATGCCTGATATATATGCGTTTAATAATATGAGGAAGTCTTGTCATACATAGCTAATAGTTATATATATATAATGCTTGGGTATGGGTGTATGTGTGTGAAAATATATGTATGAAAACCAGAAAAATATAAATAAACAAAACATATTAGTAAATATTCTCGTATTGTTCATTTTTCGTAGATTACAAAACTAGTTAGTACTCTATAAATAGCTTCAGACTTGAGAGGATATAACAATTATCTTACGTGTATTTGTATATAAAGTATATATAGTATTTAGTATATGTATATACATATGTATTAGAAACAGAACAACTTTGTAACACATTAACTTATTTCTAAAGCTATTACAATGGCTTTTCAGCGATCACAGTGTATCACGATTCTTAAAATCAATCATTGAGTATTATTATTAAATAATACAAAAGAATATTATTTCAAAATCAATTAACATGTAACTTAACGTTATATGCTCCATACGATCTATTATATATTGCCATTAATTGCTCTTTAAAATAATTCCGTGTTTCTTTATGTTTACCTAATTTTGATTTAAGAATTTATGAGCATTCGAAAACTTAATTCTTCAGTATGAAGTAAAATACAAATGATTTCTATATAGTCTTTTGCGTGTTTGAATATTGCTTCTATTTAAGTCAAAGATTGGGCTGTATGGATAGGCTAGATGAAATTGTCTATGTCCTACACAACATACTAAATATTAGAATCAGAAGAATTTCGAAACACTTCAAACAGCCATTAATTACAACTATAATATAGATTTTGACTTTCATTTCAGACAGAGAAAATATAAATATATGTTACATTTGTATATTTCTAATTCATACATATATACGTATATATTTCAATTGTCTTTCACAACAAAAATGGGCGTTAACAGAAATTTGTAGAAAATCATCATGAAAAGTAATCGATAACAAAACTTGACACGATTTATTAGCTAGCAATGGTTGATTTTTTCTGCTGATAAGCTAAATAAATAAGATAAACGAGTCAATGTATATTTATATTTATATATAGCGTTACCCATATCTTCAACAAGTAGGATTTAGTAAACGGATGTAGCAATCTATCAAAGTTGTATTGTAATATTTATATACATAAATGTATGTACGTGTCTGTGTGTATGTGTGCATAAAACAAACAATGTATGTGTAGTTGTTGTTTGGATGGTATAAATGAGGTTAGAGCAATATTGGAACCAAAGAACGTAGGACAAGTACAAAAATTACAAATGAGTTCTAAGGCAGCCGAAATGAAAGAGCAAGAAAGAAACTAGAAAATATTTATATAATATTATTCAATTATTAAAGATTATTTAAAGAGTTAGAATTAAAAGTTTTTTTTTTAAATCTTTCATTTCGCATGCCTTACAATAAATAGTACATATTATAGATAGTACAAATATGTTTAACAAATTTACAAGAAAGTAACAAGCTTACAAACTAAAGCCGAGTCTGTTGCCAAGTTGCAGTAGAATGCTGTTGGTTGTTGCTGTTGTTTGTTGTTGTTGATGGTGGTTGTTGTTGTTGGTAGTAGTAGGCGGTACGAGGAGTAATACATTATATAGCAATATATAAATATATATTTAATATATATTAATATATAAAGTTGGCATTTATGAAGGCGAACGAGCATTAGATGGAGCTCTATTACTATATATATATGTACATATATACATACGTATACATATATATATTTTTTCTTTTTTAACTCGAGCTTATGGTTGAGGTTGAGGTGTGTGCGAATTGCAGTTGCAGTTGCAATAGTTGGTCAGTGAGATACAGATACAGATACAGGATAAAGGCGCGGCAGTCTTAAGTGCTAAATGTATATATACTTAGCATACATTTCTGTTTTAGTCTCAATATTTTTTTTTTACATATCTATGATAGATAAACAACATTTCAATGTTTTGTTTCTGTTACTTATTTTATTTTTAATTATATTACTTTTATGTTTTGTGTATGTGTTAAGAAGCGGGCACGTCTGGCCACGGCCATTAACAAATGCAAATTTACCACCAAAACCAGCAATAAAATATTTTGTATGTATGCTAAAAACAAAGAAAAAACAAAAGTAAAAGAAATATTTGCAATTACATTCATATTTTGTTTAGACTAATTTACTTTGCAGGATAGGTTTATCATAATACCCTTGCAGTAGACAGATAATCTGGAACAGCTTGCAGGAAATACTTTATATATGAACATATATATAAACAGTAAATTTGTATAAGAACAAGTTGCTCAGGCACTCTTTCTTAAAATTTTGGAATTTATTTATTATAAATAGGATTGATAGAACGAGAAAAAGTTAAAGACAACTTTAAAATTTCACCTGAATGAGAAAAGGAAAATATTTTAATAATATCAAAATATGCGTAGTTTAACAATCAAATTGTTAGCAAAAGTTTTGAATCCGCCTAGCCAGTTAGTAAAGCCTGTAAAGACTGTTGAAGTTATGGAATTTTTCTACGGAGTGCATCTCAAAGATGAAAATAAACAGTCAGACAATATATATGTTTAAATAAAGTTAAAACATCTTCTGCCAGGATAATCAATCTTCGGTTAATCCGAAAATAACTGATGTTTTTTTATATGTTAGTAATAAATAGGTAAATATGTATGTGAAACGTGTTTTTGGTCGTAGATTTGAATATACATTTAAATATATATAAAAAGCGTGGGTTTTAATGCCAAATAGTAAAATGCATGTTATATAAATTTAAATACTTTGTAAGTTAAGCAGGCAGTTAAGAGTGTATATGTTTTTATGTACGTAAGTATAATGTACGTTTATATGCATACAAGTAAACACACACACTTTGGCACTTGGCAATTTCTGAAATCCTAAAACCTGATAACAAACACCAAAATACTTTCATTTCGGCATGTATGTATGTTTGTATTACTGCATTTATGTAAAACGCCTTATTTTTACATCGCATGTTTAACTATGTGAGTGCGGGTGTGTGTGTATGTGTAGCTGACCCTCAGCTTTTCACACCATCGAAAGTTGAACACACTTGCCACCCTCTCAAAATTAAAACAATAAATTATGAACAAAATATAGATATATATATATATATATAATATAATATATATATATATATATATATAATATATATATATATATATATCTTTATGTACCTATATGTATGTATGCCCATACATCACTTGGCTTTTACTCTCAACTTTATGATTGAGAGTGTGAGAGAGATAAAAAGAAAACCAAACAGACGGACAACACACACACTTAAATATACAGTACATACATACACTTGCATACATTTGAATGAGAGTACAACGACAGTGAGCAGAAGAGAAAAGCAAAAACCCACCTAACCAAGTATCGCGTCGCGCGTCTCGCTGTCTATTGTTGTTGCTATTGCGTAGTCATGGTAGTCGAACTTCAACGACGATTGCTCTTTTTTGAGACACGCATACGCACATCGATTATATGAATATATGTATGTATACTACAGAAATGTTTGCCTGACTTTTGTTAATTATGCACATGCAAATAATTATGTTTCATAATATTATTGCGTATATACATTAACAATAATCACAATAACGCGCAGACGAACAGATCTACACAACTGCCTCTGGCACAAACGATTGCAAAATCATACCAGGGAGAAAAATAAATAATTTTACACATTGACGCGAGCGAGTAAAATACCAGCACGAGAACTCGCTTGAACAGACAAAGAGGTAGTGTGGTAAAATGTTCAGACAGACCATTTATTTGCTCCCCTGTTCGTTCGCTCGCTTAAACTCTCACCATTTGCGTGCCTCTCTTTTTCTTTGTGTCTCTCTCTCCCTCTCTCTCTCTCTGACTCTTGCTTTGTGTGTGGGGAGTCAAATCGTATCAATTGTATATGCGTTGTGAGTATACATAGATGTGGGTAACAAAAATCGAAACTCTGTGCCCAACAGTGGCTTCGAACCGCTCCCCTTTGGTCATATCTCACTTAAATCAACACAAGTTCACATATTTATTAGTGAATGTGTGTGCCAGAGTGTGTCTGTGTGTGTACACATTCATTTAAAAATACACATACATACGCACATATATATATATATGAATTCACAATGACAACCACTTCGTCACCATACAGATAAAACTGGCATTAAACAATTGCGTTTTATATAATTTCACTACGTATAAGAGCAAACGTTGACAAGCACAATTTGTATTACAGAAAAGCTTAATAATTATACTACTTTAGATAACAAATTTCACTTGATATTAAATGTTTCTGAATTTTTATGGGAGTTTACCTCTGCGCGATTTTCGACCTGACAAAAGAGCTGTAGATGTATGAACGAATGTAATTTCTACTCCTCTAAACCGGTCACACTGTCTATAGTAACGAATACTTTTGTCATTGTTGCACGTCGTGTATATCGAATGAATAAAATGACAATATATTGCGACTTTGCGTTGGTTTTACAATAGACATCGATAAATATAATCGGAAAATAAAACATACATCGATGCAGAAACGCCATTGAATATTTAACTTGATATTTTCGTGTTTTACAAATTTTGTTTTAGCAGGGAAATCATTCACAATTTGACAAGTTCTCCGTGGATCATCGATTAAGTTAAATTTATAGAGCAAAATGTAAGTAATACAAGTGTAATTTCATAGAGCGATTTCATGACCAAGATATTTTCCCCCAATAAGGGCGCGTGCCCGGTCTCCCACCGCCGAGGGTGAAAAAGAAAATAAAGAGAAAGATGTTAAAGAGAAGGATGCAAAAGCCGCTACTTCCAATTCGTCTCGCAGAGAGCGGGAACGCAAGCGCCGAGGCTCCGCATCGTCTAGCAGTGACTCCAGTAGGAGGTG
Organism: Drosophila koepferae; assembly: GCA_030914345.1. Taxonomy (NCBI): domain Eukaryota; kingdom Metazoa; phylum Arthropoda; class Insecta; order Diptera; family Drosophilidae; genus Drosophila; species Drosophila koepferae. Next base: position 10,290,752 of record JAUESR010000197.1, on the reverse strand, counting down.
CATATTTATATCACATACTTTTTTCCTTGCCGGCTTAACCTGAAATATTGACTTTCATTCTTAAAGTTCATCTGGCAGCTCGTCGTCACGAAGCAGCTCTGGCTCTAATTCACGCTCTAGCTCTAGCAGCTCCAGCGATTCGTCAAGTACTTCTTCCTCATCGTCGAGCGACTCTGATCGCAGCGAGAAGACTAGACGTCGTGCAGGCGGCACCAGTGGTGGAGCAGCAGGCGGGAAAGATGCTTCCCGTTCGCCGCGCCGAGCCACCAAATCGCCGCGTTCCAACAGTAAGGTGCGCAAAGAATCGGAACGTGAGCGTGAACGTGATCGTGAACGTGATCGTGTTCAGCGCAGTCGCACTCGCTCAAGAGATCGGGCACGCCGCAGCTCCAATGATCGCAGTGGCGCTGCAGGAAGTGGTGAGGTGAATAACGTAAAACGTGAAAGATCCCGCTCGGCCAGCCGCTCGCGATCGCCCCGTCGTCGTGGCGGTGGGCGTGGCACCGTCGATCGCACACCACCGCCCAAACGCCGGGAACGCTCGCGCAGCCGCAGTCGCACCCGTTCACGCTCACCCACGCCGAAGCCAGTGCGTATCCATGTCGGAAGACTCACTCGAAATGTCACCAAGGAACATGTGATGGAGATTTTTAGTAGCTTTGGCACAATCAAGAATATCGAATTCCCAACAGATCGTTATCATCCCAATTTCGGACGCGGCATGGCCTATGTTGAGTATGCCACGGTTGAGGACTGCGAGTCGGCTATGAAGCACATGGATGGCGGTCAGATCGATGGCCAGGAGATAACAGTATCGCCAGTAATTGTGCCCAAGCAGCGACCGCCTATGCGACGCCCCTCGCCCCAGATGCGGCGTCCACAGGGCGGACGTTGGCGTTCCCCGCCACAATTCAATCGCTTCAACAATCGCGGAGGCGGTGGTGGTGGAGGTGGTGGACGACGTAATTCTCCACCTCGTGGCCGTCGGTCGCCCCGTCGTCGTTCACGCTCGCCCATTCGCCGACGCCGTCGTAGCAACAGCTCAGACAGTTCCCGTTAAAGTGAATTTAATAGAAAGAAAAACAAATGGAAATGTTCCCTTTTTTTGGGAAAAACACCAGCAGAGAAAAACAGCAACAAATGCACTTCAATTGAACTATATTCATAAACCGAAAAAATTATTTAATGAAGACCTGAAATATAATAAATAACAAACCTAATGCAAAAATATTCTGTATTTTAAAGAATGTAACAAATTGTCTAACATAAATAATTATATAACCATTTCTAATCTATATATCTTTATACAACTAATGCATAATGGACATCCTATAATGTCTATGGTTTAACTTGAAGAAACAGGCTCTTTTTTTTTAGACATAAATTTTCCATTCGTGTCTGAGGTGCTACTTTAGGTTTGCGTGTGTTGATTTAATCTTAGCAGAATAACTTAAATATTTCGTTTTTATCCAAATGATTAAAATGTAGTCATGAAATATACCATACAAACTAAAAACACAAATTTTTTTTATATATTAATGGACGTTAGGGCAATTGTAAATAATTGTCAAAGCTAGAATAATCGACAACATAATATTTTACTCTTTTATTATTAATCAAATATTTATAAATTCTAATTCATATATAAATATCTTTTTACAACTAATGTATAAAGGAGCACTCGTCATCATCTAAAGGACAACCCTGTGGATGGTTGAACTTAAAGAAACAGGGTCGTCTTTTGACTGTTAACATTTTTTCATTCCTCTCCACAGCTGCTTTAGGCTTGCGTATGCCAATTCGGTCGTTGCCGCAAAACTCAAATACTTCGTGTTTATTTCGGAGTAAAGTCTTAATACCGCCACATTCAGACTTGATACCGGTTAGCTCCGATTTAGTCAGTCCTTGGGCTATATCACGCATGGTTAGCTGCTGTCCAGGTAGCCAGCTGTTATCCACATCATTCTCATTCGTTGTCATTGTATTGGGTAGCAGCATGTTAAAGATTTTCAGCACCAACGCATCAATTATGCTCTTATCCACTTGGGTGCAATTTTTTACGCTCTCTGTTTTCTCACGCAACTTCACTGAATTCACCACGTGTTGGTCGCCCACTTTATGTTTTTGCAGCTCTTGCTGCACCAGATATTCCAAATCCTGGACTGGTTTCGCCGTGTGCTTCAATCCAATCAGAGATAATCGCTTGGTGCTAGGAATTTTCAGGCGATCCTGTTGAGTTTCAAAGCCACAGAGGTCGGATAATTGATAAGCGTAGAGCATAAAGTCCTGGTAGGCGCTGATTCCAGTGTTTCGCCGTTGAAACTTGGCGCCGGACAGCTCAAACGGACAGCATGGGAGTAGAAAAAAACTTGTGTTTAGCCGAGCCGCCAAAACGGGCAGCCAGGGTGACAGCTCGTCGGAATGATTGCCAATCAGCCAGTCAATGTCTGGATAATCAAGTCGAAAGCTTTTTGGATCCACAGTTTGCTCAATCAGATGCGAAATCGTTGGCTCTGGATAGAGGGACCACAGTTTGCGCCGGCGCACATCGTAGCCATAGCCCTTGTAGCCCTCTGCATTGAGCACATGGACGAGCAGTCCATTCCCACAGCCCAGGTCCGCAAATGCTGTCGGCGGTTGTGTGCAGTGCCAGAGTGTGATGAGGTATGCAGCAATAGCCAAATCTTCGTAAATGAATTTTAACGGATCCGTCGATTCATTAGCCGTTTGCCAGTAATCCAACAGACGTTCGGCATGCTTTTGTTTCAGCTTCTTGTACAGCTCGCAGTACATTTCTACATCCAGTAAACGTAATGATTTCTGCACATTTTTATCTGGCCGACTGTGTGCCCAGCTGCAGAGCTTTGGCTTCAGCACGAACTGCGTCCAGCGTGAGCTCTGCACACATTCCGTGCCTGGTGGTGGCGTCACTTCCAGTTGGCCATTGTTTAATTTCACGATGAAGTCATCAAAATCTACGTTCTCTATGAAACGGCACTCATAGCTTTGGTTGATAAAATCTATAATTAAAATAAATTTATATTATATGATATGATAAATTTTTAACGTACATACCAACAATTCCATTGGCCAAAATATTTGAGGACAACTTTTTGGTCAACATTTTGTAGGTAATCCTAAAGCCTTCGCATATTCTTCCATTACCAGTGCTTTGCAGCATCTGTTGCTCCAGCTCAGACTCATTGGACTCACAGAGTTTTCCCAGCTGTACCTTTTGCACTTGCGTTATGAGCACATCGAATATTTTTTTATTCAAGGCATGATAGTTTCTTATTAATATTGCTATGGACTGCCAGAATTGCGCCTCGTTAAGCTGCACAGCAGTCATTTTTTCAGTGTTAGCCAACACTTACGGACGGACTAGTACGCTAATACAGCGTGAAAGAGCAAAGGTTTATTATTTATATATGGTTTATCATACTTATTATGATTTATTATTTATATTTTAATTTATTGAAATTAGTTATAGAATAAAAATAATTAATTACGAATTTTATAAATATATAAATCATTATAACATATAACTAAATTCGAATGAAATTTGTACACAATCAACTAACAGGAAATTTGCGACTAGGTTTTATGCGCTGCATACATGGCTCAACCGCATACATGTTGCGTAACGCAGCTGATTTGGAGCACAAGGTAGCAACAGAATACAGCGCAACTAAAAATAAATAAGTAATTTAATTAATTTAGTTGTACCTTGTCCTGTTGCAGCTACCTCTTTCTCTGTTCATTTGTAAATATGTCATTCCTGCGCAAATCCGTTCAACTCTTTAACGCTGCAAAGCAAAATGCCAGAATGGTTAGTATTCCAATTGGAGTCAATAATCTATGAAATTAACTGTTTTTATTGTCAGCTTTTGGGGGTACAACGCAGCTACAGTGGCGGTATAAAGTCAGTGGACGATCGTTACGCCTTTCCGGGTGCACGCGATGCAGCATTTGTAAACAATCTGAAACTGACAATGCCCGAAGATTATGCGCCCATACCCATCTATCGGGTAATGGATCGCGATGGATACGTACTCAGCGAACAGGAGGATCCTCAGCTTAGCCGTGATGTGGTTGAGAAAATGTTCCGTGATATGTTGCTGCTGTCCACCATGGACAAAATATTATACGAATCCCAACGACAAGGACGCATCTCCTTTTACATGACCAATTTCGGTGAAGAGGCTTCGCACATCGGCAGCGCCGCTGCCCTGGAAATGCGTGACATTATCTATGGCCAGTACCGAGAAGCGGGTGTGCTGGTCTGGCGCGGTTTTCGCATTGATCAATTCGTCGATCAGTGCTACGGCAATGACGATGATCTGGGTCGCGGCAAGCAAATGCCCGTCCATTATGGCTCCAAAGAGCTCAACTTTGTGACCATCTCCAGTCCATTGTGTAAGAGATATATAGATATAGATATATATAGATATAAAAATACATGTAATTATCCCTTCTTCTTCTCCCTTCTAGCCACTCAAATACCTCAGGCTGTGGGTGCCGCCTATGCTTTAAAGCGTCAGCCAAACAACGATTCCTGCGTCGTTTGCTACTTTGGTGAAGGAGCTGCCTCCGAGGGCGATGCACATGCTGCATTCAATTTTGCTGCAACGCTCGAGTGTCCAGTAATATTTTTCTGGTAGGTCGAAGACCAATATACTCTCAACAATGATGGCCTTCAATTCTATTGTTTCTTTTTTTTTTCAGCCGCAATAACGGCTTCGCCATCTCCACGCCGTCGAATGAGCAATATCGGGGCGATGGTATTGCCGGACGTGGCCCCATGGGCTATGGCATAGCAACCATCCGCGTGGACGGCACTGACGTGTTTGCCGTCTACAATGCCATGAAGCGAGCACGGGAATATGTTATACGAGAGAATAAACCAGTTGTGCTGGAGGCGCTGGCCTATCGTGTCAGTCACCATTCGACGTCAGATGACAGCACGGCGTATCGCTCAGCGGAAGAGATAGAAATGTGGAACACGCTGGAGCATCCCATCTCCAAGCTGAAAAGCTATATGGTGCACAAGGGCTGGTTTAACGAGAAAGAGGAAACGGAATTTGTGAGTGGAGTGCGAAAGCAGGTGCTCAAGCAGATCGCCATCTCCGAAAAGAAATTGAAGCCCAATTGGCGTGAGATGTTCGAGGGCGTTTATGCCGACATGCCCGAGCATCTGCTGGAGCAACAACGCGAACTGGAAAAGCATGTGGAGGCCCACAAACAACACTATCCTCTGAAAAGCTTCAAGCAATAGAGGACAAACCAACAATATTGAAAGAAACTGAAATCCTACAAATCTACATACCGGAAAGACTAATCGAAAAGTGCATTTATTAAGCTTAAGCAATCTTGTGTTTTGTTTTTATTGGTTCCAAACCATCTGTAATTTGTTGCTAAATAAGTAGACGACAACTTAAATAATTGGATTTTTTAAAGGGCATATAATGCAAATAGTAAGGGAAATCAATTCAATATATATTTCTATATTTTGTGGCACAGATAAAGTGTCGGGTGTCGCTATAAATTACATTTGAAAATGTTTTTAAAAATTTATTAGTTTGATTTACATACAAAATACAATACGCAGAAATAAAACAATACATTATAGTTAAGGATATTCCTGCAAAGGATCAAGGCTGTAATTTATTAAATGTGAATTAGTGCTGATCAATAACTAAGTATAATCGATTCCCTTGAGGATTTCAGACAATTCGCAGCAAATGAAATTTCAAAATAATTACAATAAATTTCTCTAAAGTATTTTAGATTGTTCGCAACACTTGCAAATTTAAAATATAAACGTCCTTTAGGTCAGCATTAAATTTCGCTGAGCGACAACAGTGGTAAATCTATTAAAGATTCATAAAAATCCTTTTTCTTTTTACAAATTTTGAATATTTATATTTGTGTAGAATGTAGTAGCCATGCCTTAGACCGGCTAACGTTTAAATCAATTTAAAGCTTAGAACTTTGCAATATATTCAACAGCTGACTCCGTTTGCGGGAATACCGATTTCAATTTAAATATATATATATATACTTTCAACTTAACGCACAGTGTGAAGGTGAGGCAGCTAACTAACATACTCCTTATTAAAATATAAGACGCATCAAGAGTGTTGTTCTCTTAAGCTTGGCTGGAATGCGCGCGCGTGTGTGTTCTTGTGTGGTTCGTGTAGAGCGTAGCTTAGTTGGTGCGGAGTTGATAGTCGCCGTTCTGCGTGATATAACGGACCCAGGGCAGCGCCTGGTAGCCGCTCTTCTCAATGATCTTCAGATAACGCACCTGTATGCCCGACGTGGTAAAGTAGGGAATTTCGAAGCGCACCTGAATGGGCGGTTTGCCCTCGGTATTGTCCTCACTCTCTACACTGGGCAAGCCGAAGTGGGCACGCATTAGATACTCCTTGCCGCCGGGAAACGACTTAATTGTCCATATGATAGCGTTCTGCTCCGGTGCATATTTGCAGCTGCCAATGGTGGTTTTGAATTTGGGCGAATCCGCATCGGCGGGCACGGGTATTACAATCTCCACATTGTTAGCTGTCGAGCGACGCTTGAATTGGGATTTTGCCTTAATCATATATTCCACACGCGAATGGGCATGTCGCTCAATAACCGATTCGATCCATATCAGCGGTTTAACCTGGTATAGAATAGAATCATTATATATACCGAATATTATGATTACTTATTCCACTCACATGCGTATTGAGACGATAGGACATCAGCTCGAATTCGCCGTCCGGTGGTATGAACGAGATTGTGCGATCGTTTTCGAAGCGTGACAGGCGCACGCACTGATGAAACTTGACATCCTCCAGTTCAACGGATTTGGATTTGCCGCGTCCGGTGCTCTCGAACAGAACCTTGTCGTTGAGACCCAAACGCAGCTCCGGCATACCGGACAGATAGACACGCATTTTGATGGCGCCAACAATTTCGCTGCGCAGCACATTGCCATTGGCATTTGCCAGCAGATTAACAGACTCGATGACATCCAGGAATACCTCATTTTTGCGATATTTGATACCCTCCGAACGCCAGGATACTGCATTCGTTACGGCAACGGGTATGCGCGGCTGCAGTTCCAACTTGTGACCCTCTTGCGTGATATACTCCTGCAGTATTTTTGAATCCGTCGTTTGGGGATAGCCGAAGTCAATGAGTTCATCCAGCAGCTCGTATATGATAACGAAATTGTCGCGAATTGACTCCTCTTCCAACTCTTTGAAATACTCGACAAACACCTGTGCGATTTTGTGAAGGAATACGAAAACGAGCGCAATATTTACATTCTTATTGCGCGGCGTTGTGGACACAATGTATAAATTATTTGTCTTAATATAAGCAAAGGTGGTCTCCGAGGTCTGTAGAATGGGTGTGACGAGACCTTCTTCTTCGCGTTCCATGAGTAGCGGCATGAATTTATCGATTACAGCCATGTCAATGTTGTCGCCGCGATAATTCCGGGATATTAACACCTTCCCCTTCACGTCCAGCACAAATATGGCTGATGAAGACATTTTCCTTCGTATTTCTTTACCCCTTTTTAGTTTATTGGCCTAGAGCTTCCAGCTGCCACTTGTTCTTGTTGCCTCAAAAACTGAAAACGGTGACTGTCAATCTGTTCTGTGTGTGAGCCTGCCAAGATGTTGACAACATGTTAAAAAGAGCTTGCAATAATTTGGTCAGTTCAATATTACATTATTCGAACAATGAATGTGTAATAGTCGTTTAAACACGCAAGTGGAATCCAAGTTTAGTCACACGAAAATTACTTACGTCGTCGACTGGTGCTTCTTCTTGCGCTCATTCGCATTCTCAATGGTAATATGCCATTATCCAACACTGATGTGTGAATTATAAGTATAAGAGTTTACAAATTGTGGTATGTATAATTTCATGCCGTTGAAAAAGAAAACAATTTGGTCTCCTTATCTACATAAACTATTTCTTGAAATTACACATTTTGTGCTTTTTTTAAACCAAAGGTAAAGAAAGGTAAAAGGTAACTAAGCAAACAGAAACATATGCAAATGTGACGTCATCGACACAGCTTTTCGCGTGCAGTCAATCTTTTATCACGTATTATTCTTGCGAGTACTTATATCGTTTTCCCGAAGTATCGAATGAGACGCTGCTACACCTACAAATGTGAGAAAAATAAACAAAAAGAAAAATAATTTGGAGCATGCAAATGAATCCGAATATTACAATTGAAAGAAAACGCGTTGATTGCAACGCACTACCAAAGGGCTGGCAGCGCGAAGAAGTGCATAGGAAATCAGGTTGCAACACAGGCGTTGATGTGTTTTACTACAGGTAACCAAGCATATTACTTGGCTGCTCTTTAAGACAGGTACACGGTGAAGGTGGAGCCTTGCAACTAATGTAAACTGTATAAACACAAAACCACACAAGTGACTGCACGTGCGATAACCAATACGTTTAACTCACTCTCACTATTCTTTTGTTATTATATTTTCAACACACACACACACACACACACACGCCACACACGCTCGCACATACAACCACATAAACATACACGCTCACATGAAATTTCCCACCCTCATACTTTCCGTTCCACAACCGTTCACCTATTGGATGTGTACAGCCCAACAGGCAAACGAATTGAGAGTAAACCACAATTAGCACGGCAATTGAATAGCGAAATGTTTGACATCAGCAATTTTGATTTTCAAACGGGCAAAATGCAAACACAACGACAAATGCCCTCGCCATCCATATCGCTATACCGTTGCAACGCTGCAGGCGCCATTATCGGCAGTGCTGGCCCAGGCAGCAACGCTGCTAATGCTCTAAAGCGCAAATATAGCCGAGCCCAAACGCAAGGCTCCGTGTCCAACACCAGCATCAACAGTGGGGGAATTCCTGCATCGATAACAGCAGTGCCATCGATAGCTGCAACGACGCCAACTAATCTGCGCCAACAGCAGCAGCAGCAACAACAACAACAACAACAATTTGAAATCAGGTAGAGCCAGGTTGATTGTCCTTGGCTAAGCGAACTCTTGCATGTTCCTGTCTGCATCATTATTTTTCGCAACTAACCATTATGTTTAGTACAATTCAAGGAATTGGCCAAATTGTAAATATTAATAGCTCGAATTTTATAAATTTCCTTATAGTGTTTGCTTTACATTTCCGTAATATTGTGCATGTACTTTCACATTACTCTCTTTCTGTTCTCTTTATGGTTGAAATCTAATTGTTTCCCATTTTGCAGCCGCAATTTGCGCACAGATGTGTCTCTGGTGCCACCGATACGACAGACAGCTTCCATTTTCAAGCAGCCAGTGACGGTTATCCGCAATCATGAGCCGAGCAAAGTGAAGCACGATGTCAAGCACGGCGGCCAGGAGAAGCCGAAACAGTTATTCTGGGAGAAGCGTTTAGAACGTTTGCGTGCCTGTCATGACAACGGCGAGGAACTCGACGATATATCACTGCCAAAAACCATACGCACCGTTGGTCCCAATGTCAACGAACAGACCGTGTTGCAGTCGGTGGCCACCGCCTTGCATATGCTCAATGCTGGCGTACATGGCCAGAGCTCTACGAAGGCTGAACTAACGAAGAATGCCATGGCATTCATGAATCCCGAGCAGCCGCTGATGCATGCGGTCATCATTTCCGAAGATGACATACGCAAGCAGGAGGATCGTGTCGGTGTGGCACGAAAGAAACTCCAAGATGCACTCAAGACATGAATATGCCAATGGATCGGGACCATTAAATTAGATATATTCCATTATGGCTTATATATTATAATAGCTATATAAACATTATTTTCACTTTCGACTATCGAGGTAAACCCCAATGCTTGATTTCCGCGTCCTATAAAAAAAACTGAAATTATCAATACCGGAACTATTTTAATACTAAGTTTAGTTTTTTAATAAAACATTCATGTAGTCAAGCAAAAACACACATATCAAATGGGAGTTATTTTAAATGTTTACTCGTATATGCTATATGCAATATTGCAACTATTTTCATCAAAATATTAAATCAAAATACCAACTCAATTAAAATTTTGCAGCATCAGTTGCACGCTTTATTACGCTTTGGTTGCTGTTTGTTTTGTTTCTTTTTTTAACATACAATATTTTAGAGTAAATAATTTTAAAAACAATGACATTAATAGATTAGGGCGCATAAAGAATTTATATAGTTTCAAATCGTATGTACATCAATATGCATGTTCATTTTTTCTATTACTAATTTTTTTAATAGGAGTTGCCTATCGAAAAATTAGTGCTGTGCTTTTCAATTTCACTCTTCTTCCTATGTTAATATAAATATACATCGATAGTTAGAACTATATCTGTACAGAACTTTGTAACTAATCCAACACCTCATCTATATCGTCGTCCTCATAGTCGATGCCGTCGTAGTCCGTTGACGAGCGTGTTAACTGCAATTAAAATCAAAAATGAAAATCAACAATTTGAAAACAATACTTAAAATTACCTTAACAAATTTTATTGTAATTTTTGATATGTTTATAATTTGATAAAGCCTTCTTTTAGAGGTAAAGCAAAATTTTTTTCCAATGCTTATAATCAAATGATATTCATTTAATTAACAATTACAAAATAATTTAAAGTTCAAGTTACCTTATAATTTTTTTAGCACACATGTTATATAATTTTGATCTATTTATTTTTGGATTATTCCCTTGCTCACAAACCAAGCATAATTACCTTTTGATAAAATATTGAGTATAAATTTTTTAAATCATGCTTACCTGGGTGTAAATGCCGCGCCACGCTGCAAATGCGCCCATTGCTAAGACGGCGCCAACGCCAGCGATAATCTTTGTATTGAGATCCGTCTCCATTAATTTACGCTCTGATTGCGTTAGCATTGTCTCCGATTGGCTGGGTGTTTTTGTCAGTTTGATGGAGCTATAGCATTCATTCCGGAATATGTCCTTGGTGATGCGCTTAATGAAATTTACTAGATTTTGACAGCCTTTTATGTGATTTTGTAGTGGATTATTGGGCAGTGTTATATGGTAGATAATTGCTAAATAACTATACACAATAGCATCCAGCTCGCTGTACGTATCCCCAAAGAACCAAACTTTTCGTCCCAATTTACGAGATAGTAAATTTACACACTTTTTGGCATTGGTTGCAAGCTGTAAAGAAGAAAATAATAAATTAGATAGTTGAATAGTTGATGAACATAGAAATGATATACTAACTAATGTGAAGTGTGATACAAAATGTATTTAAGTTACGACTGAAATATGATGAGCCACAGATGACGTTCTAAATTTCAATGACATGTTAAACTTATTAAATAAATAAAGTTGGGACATGGACTTTAAGCGCGTGTGTAACCCAAAACTTGTTGAGCAAATGAAGCAACACGTATAAGCACTAGTGAAATGCAATCAGTGATTTAATCGGCTTTAAATGCATATAGATGCTATTATAATTCACTTACATAGTCACCCTCATGTTTCTCCAGCTTATCGTTTATATCGAAGCCTCCCAGCACCTGCACCACATCGCATGCTTGCCGTTGGTACGTCGATGGGTAATAGAAATTAAATGGGAATGGTGTCCGCTTTGCGTACAGTCCTCGAGTGGTCGTATCATAGTTGTTCGGCTCACCGTACAGGTAGTAATGATAGTAGGCGTGCAGTTGTGTGAAAACCCAATTCGAGTATGAAATGGACAGATATTTTTGTTTCGTATTTAAATGCGCATCGACTGGATATCCCTGAAAGACCAAAACAAAAATTAATTTTGCGCTCAATTGGCGTACATGCCAAGCAATGACATGTGCTATAAATAACCAACTGGTTTATTGACCCGGCTTATTTATATATAGATATATTCCATTACCTCAAGATCCAGTATTCGTTTGATTTCTTTATAGCCGTGAAATTTATCATTGCCAATTTGGAGATATGGCAGTTTCCCAGCACCCGAACGCAAAGGATTCGTGTTTGTTTCAATTTCCATGGGGCAGCGGGTGAAACGCAGTAGACACTAACAATTTCGCCAAAATGACAATTGATTAATATATGCATATTATATTAAAAAAAAAATTAATTAATAAATATATAGAATAAGTGTATTGATATGGCCGATAGCGAGGAGTTGCTGATTATGATGCAACGGAACTTACCAAAGCACGCATACATTCGAAATCTATGGACGGCAGCCCCCATTCGCCTTTGTATACATGTAGCTTGGAGCCCAACTGCATTTTGTGCTGTATTTTTTATTTTTACTCTTGTCTTAACTTTGTTATCTTCTGCTTAGCGATCCGCATGCAGTTGCATTGTTCAGGAATATTAATAAAAAAAAACAAATAGAAGTGTCGAAATGTGCCGGACGAATTCTAGAGAGACTTTTGATTGACATGCTCAATGCCGGTGTGAACGTATTCAGAAAAATTTAAATATACCGAACTTTGTCCCAAAAAATACCATCACAATGCAAAAATGTTTGTAGTCAGATTACAAAGATTTAGCACATGCCTGCAGTACATATTTAATAAAATCGAAAAAAATGTAACAAATTTAGCTTAAATTTCTTTAAAGAAATCGTGCGGGTTATGTAGAAATAAAAACGATTGTTTTGTTAGTCAAATGGTCACACCATTTTTGAATGTACTAGTAGTGAATTTAATATTAGCACTATGGCTCTTGTCGACTATGGAAGCAGTTCCAGCTCTGAGAACGAGGAACCGGAGACGAAAGCTCGTGGATCAGTTAACTTGAAGAGGTAATGCCACTTATAGTTATCTACCATGCTGTATATATTTAAAATCCATCAGATCGGCTTTACCAACAGCTGCTTCCTTGCTGGGTGCCAAGATAGCAAAACCTGCCAGCGATGATGAAGAAGAGTATTTTAACAATCCGGCGTTACATGGGGGACGCATACGTAGCTTTAAGCACGAGCGTGGTAATTGGGCAACATTTGTTTATGTACCCGCTTTTACCTGTGCGGAACAATTGCAGGATTTTCAATTGGAAGCCATTGTGAGGCTAGCACCACATCTCGAACTGCAGTCCAATGAATCACTGCATTTAAGTTTAAGCAAAACTGTGGTGCTACAATACCATCAAATTGATGAGTTTCAACGATCGCTGCAGCACGCACTTCAAAGCTGTGTTGGGTATGTGTTTAATCATAGCAATATACTTATGTTTCTTATTATTACATTTTTTTTCTGTAGGTTCAATAGTACACTGCATTCGGTATGTAAAAGTTCACTGCAATTAATTTATTTTTCATATAAATTTTTTTTTATTCAGCTTGAAGTCTACACAAATGAAGAGAAGACAAGAACGTTTCTGGCCGTGCAGCTCGATGCTGCATACACTACTAAGATGTCGGGGCTTTTGGATTGTGTGGACTCCGTTATGCGAGATTATCGCCTGGAGCAGTTTTATAAGAATCCCTCGTTCCATGTGAGTCTGCTATGGTGTGTTGGCGATCAGCAGGCGCTGCTGCAAAATAAACTGCAAGAGTTGCAGCAACTGCTCAAGGAGCATGAGACTCTTAAGCTGGCCGTACATGAACTGCGCTGCAAATGCGGCAATAAGGATTTTATTTATAAGCTAAAATAGTAGTGGGAATAAGATATAATTTGTAAAGAATTAATTTAGGCCTTTCTTTTTGTTGCCATTGCCCTGTTTGGCCTGCTGTGCCTGCTCCTCGATCAGGCGTTCTTCCTCGAGTTCCAGAAAGCGTTGACGACGCCGACCCAAAGGCGTTTTAGACCACCACGATTCGAAAGCCTCCTCCTCCTCACGATAGACGGGATCACGAGAACTGAAATGAATACATAACCATTAATATAACTTAATTCGATCTATGTATTTATACCCACCACAGCACATTAATGAGTTCTGCGTTGGTTAGAGGCTGTGATCGTAGCTGTAGCTTGCGTTTGCAGCTCATCACTTCGCGCAGACAAGCATCAATCGCCCCTATTGTATAACCATCGGATATTTTGGCCATGGCACTCGTATCCAAAGTGGAAATGCCTCCTGAGTATTCGCTAAAAAACACTTGAGTTATGAAACAGCACAGCTTAAGAGCCTTCAAGATGACCTTATTGCATTTCAATTTTGATGTGAGGTAAATCAGTTGCATTTCAATTGCTCTAAGTGTATGACAATGACCTTCTGTCGTACTGTCGTCAAAGATCTTGGCGTTCTCTTTGACACTAAACTTCATTTTAATCTGCATCTTTCTGCCATCACAAATGAAGCCAAAATGTGTGCTTGGCTTTACTAAACGATGGTCTAAGTTATTTAAAGATCCCTTTATTATCAAGCAGTTATTTATTTCACTTGTGCTTCCTATCTTAGAGTATTGTTCAGTTATATGGTCTCCGCAACTTAAATTGTATCAGGATCGCATTGAATCGGTCCAGAAATATTTTCTCCTCCTTGCCTTAGGGGATCTATCATAGTAGACTTCTCCTTATTGCAGATCTGCCATCATTAATCAATCGTAGGACAATCTTAGGTATTACTTTCCTGCATAACTCATCATTGGTATCATTGGTAACGTTAATTCGCCCAGCCTGTTAATGCGGCTCCATTTTTCTATTCTTTCCCGAATTACCGGAAATTATCGGCCGTTACATTTACCATAGTGCCCCACGGATTATTCTTTTTATGTGTTAACTATAAAAAATTGTATCACGTATTTTTCTTGGAGCTCTCTCTTCCGCTAATAAAATCCTTGCTTGCAGCTCATCTTAGTAAAATCACTCGAGATGCCCAGACGTGAGCATGGGTGTATGTCTGTCGATCAAAAGTGCTGCTGTATTTTCTAATCCTATTTTATATTTTCTCTCTTCATCTCTCATTCTTCATTTTGTTTTTAATATTTTCTTTTTTCTTGCTAATCTTTACTTTAATCTTTATTCTAAATTGTTATTAATATTATTATTATTAATTTTTAAGTTTTTAATTAATACTTTCTATTTATCATAGTGTTAATAGTATCACAGACTATATTTGGCTGTGAATTGTGGCTTTATCATAATACCATTATAGTTTTCTTAAATTTGAATTTAGAATTTGTCAACACATTGAATAAATAAATAAATAAATCAAAAAGTGGATAAATGGGAATACCTACTGTAAGAGCGTTTTCCAGGCATGCGACATGGCGCCATAATCGGGACGTGGAATGTAGATGAAGCGATTGTAAACTGATTGCAGCATTTTCTGATCCGCCTCCCAGGGCAAACTTGTGGTGCCCACAAATATAACCCGATCTTCGGGTGCAATATTCTTGATCATCTTGGGTAAATCTTTTTTCAAACGCTTGGGATCGGTGCGATCTGTTTTCGGTATTTTCTTCATAAACGGACGCTCTGCATCACCCATATAAATGACAGCCGGCTGTAGCAATCTGGACACCTTGAGCACCAGATGTATCAGCATGATTAGACCCGATTTGCCCGGATATTTGCCAACAATATTGGCTGGCGTTAGGTCAAAGAGAACGGCGCCTACTTCTGTGCAAATGGCATGCAGAAGCGCCTTCTTGCCCGATCCGCGCGGACCGGCCAGCAGTACGGAGCGTATGAGTGGCGTGCAATTGTGTATGGCCTCTGAGCCGAGCGGCAGAATGCAGTATTCGGTGAGCACCTGGCGGATGTCACCCGGCGAGGGATTAGTTCCGTTGCGTGCGGTCAGTGCCTTGTCGCCCAGAAATTGCTTTAGTTTAATTTCGGGATACTTGCGTATAATACCATTGGTGACCAGCTCTTCGTACAGGGATTCGGTAGTGCGATCGGGCGTTAAATCCTTTTCCTTCTTCTTTTTGCTCTTTTTTCCGGAACGTCGTGTCTTTTTATTACTCTTCTTCACCTTTTTTCCAACCATCGTTTGCAGCAGCTCCAGCTCCTGGCGCATTGCATCGTCAACGGCACGTCGGAATTCCATCTCCACTTCCTGATACTTTTCCGCATAAATCATGTCCTCATAGGCCGCCTGGTTGAGTACACCCGTCTCATCCTTGTCACGCCAGGTTTCATTGAAGCTGTGAAAGAAGGCCAATCAATCAATCAGATAATGAATTCAAAACTTAAAAACAAGTAAAGTACAATTCTATTTCGGCGCGGATATCGGGCAGACAAACTGATGCAGCCGGTTGGAAATTAATATCCTCATCCTGATTGTCGTTAACATTTAAGTCACCACTGCGTGCTGGCGATTTTGACTTATCTTTGGTCTTGCGCGATTCTTTGGAGGAGCGCGCGGAGGAGCGGCTGTGTTCGCTTTCGGTGCCCGGACGACTGAAGATGTGCAGGGAACCGCCTTGATCCTCGGACGGAAAATCCGGCAGCTTGCCCGTCTTGTCATAGCAATCCTTTATCCAGGCCCGAATTTCATCGGCAATGTCCTCTTTCATAGTCGCACCATGCTTCAGCTTAATCTCCTCCTCTATAGCCAACTGTCGAGCTTTGAACTGCGCCTCATAGGCTCGCTGGGCTACATGTCTTCGCCGAACATCTGTCTCGTTATTGCGCGCATACTTTTCGGCACGTTCCTTGAGGACAGAGGCTGGGGGCGGCACCATGCCAATCAATATCATTTCGTCCATCTTGCGGCGTCGCGTAATCCGACGAGCCGTATGACCACGCCACATTTTTTGTATCTTCATGGCAGCCATTAAGCCAGAGTCCGTGCGTTCCTTATCGCTGCGATCCTCCGATTTGCCCTTTTCCTTTCGAATTTCCTTCATAAAGTGCGCCCGGAGACGACCTTGGCGGGCGCGTTCGTGCATCTGCAGCATCCTTATGGCCTCGATCTCGGTGAGCTGCTCCTCGAGTGGATGCTCCTCTAGCCATCCCAGCTTAATCAGTAGCTCGTGCATCGTACGCTTACGTTGTTCCAGCTCTTCTTCACGCTCGCGCAGAAAGTAACGTGGAATACGCAGCTCCGTTTCCATGGGCGTCAGACGCAGACGCTCGACAACTTCATCGTTGTAGCTGAACTCCATCAGATCAATGTTCACCAGATCATGTTTCAGCTCCACCACACGTCCTAGGCAGGCGTCGAGCAGCTTGCGAACCAGCTCACGTTTTTGTGGTTGAATCATCTGCGTGGAAGACAAGAGTGTAAAAAGAAAATAAATTTTAAAATATGATTTTTGTAATTTAACATTTTTCACGGAATAAAATAGTTAATAGTTATAGATATCCATTTAGGTTTAATATAGGATAGTGGATAGATTTTTACTAATACTTACATTGTCGTAGACCTCCTCTAATCGATTGCTCAGGCAAATGTACCGCAAATAGAATTCATAGATGCTCGCCTGGAGCAGGGACTTCGATTCGGCTGCAGCTGCCACAGAGCTGGACACAACGCCCGTAACTCCACTAATGGTAGCCACTGTGGTATCCACATTCTGATTCTGTCGCTCATAGTCGATTATGGCCAGTTGTTCACAGTCATGCTGCGCCTGATGCCAGATCTCGTTGAAATAGCTGCTGGACATACCGAAGTTTATGCCACAATAGAAATTTTCTTATTTATTTTTTTTCAACTGCTTAGGTAACCGGTATAACGGTTGTCATGGAGGTTTTTCCCGAGTATTTTTTTTAGTGTGAAAGTTTAGCTGTAAACAGCCCTTATTTAAGCTATGATAAATCATTACTGATTTTCTTTATATATTTTATGCACTCTTTGCATTTATATGCGAATGAAATATTTAAAAAATATTAGATTACTGTAGTCAAAGCAGATATATATATATATATATATATATATATATTTATTTATAATAATCAGTTTATGGGTTTATAAAATATAGTACACATATATTTTACATAACAATATATAATAAATTGTTTAAATTACACATAAATAGTTAACAATAGCAATTAGTATTATTTAAATCGTAGTATATGGAATTAGCTAAAGTTTGTCTTAAAGATTATCTGGGGAGCAATACTTAAGCATAGATTTGGTATGTTTGAATTGTGTGCCGGTCGTGGCCGCCAACACTTCGCTGATGAAGCTCTGGGAATTATGTATGGTGGTACCGCCAAGGATCACCCGATAGCCAGCATTGTTCAGCTGATGAACAGCAAAAGCCTCTTCGTACGTGGCACCTCCAATGATAAAAACCACCACCTCCTGTGGTGGACGTCGAAACGGCACCAGTTCTGAATTGATAGCTGGATACATGGGGTCCAGTTCACGGCCTTTGAACACATCCTCCAGCGTTTCTTTCAGCAATGGAGTGTGCTGTGTGAACACATTCTCCACACCTTTGAGCCCCTTGATTAATATTCTCGTCAACTTCACGGCATCAGTGATGCGCACCATATTAAAGAGATCGCCCTGACGCACATGCATGCCCGCATACTCGATCAAAGCGGGCACAATCTGTGTGTTCCCTCCACGTGTCTTAATGATCTGCAGTAATCCGGATGTATCGCAATTCGCATGGCGTTCGTAACGTAGAGCATACAATGCCACCAGCTTGACAGCGTCATCGATGTGGACCCGTTCGTCGGCAATTAGTTTTTTGATGCGCTGCAGTTGAGCTGAGTGTTCGGCCTTGCAGGCCATCTCTTGCTCCAGCTCCGACACCTCGAACAGATTGCGCTTATTCGAAATGCTGGATAACTCTCCCATGATGCACAGATGTTTTTGCACGGTGCCGGACATTTTTTTGAACTGCGGATAGGATTCGATGAAATTCTTCATATCACTAATACTTTCGACTTTCTTATGATCATTCGCCTTGCGTTGAAACTCCTCCATTAGCTGTTTAATAGTAGATCCAATTTCACCGTAATTGGCATACATATTGCTGCCATAAAACTCGTCCTGGTCACCGGATAGAACCAACTCCTTGAACTCCTTGGGCACGTTGGGGCGCTCAGACAAATCGACGCGATTATTACGAATATTCAGCAGTTCATGCACCATGGCCTGATAGGACCATTGATGCAACAAGGGAGTCACCGGATCATCTCTGCGATCAAGTATTAGGAGCAACGGCGGTGCAGACCCATCCACATTGCCGCGAAAATCGAATAGGGCTGATTCCTTGGTCGTCTGATCGTAGATTAACTTGGCTAGGAGTTGCGCCACTTGTGAACCGGCACGATAACGTATGACTGGATTTAACTTAAGCGATAACAGTACTGCCGTAATGCCTTGTACGCTGCGTGTCAGTGAATCGGGCAGCCAGTTAAGATTTGCCATACAGTTGGGTAAGTTCAGTGAGAATAAGTTGGGATTAACGCACAAGTAATCAGCATACAATTCTTTCACCTCACGCACAGACTCTGACTCATCGCATTCAGCCAGATATTTAATATCAGTGCGCGGTATGATATTGCTAAAATCTGTATTAAGTAATTACAATTAGTTAATATGATTTTTAAATTTCTACGCAAATTGTTAAACTTACATATAAAATAAGCACTATATTTTGGATTGCGCAGCTCGTTGGCTAGTAGCTGGATATTTTGTTTTGTGGGGCGTATGAAAACAATGCACTTGAGGTACTTTAAGCGTTCGTTGGAACGGCCAGAGTCCAGGCGTTCAAAGAGATACACCTCACGTTGCAGCATATCAGATTGGCTAAAGGCCATTGAAATTATGCTCGTCTAAAAATGAAGCAAATGTTGAAAATGTGAACCTTAATTAGCTTTTCGGGGTAATACACACCGTTTCTTTATCTAACAATATGATTTTCATGCCTGGTCCAGACTCTGTGCACATCTTTTCAATGTATAATTTAATACCACTTATTAAATTCATAATTAAAGCTATTTTTTAATTTTGCAAATAAAGTAGAAAAGATTTAATATGTGTAAACAGCTGTTGGCAGCGATGTGAAGAATGTTCAGCACCCACCCCAGCAAAAGTACTCATTTGTTATCGATACATATCGGCCCACATCGAAACCGCGCCTGGATTCAATTAAAATAGTAATTTATATTGTGATACTTTTTACAGTCTTGAGAATGTATATATTTATATTTATTTTTTCTTGGTTTTATGACAACAATCACAAAAATTCTATTAATGCTACGTGTAATTAAAAATATACTTGAAGCCTCAAACATTTACAAACTTAAGCAGTATGAATCACGTTTTGTAAGGCAACAATAACCCACTAATATAAAATGGTCAGTCGCTTAAACTAAAACACAAGTTAATATAAAACGCAGTGGTTCCATGTGCGATATATGTACGTTGTGCGTGTTTTGATCATCATGAATCAGTAGATGTGTTCTATGGTTTATTGGGCTACAGCTAGCTTCTCTTCCTTCTCCTTTTTTAGTTTATCCTGCTCTAATTGGTAGTTGTAGGCGCGTCCCAGTTGTACCAGCTGCGTCAATCCCACAAACAGGTTGACAGCAAACAAGCTGTAATTTTTTGGTATAATCACCAGCGAATAACGTGACCAGATAATACCTGTGGCAGCCAGTGCACCGCAGGCTTCTACCGAAATTGTGTCTGCCGGACGAGTCAAATCACTTAACCCGGCGACGACAAGGCCCTATAAAAATGTAGATAATAATAATTAAAACGCATAAATATTTATGTTAATTAAGATTTGATGTTGAGATTGTAGCGTTATCATTATTATAGCGCGTGCAATACTCTGTGTATTCTATATACGAAATAGTCGATAAGCTCTCAAATAATAAAATATAAACGTATTTATCTTACGATTACAGCGATACGTTACGATTACAGCGTTAGCTACTGTTATCGCTATTCTAATGTGCGATTTTGTAAATGTAATATAAATAAATACTTGAAACCTAATAATAATTAGCACACACACGCTTATCGAGTGCTCTCTCTCTCTCTCTCTCTCTCTCTCTCTCTAAGCGACCAGCTGCGTGGAACAGCAAACACATTACACTCAACAAGTTTCTGACAGCATAAACAAATATTCATAAAAAGTAATTCGCAACCTCTCTGAGATTGTTGTGTATTAATGTCATTCAGATTTTCTATATCAGCGCCAGACAGAGATAATGAAAAATAGCGAAGGTCATGCAGTCTTTATTATGTAACAGGCTGTCTGTCAATCTGTCCGATAATGTTGACTTACCCATTTAAATATTGGTGCCCAGAAGAAAACGGTTTTCGGACCTATCGAATAGAGCAATGTAAATAAAAGTTCGACACGTGGTATATTTTGTAAAAATATGGATGTCAAAAAAAAAATAAATAAATAAATAAAAATAAAAAAAATATATATATATATATATATTCTCTTTTATATGCCCACCTGCAGGATGCATCCAAAGTGGTCGCATCTTAGCTGGCACGAATTTGTCACAAACTCCAATCATGCCATTGTAGATCTTTGTGTGAATGCCCTTTCCAGGGGCCACGGTAGCAGCTGGTGGTGGTTGCGGCGGAGCGGGTGCGGGAGGTGCTGTCGATGACATTTTTTTGTGCGAAATAAACGGCGAATTAGCAAGTCGAGGCAAAATCCAATAAAATCAACTGCGTCCGCGAGTTGTGACTAGTGTACGGATAGACAGTTTCAACCGTACTAAATTGATTCAGCGTTCGTGAATAACAAAAGCGTAGACTTGATTAAAATACATAACATACCTTGGCACTCATACCTCTCGCTCTCTCTCTCTCTTTCGTTCTATATGCTTGTGAGAGCGTTAGGGGGCGCAAGAGCGCAGACCTACTTACATATACACATACGAAACCTAGCTGAGAGGGCTATTATATGAAATTTTCGACTTTCTAAAAAAAACAAAAACTGGTTTACTATACTTTATTGGATTCTTTCATTCTCTCTCACAACGTCTGCTGCTTACTCTCTTAACACAATTGAAAAACGCAACGTCCTTGGCCTTGACAATCGTTATATGGTGCCGCCAATTTCCGTAGCGTAATGTTGACGGAAACATCAAGTGCAATGAAATGCATTCTCAAGACAAATACAAACACGAATACATTTACAAAAAGGCTAAATATAGGAATTCAGATGTAGGTTTTATTTTTTTATATTTTTTTTTGCTTTGCATCACGCGACAATCGCAATGCACATACATACATACATATGTACATATGTACATATCTGTTTATCTATTTAAGACTACATGAAAAAAGTTTTATTTTCCAAAATTTTAGAATGGCTATATTTTAATTGTGGGATTATGTGTTATTATTATGGTTTGATGCATCAAGAATAAGAAGAAAATATATTGATTGTATAATTAAATATTAAAAAATAAATATTAAAATAGTCAGTTAAATATTAAAAATAGTCAACGAAAAGCTGAATGCAGTGAATGATAAAATATTTAGGTGTTGTAAATCGATAGTAAATTGACTTTTTCATCAATTACCCAACACTGTTCATTAACAAGTTACCTTCGTAGGTCCACTCTAATGGAATGTATATGTGTGTGTTGCACAGCTTCTATCAAATTTAAATACGTATACGAATACTTATGTATATACATATCGTGTGATTCACACGCATACAATTCAAGCAATCAACTAAGCACAGTGGGGCAAAATGAAAACTTTTGAGCGTCTATTGCGCAGCAGGCATATCATATATATGAATGTATTTATTTTAATATATGTACATACATATGCAGCTGTAACTTGATTAGCTTTTCCAGCTTTGAGCTGCAGACAGGAATACACAAGTGTTTTCTTATTTTCCAGAATTTACACTCCGGGTGTTTGCTTACATTTTTCCTGCAATTGTAAATAAAACGAGCATATGTACGTTTTTTTTTTTTTTTATCGTTTTTCATGTTAGAAATGTATATGTAATTTCAATTACAAATCAAAGGCGTACATGTCATTAAAATTATTCATTACAAATCAAATAGTTCTACAATTTTTTTATTATTCTGTGTGTTGTTGTTTTTATTTGTTGTTATTGGTGTGGTTTTGTTTTTTCTTTAGCATATTTCTTGCAGTTACAATATTTCGTTTGCGCCTTTGCAGCCCTATTTTTTTTTTTAATAATTTGTTTATTTGGAAGTGACGATTTCAATTTGAATTTACTCGATTTAATGAAAACATAAATAATATTAAAAGTATTTAAACACCGCAACATGCATCAGATGAATTTTAAGAATTTGTTGACTGCTCACGTTTATATTTTGCTTGTTTTACATACATAAAATATGTAGGTTGCAAAACCAAAAATTATGAAAAATTATTATGCGGAAACTATTTCTATCTGTGTGTACGTGTGTTTGTAACAAAGCTGTCATATAGAATGTGCATTAATTCATTAGTTTTTTTTTTGCCGTCAGAGTTGGTTTGTTTGTTGTAGAGTTGGTTTGTTTGTTGTAGATGGGTAATGGGCACAGAGTATCGTTCGAAATTGAATTGCTATATGCTATATATGTATACCAATTAGTTATACACCAATTAAGATGTGTTTTTCTCTGTATACGATTTTGCTCAGCCATTGGTATTAAAAGTTGAAGGGGTTCATTGGTACTTTGTCTGTATTGGGATCAAAGCTGTATTCTGTGCCATCAGAGGTCGGTGCCAGATTAGATTGTTCGCCCTGTAAGTGTCAATTGAAGGGAATGTATGAATTAATATACATATAATCAATGATTTTGGAATGGCTAATAGAGCATCTACCTCAGTAAAGTATTTCTCAATAATTTCGTATGCCAGCTTATAGATCTCAACGTTCTCATGGTTTTGCAGACGCTCGATTTTAGCGAGTCCTTCGCATTCTTCAATCAAATTAGCAACCTCTTCCACGTGTGAACCGGCCACTTTGAGCATATTATTGAGACCATCGAGGACAACCTATAAATATAAAATACATATTAGTTTGTACAGTATTCATTTTAAGAGATGCGAGATCTTACATTGATCACTTGAGTGTCCTGGCATGAGAGCAGATCGCAGAATGGCGGTATGACACCTTCTTGGATTAAAGTAAACACCTGCTCGGGTCTGCCACTAATAGTAAGATTACTAATGGCCCAGGCTGCCTCTTTCTGTGTCTGGAATTCGCCCTTGCTCAGGTTGTCAATAATTTTCGGGAGCAGGCCAACATTGATAACAGCTTGCACCTGGGATTCGTTGCCGGCGGTGATGTTAGATAGAAACCAGACAGCCTCTTTGCGTATCTTTTCCTTTGGATGTGACAGCAGAGCTGGGAAATACGATAAAGCATCGTAATTGAGAACCACCTGTGTCTGTTCATCCGATCCGGTTACAATATTGCCCACAGCACGCAAAGCAGCTGTCTGCACCTTGACCTCATTGTTACCCAGTAGCGGTATTAGCTTTGGCACCACGCCGCTATCAATAACCATTTGGATTTGATCGTTGCCGCCATCGGTCAAATAGCTAATGGCCCAGACAGTATCGACCAGAATGTTTGTGTCCGTGTGATGGATCAGCACATTCAGTGCGGGCAGGATTTCATGTATTGTGGCAGCTGGTGGCGGCGGATCCTTGTTTCGACATAAGTTCACAATCACCCAAGTGACATTACGCAAGAACGATATGGGAATATCAGGCTTAATAAACGACAATAGCGGCTGTACAACGCCATGCTTAATAACAAAGTCACGCAACAAAGGACCATCGCCAATGATATTGCCCAGAGCCCAAACGGCTTGTTCGCAAACATTTGGAGCGGGTGAGTTTAGCAGTTGAAGGAAGTGCGGCACAGCACCGGCAGCAACCACCTAGATAGTAAAAGGGAAAAACGAATATATTATACGGCGAACTGTGTATATGATCTGTGATTAATCAACCCTGCATCAGCAATATAATTATATATATTCAGTATTTTTGTATAAAATTGCCAATGACATTTTAAAACTAAATCGCGTTTGCACCCATTACGAAATGTATAACAAATTGAAAGACATATTTGACCCCATAAATTTTAGATGAACGATACTATACTACTATATATTCTGAGGCAGTATCAATAGCTTTTATTCGCTAGTCTGTTTCTATGCACATTTTCCTTTGCTTTTTGGGCACCTATATCATATGAGATTTATATCATATTTAAAATCTGGGTTTCTTTATATTTTGAATAAAAACGAAATTAGTTAAATACACAGAACGTACAATTTCAGATAGCATTCTTGCATTGACAGAAGCTGCTGACTTTCTTCAATCAGGAATATGAACAGCTCTTACCTGGTTGGTTTGATCGGAAGTTCCTGAGGCAATGTTGGTCAATGCCCATGCGGCCTCAAATTGGAGCATTGTGTGATTATGTTGCTTCAAGCATTCAACTAGAATTGGCAATATATCGCTGTGAATCAGATCATCAATGGGTGGATTTTTGTCCGATGACAGCAATTTGCGGGCCGCTTGAACAGCGGCTAACTGTTGCTCCGGTTTTGATGAATCGGATGCGGCCAGAGCAAGTTTCTTTAAATTGATCGAATTGGGCAACTGCTCATCCTCATCTGTGTTCGAATCGAGGTGAGGCACATTACGACGCTTCAAAATTGTTTCATCACGTTTATTTTTGCGCAGTTCTACGGTCACTTCATTACGGCGACGGCGCATCTCCTGTTGATTGAATAGTTCAAATTAATGTGAAACAATAATTATCAATTGCAAAATAATTCAAGCATAACGTACATCTTGATCCTTTCCTTTGTTTTTAAAGTTTTGCAAACGATTTTGATCCAGCGATGTCATTTTACTGTTTCAATGTGTGTGTGTGTGTGTGTTTATAAATATATATATATATTTATATATATATATGTGGAAAAATATGTATCTGTATATATGTGAGCGCCAATCCAAACTGAAAACTTATGTTAAATTTCCAAAAACGTTCGTGGCTTTTATGTGATTTTATTCGTTGTCCACTTCTGTTGTTTCAATATACGCGCAATGAAAATTTAACCACATACACACAAATACCGACACAAACAAAAGGCCAGAGTACGTCGTTCGTTAGTTCCGACAAAATCGACATAGAGAGAGCCAACACAATTGCACGGCAGAGCAGCAGCACGATGACAATGACAATCGTAGAGGGGGAAGAGAGAGCAGAGCCAACAGGCGATGAAAAAATTATACAAAAAAGAAATGGCGTTTAGGAATGTCGGCTACGTGAATGTACATTTTACTATTAAAAAAATGTTTTTTGAATGTGATACTTACTTTTACGATTTGACACCGTACAGGCCTAAGATATAGTGATTAAACCTTTTTTTAATATAAAAATTGCAATTCGTGACAGCGACGTGAGTAAAGTTGGCTGCGCTTCCAATTATCAGGGCTGTAAACTAAAAAAATCTACACCACTGTAAATACAAATATCGTTATCGTAACATCACTATTAGGTATGTGCAAAATATTTTGTGGTCATATTTTGGCCAATAAATTTATCGATTGATATAATTTAGGCGTGCAAAAACTGGACCATTTGTGTATATATGTATATTTACACATAAAAAATATAGTCTAACTCGATGCAAATAGATATTACTGCATGCTTCTACATGACGCCAATGCGGAAATGACTGAAAAAACGGAGAGTGCCAGCACGCTGGAACAGCAGCCACAGCAACCCAAGACCACAGCAGATGCTCCACTGGCCGTCAGCGTGAAACGTGAGAAGATTGATATAGAGATCGAAGCAAAGCTTGGCGCACTAAATGCGAAGGTCAAAACTGAAACTACCACGCCCCCAACGGCATCGGGCTCGGACAGTGATGCAAGCAACAGCAACGATTCGTCGCAAGATGACAAAAAGCAAATAACTCCCGTTAAATCCTCGAATGAAATACTTGCAGAATTGTTTGGTGTCTTCAATGCAGCGCCGCCCGTTGAGTTGTTGGATGACAAAAATTTGCTAAACAAACATAAAAGATCGAAAAAGGAAAAGAAAAAAAGGTCGCGAGACAAACTAATCAAATCAGATGGAGAGTGCAGCGACATAGATATTTCCTCCGCAGAGGGCAAGTCCAAGCACAAGCATAAACGGAAGAAGCATAAGCACAAACACAAGGACAGCAAAGACAAGAACAAAGACAAGGATCGTGAAAAATCCAAAGAGAAGACAAACACGACTGCAACAAAGGTTGAGGAAAGAACGCAAACTCGCAAAAGACATGCTACTGCGGATGTAGTAACCGTGCCGGCCAAGAAAGAAGCAATAGACCAGGAACATAGCGTTCAACGGGAAAGAGAGCGGGCACGTGAGCGGGAGCGAGAAGAGAAAGAGCGTGAGCGAGAGGAGAGAGAGCGGGAGCGGGAAAGGGAACGCGACCGTGTTCGTGAACGGGTTCACAATAGCTTCTACAATGGCTACCCGGATAAACAGGAGGACAAGCAGGCGCGCGTCAAAGGTAACAACGGCAAATCCGTTAAAGTTAAGACGGAGCGCCGCCAGTCCGACGAACTCTCGCTGTCCGATGAGGAAACATATCTACGCGAAAAGGCCAATAATGGACGACGTCGTTTCTATGGAGCTGTCAAGAGCGAGGCCACCGAAAATAAACGCCACACACGCCACCAGAACAGCACAAGCTCCAGACAACGTACACGCTCTCGTTCTCGTTCCCGGACGCGTTCCCGTTCGAGAGATTTGGGTATTGATAAGAAGCGTTTGCTGGAGATCGCGCGCCGCAATGCGATCAGCATGTTTAAGCGAGGCAACATGGCCGGTGTGGCGAACATGACTCCGGAGGTGAAAGATAAGGTGCTGCTTAAGATGCGTTATGGCGGACGTAGCGTGCAGGATCTCACTGACTTTTGCAAAAAGATCTCCAACGGTGAAATGCTGTCCGATTTAAGCTCAGACGAGGATTCGGATGTGGACAAGAATGGCAATGCCAAGGCATTCCATCATCCATTTCAGCTCAAGGAGCGCGAACCCATTGTTATGCACATACGCAACTCCACACCCATTGTGCCACCGTCCATGCGCCGCGATGAGCAGACTAAGGCCATAACGATGCAGTTTCCGGTCTCCTCTGGTCAAGTTCATCGTATGTCTGAGGTATGGGTACCAGTAGAACCAAAAGAGTCGTTGGCGCCGCTGCCTACGCTGCCACCGGCTAAACAGGCCACAAATATGTTCAAAGATGTGCAACGTAATGTCTTCGCAAAGACAATACCTCAGCAAGAACAACAAGAGCCCGCTTTCAAGCCCGTCACGAATCAAAGTCAAGAATTTAATGGTTTGCCGCCTGTACCTGTAGTTACACCATTGCCTGTGCCTACCCCTGCTGCAGCTGCTCATAATACTACTCCTGTTCCTGTTATGGCTCCTCCTCCTCCTGCTCCTGCTTATACGTCTACACGGTTTGTGCCTGAGGTACCCATACCATCAACAGCAGCGAATGCACCATCGACAGCAGCGAATGCACCAAGTACTTCAATATTTCCCCAGGCTACCGCAACCAGCATGGATGTATCCAGCATTATTACTCAACGTCTCAGCGCAATCAGGCGTCTGCAGGTGAGTTGTTAAAATAAATGCATTTACAATTAAGCAATGCACATTATTCATTAAACAGGAAAATCCAGCCGATTCAGAGGCGTTAAAAATGATGCACAATGCGCAGCGGGACATGTCTTCCTGGGCCAGCTCGAAATTTCTGCCAGGACAGTTTACGGGAAGCACCGGTGCACAAGTAATGAAGGTGCATGAACTGAACAGCGGCCCCCAGTTGTGGGCACGTCGGGATCAGTTGACTTCCACCAAACCCGTTACGGGCGGCATGGGTATGGCTCTGCTGCAGAAAATGGGCTGGAAGCCGGGTGAAGGCTTGGGTCGTACAAAGACTGGCTCCCTGCAGCCACTACAGCTGACGGTGAAGCTGGATAAACGTGGTCTTGTCTCGCGCGAGGATATCAAACAGCCACCGGCACGCCCACAAGGCACACGACATCCGAAGAACACAAGTGCCACGAATATTGCACAGGTTGCGCTCACTGCTCAAGATAAACATCCGGTTTGTGTGCTCAACGAGCTGACATCGAAAAACAAATGGACCCCGCCGCAGTATACGCTGAAGGACGATTCAGGTCCATCGCATAGCCGCATGTTCCTCTTCTCCGTCGAGATCAACGGACAAACGTATACGCCCACCCAGGGCTGCAATAACAAAAAGGAAGCCAAACTGAATGCGGCCAAGTTGTGCTTACGAGCTTTGGGTATATTGCCGCCCAGTTAGTAAAGTGTCTCTATTGTCATTGTATAGTTAGAAATATATACTTATATACATACATGTATATGCGTCTGTATATAATTAAGAATAAATTATAATTAGGAAAACAAATAGAGTGTTTATTGAAGAGATTAGGGAGTGAAAGACGAGGATAGAAATATAAAAACTATAAAAGAATTATATTTATGATTTCAAGAGTTCCTATATCTTATAGGTTAGTAAATTATAAAAAAGAAATCTTCTATTGAACTCTATTGTGAACCAATCTATCGAACTCGAATTCAATATTCGAGCGTTATACTTAAAAAGCGTTAGCAATAGGAACAAAATGCAGTGCAGTACAATATTTGACCAATATTGAAAAAAAGGAAAAACTAAGTTAAAACTTGAAAAGTAAATACATAAACTTCAAAAATGAACTTAAATATAAAAAAAATAAATAAATAAAAAACGAAAAATTAAATAAAATACATGAGAATAATCTTTGAGCAAAGCTTTGAAATTGTTTTGGAAATTTGCGAAGCTTTTGCTTATTGGCATCTAAGTTTTGCGCAAGTACACAAACAAAGCAAATCAGCTGAGCGGAGCCAAAAGCTGGGGTGGGCTAACACCGACACATGCGCCCGTTGCAATTTGTGAGCGTGTGAGTGTGTGTGTAAGGGAATTCAATCTCTACACAGAATCGCTTAAACACACATTGAAGGTCAGTTCAGGCGGGAGTGCGGCAGAGGCAACATCTCGCATTTGGCTAAGGATGTAGCTAAACAATCCCGTTATTCGCTGCTTCCATTAATAGGTGTACAGGATACAGATAAATATATATTTGAATGATCCAGGCTTGCACAGCATCCAAATGCTTAAGCTTGTAAATGGAACAGATGTTGGTAGCCGACTTCAGCTGTGGCAAAATACCTTAGCTGTATGTGTGTGTGTTTAGAGTTATTCCTGAAGTTGCATAACTTTGCATGAACACGAAAACAAAGCTATAAATATACATACATATTTACATGCTGACACACACACACTTATGTATAAGCAAGCACACATTGTGTGCATGCTTGTATCTCTGCTGACTATTGCACTTTGGAGCTGGGTGTCGAGGTTTAATGTTGACTGCCCAGTTTGTTTACCACGGCAGTCATGGAAACGTGTCGCACATGTGCAAGGTGCGATTTCGAAAATGGCAACAACTATTGGCTGGATATGTTTCATCCAACGCGTTGGCAGACTGAAATGGCGCAAATACGCGCAGAGTTTGCCAACTGGAAATTACAGGTGAGTCCATACTCAAAACGAATAAAAAAAAAAAACTATCTAACACAAAATGCCATTTACTTTGTGAAAGTTTGAGTACTGCACTTAAATAAAGCTTTTGATCGTGCAACGGTGCATATATTTTATCGATGAGAAATCAATTTATCGATGTTCAGCAATCTTTACGTCTGCATGATCGAAAGATCATATTTAGTGGTATCGAAACTAAATTAAATACAGGTTATTATAAATTTAACGTAAATTTAGTGAATACAATAATTAAAAATTTAAAATTGGTTTACCTTGTTAGTTTTTGAAAATATATAATATATATACTTTAACTTTAATTTCTTCTGTAAAAACGTATTAATATTATTTAGATCGCACCAAACGATGGACTGCCACAAAAAATTTGTAGCGACTGCTTTACAAAGTTTTGCTCTGTTTATACGTTTCGCATGGCCTGCCAGGATGCACAATTAAAGTTGTCGAATATTTTTGACAAAATCGATGCGAACCTGCTGTATGATAGAAATGATGAAGAAAGCATTGAAGTTGATGCTGGTGACTCAGAAGAAACAACAAAAATGTGTAAGGTGGCAGAAACTGAAATATTAGAAATAACAACGACAACAACAACCGAGAACACTGCCATTAATGCGGCCAAATCGCCTACGCCCATTCAAATCTTTGTGGAAACCATTAGCATTAACGAAACGGAGTCCTTACAGCCAGAAGATAAAGAAATTGACTTAGGCTCAGATCATAATTCACTGAACATAAGTTATGCTTGTAAATTCTGTTATAAGCCGCAAGAGAGCTATCAACTGCAGCACCTGTTACTAGAACACATTAGCGCCTGCCATGATCCGGATCAACCCTACAATTGCCCGGAGTGTACTGAATGCTTTCAAGATACAGCATCGCGTACCGTCCACATAAAGAACGTTCATGTAGTCAAGCACTATGCCTGTGATGTTTGCGGCAAAAAGTATGGAGATCGCCACAATCTTGACCATCACATTGAGAAGTATCACTCGGACACGGACTTCGAGTGTAGCATGTGCGAGAAGCGTTTTTTTACTCGCAAAAGTTTGCACTATCACATGAACTGGCACAAGCCGGAGCGTCAGCTTCGATGTCGTCATAGCGGCTGTGACCGGCTGTTCATCAATCAACGGCATCTCATATGTCATGAAGCAACGCACACAACAGGCTCCCGTAAAAGCGAGTATTGCGGCTTTTGTGGCAAAGGTGGGTGGCAAACTTATATCATAAAGTAACTTATATTTGTATATATACATGTATATACACACCTTTGTTCAAAAATAATATAAATCGTCAGCGAGATAAAGAAGAGGGAAATATGAATGAATAGAGAGAAGAGTAAGATATGAACTTAAACACTTAAAAATTTAAGAAACCCTAATTGTAAAAAAAACACATTTAAAGCATAATACTCGTTGGTTCGTGCGAAGAGCATACAGGCTTTCAAGAAAACATCCATATATATTGGGTTGGCGTGCGTTATTTATAAATTTATTTTATTTATATAGTATTTATATATTTTTGTTTTATTTATAATATATATTTATATCTCTCACAGCTTTCATACATGTGAAAACCTTACGTTGGCATATCTTTCGACAGCATGGCGGGGAGAAGCCTTTCAAATGCGCCATCTGCACAGAGGGTGAGTTAAATCTGGAAACTAAGAAAGTACATAAAAAATATTTAGAATATCAATAGGGAGCTCTCAAAGAATTTTTAAAGGAGAATAATCAATGGGCAATTCCTGGATCAATCTCAAAACAACATCATCTTTATATAAAAGTAATTTTTTTGTTTTGTGACTTTTATTCACTTATTTGCCTGGAAATGCCCATATTTGAAAGCTTTCATGGGATGTCTAAATATTTTCAAGTACTCTAGCTAAAGTCGAGCTCTTTCAGTCTGTGAGTTTCCAGTAATTTATTAATTGACTAAGTCACAGTTAAAAATACTACTCACATATCGAAAGTTGACTTTCTTAATATAAGAATTCATTAATAATTTAAATAAATAAAAACATCTGTCGCATCATCAAAAAATTTCATCGCAAACGCTTTTAAGACTTTTGCCCCAATAACTCTGATGGAGTCTATCTGCTGCTTTTTGTTCTGTGTTAGTCAAGTTAAGGGTAAACATAGTTCAGTTATTTTTTAATATACCTATTAGAAAAAAAACTTAAGAAAAATTGAAGCATGTCAAACAAAATTTATTCATATAATAAATATTTAACAAAAGCTTGTCCAAGTTTTTTATTAATATTCTTTATTTTAGACAATTTTTGAAATACAAAAACCTTGCAATAATAAAAAATATATAGGAATGCAACAGTCGTGCCCAACTGACTCCCTTCAAAAAATGTCGAAAATTTCATATTTTTTCCATTTCAAAGAAATCTTTAATTAATATATTATTGGCTGGAAGTGATAAATTTATTGTAAAAAATGATTTCAAAATTAAAATACAGTAAAACTAAAATTAAAAAAATCAATATTAGATCTTGGCTCTATAAAACCAATACACTATCTTGGCTACTTTGTGAACGAGTATGAACTGTCCTCAACCCTGAAGCGCCGCATGCAAGCCACTAATTGCCCTATGTTGTCACATAACACCCCCACAAATTAGCGGTATTATCCACAGATTCCATTGATTTACTTTAACTTGATTTTCTTTTAACTTGAAAAAAGTGTTCGCCTCCTATGTGGAGAAGCGTCTTCACATGCTTAAGCTGCACACTGAAAATCTAACTCATCAGGAACGCAGCGAGTGCATGTTTCAGTCTTGTCGTCAGGAGTTCGACAATGAACAGGAGCTCATCCAGCATATGACCATGGAGCATGCACAGCGCGTAGCTTCCTCAGCACCGATCATTGCGAACAATAAGCGAGTGATCCAATGCAAGAGAGAACGACAGTATACGGGTCTCTTCCAGTGCGACAGCTGCACCCAACGTTTCAACATGAAGTCCGCCTTGGAGCGTCACATGGCTGTCCACTCGACGGATCGGCTGCATGCCTGTTCGCACTGCTCCAAGCGCTATAAGCGTGCTCAGGATCTTAAATGGCACATGAAGACCCATGCCAATGAAAAGCCCAATGTGTGCGATGTTTGCGGCAAGGCATTCGCCTTGAAATATGTCCTAACTCAGCATATGCGCAGTCATGAGGGTAAGTGATATTTACTAAAGAATATTTAAACAACAATTCACATTATATATATTATATATTAATAATAATAATATCAATATTATTATTATTATTAATTATATACATATAATGTACTTTGGTACTATTATAAGGCTCACATTATTTATTTGCAGTTCTTGAAAAGAATTTCAAGTGTGAAACCTGTGGACGGGCGTATCTCTTTGAAAAGTCATTGCGTTTGCATCAACGTGTACACACAGGCAATACCTATTACAAATGCGATCTGTGCCAAGAGCGATTTGTTACGCATATTAAATTTAAGAGTAATTTATCGTAGAATCAATAACTCTATTTTCTTTTATATGAATCATATTTTCTTTCAGCTCATATGAAGAAGGCACACGATGGTGACCAGTCGAATTCTAAGGATACGCTGGATGATTTGATCAATATTGTGATTAACTAAATTGTACCAATGATATAGAATCCAAGTGGAACAGCAGAAAGAATACTAAACAATTATTCCATTAGCAAAGCATCAAAAGAAACACTATAATACTCTAAGGGTGGAGCCGCTTTCTAAAAGTCACGCCCATTAAAGAATTTTTAAATCATAGACCCTCCATTAAATCCTATCATAAGACTAAACATTCATTATAGTTATACACATTTCAATAGGGATCATGCACAGGGTACGATTATATGAAAGCTTTATACTTTGTAGGCAAATTTCATAAAACTATTTATAAAAATCTATTTTCCTTATAAGCGACACTTAAGCTCTCATAAAAAATATTTTGTCCATCCAATTCTTTAAACTAGAATACCTATAAACATATGTCTATGTCTTTCACATAATGCACAATACATGACCATTTTAGTGATAGAAAAATGTTATAAAAATGTATTTAAGCTAATGCTCAAAAAAAAAAATATTGCATTTATTTATAAAAAAAAAAAAAACAAATTAAACACACATATTTACATTTACAATTATAAGAAGAAGAAAACATATATTAAGATATATCAATAACATCATATATTTTAGTTGTGGTAGTGCAATATATGTATATTTACCAAAATCGCGTTCCATATACATACATTCTATTTAAATTGACAGACAAAAGTTTTTTTTTTATGGTGGGTACAAATTGTAATTTTAAATGTTGGGACGCGATAACTATCGCAAGCTGTTCAGCGAGCACATATGAACTGCCATCTGACATCCCTGTTCTTTATAGAGCTGCCAGAAGTTGCTAATATCAAATGCCGCTCAGCTATCTGGCAACATCACTTTTTGGGCTGTTGTAGCTCGCATAACACGTCAGTGTTTAGGTTTTTAAGCAGCAAGTTCTACCAAAATTGAGGCAAACGTATTTGCTAAAGTGCAATAGCGAGTCGGTTACCGATCGAAATGGACACAAAGCAACAAATAGCGTAGTAATATTTATGTGAATACACAACAAAGAAACGATCAAGTTTATAATATACTTTTGCTCCCAAAAACGGATAAAACTCTACAGCCAGTGCGACAACAACAAACAATAGCATATAGTAAGCAGGTGCAACAATACAGATTAGCAGCTGTGATACACAGACAATCTGAAGAGGAAAAAGTAGACGCTGGTTGCCACGCTATATTACGTGTGACGTGTATAACGCATTTAAATTAAAGAATTTGCCTATTCTCAATCAAAACTGGTTAAGACGCCTACAAACACACCCACACACACATATACAAAATGGCTTTGCCATTGAGCGATCTGCTGCTGCTCGGCGGCAGTGAAAAGAAATTGGCTGCATGTGTCCTGCTACTGCTACTGGAGCTCTTCATGGAAGGTAAGTCGATCTTTTACTACCAATGCAACTGAATGTACTCTATAACGCTATAATTCTGATACATTTATCCGTTTTAATAATAACGGCACGAATCCATCGCAAAATAAGTCATTAATCGCAAGTTGCGTATATTGATAACAAATAATTCTAACTGCTTTGTTACACGTCATTCAATACAGGCGCTGATGCGGCAGCGGCGAGTCAGGCGGATATCGACAACCATCTGGAGCTAGGCAAAGACTTTCTGGCACGCGGTCAGCTTTCAGATGCATTGACGCATTATCATGCAGCTGTGGGTAAGTTTAAAAGATTGATAATTGAATTATTGCATTATTATTTTTGAAATGACAAATTCATTTCTAGAGGGCGATCCTAACAATTACTTGACGCTCTTCAAGCGAGGCACCGTTTACCTTGCCTTGGGC
The DNA here is from genome assembly GCA_030914345.1 of Drosophila koepferae. Lineage (NCBI taxonomy): Eukaryota > Metazoa > Arthropoda > Insecta > Diptera > Drosophilidae > Drosophila > Drosophila koepferae. The sequence continues at coordinate 10,254,829 of JAUESR010000197.1, read as the reverse complement.
AAGACACGATTTGCCATTCAGGACTTCAGCCGAGTGCTGGAGCTTAAACCGGATTTTACAGCAGCGCGTAGTCAGCGTGGTATTGTGCACATGAAGAGCGGGGACTATGAACATGCACTGCATGACTTTGAGCATGTGCTGCGAGAGGAGCCACAAAATAATCTCGTGCACGAACACTATGCGAGAGTGCGGCCAGCCAAGGAGCAATGGCGCTGGTACAACATCTGTTAAGCAATAACGATGAACAGAACGCCATAGGCATGATAACACAATTGTTAGAGATCTCACCATGGTCAGTGACATTTAGACAGGCACGTTCTGATGCCTATTTAAAAACAAATGACCCACTCTCGGCCATTGCGGATTTGCGACAGGTTAATCGATTGTCGCAAGACAGCACAGAGGGGCATTATAATATTGCAAAGCTGCTATATAATATTGGACATGCTACTAATGCGCTGAAGGAGATTCGTGAATGCCTAAAGTTCGACCCCGAACACAAACTCTGCTTTCCATTCTACAAGAAACTGCGCAAAGTGGAGAAACAGCTGGTGACAGCAGAGACGGCTCGAGAGGAGAAACAGGCAGCCGAATGCATAGTTGCTGGCGAAGCAGTCCTCAAGCACGAGCCCGAGGAGACGATGATACGCTATGAGGCGCACAAACTGCTCTGCTCCTGTTACACGACAGACGAGCAATACGGCAAAGCGTTAACGCACTGCAAACATGCGCTGGATATTATGAAAGATGCGCAGGTGTATTGCGATCGTGCAGAGGCGCTGCTGGGCAGCGAGATGTATGATGATGCTATACACAACTATCAGTCGGCTTTGGAAATCGATGAGAATAATTCACGAGCCAAGGAGGGAATCCAGAAGGCCAAGAAACTACAAAAGCAGGCGGAACGTCGAGATTATTACAAAATCCTTGGCGTGAAACGCAATGCCAACAAACAAGAGATTGTAAAGGCTTATCGCAAGGCGGCACAGAAGTGGCATCCGGACAACTTTAAGGATGAGGAGAAGAAGCTGGCAGAGAAGAAGTTCATTGATATCGCGGCGGCCAAGGAAGTGCTCACCGATCCAGAGAAGCGACGTCAGTTCGACAATGGCGAAGACCCCCTGGATCCGGAGAGCAATCAACATGGTTTCCGTGGCGCAGATCCATTCGCACACTTCCAGCACGGTTCGCCGTTCCAATTTAAGTTCCATTTTAATTAAACAGAGCTTAAAAGAAGCCATTGTTGAGCCAGGGATTATTTGTGTTTTTTTCCTCCTCCTTTTAATGCAGTTCATATCGCTCCAGCCTGCATCGATGCGCTCACTTCCACGCCACCAATTACTGCATTTTCCGTTTAGTCCACGCCCCCTTCAGCTTTACGATTTTACACTTGTTTGTGTTGCAACTCTAAAATAGCCTGTAAATATTAGCCTAAAGACTAAATCCGATAACTGAAACACACACAAGAACACAAAGATACTGAGGAAAAAAAGATTTAAATTTAATTAGTTTATTTAATAAAATAATTGTAATGTAGTACATTTTTCTAATTATATATATGAATATAAAAAAAAAAAAAAAAAAAAAAAAAAACATTTCAAACGATGAAGAACCAAATTTGTTCAGAGAAAATGCTAATGATAAATTTCCGATATATCATTGAAATCAATTTGTCTTAAAAAAAAAATCCAAATCCGTCAATATCCAAAAGGCTGCAAAGTTTATTTTTATGTATATGTAGAGTTTTTATCTGAAGCTGTAAAATTTTGGTTTCATCCAGAGGAAAAATTATTCAGCGCAAGTCAATTTTGTTAAAGAAAGACTATTCTGTAGTTGGGTTGTTGTGATTTATTGAACAATTTAATAGTAACAATAAAGTGCAAAAGATAGTCAAAAAGAAAAGAAAAATAACAGGGTATAAGAATCATATTACTGATTATTTAGTTAGAAATTTAATTACAAAATATATTATTTTTGGATTATCTTTTATGATATTTCTGATATCATAGTATCAGTCAGAAATTATTAATTTTTATATTATTATTTATCTAACAAATTTGTGATAAATATTCTAAGTTAAACCATGACCAAAAGTAGAGAACTTTCTCGAGATATTTCATATGGAATATATGTGTATAACTATTTTACATACAATGCTTTTACGTATTAATCAATGAATTCAAGCATAATCATATATTGAGATGGTCTTGTGTTTCTTCAGACAGCGGGAGTGACTATCACGTATATTAACGTTGCCAATATGACAGCCACCGTTAGAAGGAAATAAAACTTGAGATTATATTGACGATTTAGGGATTCGATCAGTTCTTGAAATTTCTGTCTGGTAGAATTTGGATCATGTTGCTGAATGGTTTTACGCATGGCCGGCCTGGCCAATGGTGAGGACCGTTTCCTTGTATCCAGCTGGCGCGAAAAGTGACTCAAGTATGGCGATTCTGGATTGTCACTAGATGAACGCTGATGTTGATGAAGGTACTGCTGCTTCTGGGGCTGGCGGAGTACTTCCGTCTCGGATTCACTATCAGTTTCCATGTCCATTGGTTCTATAGAGTTGTTGTGCTGATCGTAGAAATCGTTTAGCTGTGGATACAGCGTGTTTAACTTGTACGTGGGCTGCAGCAAGCGACCTTTGGGAATGCCAGTTTCTCCATAGCTCAGCCGCTGTCGCACTGCTGATGTAGTTGCATGCTCCGCATTGAAAGGCGCCGCCGAGCCACAGTAAGTGTTGCGTGTCGTCTGTTGCATATGAAGCTCATTGAACTGATTAGGTGCTTCTGAATAGCTTGTCGAGTTCAGCTGGGTTTGGGTCAAATTTTGCCGGGACAGTTCCGGGCGATAGCTTCGCTCAATACGGGGTTCATAGATAGGCAGTTTGAAAGTAGGTGCTGTTGTAGTCACTTGTGGTCGCTGATAGGTATAGCTTTTAGGCTCTTCCTCAAGCTCCTCGTCTGGGTTTCCCTCGTAACGCGGCTTCTCAACCTCGCGTGTATAAGACGTAGTTAACACGCCTGATTTGCTCAATGAGACCGAACGCCGCTGTCGAGTATCGTCTCTCTGGGCCTTAGGGTATGCTGGGGTATTGTTTTGGTAGGAATAATCATCATCCTCCGACTGTGAGCCAACATCGGACACTGTTGTTGTTGTTTCTACTGAACGTACAGATGAGCTATCAAGCGGATAATATTCCTGAGGCGTAGTAGCTATTGTTCGCCGAGTATTGTTTCTGTTGTTGTTGTGGCTTGGAATTTTACTTGTCTCTCGCGGCTCATTTACGTTTGTGGCAGCTGCCGGTGTCGACTTACTGCTGTGCACAGTTTCGCGTCTTTGCGTCTTTGGGGCAGCAGTTTTTTTGCTTGGTGTGCCTAAAATAGTGTTGCGCAAACGACGCAAAATTACTTTGCGACTAGTATCGGTGACGGGTATATTTGGTAGACCATATTCCAGGCATTTGGCGTGCAACTCTTTGTTGGAAATCGTTTCGAGGTATGATAAGTCCGACATGCTTACGTCTGCTTGTGAAATTGTAAACAAAAATAGCGATGTCGTCACCGTTTTAAATGTGAGTGTAATTGACCTCCAAGTCGACAGAAAACCGCTGATTAATGTTCAAATATGCACGGCAACTATAATTTGCATATATTGAAAGTTAATTCTTCATTAAACGAATGTTAAACAATCCCACAAACAAAAGAATGCTTGGGCTTTGGTTGACTGACTGACTGCCTTGCTTTTCAAACACATACTAGTCGATGTGAAATTCATACTCGATAATCATCTGATAATATATTGCCTATCGAAATAGTTGCAGAATCATTTCATCCCTGGTCTATCGACCAAAAATACCACAACAAAACAATTGTAATTTTGTTTTCCGACAAATTAATTTGTGCGCCGCAAACATGTCGCTAACAATGCGAATTTTTACACTCACGCGTAATGGTTAGTAGAAGAACGAACTTAATCATTAATACAATATAGTAAATACAATAAAAGTACATTAAATTGAATGAGGTTATGTAACCTTATGTCATAGAGAAAACAAATCTATAGTTTCAACTTTTATATTTAAATCTAATAATATAATGATTTCTAATCAGGTCAGCGCATGTTTGGCACCAACGGCGCACGCTTGCTGGCTGCCCAAAAGGAAGCCAAGGACATCGTGCCCGTGCCGAAGGGCTATGTTTACGTTAACAACAAGGAGTTGAGCATGGATATGGATGCTATCACAGATCGTGCTGCTACCTCAATGTTCTTTGGTGAACTCTTTCGTGGCTTTGCTGTAACATTGGCACATATTTTCAAAGAGCCAGCAACAATTAATTACCCGTTCGAGAAAGGACCACTGAGTCCACGTTTCCGAGGTGAGCATGCACTTCGTCGGTATCCAAGCGGCGAGGAGCGCTGCATTGCTTGCAAGTTATGCGAGGCCATATGTCCCGCCCAGGCAATTACTATTGAGGCTGAGGAGCGTGCCGACGGAAGCAGGCGCACGACTCGATACGATATTGACATGACCAAGTGCATATATTGCGGTTTTTGTCAGGTAATTTATCCAAATGTATTATATTTCGAGTGGGATTCATGATTCTTCCACTAATAGGAAGCTTGTCCAGTCGATGCTATTGTCGAGGGTCCAAATTTTGAGTTCTCGACAGAGACACACGAGGAGTTGCTCTACAATAAGGAGAAGCTTTTGTGCAATGGCGATAAATGGGAATCGGAGATAGCATCCAATCTGCAAGCCGATCATCTGTACCGTTAATTCTTCTCTGTACATATTAGTTTTTTGTTTAGAAATGTTTTTCCAATTAAAGAAGTTCGGTTAACACTGATAACGTAGACACATTTGTGTGATTATTGTATTCGCATAAAAAATCGATCATTACTAAATAATACAATTCGACATTGGAATAAACCCGATTTCGATTTATTGCCCTGGACCGGCCAGACTCTTCTCCATGAATTTCTTCTTGGCAAAGCAGGTCCACCATTTGTTTGGCTTGCCATCCTCGGTGTTAAATACCTTCTCCAACACCCGATTGCCTGTCTCATGGCGTAGCTGTAAAATGTACTGGCGCATGAGATCTGCATCCTGTGAGCTCTGAGGCTTGGCATAGACCGCATTCAGTGGAAACCCTGTTTCACCGGGTATATCGAACTTAGAAATGGCCAGGCTATACATTTCTTGTTGACCCTGTGCTTTGCTCGTGCAACGTGTCAATCGTTTGAGACATTCGGTTATATATAGCGTAACATAGATTAGTACTCGATCCACCTCCGACTATAAGCAACATATGAAACATGTTAATTGTACAATTATATTAATCTATAGTACGATACACACCTTCACTTCGTATGTCCGGAAGAATACATTTGCTTTGAAGAAATAAAGTGACTCATCAATAATATCATTCTCTGCAGTCGTTGATGGAGCTGGTCCACGCACTTGGGTTCGCAATGGTAGAATGGCCATATTGCCCACCTGTTGACGAAAGTCCTTAATTTGCGAGTGGTATGCCTAGGGAATACGCAAACAATAGATAAGGATGTTATAAACAAATATATCTTTTAGTCCAGCTATTCGACAATGGCTCGCAGTAACCAATTACTCTTGTAAAGTTTATTTAGTCACTACGCCACTCAACTTAAGTACTCACTGGCATTTTTAAAATTAAATAATTTACGGCTTTTAATTAAAGTTTTTTATTTTCGGTAAATTTTTTGGGCAAACACCCACTGCAAATAATTTAGAGTGTAGCCGAGATTTGAAAATACCAAAATACCAAAAGATGCCCATGAAATAAAATTTACAAACATTTTGTTTATCGACTTGCGATATATTTGTTTTTAATTGCGCGCCCATGGTATGAAAAAATGTTTCGGCATAGTATAGCATTATATATGTATGTTTTGAAAGGCAGAGCAGGGAATTTATTGTCATTCATGTTAAAATTCTTAGCTGATATAATTTCATTATATCAGAGCGGTAACTGAATTTGTTAACAGCTTTTCCTGTTTTAAGTTTTCCCAAAATGGCAAAGAAAAATAAATCAAAAACGTCCAAAAAGAAAGTGAGTAACTTATTTAATATTTAAAAGTCTATCATTCTAAGCATGTATATATATTTATATATATTTACAGTTAGCTTGTAAGGTTGAGCTTAAGAAGCAAGACAATGAGCAAAAAAAGCATTCGAAAACAGCTCCACCGGGTCTGGTATCAACAAAGAATGAGGAATGTGTGAATGATACAGGTATCGATGTTAATGATCTCAACGATATTAGCTTCGAACGTACAGAGTCAGCTCACAAGAAGCAGTTAGACTCTATTGCCACAATGTCAACGCGTGTTGACGACCATCTAATAATGATTACTGATGTACAGAAACAATTGTCTGAACTACAAATTAAGCAAGTTAAATTACTTGATGGATGCGCTAATTTCTTTCATGAGTTGGAGGGATTTCAAGCCGAAAACGAGAAGGAAGAGAAACTTTTGCTTGAAACATTTTTAGAACTAAAAACTAAGGTTAAAATTGTTTTTAAGCATTATTTGCCCACACAGGTGGATATGTTGGAACGCGACATGAAGATCCTTCAATTGAATAACAATGAGAAACAATAATTCAAATATATTAATTTATATAATTTTATAATGATTTTGATCGATATTTACCACATGCACATAAAGTAATAATAAAGTATCGATAATTAGATTGTAGATCCCTTGACATGTTTTCGTGGCGAATCGTAACAGCAGTTAGAAGAAGCATAGCGCAATAGATTTAAAATTTATTTTCGTTTTATATTGAAATGAGTCCACCCGCACGCCGCGGTACCTCCAGATTTGTTCGCGGAAAATCTCGTGGCGGTAGTGGCTATTGTCCATATTTCTATTTTCGTCGAAATGGCCGCGTCATTCCTGCTGGCGGGAAACGTCAGCCAGGAACAGAACAAGTTTCCGTTAACAGAGGTGGTGCACAGCCACAAGGCTGGAATTGTGGTCGTTCGGGTGTTGACGCAGGGCGCAAACGCCCCACGAATGCATCACTTGATTGCAGTTACTTGCGTCCAGAGAACTATGTTGCTCCAGAGGATGCACTGCAGGTGCGCAGTCTACTTGTGGACAATCCACGCGCATGTCCCGGCTGGCGTTTGTACTTCATGCGCGAGGAGTATATCGCGGACAGTGAGATGGCCAAGCGCATTGTTGCTGTAGAAGCGCATTACCAGCGTAATCCGTTAATATATAATGTAACTATCATACGCCAAAGTAGTTACTTCCAACTCTCAGCGCCGGTCATCCTGCAGGACGAACAGCTCAAGCTAGTGTGGCCGACACTGAAAGAGGATTTGCAGCAACAGCCACTGCGCACACTTTCCACAGTCGCAATGGCCATGCACACAGTTGTCGTCAACAATGGTCTTGATATTGCTGCCGATGAAGCGGCGGACAGCATCTTGCCAGTGATAACCACGAAGGAAACGTATATACCACGCCGGGGACGCACACGCAAGATTTACGTGCGTCCCGAAGACTTTGTGCCAGTGGAGTTGATAAGCAGCATAAGCCACACTCGCGTGGACAGCATGTTCGCGGTGCGTGGAATTGTGACCAGTGTGGGCGAACCCACCTGTGGCCTGGCCTGGCAAGCCTTCCGGTGCACACGCTGTCAGACGGAACAATCGTTGCGACAGCGTGGCAACTACGCACCTCGTCCTTATCACTGTATGAAGCCTCTCTGCAGTGCCAAGGATAACTTTCTGGCGCTGCGCAGCTCGCCCTATACTCGACTTTCAGTACGCCAGATCATAAGGCTCGAGGAGACGAGTATCTCGCTGCTGACAGACTATGACAACGCACTGGCCGGTGAACTAGACATCGAACTGCGTAATGATCTGGTGGATTCAGTGCAAGTGGGACAGGAGATTATCATTACTGGTGTTATAAAGCTGCGCGAGTTGAGCGGCAACAGTGACCAGCCAACGACATCTGCAGCAGCAACAACTGGCGGCGATATTCAGGCGTATTTACAAGCCTGCAGTGTACAGCAGGCGTGTCATGTTAAGACAGAGTTTAGCGAACACGATCTGAAAGTCATTTCCATGATCAACTCGGAGCCGAATAACTTTAAGTTGCTGGTGCAATCTCTGGCGCCAGAACTGCACGGTCACGAGATGGCCAAGGCTGCCTGCCTATTGTCACTGCTCGGCGAGAAAATCAATGTGCTACTGGTCGGTGATCCGGGCATTGGAAAATCAAAGTTATTGCAGAACTGTGCACAGATTACAGAGCGTGGCGGCTTTGTTAGCGGCAAGCGTGGCAGTCAATCAGGCAATCAATTAGGGATTACGTTCACCGGACGCAACAAGCGGGTGATGGATGCAGGCGCATTGCTCACAGCCAGCACGGTGGGGCATTGCATGGTGGATGGCGTGGATAAGTTGGCGTCTAAGCAGACGCTGTTGCTGCAGTCCATGCAAGCGGGTCACCTGAATATGGTGTTTCCTGGAGCATTTGCTTCCTACGAAGCACAACCAGCGATCATAGCATGTGCCAATCCTCAACGTGGCCAGTACGATCAGTCGCGGTATCTGTTGCAGAATATACGGATTACGGCTGCATTGCTTAAGGAATTTCATTTGGTCTACGTGCTGTTGGACACGCCATCAAAGACGCGTGATATATCCCTTACAGAGCATGTGCGCGCCCTGCACGCTGGCTCTAGAAAGCGTTCCCAGATCGCCGCACGCTTTGTGCTAAAGCCCAAAAAGAGCGATTCCATGTGCGAGACTAATTTGAATGACGTTCCCGCTGCTCAGCCGAAAGATGATGATTATGATGATGATGACGATAGTATTATGCAGCACGATTATGATCTGGATAAGCGGTTGGATCATAGTATCCAAGAGCATGGAGAATTAGATCTGCTGCCACCGATATTAATTAAGAAATTCATTGCTTATGCCCGTCAGAATGTCAAGCCACTGCTCAATGCTGCAGCTACCAAGGCCATCAGGCGACATTTCCTGGAACTGTGTCGACGCAGCGAGGTGGAGCATGAGCAGAGCCAAATAGGAATGGGGTGAGTGTCTGTATATATGTATGTATAAAAAAAAATTGTTTCTTTAACTAAATACTCTTTGATTGCGATAGAAATAATATAATAATATAAGAAAAATTAACTAGTCATATATAAAATAATATTTGTATCGATTGCATTCGATAATTATCGATTATTTCGCTGTCGACTTATTGATTAATATTGATAATTATTAATTTAAAAATTATATCAGTAATAGCCGCGTAAAAAACAGTCGATATCCACACTAATAATTTTTCATGTCAATTGACTTAAGACTAGGTTTCTTTATAAGTAAAATCTTTAGTATCAATAAAAGTTGAGTGCACGTAGTGCTGCCACTTGCTGAAAGCTCCATGATTATATTTACAATAAAGGTCGCTTGAAGTGTCATCAAATTAATAATTTACCAAACTGAAAGCTAGAAAGTTATTCAAAAACTTGTAAGCTGTACTCGAGCTTTAAGCAAGTGTCCTCACAATTTAATTATCATTCTTGACTAGCGTAGAAGTTTGAGACATGACGATACGGGCAACTCCACAAATATTGCCAAAACAAGAGAGCCCAGATATGAGGCACATAGCACGTAAAATATATATGCAAACTGAAAGGAATAAAATGACGAAATTGAATACCAAATTAAAAGAACAAATTTATTGAATAAAAGTTACCATAGTGGCAGTGCCAAAGTAAATGGGCTCACGCACCGTGGCGAGAGCCACTCGTGCCATCACGAGATGCAATATAAAGGCGCCATATGTGAGACGTCCCAGAATCCGAAAGATTGGCAAGCAGGCGAATTTGCGTATAGTCCCTAGAGAAATTTACAAATTTACAAATTGAACATAATAATGATAATGATAAGGCAATTATTACAATACAATTATTTTGAAGAAATTGCTAGCGTTATTTTATGGAGCTGCAATATGTAAATCCCATTTAATTATATCTACCTAATTATAATTGATTATCAACTTCAGTAATGAAAATGGGATAACTGTTATAAATTTAATAAAGTTAACAAAATTATAATTACTTTAAAGTAAATATATTTACTTTAAAGTAACCAATTATTCTAAATCATCCTATTTAATTATAATTACAACTGCTTTATTCATGTCTATACTCACATCCCACTTTGGCGGCCATGCCCACCACGAATAAGCTCAGGCCAAAGGCCCAAAGGTTGCGTTGCACGGTCGCGTAAAGGGCACCCCAAAGGCGTGGCGTCTCTGCATAATAATGCTGGTAAATGGGATGCCCCGAAAAGAGCCAAAGAATAGCCAGTGGAATCTGAATGAGCCAAATCAATTGAAAGCTACGCAGCTCACGCAATTTATACTGCTTCACGGATAGCTGATCGTAAGCAAAGGCAGCCAGAACGCCAGAGAAATAGCAGCCGAAATTCATTTGGAATGATGTATAGAATTCAGTAAACTCACGGTTGCCAACAAACGAGTCCTTCTGCGTTCTGTAAAATTTAAAATTAAACGAATATGATCTTAGTCGAAGCACGCTTCAATTACTTACTGCGGAGTTGGCAGAAAAACGGGATAATAGTCCATTACATAGGTCAGCACACCTGGCAACACCATACCTATGCCAAAGACAATGCCATAGATATGCTTGCTCCAGCGGCTAAAGCGATGGCCCAGCATCAGCACCAGCAGGCTCAAGGCAAAGGATTGCGTGTCCGAGGCCAAGTACCAGCCCTGCAGCAGGCACTGAAAATACACAGAGAACAGAGGAGTTCAATACTTCTCTTACTACACTACTACTACGATAAAGAAGATCTAAATAGTAAGACTTCAACTCACCCGAACATCGGTTTCCACAATATTATTGATGAAGAGCAAAGTTGGTCCACCAGTTCTTGCGACAGGAGAGCTGCTCAGTTTGGTATATGTGCCGCCAGAGCGGACCGCCGGCATTCTCAAAGTAAACGCCGCTCAGCAGCAGGACAAAGCCATAGGGCACTGTTAGTCGGATATAGCGAAATACATTGAACTTGACAAAGAGTGTGGCATATTTGCCAAAACTCCATCTCTCAAGCTTGTCATCCGACAAAGCGCGAGACACCGTCAGCCAGTTGATGTTCAGCAACAGACCACTAATCACAAAGAATGTGACAGTGATTAGGCAGCCGGACATGAGAAGTGTGCCGGTAGCTGAATGCAGCAGGCGTTCCGGATCTTGGGGATTGCTGATGGGGCCCACGTACATAATCCAAATGGTGTGAGCAAAGATCACCATGAACATGGCAAAGAACTTGAAGCAATCGAGAAAACGTAGATCGCGTCCAATCTTGCCATTCGGTTCCTGGTTCAGACGATACCAATTCCTGGCTATGGAACAAGTGACCAGCAGGCGTGTGGCCAGGCTGCTAGGCGGCGTCTTATAATGATCGCGCTCCTTCAACATTTTATCGTGGCGACGACGCTTCAGATACAAATCGATGAGACTGCTCAGACAGGCCAGCACGATGATCACAAAGAGCAGCACATAGAAGCTGTAGTTCCAAAGATCATCTATGAAGAGAAAGGAAGAAATATTAGTAGACAGAGTCCGATTGATTACATATATTTTGCAATCTAATTTTAGCTGGTATCCCATGACCTACCTTCATCTCTGACTTTGCCAGCTGTTTCAGTTGTATCACAATATTCCACTGCGCTCCTGGCCTGGACTTTGAATTGTTGCTGCTGCAAGCGCCAGTTGAGGCAGGCATTGGTTAGATTGTGGTAAAGCGCCCGATTGCTCGCCTCCATGGCAAAAAGTTCCAGATAGACGTTTAGCTGCAGCACAAGAAAAGAAAAATTTGTGGATATTTCATCAAATTGGCCATTAAATATCAAAGCCTTGGCCTTGCACGAAGTACAATAGGTCCACACGAGGTTTGGAACCACATTTTTTCAAATACTCCACTCAACTTTTCGTAATAAAAAAAAAACAAATTAATTTATTTATATATTTATATATATAAATGCATTTTGTTTGCTTCTGCAGCAAGTGACATCAGTCAATCAGTGGAATTTCCATGTTTGCTGTGCCTAATTATGCAGCAGACCCACCTAAATCATGTCCGATAAGATCTCTGATATAGTGGGATTTAATGAGCATTGAGAGCAAATTATAGTGTTCCCCTTTATATTTTAAATAATATATTATACATTTAATATTTAATATTTATTTTGTATATTTATATTTATATTTTTTATATTATACAATATTTTTCTGTTTAAGCAACTCCACTGTAATAATTTTCTGTTTTTTTTTTTCTAAAATATTGTTCATACTATATACTATGTTTCATATGCATATTTTATTTATTTTAAATATTTTCTTTAAACGCATTGAACAGTTCAAAAATCATATCGTCATTATGTCCATATGTCTGAGCTAAAGAGTCTATGAACTTTTAATAGCTGTTTGCCACAACTCAAAGAAATAATAAAATATAATTAAGATATAAACAGGCACTATAAGCATTTACAGCCAGCCAAAACCCCTAACGAATGTCGAAGAAAGCAAAATGAATAATTGGTCAACTAGGAAAAGCAAATCAGATTAAGCGGAGCGTAAGAGATTATCAAAAAGTTGTTTCAATCAATTATCACAACTAAGAGATAGGGTACAAACTATTCGTTTAACTAAGCTTGCACGTTTCTGATACGCATTTGTTGGCGTGTAATTTTTATTGTGTTTGAATAAAACATTTGTATATTCATTCAACAATTTAAAGTCGTTCGTTTCGTTTTTATCTATTTTTTTTTTTTTCTTATTTATTTTTATTGGTTGCAATAGGAGATTTTGAAATCTTTGTTTTTCTTTGGCTAGGCAAAAGCGTAAAATTGAATTTAATTTTGAGCGATCTTCTTTTTCTTCTTAAAAATACAATTCATTGAAAAGCTGTTTTGAAGCCCATTGAACGCATTTTCATATAGCTGTGTTAATTTAAAGTAAGATGTAGGCCTGCTAGAATATCAATGAATGAACCACATGGACTGAAGTTGCTAATTCATTCATTAATATTTGATTTAATTTTACATTTCAAGACCAACAACATGTGTTGCTGTTTGTGATATATGTAGGTGCATTTTCTGGTCTAATTTTGACATATATATATTTGTATTCACCTTGGCATTGTCCGTAAGAAGGCCAGCCTGCAGCTGCTGCATGGTATCTGCATCGACTTCAGCCAGTTCTGTCTCGCATTTGTGCAGGCAGAGCCCAAAGTAGAGCTGGCTATGGTCAAAGTGATGCCTGTTATATTTCGAGATCTCCTGGATGGCACGCCAGGCAGCTGCTGTGCTATTCGGCAGCACCTCTGCGCGCACAAAGCAATAGGTCCCAGCGCCGTACTCGTGCAGGCAGCGATCGTAGTCGTCGAAGTCGAAAAGCTGCGGCATTTCGTAGTACTGCGTCACTGTGAAAGCAGATCAAATTGGCAGTCATTAAGAAATTCAGTTTCTTGAGTCAGCGATGCAAAACTAGTTGCTGTGTAATAAAATGCCAGAAAAATCCCAAGAACAAGATAGCCTCGACTAGCCTAATCTTCCTTTACGATCAGTCAAGTAAAAGGAAACCCGTTTTCCTGCTTCCCAGTTTTATTGTGCTTTAGCTCGCTAATGACTTAGGACACAAACTTGAACTTGAACTTGAATGCAAAGGTGCTTAACAGAAATGAAATTTCCAGAACATGATGCTACCTTAGATAGATCTTCTATTTGCAGGTTGCAGATTGCTTGCGAAAAGTATAAAGTGAAAGGAAATTTAGTCACAGACTGCAAATGACTTAGAACACAAACCTGAATTTTTATTGCTTCTACTTGAAAAAGTTAGTCTGGAACATTTCTTAAATTCTGAAGAGATAAATTATTTTCAATAAATATTAATTCAATTTTATGTAATTTAATTCGAAAGACTTAACACACAAAATTGTTATCACATTCCTAAGTCTCTAAAATATCTAATGTTAAATAATTTGTCGTTGCAATTAAAAACGCTAACTTTTAAGAATAAATTAGTGTTCTCATTTGAAGTCCTTGACTTTTACCGGCTTTTGCGGTGAGTACAAACCAAAAAAAAAGTGCTTACATTTGAAATGTAAATCGTTTGATGTTTGCTTTGTGATTTCAAGATGAGTAAACAAATAATTCAAATTGTTCATGTCTCAAGTAGAGAGGTAGAGTAAATCTTGTTGTTTGTTCTTGGATCCGTGAAAAAAAAAAGGAAGTTTTTATTAAATTTATTCTTTTTTGTGCGCTGAAGTCTGTTTTATGTAAAATCCTCATTAAAACCTATGGGGGAGATTTATTTTGGGACTTAAGGCAAAACAAGCTACGAAAGGCTCTCAATTAAAATGCGATAATTGATTAGAATGAGTTGGAATTACTTGAGCTTTTATTTTGACACCTTGCGGCAATTACGATCGCAAATTGATTTAATATCTAGTGCGAATCTGTCAAATCAAAGTGCATACATTTCTTAAAATATAAATCGTCTGCTGTTTGCTTTGTGATTTCAAGATGAGTAAACAAATAATTCAAATTGTTCATGTCTCAAGTAGAGAGGTAGAATAAATCTTTTTGTTTGTTCTTGGGTCTGTGAAAAAAAATTTTGTGAAAAGTTTTTATTAAATATATTCATTTTTTGTGCGCTAAAGTCGGTTTGATGTAAAATCCTAATTAAAACCTGAAGCTTAGTCGATCAAATTTGAACAAATTGTTATGCCCACGAGTTTTTAATGACATGGATAATACGCATTATATGCCGAGGCAAAACAAGCTACGAAAGGCTCACAATTTAAATGCAATAATTGATTAGAATGAAAAAAAAAAAAAATGAGTTGGAATTACTTGAGCTTTTATTTTGACACCTTACGGCAATTACGATCACAAATTGATTTAATATCTGGTGCGAATCTGTCAAATCATCTGACGTTGAAAAAAAATTTCTACCTGTGTAAAATCTTCCATTGTCACTGTGTACAAATTATGCGTTTGGAGTATGAGGCCTTGAAGATGAATTTCAATTGTGCATCTTGGGGAAATATTTATCAATTATATTGATTTTTTAAAAATTGCA
The DNA here is from genome assembly GCA_030914345.1 of Drosophila koepferae. Classification (NCBI taxonomy): domain Eukaryota; kingdom Metazoa; phylum Arthropoda; class Insecta; order Diptera; family Drosophilidae; genus Drosophila; species Drosophila koepferae. Next base: position 10,239,636 of record JAUESR010000197.1, on the reverse strand, counting down.
TTTACATATAACCGAATTAGTCAAAGGATAAAGCTTAAATTGAATGAGATGGGCAGAAATTTGTTGAAAATTTATTTCCTATATTATCGAGACAATTTATACATACATATATGTATACAGATACATACATATGCATATTCCCCCATTTAGAGTATTTCCTATAATGTATTCATACTAGATTTTGTATTCTATTACCTACTTGCAATAATAGTTAAAAACAAATGAATTTATATTGAAACTTAACATATTTAACGCATTATATCACATATAATGTGAGCAATTTCTAGGCATTACACAAACACATTGCATGCTAACGAGCCTTATTTACTGATGTGCAAAACGAAATTGAATAAATCTTTAAAAATCCCCATTATAATATTAACTATTAACACTTAATTCGATGTTACGGATTACTTACTGTTCATCTCGAAGCATCTAACGGCTGGCAGGAGCACGCAATAGGCGATGATAATGTTTAGCAGCCACATGATCGTCTCTATCTATGCCACAATGCACTCAATAATAGTAAAAATAATAATAATAATAATACAAATACAACGACGACACCACCTACTTAATTGTATTTGCTGCACTTTTGAATATTTTCGGTTTTGTTTTTGTTTTGTGAGTAACTTGCGACACTCGGCCGAAAGCAAAAAAGTCTCTCGCCGCTGGGCAACTAAAATTTCATCAACGAAAACCTGAGCATTAAACAAAAGCTGCTTCAATGCCAACTGTTAGGAAATTGCGCTACGCTTCCGATAGCTGCATTCGATGCGCTTTTCCACGAGCTCAAAATATATTTTTGAAGTTCGAAATTCGAAATTGGAAGTTGGAAGTTGCACCGTACCGAACCGTGCGCGCCAACGTGCGAACCGAGAATGAATACAACGAAATTGATAAATTCAAATGAAAGGTGCATGCTGTTGTTTGGATCTCACCAAGCAGAGCGCCCGAGTTCCCAACCAGCCCGCCAACCAGTTGACCACCTGTCCCATCTGTAACAGAGAAGTTGATGCTTTGATAAAGAGTCTTCCGTTAAATTGCGTTGTAACATGTTCGATGCGCGCCCACATGCAACTGAATTCAAAGAGCATGAGGCTAGATATTTTGAAACGAATTTGATTCCGACTCAAGTACCATATATAGAAGAAATCAGGTGTTCTGTAACCAAATAAGATGTAAAAAATGTTTTTAAGTTCTCAAATATTCTGTAATAGCCCTCATCTAGCTCAAAACCGGTTTTAATGCCATACTGTAAGCGTAATAACTGCAAATTTGTTATGTTTTGGGGTATATTTTAGAATCATAATTAATCATAACTATAATTATACATTAGAAGCAAAAGAACTCTAACAGGGAAGAGCGCCTTTCGCCTTAAACCTTATTCAACACACTTTTTTTTTCTCATTTACATTTTTTTATTTGACCTCTTTGCAGGCAGCTGCTGGGCTTGATTAATCTCTGTCAGGCACGAGCTCGTCTGGATTTGGCCAGCACTGTGACGTCACTGCACGTGAGGGATGTGATTGCTGTGGTGACAGAGAGCATGGCTCAGACTCGCGTTGGTGCCACATCTGCTCAATCATCAGCACCAAGCAGCTCCGGCAAGAAATCACAGTTAAAGAGCTTTGTGCATATGATGCAGATGCGATCGGCTGCCCTGGGTCGCTCCATTTTTGAGTTCGAAGAGCTAAAGGAGATGGGCACGCGAGCGGGCATTATGACGGGCATCTCAAAATTGGTGGAGCTCGCCAATCTGGGCGGCTATTTACTCAAGAAGGGCGTCAACATGTACGAAGTGGTGCCCGACTAATCGAAATGTCTAAGTAAATATCTTAAAAGTGTTTGCGGTGAAACTAATGTATTTAATTTTAAGTTTTGTTGAGTCTAGAAACTGTTTATCTAAAATGCAATGTTAATAAGTTTCCAATTTAATTTCTAACAGTTAATATAAGAAATGTTTACTAAAGCTTTAGTTAAGCAACAAACGTTTATGATTATTTTTTTACATATTCATTTCATCGCCTTTTATAAAACTAAGTATCATTCTTCTTCTTGAACTTTTTTATAGTGTAAATTGTTGTTAAAATTCCTTTTTTAACTATAAGGTGTTAATTAGTGATAAATTAAAGCAAAAATGTGTTGGAATTGCTAATTTAATGTTTAAGTACTTCTGTTTACGCCATCTAGCGACAAGTAGCATAAGCTCTAGCCACAAACATTTGCATACTTTTGGGCTAAGGCTAAAATCTACAATTTGTAATTAAACGCATACATTAATATGGATCGTTTTGTTACAAATACATAAATGTATATATTGAAGAATTCACTTTAATGACGGAAATGCAAATTTCAGTTTTAGTCTATTTCATTAAATTTAATTTTAATGAAACGTTCTTAAGCAGTAAATTAGTTATGCTTATGTATTTATTTAAGAAAAAGAAATTGTTCACCAATTGCGTTGGTTTCAATTAATACTTTATTCATGTTGTATTCATAAAATTACATTGATTCAATTATATCAAATATAATATATGTTAAAAATCCAACTGAAAATGCTCCTTTAGTTCTTTCTTAGAATATTTTTTATTCTACGTATTTTCAAGTTAAATTTTTGTTAGCTTCATTGTGAATGCTTCGTGATTTCTTTAAATGTGAGGCCTTATATTTAGTTAATTTGATTAGTAACTATAGTATATAATTTGTATGCAGTTTATATCAAAGATTCGTTTTCGTTTATAAAGTACAGCACTACAGGTAATGTGACTTAGTCTAAAGGGATTAGTTTCGTTTTAATATTAGATCTATCTTTTACCGTGCCTTTTATAACTATATACAAGAAAATAAAAAACAAATCAACAAGCGAACAGGCGCCTTAAGATAAATATAGGTTATAAATGTACTTCAATATTTGGCATAACTCTTTTTCATTCGCTATCCAACGTTCGTTAAAATCTTATACTAATTCCAAGTGTCTTCCTTTAATTGAGATATATGTGTCATAATGCTTAGTGCCTTCAATTTGCTAATTAAACTTAGATTAGTGTGGGGTTTTTGATCATCATTTTGTCATTTTGCGTATATTTTAAGCTAATCAGTCTAAAAAAAATTAAATAGAAGGCAACAAAAATTCAATATTTGTGGCTAAAACGGAACAAATTGACGCTAATTCGCGGACTAAATATTTGCTGCTAAATATATATTTATATATGCTACAATAATTATATTTAAGCTCTACTAATTTTACCTAAGATCAAACAGGCAATAATTAAAAACAAGTTTATAATTTTTAAATTGAAATAAATTTAGATATTGCCTGTTAGACTCAAACTAAGATAAATGATAGTTGATTAATTAGATCAATAGATAATTACAGTTAAAAGAGTACAGAATATTATCTGTTGTTCTTTAGCTAAACATGTCAAATAAGTGAATATTTTTCTTTACGAGTTTGGATAACAAACTAATCATATTGCACAAAGTGTGTGGAGCGTACAGTTTAGAATTCTATGCAGTTTACAATTGCTTCAACGGAATGCTCGTGGGCAGTGAAATGGTCTATTGGATATAGATTCACATATGTAGGTAGTTTTGGTATTCGATAACTATGCTCTGGGCTTTGTACTTTAAAAATCTGTGAGACGAGGAGAACAGAGTACGCGGCGTAATTAAAGCATAATGACATGCATTTGTCCATACTTAAGAGCTACAAAAATAAATCAATATCTTAACTAAATATCAAATAAATACAATAAATATTCTTGATTCTGTTACACATGAGATTAACCATAAGGGCTGCACTAGTTGCTGCTGCTGTTGCCCTTGTCTGGGTTATAGGTTATCTAATGGGGCTTACAGTGCTCCACGAAACGTGAGATTAAAGGTGCGCAGCTCCATGGGTTCGAGCGTAATCTGTGCCAGCGAGTGTAAGGTCTGCGGCTGCGAATTTTTGGCTAAGCCTGTAAGGCTGGTCGCCTCGATGCTTTGCAGATGCAGATCACCGAAGCGAACGGCTCCCAGTCCATTGCCTGTTAGCGGGCACAAGCTGCTCATGTCCAGATGCTGTGAGCTGACGCTGCAGTCATAGCCCTGGCGATGCAGCACCATCAGTGCCGAAGCGGACGGAAACAGTTGCAGCTGTGGCTCAGAGAGCGTGCGCAGTGTCGTCAAATGGACATCGCAAGGCAATGCTCCGTGTGGCAGAAGACGCACAAGTGGCTGCAGTGCAGCTTGAGGCTGTTCGAAGTTGCTTAAAAAGTAGAGATTTGGTGGATAGCGCAGTCCGTTGGCCAACTGTTGGGCCTGCAAGCTGAGTACCTTGTAGCTGGGTGGCTTGTCCACATGCTGACTGGCCGGAATGTCTTCCACCAGCAACCAAAATTTGTGACGCGTCAGGCGACTATCAACCACACCTTCACCCATGCCGCGATAGTCGTCGTAGAGTGTGCGACGATCCAGCATGACCTCCAGCTGTCCGGGCTCATAGCTAGCGGCACCCTGTGCATGTGTAGTGAGCAGTGTCAGCCGCTGGCGCGCATCTTGCATAAATGCGGCCGATGTAATGGGAAAATAGTTGCCCTCAATGCCAATCGCAGGTACCTTGATGCGCCTGTTGAACAAGCCCAGATTACAATGTGGTTCATCTCAAATTTAAATGAAACTACTTACTGATGAAATTGGAAACCATTCTGATCAGTGTAAAATACTGGCAATTCGGGTATGCTTGTCTCTGTTGGATCCTTGAGCGGATCCCGTTGCACTGGCGCTGGCGCTATGTTATCAATGTTCGTTACCAGACGCATGAACAGCTCCGTTTCCCGATTCTTTGGAGGTGGCTCAAAGTCTATATCATTCTCGATATAAATGGCGGCATCCAGGTGAGTCTGTGTATTGAAAATTCGCACAGTATGCGCCATGAATGGGCCATAGATGACCGTCACATCGCTGGCAATGGGCCCCGACGTGATTATAATGCGCACATCCTCATACTGATCCAGCACATCCTTCTCGGCCTCGCTCTGTTCGGGATCCGTTTTGAACAGATATGCGCCAGAATGGAACTGCGCACTGCGATAGGCAGCAAATTTGATGGCGCATTGCATCGGGTGCAGCAGCTGTTGCTGCTTGTTCTTCCGCGTGATGGTCTTGAGGAAGCCGCTCTTCTCATCGAACAGCAAACGCATGTGGGCATTCTCCAGCTGAATGTCACCTGGTGGTATGGAAAGGAATACAATTATTATGATAGTGAAACCAGAAGCATAATCGTATGCATGCTTACCGGCTGGTTTGGCCTTTGCCTCGAACTCCACAGGATTGGACTTGCCGGGCGTTGTATTCCCAGCCTCATTGACCATCGTTTTCTCGGTGCAGTCATCGCAGTAGATGTGGCAATGTTACGCTTGTAGTTGAAGTCGTCCACCTGGACGCGATATGTGGTCAACGAGAGCGGCTCCAGCTCGGCCACAAACATCACCTCATATTGACGCCTAGAGGTGCGTATGCGAGCGCCGCTATTCGCCTGGGGCATCGAGTTGAAGCCCTGCTGTTCGTAGGCATCTGTGATATTCCACACGGGATTAATCTGGATGTGCTTCAGCTCTACGCCGCGTTCATTGAAGACCCGCACATTGGGTTGTTGGACACGCAACGTGACGATTTCGATACGACGCTGTGTGAAGGCATTGAAGACCACAAAGCTGGCCTCAGCATTCTTGGACAGCGGCACAGATGATTCCGCATCCCCACTATCCAGTTCGTTGCCTGTGTTAGTAGAAACGCCTGCCTCCTCGCTGCCCGTGACACTTGAATACATCAGTTGGATGGGCATCTTTCTGGGCAATTTGCTAAAGTTGTCCCGCTCGAATTCGCTTATCAGAAACCCGTGCTCATGTGAGCTGCTGTTTTGGAGCAGTAGCTCCACACACGCCTCCTGCATCTTGACCATGTTTTGGGTGCTGTCGAACAGCCGCATCGCGTAGTCGCGCATCACCGCCGCCTTCGAGGTGCCCGTGATGGCGTCATGGTGCTGAAATAGGCCCAGATTCCTCCTCGCATGTATAATTTGCTCATAGTTCTTCTCATAGATCTTGATGGCATCATCATGGTGCAATTGTCGCGCCGTATTATAAGCAATTGTGAACAGAATCTCGGCAGCGCGCAAATTGTGCTCCAGTTCGGCGCTCAAGAGCTTGTAGTAGGGCCGGGTCGTAAAGTAACCCGACCAATAGGCGGGTCTGCCCTCCGAGAAGATATCTGAATAGACAAAGAAATCACCCTTGAAGCTCGGGAACGCCTTCTCCGTGCCCATGCGCTGTCGTATGGCCGCAAAGTAATCGCTGGGCGTGCCAAATTTAATATCCACGTTGTACAGCCGCTTGTTGGCCATGATGTGGCTGATGAGCTTCTTGTAGTTGCGGTACTGCTGATCCACCTCGCGCTCCTTGTTGTAGCGGAAGTCATCGCCGACGGGTATTAGGGCCACATTGTGCGGGAACAGAGAGGCTGTGCGTGCGTATTGTTCCAGGAGCAGCTCCGCTTTCTCTTCCACATTCTCATCGGTTATGTATTGCGCCTTCAGCGAGTATTCCGTATACTCTCCGGGTATCTTGCGGAAATCAAAGTTCAGGCAGATCGATGGATGCGGTCCACAGGAGCCCTTTATGGAGTATATATCAAAGGGCATATTGTGGGTAAGCAGCTTGCCGTGATCACTGGCCGAGCGCCAGTACGGCGTCCAGATGAAATCTCCGCTCTGTTGGCGTGCGAACCACTCCTTCCAGGCATAATGGATGCGCTGTATGATCGCACCCTCGAATTGGGCACCGGACAGCAGATATGGAACCGTGCTGCCGTGTCCAAAAGGATCAATGGACCAGCCTACCTTGGGCGTCACATTCAAATTGTTCTTCAGCCACTGATGGCCTTCGATGAGCTGATCGAGCATGGGATAAATGTGCACATTGGCTTCATCCGTCATGACCCAACCGCCGGTGGTAATTTCTATGCGTCCAGAGTTGACCAGGCGCTTGAGGGCGCGTTGCTTGGTGGGATGCGCCTGATCCCACCAGAGCTGCAGGAAACTGATCTCTGACCAGATGAAGGTCATGTCCTTATACTCCTGCATCTTGGTCACCAGCAGATTAAGTATCTGCCGCGAGTCCGACTGGAAGTAATTGTAGAAGGTCTTCAACCAACCCGGATCGTTATGGGAGTGCGGCACAACGATGACCTTCAAAGGCGGACGCTGTTTATCTTTTTTCTGCGCCTCGTAGCGCTCCTCAAAGCCGCGATCCCAATACTCCTTCGAACGCATCCATTCGGGCTGCAAATAAAGAATAGAAAAACAATGATTACCATTTGTATTTCAGCTTAATTTAATACAGATTTAATTTAATTTTTTTGTATGCATCTCTTATTATATTACTCTATTGTAAATGGTAATCTTTCAGAATTAATTAATATTAAAAACTGCAATAGACACAAAATTCATTTATTTTGTCGACAATGAAGTAAATTTAATGAAAGTGTTCAGTAATTTTAATTTTTTACAGGACCTGATGCCAAACGCCGTAAGAACTCACAATGCAACACATTTATTGTTCCTTTGCTTCCTGTTGAAAACAACGGAGTATGTGCGGAAAGGAGTAAACGAATTGAGCCGTGCAAAGCCGGATAATATACGCTAATTTAATATGAAGGCAAACAGTGCATTCTTACCTGGAAGTCAAATCTGCTGTGCTCCTCCGAGGCAGTTATGTTTGTCTTGCTCTGGAACAGCACGTAGCACTTGTCGCCCCAATGCACATTCCGCAACGTCTCCTCATCCACATTTTCGTGTTCCTGCGTGCTGGGATACATTCTTTTGGGTTGTTTTGGCTGCTGCAGCAACTGTTGTTGTTGCTGTTGCCGTTGGTGCTGCTGTTGTTGTGGCTGCTGCTGCTGCAGCTGTTGTTGCTGCTCCATGCTAAAGCTGTTAAGCGCCGCCGCCTGGGCACGATTCATGCTCGCCGTATTCGAATCTGCGATGTGCGCCGGGCTCGGCTGGCCAATGGAGAAGTAGTAAAGGAACAGCAAAATGGTCACAAATGCCGACAGGAGGCCAATGCAACGCGCCGAGCCGCGTCGAAAGGGCTTGAAAGTCATCTTGAACAAGGGGATCTGACGTCCAGATTATCCCAGTTGTCGCTGCAGTTGCTTTGTATTGCTTGGCTTGGCTTTGCTTTGTTTGGCTTTGCTATGCTTGGCTTTGCTTCTGTGTGGCACGATGGTTATCTGTGAGCATCTGCAATGGCAGATAACAAGAAATATTATAACAAAGGTGAACGTCATTAGCATCGTCATCATCATTTGACAAATGGGTAATGAAAGCAACAGGAAATAATTGTGAATTTCAACAGGAATTTCCAGTTGGCAGGATGACAGCTGAGTTGTATAAACGAATAAATACTCTGTGTCATAATATTTAAATTTCATTAATTATATTTATACTAATATTTATAATATTCAAATGAAATTGATTATATACATATGTACAAAACTCTGTGCCATAACTTCGATATTATTTTTATAATGTGGACTCTGTACACATTTTATTGTGCAAATACAGGGTATTTGTCATTGTAGTGGAGCACAATACAATAAAATCATTGCATAATCCCTGGGCTAGAACAAAGCCAACATCTCAATTTCAGTTGCTGTTGTTCATAAATTTAAGATGCGCCCATTCCATGCCATCGAGACCACTTTGCCTCAATTCGAGAACAAGTGCTGTAATATTTCACATCACATTGAATATTTCATGCTGGCCGAGGCTAAGGAGCTGCTGCTGGGTGGCTCGGAAAACTCCAAGACGTCCGAGGCGCCTGAGCAAATTTAATTAAGGCACATCCCAAATATATTTCGCATATATATATAAATGTATATACGACGATTTATATAATATATGCATATAAATGTACATGGATATATAGTAATTGGTTACAGCATTACGTGGGCGAACGCATTACATGACCTGCGCATTTATGGCATAAGTAATTTTAGCAATTTGTAAAGCATTCAATTCGAAATGCCAAATGCAATTAACGTTTAATAAACTACAAATAATTTGCGGACAAGTGCGAGTAATTGTTGTATTATTGGAAATTCCATTTAATTAAATATGCTAATAACATTTGGATTATCAACGAATAGCGAGAAAGGGACGTTTTAATTTTTTTTTGCATTTGCACTGTGAACAATAATCCATACGCCTGATAGACTATTCAAAGTTTGCATTCAGTTACGTCTTTATTTGCAGCATGAATTTAAGGCTCAAACAATACAAATTTTAGACAAAAGCAAAACTCAGTTCACTTAGCTTGAGTTCGTATTTATCTAGTTTCTAGTTAAGCAATATTTATAAATGACATTTAAGTTAATAGGAAGATTTTTCAAACCGTAATACAAAATATTAATTGAGTTCAAATTGAATTCAAATCCAAACTGTACGGACTGTTGGCAGTTAGATTAAAGTCTTAAAAAAAAAAGAAATATAAAATATAAATTGATTACAAATAAAGATATGTAGACTTATTTTCTTCATTCTATTATAGAATAATCGAATATTCAAATTCGTTGGATCTATAAGTTCATAGAATGATAATACTTGAAAATTGCTCCAGATTTATTTAAATCAGTGTCTGTAAAACACTAAAATAGACACTTTTGCACGTGCCTCACTCGAAGGTTGAGAAAGCGAACTTCTCGAATATTTCACTGCTAAGAAAACTCGACTCAACACAAATATCGTAACTTTGTACTTACAAACTAATATAAATTCATGGAAGAATATAAAATCCAAATTTGGCACATTGATATGATTTTTCTTTTCTATATTAACTAAAGTTCTTTATGCCGCAATTTCTGCACTTGTCACACACAAAGTGCGCAAAGTTTGAGGAAAAGTCAAAAAGTCAACGCAGGCAAATTACTTTGCCCTCGACGAACTTAACGAACCAAAAATACCAGAAATAGAAGACCTAGCTGCATATATTCAAAACTCAATCAAAAACTATTCGCACACATACACAAAGTTGGTGAAAACTTTTGCCCAGTTTGACCTCAAAATTTGCAGCTTGTGCGGCAGGGCACACAGTGCGTGTATGTGATGGGAAATGTGAACTGGGAAATGCATCACGCATACGCCATGTAAAACAATTTTCAAATTATAATTTAATGAAGAAGTAGCAGCGGGGAGCGCAAGAGCGAGCGAGATGCAAATGCACGTATGGTAGCTCAATTTGAATTGCATTAAATAAAATCTGTGCTGAAAAGCTTCACTAGGCAGCATATTCAAGAGCTGGTGTCGGGAGCAACGCCTGGACCACCATAACCAATGTTTCAATTAGCCACTTACACATACACACACGCACACGCATACACACGTGCACATACAAATAAGAGACAGGCACAGTCACAGTCACAGTCACAGTCTCAGCCCCTCACATGCTAATCAGCGGCCATTAAGTGACGTTTGCTCTGCGAATACCCGCATCTCGTTCAGCCACCGAAAGCACCTGTCACTGGCTACATGCAAATTTAAGTGTGTGTGTGTGTGTGTGCCAGTGTGTGTTTGTGTGTTTTTCTCTCGACACGTTCAGCAGTTAAGTTAAACGCTGCGCTCTGCCCCCATTCCCCATTCCCCCTACTTTCTCAACTGCCTGGCACAATGTGCCGAGTGTATAAAAATCAAGTCAGAATGTTGAAATCGTTCACAGACGACTACATAATACTCGTTCATAGTTTATAAAGCAATAAATACTCAGTATTTAAATTGAGAAAATCATGAGAGAATCTAAATATTTAATTGGATGATGATAGAGTTACAAAACATTTTGATTTGGCTATTCAAATGAAAAATATGACCTATTCAAATTATCAGCTGACGATATTGGTCAATCAGCTAAGAACGATAATTTCGGATCAATTTAATTTAATTCAATTCCTATTCTTGCATAGGTATACAAAAAAAAATTAGTCACATTAAACAAATCGATTGAACTCGAATTAACAATTCCTAGCCGAGAGCATATGATGAGGGTATAAATACTGCATTTCTATTCATTCCATTTAATATACCCCTCATTTTACATCATGAGCGAGTATGAAAACTTCTAATGAGCTTAACATTAGAAGTGCAACTGAGGTGTTGTATGTTGGGGACTTGGCTGAAAGTGGAGCGGGAACTAACACAGCGCGTGCTACACTTCAGTTGAAGATCTCTTTTATTTTTCTTTCTTTTTCTTTATTGTCACATCTTTGTTTGGACCCCCATTGGCAGCAGCATACAGAATGTAATAAAAGAAAAATAAGCATTTATCAAGTGGCTTTCAAGTCCCTCTTTCAATTGACATTGAAAAATATGATTCGCATTGCTGCCATAACTTTTCTCAAGTTGGGGTATAAAAAACTGTGAAATTATTTAAGTTGTTTTTCTGTTTTAGAACAGAGTTCAAACTGCACTTGAAAAATGCGCTTCCTAGCAACTCTGCTGGGATTTGCATTTTAAGTGAGTTTTTCCAACGTTTATTTTTATTGCGTGATTTAAAAAGAATTTATACAGAGTACTACTCAATTATAATAAAGTAATAATACATGGATGTATTTATGTATATATATGTACATATGTATTTATGTTTATTGTTTCTTGTTTACTTACCCAATAATTTACATAAGAACACACTCTTTCTCAGTAGCCATCTATTAGTAAACGATAGTCAAAGTCTTGCTTCACTGAAAGAACAAAAAAAGAGAAAGAGAGGTAAGACATATATTTAGTGAAAATATAAGAAAAGAATAATTTAAATCAATTAATTCGTTGTTGCTTCTTAAGTGTATCTGAATTGCACAGAGCAACAATAAAAGACAGTTTAATTATCATGTTAACAGCCTAAATATAACATAACTGAATCAAAAATTGCATTTAAATAAAATTCATCAAGCTGTGACGACAGATTGTCAATTTACAAAATACAAAAACGTACAAAACTGCCATAAATGTGAGAGATATTTGCATATGAATAGCCAAATAATAAAGCTGAACAGAAATTGTAGTAAAATTCCTTTTTGAATCAACTGTCGAAAAGTTTGCAAATCAAATAGCTTGATGGAACATTCCGACTTATTAGTTGCTCGAGAGAGCAACAACTTTTTGCCAAATTTGATTTCATCACAAATTGCTCTGGCCATAGCCAAGGGACAGACAGGATGGGGTTTTCAGTAACCCGTCCGGTTGAGGTCCTTTTGACGTCCTTTTGACTTGCTGACATGTTTGTCCATTGCCATTGCCGTTGCTCGCTTTTGGTTTGTCGTCCATTCTTCTGCCCAATATGCGAGTCATTCCAGCTTAAAATTGTTTCGGTTCATGCTCTATACCCTATTGCCGCATAAGAAAGTTGGACTATGATGCTAATTTGACATTGTAACAGAGAATGAATGGTTTCATTTTTCAATACCTTGCAAATAATATTTAATTTTGTTTTAAATCTGCTTGCAAGAAAAAAATTATAAGCCAAATTTTACTAAGAGATTTATTATATGCCACTCTTTACGGTTTGTCTGAAGTGAATACAATTTTCGCTTGAAATCAAAGTTTATAATAGGCTCTCAAAAGCTACTATAAAGGGCATTTCCCAGTCGGGTCGACGTTTTCAAACTGTTTTTCCTCTGGGCTGCAAAAACAGTTTTGCATGCATCCACAATAAGAACAACAGCAACAACTGAACAACGACAATGTCAAAACGGAAAAGTCGTGAAGTTTTTCTCGCTTGGCATGTTGCTGAGCTTTTCCTTTATTTTCCTTTTGTTTTTTTTTTTCCAGCCAAAAAGTCAACGCAATGCAGTTCAGATTTCCCATATGCAGTTCTTGATGCATTGATTTCTGTCATTCTTTTTGTTGTTGCTAGACCAAAAAAACAAAAACTTTGCAAGTTTGTTCTGGTTTTTTTCCTGTATTTTTTTTTTCGGTGGTTTACCAAAACTTTGTGAGAGCTCTCGAATTCAATTTTTAACTTTGTTTATCAGAGTACACTATTTGTTACGCACTCTAAATTGTTCTTCTTGTTTGTTGTTTAGTAACATTTTTTGTCAATAATTTTTAACTGAATGGGATTTGGCTAGCAGGAAATTGAAAGAGTTGGCTTGAATAGAAATTGATGGCCAGTGTATGTTTGTATGCATAGGAAAACTAAATAGAATAGAAAAAAAACCAAACAAACAGTATTCAAACTACTATCATACAAGCCAATTTTAACCGGATAAAGTTTTTATTTCCCTCATATATTTACAATCTCGCTATACTTAAAGCTTAAGTTTTAATATATGCATAACTTGTAAATAGTCCAGGTCGAAAAACAGAAATGATTTTGCTACCAGCTAAATTTAGTGAAAGCTTAAATTTTCGTAAACAATAACAGCAATTCGCCATTAATCAATAGCAACTGCATTTGAAAGCCAAATTGAGAATTTCCCAAAAGTTTCCGCCGGAAAACCTAGTAGCGAAAGCTTCAAAATCTCCTTTTCTCTCTCTCTGTCAGTGTGTGTGTGTGCGCCTGTGAAGGGCTCTGGCGTTGACATCAGCACAAAAGCAAAAGCAATCTGGAACTCGGCGGAAAGTTGAAGATTTTAATTAAACAAAGCAGCCAAGCACTGAAAATCGACATAGAAGTAGACATAGCGGAACCGGTAATAGAACTTATGATAGTTGAATCTTGTATCTTCCGCTCCTAACTATCAAAGGGGTTAAGCGGTGGGACGACTTTATGTTAGTTAAGCATATGGGCACGACATGTGTGCTAAAAAAAAAAAACAAAAATAAAATAAAACTAAAAAAAATAACATAACCGAAAAGACCCATTAGCATAGTCAACGACCCAACAAACAAGGTAAAAGCAACATGAGCTATTCGAATTTAGCCATATATAAATGTATATGTATAATATGTATAAATATATGTGTGTGCGTGTTTGTATATATTATATTTACAATTATAACTATGTATAGGTAGCATATAAATATAAATGTATTTTATTTTAAGAGTTTCTTATCTGTTCTGGAAAAATAACCCTTGCATGCTCGATGTGATGTATGCTGGTTATTAAAGATAATCTCGGCCGACTCTCTGGCGCCCCGCCCACCCGCTGCCAACATTCAACTGTGAAACAACAATAACGACAACAATAACGACAACAAACAACAACAACAACGCACAAATTGCTTTATGTCGATGTCAGTTGCAATTGGGCCAAAAGGAGCTTAAACGAACTGAATAGCAACATTGGCAAGGGACCTCAAAAGCCGTTAGACGTGCACAGAAACGCAGATACACATACAGCTAACAGACAAACATATACATACATATATGGATATATATCGAAATATGCGCGGAACAGTAACAATCATTGGACAGCATAAAGTCACAACAGACCAGCAGAACAGTTAGTGATTTTTTACAGCGTTGCCTTTTGACATATGGCCAACAACAAGAGCAACAAAAACAACACAAACAAAATTAAAAGGGTCACCAACTGACCCCCCAAAAGTTGTGCACACCGAGCAAAAAACATTTAACCGGAATCTATAATTGAATTTTTCATTTAACCTGACAGTTTTGCAGGTGTCAATTCAATTATAGCCATTGGAAAAGTTTTTAAAATGATTATGAGAGAGACATTCATATGTATCTGAATTGCAATAGGACTCTCAATCAAAAACTCAAGACCTAAAAAAAAAACTATATATGAAATGAACGAATTTCGAATAGTAAGTTGTTTGCTATGTACGACATATAGAGACTAAAAATGTTAGTGCAAGGTAATATTATTATGTTTGAACTAATATAATATTATTATATAATGTATACAATATAATAATGGACTCATTTAATTTTAAAATAATTTCAAAACATGCTAAAATAATTAAAAACTGAAAAAATAATAATAATATAATAATAATATGTATATAAATCCATGCAATTCTTTATAAAGAAGATTATAAAAGAAGCGTAGTCTGATTGTAGTCTGTTGTCCCTTACAGAGTATCTTCTTTGCATCTTTTCTTCATGGTATCTTCCAGTCTTGCTTCGACCGCTCGCGAATACATATTTTAGAGAATCTTAAAATCTAGCAGAGATCAGCAATATATTTTATTGTAATGTGTGTCTTCGTCTTCTTGGAACTTCTTCCATAGAAGAATTAGCCAGCTGCAGATACGTTTTTTATAGATTTACTTCAATTCTGGAATCATCTGGACATCTGCTTAGCCGTACTGCTTTCATATACATATGTGGCTCATGTAATGTCTGAATCATTTTACTACCTTGGCCTTGCACATATTTGAAGAGATTTAACATTTTGTATAGCTATGCTCATAATTGAAACTTATAAATATAAGATTTCCAATGTAATGTGTAAAACGCTTCTGGGGAATATTTATTCAATTTTATAGCTGTGAAAATTGTTCCAAAGGAAATAAGGTGTACAAATCCCAAATGATTCAAATGCAAACTTGTTGAAATATTTTGAGAGTTCTTAGCATAGATTGCACCAGAAGTAGTAGATAAGATAACAGACATGTGTGCATATAATATTACCAAAGCAAGAAACGATGTTCTTGCCCATATTAGCATATCAAATTTCTTGTCGAAAATTCACAGAATGATTTATTTTTTGCTTTTGTCGTTCGTTTGTTATTTTGTCATTTGATGTCGCCAGCCCACTTTCGAAAGGGGCAAAGATCTGGGGTTGGGCTTGGGTGGCAAAACGATTACCTAATGGCTTTTGACTTGTTTTTCTTTAGTTTCCAGAACCATTAAAGCGACTCGGTCTGCTCCTCAAGTTGTTGTTTGCTAATGGCTGCAAAATGGCCTGGAAAGTGGCTCGCAAACATTTGCATTAAGACTTCATTGGTAAACAACAAATTTACAAATTAATTATTGACGGCAATTAGTCATATGCATTCTACAATCAACTCAAAGAAAGCTAAGAAACTATTGATAAAGTAGAAAGTCAACGGGGCTTTCAAGAGTATAATTGCCTTAGGTGATATAGAAATTAAATCCAATGATTAAAACACAATTTATTTAGATATTAATTCGTTATAGAAAGAAAGCTAATTGAAAACTATGAAAAGAACTCTTTAATGTATGAAAAGTTTCTCAATTGATAAGCCAGATAAAATTTACTGTCTCTTATATTTATAATAGTTTATGGCTAACTAAAGTCAACTTGACTGTTTGAGCCAAAGAGAACTGAAGTCCCTCTTCAACTACTTAAACTATTTTTCATTCATTAGCGTAATGGCACTTTACAACACTGGCAGCCATTTCAGAGCCGACTACTCTACATTGTATGCAAATAGATGAACTCATTTCGCCAACTTCTTGTAAATTCTTAGTTCAAACTAGTAGCAATTAGTGTTTCACGAATTAGCCAGCAAATAAACAGCAACAAAGTGAATTCTTGATGCTTCAGAATCACTTAAGTGCTAGCATCCATGCATTTGTCCAGAAATGTCGAACTGTTAGCTTTAAAGCGGACCAGAGCAGAGCTGAATGCTGCGAGGCGCTGATAAAGCACAAAAGTGCCTGGTCATAATATTTGAAACGTGAGAGCTTTACATTGTGGAGCACTTCACGAAGGGGCGTGAAGAATTTTTCCTCGTCTCTTGCTCATTTCATTCTGTGAAAAAAAAAAAAAAAAAATACGCAGAGGAATGGTTACAGAAAATTTATAAATGTTTTTATACCCTGAACCCATTGAAAATGGGAATTCAGGGTATAATGGTTTTGTGAAAATGTATGTAACAGGCAGAAGGAGAAGTCGCAGACCCCATAAAGTATATATATTCTTGATCAGCATAAAAAAATAAGTTGATTGAGCCCTGTCCGTCTGTCCGTCCGTCCGTCCGTCCGTCCGTCCGTCCGTCCGTATGAACGTCGAGATTTCGGAAACTACAAAAGCTAGAGAGCTGAACATGCGTATGTTAGCTACGCAGTACGAGTTTATTTTGTTTTTTCGATAACTCATCCCATTTCCAAATTATCGATAAAAAATCGAAAATTCGTTTCCATTTTTTAGGTTTTTTGGGCATAACTTCTACACTGTTTCAGCTAGAGACTTCAAGTTTGTTTATTTATATAGATATTATGGATACGCAGATTATGTAATTTACAGATTTTGGATGCCACGCCCCCTTCGCCCCCAATTTGAAAAAAACGCATTTCAAATACTAGAGACTTGCAATTTGGCATATAGATAGATTTAGATACTCTTAATCTACTTTGAAAATTTCATAAAGATAGTCCATCTAGAAATGGAGTTATGAGCGTCCAAAGTATAGCCCAACCCACCCCCAAGCCACGGCAGCAACTGCGCAGTTAGCAGAGCGCGCGCATCTAAGTGCGTAAAGAAGAAGAGTATCACTTTTTTGCAGGGTTCAGGGGATCTCGTAGTCGAGCCGTCTCGACTAGAGCCTTCTTACTTGTTTTATTTTATTTTTTTTATTCATAAATATATGTATATACTCTTGCCGTCGTTATGACGCAATCGAAAGAAGTTTAACTGATAACAAAGTTTATAGAGCTTATATTTGATCAAATTAGTATGAATCCTAATACGCAACTTTGTTATGTGTAAGATTTTTCCTTGATTTCCTTATGTATAGCAATATATGTATATGGAGTTTGTAAGTAACGCAGTTAGAGTATCTTAAATTCCGTTAAATGTTTTTCATTCACTTCTATAATTTTCCGCTTTTCCTGGCGGCGTTTAAACAAAAAACAAAAGACCGTCCAGCGACGAGCACAAACAATAGAGCCGTTTATTGCATTGATTATGAAATTTTTTTTCGTTTTATTATTATTATTATTATTATATTTTTTTCCTCATTTCATGCAGTTTAAATGCTGGGAAATTACATACACATTGTTGTTCTACACATAGTATGTACAAATATGTATAACAGGTTTACAGTTACTTATCATGTAATTATATACACAAACATGCGTGTGAGTTTGTGAGCATGTGTGTGTGTGTTTACTTGACGCAACTCTGTGGGAACTGGAAAATATTTCACTTATGTATTTGTGATAGTTGCTACAATATTTTTTTGGTATCTAATTACGTTGAGTATTTGATTTAATTTAAAGATTAAAGTACTTCTGAGAGTGGTACTTATAGAGTGGGCACTTGATTTCTATGTGTCTCAATGTAGATTCATTCATAATTAAATCAATGATAGTGCACTTTAAAGTAAATCATGCGATATCAACAATTTTAAGCATTAATAGTACTCCAAGTAATTTAATGTCGAATGAGTAAATCAGTGGACGCTCATTAATCAGTGACTAAGAGAAATTAATGCATGCCATCAGCTGGAAAACAAGCTCTATGGCTCTGAACTACTTGAAATAGGTGAACGTTAGCATTAACTATAGCACGAAACCGTAACTAATAGTAAAAAAAAAAAAAAAAAAAATCCACACAAATTACAAATCGACAGACGAGTACTAAATCTATTTGGTCAACTCACAGACCCTTCCCTGGTTACGCATCATTAGCAAACTAGCTGACAGAGTTGGGCTGTCAGGGGCTAGTCGACGCGTCGGCTTCTATGGTATATTGCGAGAGCGTGACCAAAAACTGAAGCCGAAGCTGTCGGCTGATATAATGATTATATGGCGCGCCGCAGTTTATATGGTAAAACGATATGATTGCATGATGACATGACATATATAATAAAGTCCATTGAAGAGCCTCGCAGCTATAGAGAGAGAGAGAGCCAGAGCTACAGATACTTAGACGTCAGACAATGCCTAAAGTAAAAAAAAAAACAATATTTCAATTAGTGATGGGCAAGTAATAAAAATAATAATCATGACATTGTCAAATATTACCTGTAAGTAAACTGTTCTGTTTACTTATAGTACAAAGGAGAAAGCAAGGAAAATAAATAAAGCCGAACAGGGTCACATGTGAAGCCTTAAATGTGTCGTACTTGGTCCCACGACACACGCACCCATCTCTAATGTCAGCCTTAGTGGCATACAAAATGAGACGCCAGCGGAAAATTGACAGCACGCCAACAGCAAAAGAGAAAAAACTATTCGATCCAAACGTGCGGGGGGGTTCGGAAAGGGGCACCGCAATTCAAGTAGTATAAAGTCATGGAATAAATGGAACACAGCATGCTTCGAGAGCGCTTTGCGGGGGAGTCTAGCAACTAATTTTAGTGACACAAGTTATTAGCTGGAAGTATGCATGCGTGTGTGTGTGTGTTTGAACCATAATATGAAGGGATTAAAGTAAATATTGTGATATGGATAATCGATAGGCTTCCATTGAAGCCAATCTAAATAAAAGAGATAGTAAAACAAAACTGTTCAATATCAGTACGATAATATGGCATATGGGAGATACGAGACTCGATACTAATCATACATTCAGTTCTTATATTAGAAAATATTGATATGAACATAAAATTATATTAAATATAATAATCATATTAAAACAAAATAACAGAAAATAAATCAATTTTAAAAATATGTACAAATTTAAATATAATAATAATAACATTCATTAATAATATAAAAACAAATATTTTGAATATTCCCACAAATATATGAGGTTAAATTAAATTAAACATCCTTTGGCAAAGGACCATGGCTTACAGAAAGCTGTTGCAATAAGAAAGAATTAAACAAAGTATGAAAATATTAATGTGCAAAGGAAATTAAATAAACAAATAAAAAGTATGTTGTGCCAGAAGGAAACGGAAGCAGCTAAATGAATAGCACATCATATCGTACTTGTAGATCAAAATTTATGTACCACAGGGCTCTCTCTGGAGAGCGCTAACCACCGGCTCCCTGAACACCTCCCTTACCACATTTAAATACACATGTTATAAATGCCAACTTACAGAAAAATCAGAAAAGTTGCGCTGCAACTTTTAATGCCATGCCAGCGAGTCCTGGGCAAGGACAGCAAAAAACACAAACATAAATCAAGACTAACACAGACACACACACACACAATTACACTCACTTGCACTGTAAATGCCTGGTATAAGGAATTAAAAAACAATGCGGCACCGTGAATGCTTTTCCAGGAATCAGATTCGCGCTACTTAATGGTCCAGTTACTACACGTTGAATTTGTTGTTGAAGGAATAATTAAAAACTTGGCACAATGCACAACGAGCGGTACAAAACAATAACTCATTTATTTTGCTTACAATTTCGGTCTAAATTGTATTGTACGTCCTCTCCATGGGCTAAGGTAAGCACCAACAAACAGCCGTAAACGACTAATCAGCAGCGCTCTGCAACTCCGCTACTCTGCACAACCGCCAACAATGCCGCTCAAAACGCAACTGAACGCAGTCCACGAACAAACGTACGAACCTCAACAATTTCGAAACTTCACTCGTTGGCTCGGCTCCAAAAGCAACAACAACAACGAGAGCAACAGCTCCTCTGCTTTCGGCTTGAGGCCCGACAGCGTACGCCTGCCTCGGTTAAATAGCAGCAATGCGTTGGCTCTTTTCTTTGTTCCGCTTGTGCATGGACTCATGCATTTCCAACTGTATTTTTTGAAGTCTTGTTTTGAAGTGTTTAGTTGTCTAAAGGAGCACACACACACCACACACCGATTCGAGTTCAAATCATGATATTGGTATAGGAAAAAAAAAAAAAAGCAATGGCGTTTTGTTTTCAGTTATGATTTAAGGTACTTGTAAAATGAATACTTAATACTTGAGTATGATTCAAATTGAACTTAAATTGGAATTTGCGAAATGTATCCCTCCTTAAGCTAAGCTACAGTAAAGCTGTTGTAAAGTTCTTGAACCTTGCTGCCTATGAGCAATTTAACTTAGTAAAGTACTCGTGCGGCAACAACGTGGAAATCTTTACCATGGCATTAATCTGCGAACTGCTTAGCGCTATGAGTACATGCCTTCTGGTAGATTGGCAAGACTCAAGGGTGCACCAGGTTCGCTTAAAAGGGGGCTTAGCTGGGCTCGGTTGAGTGCAGCAATTAACTGTAAGGGAATGCCTGAAAAAAAAAAAAAAAAAAAACAACAAAAACAAATCCGCAAGGGGGCGTAAGACAAAGCTTGCGGTAGGCAGAAAACGGGAGAGTGAGAGAACAGGAGAGCTCAAGTGGCTCTGAAAGCAAAAACAAGCAAATAGCTTAAGAAACAAAGAATCAAGTAACTTTCAAGTGGAGAAGGTCGTCGTTTATTGATCGCGAGCGACGCGAACGACGCAGACGATGGTAAAAGCAAAAGTAAAAGCAACAGCAATAGCAACTACAAACGTTAAGCACAAACCAAAACAGACAACAAGAAAAGCGCCCGCAACCGGGAATTGGCACAGGCCCTTGAAAAATCCATTGAGCCCACGCAAACTGCGACTCGACCTGAAGATGACGACCAAGTGCAAATGGCATTAACTGAGCGGAATAGGCGATGACGAAAAGACGCACTTTCGATTGCCCTGCACTATAGATTTTTACATTCTGGCAACATTCAAATAAAAGATGAAGAAATCAACAGATATATTAAATGAAAATTAATTAAAAAGGAAATAAGACTGTCTAGATGCGTTCAAGAAGCTTATCTTATATATCTATTATATATTTATCTATTATATTATATTATATTATATATGTATGGATGTTTTTCATGAAATATAAAGGTCCCAACTAAAAGGAGAGCTCCTCCTTTATAAAAGTTATTATCTTATCACCTATACGATCAGTAGAACATTATTTGCTACATATACATGGTCTAGCGGCCCCTTCCCTTTACATATAACTATTGAATTAAATGAATAAGATAAAATAATTCAAATAAATATTTTTATATGTACATATGTATGTTTGTATAAAAACGCAAACATTGCATTGTTGGATTCTGCATGAATTGATGACTTGATTTTTTGGTGTGCAACAAATAGCGAACGTCAATACCCAGCAATTGGTAGCAGCCCTACAAACAACGACATTCCTTTCAAGAGCTCTTTTTTTAATGTGCGAGGCAAAAAATAAAGAATGTATTTTGAACAGCTGGCGGCTTAGCTGAGCTACCAAAGGCTGGCAACTCACTGAACCAAGTGGCACAAACACACAACGAGTGAAAGAAGTAACAACATTACAGTGATCTATAGCCGACTGCATGATGCTTTTAGAATTGAAATCAAAACAAAAAGAAATAAATTTGGTAGTACTTGTAGTGAACGACTTAATATATTGTGAATATATTGTTTAGAAAACAACTATTTAGACAAATCAATATCAAATTCAAAGATAGAATATGATTTTGGGGGTGCCAATATAAATGATAAAAACTCTGCAAGGTATTATTTAATAATTATTAATTTGAAAGGTTGTTCACAAAAAAGCCAATATGCCCATCGTCATTGTGTGAATACAGATCAAATGTATTTCATTGCCTCTTTGTGTACAAAACCAATACGTCCTTTGTCAATTTGTATAGAATATTGTATATAGGGTATAATAATCGGCAAGTTTACTGTGGCAGGACATTTCACTTGACTTGCAGGTCAATTGCACTGCAGTCGGCAATCGAGAGGCAAGCGTCAAGAGTCGACAGTCGGTCACTGTCCTCGTTCACGTTCAGATTTTCGTCCCCAGTTGGCAATACACTCCGGGCCAGTTGCAGAAGTGCCGGCAGAGCGGCTGCACTCAACTAAAACGTAACGGTAGAAAAGAGCCAGTCAGTCGAGCGTCAGCCAGTCAGTCAGTCGACCAGTTAGTCAGTGAGCACTCGAAGTGCGTGCAACGTTTGTCAAATTGCAACGTTTGCCACTTTCTGTTCCCATAGCCAACAAGGGGATTTCCCCACACCCGTCTACACGCCTCCCACCTTATGCTTTTCTCTCTTTCAGATGGCCCATACCGTTCCCCAATATAGCCGCAACCGGTAGCCGCATCGCCAGCAGTTGACAAAACCCAACCAAACAGCCAACAACAACATCAGCAACCGCAGCATTTGTAATGGAAATGAAAATTCCTGCATTGAAATCTCGTTTTATTTGCTTTGTTGCCGTTGTTGGCGCTTTTTTGCGGCTTTTTATTGTTTATATACTCTAAAGCGTGGCTAATATATTTTAAAAGCAAGCTGAGACTTAGTTTAAGAAATATACAAATACCATAAAATCCAATTTAAAAATACTTCAATTTTCTGTATAAGTCGAATCAGAATTTTTAAAATTAAATCTTATTTACATTGTTAATATAATGATAATCCGTTCATTAAAAGTTTCACGTACATTTAAAAAAATTTTTTTGTAATGGTAAATTTAATTTACTTTCTACAGATCTCTTAAAGCACTACTAGTAGGATCATTGTTAAGGTGGCCTGCAGTAGAAATAAGTGTTACATATTCTATATTTTTAATTAAGGGTATTCGATCATCGGTTTTATACAGCTAACACATAGTTGTTTCGGGCTCGTCTGTTAGTGACATTGCCCATCAGTCGTTGTCATTGTCATTATTGTTGTTCCTTTTATTGTTATTTTAACTGTTGCACTTTTGTGCGCATTCCAAGCCGTTGGACCGCATTGTGTCCATTAAATAAGTTTGGATCTTCCTTTATTCCACTCACGACTATGTAATGACCACCCAAAAGCGAAACTCAATTGGCAGAAGGAAATGATTTTTATCTACTTTTTTAAACTTAGACCTCAAAGGGGATTTGCTTTTACGTTTCTGTTGATTCATGCAAAAACGAAATTATTTTAATAATAGATGCAATAAAGTAAATATTAATTAATATTTTTTCAAGTTATATGCTTCATTCCGTTATATAGCAAATCTATATATTTTTCTCTTGCAATAACTTAACATTCTCATCGTGACAGACTGAAAAATTTATGAGGTTGAAACATTTTTATATTGGATTTCAGCTTAATACGAAAGCACCTAATGAAGATACCATATCTTGGTATTTGTCATCTTGATAGTCAAAAAATGGCAAATAAATAATAAAAGAAGATAACAAGTTGAAAA
Organism: Drosophila koepferae; assembly: GCA_030914345.1. NCBI lineage: Eukaryota > Metazoa > Arthropoda > Insecta > Diptera > Drosophilidae > Drosophila > Drosophila koepferae. Next base: position 10,215,563 of record JAUESR010000197.1, on the reverse strand, counting down.
AAAAAGACATTCCAACTACTCTTTCAATATTTTTTTTTTAGTTCAATACGCTAAAAATACGCGAAGAAAATCATTCGTTTTCCTAATTGGGTTTTTGCTTATTGTTTAAAGCTTATTGTTAGCGTGTTTAACCATTATTACTATAAGCCAGATTAGCGTGCTGGTGTGTTGCTCTTCCAAATTATTAGCTCACAGTTCGCTAATAACAAAATTGATTATTTTTTTACAACATTTTTAGCGTGTCACTAGCAAAAGTTGTTCAGGGAAGCTAAATTATTTAACGCAAACCCATGAGGGTGAATTAGATTCATATCTAAACTAATTTTAAATATTTAAAAATGGTTTGTAAATAATAAATAAAATAAAATAGTTTTATTGAAGATTGAAAATAATGATAGCAAATATTGATTTTGTAAAGTACATTTATTTAGACTTTCTTTTTTATTTACTCTTAAGATTTATTAATTATCTTTTTACAAAATAACAGTTAGAAAGCTGAGATTTCAGTAGCTATTATAGGGTATTTCCACGTCGAGCAATCTCCACCATATCACTCTTAATTAATTGTTTTTGAATAAATTACAATTTAAATGAACAACCATTTGATTATAATTTTGTGGTTTAGCTGCAGTCAATAAAACTTATTAAACGTATATTAAAGCTAGTCAAATTAGATTTGAAAACAAATTGTTCAGGTGGGTATCGGTTGTGACCGCAAACGGTCTAATTGTTTGAAGCTGATAACTTTTCAACATTTTGCTTACTAATGTACATTTCCCTATCGTTGACTTTTCTTATATACCAATTAGTTTTTCCATTACAGAAAAATCGACCAAACAGCTGATAACATTTTAAGTAAGTACTTTTGCCAACAGAAAAAAAACGACCTAAAAATTCTGGTATCCATATGATTGTATACATACATATGTATATAAACACGTGCTTATATACATATGATTATATACCAATTTGTATGTGAATTACAAAAACATCAAAAGAATAGGCAGCAAAAGCCAACAAAAACAAAAACAAGAATAGTCAAACTAAAGAAAGATTAGAAATGGGCAACAAGGTTTAAGAGCACAAATAACTGTGTAGCTGCTAATGGAGCCGCTTCTTGGGGGATCGACGACGGCAGCGACGACGGCGACGGCATCGCCAATAGGTTGTGAAAAAGGGTCAAAGAAAGCAAAGAAAGGGAATGTATTTGTCTGCGTAGAAATATGTAAGACAAAGGGGAAAGTACAAAGTGTTGCAAAAAGAGAAGAAGAAAAGAATGATTATAAAAATAAAAGTGGCAAACAGCAGAAAATCAATTTAAATTGAATTATACAATAAAGCAATATACGAGATGCACGCAAAGAATTGTTGAGAATTGAAGTAAGACATGAGAAAACCGAATCATTTAATGTGAATGTGAATGCGAGTGAGTAAGCAAGAAAGCTAAATAAAGATGAGTCGTCGCGACGGCAGCGGTAGTGGCAGCGGCAACGGCTGCTGCATAAATTAAAGCCGCAGCAATTTTGTAACAATTTGTAACAGCAGCAGCAGCAGCTGCTGCGGCAGGCAATACGAAAAGGAGATGCAAATATTGTGGTGTGGCCAGTCTGTCTGGGTTTCTTTATTCTTTTTTCGGGGCCAACGAAATTGCTGATAGCGGCGGTGGTGTAGGAGGGAAAGTGATAGACAACCTTGACGCACAGCGTCAGGTGCGTTGTAACGGTAATTGAACGCAAGTACACAACAGACACACACATACACCCACAATAATAGAGGCAAGCGTACAACAATCTTAATAATTTGATTTGAGTCAAGAAAAATACTCAAATTTAGTTGTCTTTAGTCTGGTGAGTTTTTGTGTTGCCGCTCAACTAAACTTGAATCCGGTTTCTTATATTTTTTTGTTGGGATTATAAACAGAGGGTTGAATTTGAATGTGTGCGTGCGTTTGTCTGTATGTATGTGTGTTATTGTGTCTGTGTTGTCAGGATGAAAATACTATTATTGATTCCTGAGACCTGCCCATTGTATGCACCTTTTTGTATAGCCCTGCACTTGTTTCACTTTTTGTTAATAAACTCTTTCATTTTAATTTCAAATAAACACACACTCGTAATTATGAACGTGCTCAGAGCGTCGCGTAATCCTTAGACCAACACATATGTAAAAACAAACTTACTGATTTGGCAATTAACTTAAATGTTTAAATCTTGTTAAAAACGACCGTTAAAGATGCGGTCTCACTTGTGTTTTTAATGTTATTTAAATGTAAACATTACGCTTAACCAATTAAAAAACGCGCAGCGTGCCCACTACAGACATCACTGTGTTGGGCAAGACTAAGCGCGAGACTGCTGATTAGTGTGACCGCAGTATGAAATGGGCAAAAGAGCAAACAATTTATCAACTGTAGTATCGATGCTTTGAAACAGCTGAGCAGTAAGTAATCGAATATTTTGACGGTTAAGCTTAAAATTTTCAATTATTATTTAAAATATTTAAAGTAAATTAATAATATGTAATCGTTAGTAATGTTATCCTAAGAAAGTTGCTTGATAATGAGAGCATAAATGCTGTAACAACAATTTTAATTTTCAATAAAACTAATTGATCAGTAATTGAATTACGATTTTACGTTGCGGGGGAATTTTCCCAATAACTGCAAAGGAAGTTCATTGCCGCTGTTACCAAATACCAATAATAATAATCGCACAAACAAAAGCAAAAAACAAGGAAAGAAAGAGTAAAGCAATAAAACCTTAACAAGACACCTATTGACAATTGTTAATTATAGTCTAGCTGAAAAAAAGTACAAGAGCTGAGATAACAAAGAGTATTGATAAAGTGCAACTCCCCGCAATGGTTTGATCAACGTTTTGTTTTTTGCTGCTGCTGCCTGGCAAACAGCTGGCAATTCAGTTTCGTTGAGTCAGCAAAGCCATGCGGAACCTAGCTCCACTTATAACTCTAATATTTGCGATCTCTTGGAAGATCAGTGAGGCCGCATCGTCGCCTCGTCGCCCGGATGGACGCATTGTGAACGGACGGGAGGCGCATGAGGGCGAGTTTCCCTATCAACTGTCGCTGCGGCGTCTCACCGTTCATATTTGTGGCGCCTCTGTTTTGGACGGCAGCTGGGCCATCACCGCCGCACATTGCATCGATGGCCACGAGAAGCAACCGCAGGAGTTCACCCTGCGACTGGGCAGCGTCCGACGCTCTAGCGGAGGCAGCTTGATGAGTGTACGAACGATCTACAAGCATCCCTCGTACGATGCCAAGGACATGAACTTCGATGTGGCACTGCTGCGCACACAGCCGGGTGCCTTGACTCTAGATCCCAATGTCTCCCCCATCGCCCTGCCCGAGACTGGAGCTGCGATCGAGGAGAATCAGCTGGCCGTTGTATCCGGCTGGGGTTACATGAGCAGCACCGAATCGGTTCTATCCTCTACGCTAAAGTATACGACGGTGCGGACGGTTAATCAGGAAAGATGTCACAACGATTTGAGATATCACGGCGGAGTAACTGATGCGTAAGTAAAGCGAGTGAGAGAGATAGATTGTGGATGGCAGACAAGGCAGAGAGAGATAGAGAAAGAGAGAGATAGGCTTCAGCCAATATTCAATTAATATTGTATTGTTTCACTTGTTTTGGCAGCATGTTCTGCGCTTCGGCTCGTAACACGGATGCATGTCAGGGTGAGTAATTAATTTTTTTAGTTAAATAAATGTCTGATAACATTTCTGATTTTCTGTTTCGAAATAGGCGACAGCGGTGGTCCACTTACAGCTCAAGGGAAGCTCATTGGCATCGTGTCTTGGGGCGTGGGCTGTGCAGGTTTGTATTAGATTTTAAATATATATTACTTTTTCATTTAATTATAATTATATAAATTTCTTATTTAGATCCATTCTATCCAGGTGTATATACACGTCTCTCACATCCGTCGATCAGAGGCTGGGTGCGAATGCTAACTAAATTGTGAATTGAAGTGTACTTTTGACTGCTAATTAAATAAATTAATAGTTCAGATTTATCAAATTGCTAAGTTTTGTTCAATTTAGCTTAAGTACTCACTTTTAAAGTGCGCGCGCTACTCACTTACTGCTATCGATAGTTGTGAGCGGCGCTGGTTGGCATCTGGTACATCCCTAGGTCGACTTCTTATTGGAAAATTTGGGCACAATTCGCTTTGGCTGCGCTTGTGATTAACCGACGATTTCATTTAGATTTAATTAAATATCTTAATTGCGATTAGGAAAGGTTTTAATTACCAACGATTTGAGCAGATAAACAAAAGAGAAAAGAGCTCTGCAACGATTACGAACGGGACAAACGACAAGCAGCAGAGTGGGAGTGGCAAGTGGGACATTGGTTGGCGGCGTGTATTTCTTATTGGGGTAAATGCAAACTAACAAAAAAACTAAGAAAAAAGGCGTTTATAAATAAACCAAAACGACAACAACAACAACTTGTGCGTGCAGGCATTCTTGTGGTGAATGTGGTGGCGCTGGTGCTGGCTGTGCCTGAAAATGATTTACAAACTCTTATGCTGCTCCATCAGCCTTGTCTTCTTCTGCTTCAATGTGCTGTGGTTCTTCTGCAATCTGGCCATTCCCTGGTGCACGCTGACTCTGGTGGCCATTTGTGTGGCATCCAAGTTCGTCAAGCTGCAGCGCAGCCCCAATGAGAAGCGTCTGCTCAGCCTGCTGAACACGCCGAACGATTGGCCCAATTACTGGCCCATCGCGAATCGAGGCGCCGGCTACGATGCGCCCGAGAATTCACAGGCGGCTGTTAAAAAGGTAAGTGTGTGAGCTGGTGTAGTTTGTGACGTCATCAACCGTGTCAAACAGCAGACGGTGGTTGTTCGGCAATCAAAAATCAATAATAACCACCCCATTTGCCTTTGACAGTGTCTGGCACGTGGCTACCGTAATGTCCTGCTGGATGCCGGCATTACGGCTTGCAGCGAAATAGTTATAGCCAATCGCCTTACCGTGGAAAGAGCCGGCCTCACGGGTAACCTCTCGCATCACACGCTCCATGAATTGCAGCAGCTGAGCATAACGGAGCAGCATCCAATGGGGTAAAGAATAAAAGAGAAATTTAAAATGAAATTCTGCCTAACACTTTCTTCCTCTCATCTCAGCTCGCAGTATGATCGGGAGTCTGTGTCCACGTTGAAGCAATTGGCGGACTTTCTGGAGGAGCAGAACATGCCGCCTACTTTATTCCTGCATTTGCAGGACACCAGCGCCCTAATGATTGACCAGCTGCAAAAATTTATGGCTGCCAATGAGACGTTTACACAGCGTACCGTTGTGGTCAGTCGTTCGCCCTTGGCCATTTATCAGGTGAGCAAACGACGCCCACAGTGCATACTCGATATAGTGAATACTCATTTAAAAGCAGCAGACCAGAGCTTCAGTTATATATTTAAAAATGAATATAATTTTAGCAATATATCTATTTTCTTAAATATATATTATCTTTTGCAGCTGCGTAAATTGAGGCCTGAAATCATTTGCGGTCTTTGGCACGAGAGCTATTTATCGCTGTCCATACTCAAATCGTCAACGCTTATTACCTCAATTTATGGCGCAATTTTGCGAAACATAATTGCGCCTGTAATTGGCATTAGTGTGGTTTTTCTTAACAAGGAAGAGTTCAATCTGTAAGTTATTTAAACAATAATTAATTTGCCCTTGCTCAAAGCACCGTTAATTTAATAATTTGGCAACGCTCCAAATACTGAACTACCACAGTTTTGCGAACTGCCAATTGGCTTTTCTGTTAGGTGGCAGCGCTGCACTAGTTAACTGTTACATGAGCAAGTGAAATTAAATTATTAAATTTAAATTAAATTTACCTATTGCATATTTACATATACTTATACCTACATGCACTTAACATTCAAATCTTTTGCAGACACATAGGCGATCTGTGGCGCAATGTGGGCGTGCGTCCAATTGTTTACATGGTAAATTCGCCAAACGAGAAGCGCTATTTTCAGAAGACAATGAAAACACAATACCTCACGGACTCTCTGCGCTCCGAGCCGCATCTCTTGATGAAAGCTTAAAATATAGAACGAAACTAACAAAATTCGAAGTTGAAAGCAAAAAACACGCGCACACAAAGCACATACAAATCGTTTGCATTTACGTTTATTTTTAGAGAGTCTATGCACACTTTATTTATAAATTAATTGCTTAATTTGTAGTGCGCCGATTCACAAATTGAAGTTGGCTTATTTTGTTTTTGAATGCTTGAAAACTTTTGAAAGTATTATCCAGTGAAATTGAAGCTATATCTTATATAGATACATACATTTATTTTATGTTAAGTTTATTGTTCGTAGATGCTATTTACGATAAGATTTCTACACGTCCGCAATTATTATTATTATTTATTATTTTTATTATACGTAATATTTATTTATCGCTCTTTCTTGTTATATATATTTTGATACCTTTTTATACTTTACTTTAGCTGTATTTCCTATTCTTTCTTAACTGTCGCAAATGTCATCAAAATTTATAAGAACAAAACAAAACTCTGCCACAAAATGTTCTCAAGTGTAGGTTTTTATTTTTGCGATTTATACACTTATTACATAATATATGTATAACCGTTATCGACAGCTTTTATACTCAACTATACTAATATTTTGTAGCTGTTTGTAACTTAGAACACAAAAACAAACAAAACTACATATATGTAGCTACGCCTGTTGTATTGAGAGACACAATCCAAAATAATTAATTCATAAAAAAAATATTGATGTCTGAACGAATTAGTTATACGATTATACCAAAAAGCAAAACTATTTTATAATGATATAATGGATCTATTATGTATTTGCGTGAAGAATACTTTTAAAAATTGAATAAACGAAAGTGAAATCATGAATTTTTTATGATTTAATTTCTGGGACTATTCTATTTAATAATTAATAAATGAAAATGCAGGACATCGAACCTAATTTTGCAAAATATTTTTATCTATTTTTTCAGAAGGCCTTTTCATAAGGATATCTCTTGAATTAAAAATTCTCTGCGTATTCTTTCTAGGAAGTTTCCCATAAGCAGCCTCTTGTATAAACTATGCAATGGATCAACTCGTTTCCAAAACATAATGTAACCTATGTTTTCCGCATTGAAATCACCTGTAGATTATAAGTATAGAATTAGTCATATGAGCATATAATCATATGCATATGTTATTCATAAATATATATTTCATATTAACAATATCGCCATAAAATATCCAAATATCAGACATTTAAGACATGATTGATTTTCTTTATTAGTTATTTTATTTTTGTGAGAATTCTTACAAGTTAAGCTATGTATTTATATATATATATAAGTATTCATATGCATTGTGTAATTATGTATATCTAGAAATTAAGGTTTGTTTAAGTATGTATTAATGAATAGTGATGTATGCATGCTTGAGCTTCAACTCTCCAACTCTGACACTCTCAATCATTCTGTCAACTTTCTGATTTTATTTTTAATCTTAAAAATTAACAAGTAGTTACATAAATATTACCATGCTGTAAACTTTTTTTTGTACACAGGAGGTATAAACAAACAATAAACATAAAAAAGAGTTTAAACTTTAAAGTATTTAGGTAATGGAATCTATTTGCGGCGAGACCGTGTCGAACGTGTGGGCGCCTCTGCCTGCGCTTCTGCCGTTGTTGACTCCTCCGTCGTTTCGAAGTGCACCTTGCGGCCGCGTCCGGCGCGTACTGGCGCTGTCGTCTCCGGCGCACTATCCACAGTATCCTCGACGGCTTTAAGGGTACGTGCGCCACGACGAGCAGGCGCTCGCTTGTTTGCCGACTCTTCTGCTGGCACCAGGTCCACATTCGTAATCGGGATCGGCGTTTTGCCCCGCGCCTTTTTGGTAGCCGGCTGCTCATCTGTCGTCTCTTCTTCAGCTGCCGTTGCCTTTCCTTTACTGCGTGCATTACGCTTGGCTGCCTGTTTAGGCTCTGGCTCTGGTTGCGGCGCCAACTCCTGTTCCACCTGCTCTTCGTGCTGACTACTGGCGACACTGTCTTTGCGGCTGCGTGCAACGCGTTTGCCAGATGGCATCGCCACGGAGACAACCTCTGGTACTTCAGCTGAATCGAGAGCTTTGCGACGACCTCCCGCACGTGATTTGGTTGCAGCCACGGGCGTAGCTTGGTCCGCTAAGAGCTTCTTCTCTGGTGGCTGTTCACTGTCATCTTTGGCCTTGCGCCGCCTTGGCGTAGCCGGACGTTGTGCAGCTGCTGCTGTATCGACTAGTAACTCCAACGCCTTAATAGTTGGCTGACGCACCCGCCGTCCACGCGATGTGCCCGGCTTGTCATCGTCCGACGTCTCACTATAGTTCTTGCGTGGCACATTTCGTCCTTCGCGTCGCTGTGAGCTAGTTGGCTCTGGCAGTACCACAGCTGGTCCAATTGGCGTATGAGGTGCCACAAGATCAACTGTGGACTCGACAATCGCCTCCTGCTTGGTGCTTGGGATTGGCGTAGTGGGCTTTGGCATGGGTGGTGTTACGGCGCCAACTTTACTGGCCGCTTTGCTGGCAGCTGGCTTGCGTGCCCGACGTGGCGAGCCCCGCTTTTCCTCATCCGACGTTTCATCATAGTTTTTGCGCGGTAAATTTCGTCCTTCGCGACGGCGCGGAGTCAGTTCATCCTCTGAGCTTGGTGGCTGTGGCTTTGGTGATGATGCAGCCACAATAACTGCAGAGGGTTCAGGCAGGTCTTTAGGCAGCTCCAGTTGATCCTCAACTGCTGACGCTTTGCGTCCACGTCGTGCAGTTGTTTTCTTGGTCAGTGTTGGTGTATCCATATTAACAGAAGCCTTGCGGATTCGTCGCGTAGTTGTCTTCTTCTCCACAGCAGGCTCAGTTGCATCTGAAACATGATGTTCCACATCAGCACTGGGTTTGCGACCACGTTTAACCACTTTCTTTGCAGGCTCTGCGTCGCCCGGGTGAGTTTCATCGGCAGACGCCTTGCGACCACGTCGCTTTGGTTTCAGCTCAGCGGGTTCAGTTGGCGTTTCCGTATCTGGTGTGGCTTTGCGACCACGTCGCAAGCCCGATGGCATAACCACGTCTTGTGGCGGCACATCCTCTGCTTTAATAGATTGACGACGACCTCGCCTTCTGATTATGGGTGTCATCGATGCCGAAGCAGCTGGCTCTTCGCCACGCAGAATCTTCGACAATGGTTCCTCAGCTTCTTCAATAATGTCCATGGTTTCCTTGGTTGGCTCTTGTTGCTCCACAGTTTCCGCAGATGCTTTCCGAGTATTTCGCGTCGTTTTACGCTCGGGCATTTCGTGTGTTTCCTCTGCTGATGCTTTGCGGCCCCGCCGCTTGGCTTTTTCTTTGACAGGTTCTTCATTGGGCTTCACGGGCTCAAACACTTCAACGGCAACAACTTCAGCGGATGGCTTACGTCCACGTCGCTTTGGCTTCTCTGTGTCTGTTGTTGTATTCTGTGTCATTTCTTCAGTAGTCGTAGTAGGGTTGTGAGGTCTGTTCAAGTCGCTTGTGTCTTCAACGAGTTTCTCTTGTCCTGTTGTCTCCTTTGACTCAAGCTGTGTTGTCGTGTGCTTCTGTCCGCGCCTCGTTCTAGGCTTATGCAAGTCTGTTGCTTTAACATTTTCTTCTTCCGATTTTTCACCGCCATGCTCTTTACTTTCATCTTCAGTAGGTTTTCTTCCACGTCTTGGTTTTGGTTTATCGTGTATTTCACCAATTTCTTCGAGTTTCTTCTCTGTCGAGGACTCGGTTTGCTCTGCTGCTGCTTTCCTTGGCCGACGTTTTGATTTAGGTAAATCCCTCTGTTCCTCTGACTTCATTTCTTCATGTCCAATAGTTGCCTCTGGGACTACGTGATGTTTGTCTTCCTCAGCGTCAACTGACTTTCTACCATGATTTATGTTAGCTACATCAGTCAATTCTTCGGATTTATGTTCTGTGGATGCGCCAGTTTCTTCCACTGATGACTCCTCAATTTTCTTCGGTTTGCCTGTTTCTTTGTTTCCACGACGTTTTCGTTTGTGTTGTTCGTGTTGTTGATCTGATTTAACTTCACTAGAATCTATAGTCTCTTCCGCGATTGTATCCTGCGGTTTGTTTTCCTGAGTATCAAGTGATTTTCTTGCATTACGTGTTGATCTAGTGGGATGGCTTGATTCTACCAACTTCTCTTTTTCACTTTCATTATCAATTGTCTGTATATTATCTTCTGGTTCGTTATCTTGTGCCTCGACTGTTGGTTTTCTTCCACGCTGATTTGTTTTCGAACGATGCTCAGGTATCTCTATGTTCGTGACAGTTTCAGCCGCAATGGGTTCTTCCGACTTCTTTTCATCAATTTCCACTGTTGCTTTCCTGCCACGACGTTTTGATTTATGAAGGTTGCTTGGTTCATCAGACTGTATGTGCTCAACAGTTTCTGTAGATATTTCCTCTGTTGCAATTGATTTTCTTTCATGTACTTTCAATTTGTTTTCTGTATGAGCATCAATGGTTTCTTCGACAGCTTTATCATCCTGTTTTTCTTCTAAAACCTCACGATTCTCTGCGTTTTCCAAAGAAGGTGTGCGTTCGCGACCCATAATGTCGTCGCTTTTAACATTTTCATCTGTTGGTTCCTTAATTTTCTCTTCTGAAGCTGGGTTTAGCATTACGTTGCTTAATTCAGTAGATTCAATTTCAGTTTCAGGTTGATTCATCGTGAGCTCCTCTAAGATTTTATTCCCTGACTTTTCAGCCGTCTCCACTTGCTGCAAATTAGTATCCACTGTCTGCGCTTGATTGAACTCAGAAAATAATAGTCGTTCGACGACGTTGCCTACTTGTTTCTCAACCGTAGTCTGATCGGTTGCTTCTTCTGTTTGCGTATTATTTGATTTTCCCATGGTAGAAGTCGAAGTGCTTTCCTCAGAGAGTTCAACTGATAATTGTTCTAGTGGTTTATTAGGCGATGGTATACCTGCATTTTTGTACTGACTTTGTTGGTCTGCCATCGAGTTGGAATCTGTTGAGGAATCGTTCAGTTCAATTACATCATCTCCAATTGAACACTTAGGTTCGATAGAGCTAGATTCTGCAGTGGAATCGTCTAGTTCGATCACCGCAGCATCTTCAGTTGATTGAATTTCAGAAGAGCTGGGATCAGTTGTCGAGTTAGAATCAATTGTAGAATCATCCAATTCAATTACTGCCTCTATTCCAGTTGGAAGAGCTTTAGTAGATATATTTTCATCTTCCATTTCTTGGCTTTCATTTTGGGAGGAGTTTGAATTCGCTTCTGTTTCTCCTGTTTCTATTGGGTTCTTAGATTCAGCTTGCGCAATTTCTGATTTCTCATTTTTTTGCTGGTCTTCCATTTTATCAACTTTTTGCGTATCCTGAATGTCCGGTTGATTGACAGTTTCGGGTTCTTCAACACTGGTTGATAAATCTTCAATTTGTTGTTGATTATTTGGTACAAATTCAATGTCATTCTCAGCCAAAAGGTTGGCATCCAAATCAATAACCTCATCAACTAGTTTTTCAGGTTGCTCGGCAGAGTCTGCTGCACCTATCGTCGATGAAATTTGGTTTATTTCATCTCTCGTATTAGGGCTTGTAGATACTATTTCCGTTTGATTTTCATTATTTAGGTTAGCTTCAATTAATGGATCTTCTTCAAACATATTTGCAGTTTCACTTGCGTTAGTTTTAGCTTCACTTGATGCAGGCTCAATAATGTTGTCATTTGTCTCATTGGTTTGTACTACGGACTCTGGGATATGCCTTGATTTTATGGCTTCATGTTTTTCTTCTTTAGCAGGATCCGTAACATCCTTATATGTCGCTAACACCTCAGCCAATTCTTCGACATCACTTGATGTTGCGTCCACGTTTTCATGTTCTTCAGTTGTGAATGGAATATCTAATCCGATTACATCCTCATCTTCATTTTGAGATGTTATATTTTTCAAGACTTCATCTGGGTTTTGACGACGTGGCGGACTCGCTATCGAATCTTCCAAAAGTGTTTTCGAAGTTTCTTCTTTGTCGAGAGCTGTGGCTGAAGAAACTTCGATAGCTGTTCCCTCTTTCGGTACATCATTTGATTTACTAATAGTCGCATTATCATCCAGAGTTTCATCGTTGTCATGAGTTGGGACTGAGGAATCTTGGTTAGGTGGCGTTTCCTCTACGAACACATTATCAGACTTAATATTGATAGTATTGTCATCTTTCGTCGAATCCAGGCTTTCTTCATTCTCTTGAGATTGAGCCGAGGAATCTTCGATAATTATTGTTCCTTGCTTCGGCGCATCATCGGACTTCTTCGCGCTTTCATCTTTTAGCGGCTTTTCCTCCAAAGCTTTTCCATCTTCTGCTAAAAGCGACGCATTATGTTCAGGTGTTGTTAATAAATCAGCATTTTCATTGGGATGCTGTTCTATCTCATCATTTTCGGTGACTAAAGATGGTGGTTTCGTGTCAGCTGAAGATTCTGATGTAATTTCGGCGGGCTGTTTATGGGCATGTGACTCTTCTATTTTGCTTTCCTCTTCTATAGTTAATGCAACATCTATGTTAGTAGATAGATCTTCATTTATGTCCGCAAAAGATTTTGATGTGATTTCCGGCGTCTGTTCAATATTGCATCCGCCTGACACAGATGCTTCGGTTTCAAGCAGCGGCATATTTATATTGGCAGCAGGAGATATAACTGTGTCGGTTAAGGATTCTCCTGAAGATCTTGGCAGGATATCATCGGATGATACATATAATTCATTTGGATTTTCATCATCACGCAAAGAGGATGACTCATTCTGGTTTATGACATTATTTTCAGAAATACCTTTAACTTCTTCTGTGTGATTTGCTGACTCTGATAGATCTCTGTCACGCGATGATGTTTGATCCTGCTCAGTTTCTATAGATGTTTCAAAACCAAACACGGATATATTTTTGTTAGATTCGCTGGCTTTCGGGATTTCTTCATGGGTTTTGTTTTCGGCAACAGGTTTGACGGTGGATGTAGTTTCATTTATTGTCGGTTCGTCGTCTGCAACGATTTTAGCTACACCTTCAACTTTAGTTTGAATTGCGTCTTGTTTCTGAACGGGTGATGTATTTATTTCGATAGGAAGTTCTTTTAATTGCTCCTCTAAATCATTATTTTCTTCGAGCAAAGAGGTGTCAAGGTCGATTATAGACTCGTCTAAAACGATATCCTGAGCGTTAGCTATATCATCAGCTATTGCTGCAATCTCGCTTTCAGTAGGCGTCGTTTGTATGACTTCCGGAAATTGTTCGGCTAATTGTTGATCTACATCAATTTCTGCTAGTACAGAAGGATAAAGCCCAATAACCGATTCGTCGACGTTGGAGTCCTGGCTTTCAACTCTTGTTGCAGTTTCGTTAATTTCTCCTTCAGTAGACGAAAATTGAAATTGTTCCTCTAATTGCTGATCTGCATCAATTTGTGCTAGCACAGATGCATCAAGTTCAATTATTGATTCGTCTACATTTGAATCCTGACATTCAACTATGTCTACTGTTGTAGTTGTTACATTACTGCAATTGTCAGTTTTTGCATGCAAAGAGATATCCAGATCAATTACTGAATCATCTATTTGACTATGACTTTGCGCATCTTCCGGTGTTGCAGATTTCTTAATTTCTTTTTCATTTTCAGACTTTGTTGTACTTTCCTTCACATCTATTTCAATATTTTCCTTATCTGAATTATTTAAATTGGTCTCAGTCGGGCCTATTATTTCAAGATTGGAAGTTGTTTCCAGAACGTCGTCTTTCACATTTGAGATTTGCAATTGATCTTCACGTTCTTTATCTAATAATCCAACATTACTTGTATGGTTATTCTCTAATGATTTTGTATTGGTATTTGATATTTCTGTATTTTGGTTTTGTTCACATTCAATTTTGCCTTCACTGGACATTTCACAGTTGAAAATTTCTTTATTTTCGTTTGTGACAGGCGTTGCGACAGTTTCCACCTCTTTATCTAGTTGCTCCAATTCATTACATATGTTCTTAACTGTGGTATTATCCGCAGCACAAATTGATGTATCTAGCTCAACCATGGAGACTTCTTCATCTACTTCCGGAGCTTCCCTTATATCATGGCCCGAAGAATTTGCAGTTATTAACTCATCTTGTGCTTTGTTCAGATTCATTAAGGAAGATTCTATAGCAGTGGTTAGCTTCTCACTATTTTGAGCTGCGCTGGCATCCAGAGCATAAATCGTAGATTTTCTATTATCAATAGATACATCCAACGTTGCATCAGGTCGATCCGTTGACTCTAGGTCGATCCGAGATATAGTTTGACTGGATACTTCTAGATGTATTGACAATTCTTCAGTAATTGAGGATTCAGTTTCCTGTTCATTCTTCTGTGAATTATCTAAAATAATTGAATGTTTCTTCGTTTGGGCTATGCAGTTTGATAGATGAGCCCTCATATATATCTTGTGCTGGTACATTGAGGGATTCATGCTCAGCCTCAGCGTTTTCTACTTGAACAACAGATGCACTTGAATTTGCCTCCTTTGAAATAACTTCCATGCCGTCTTCATCGTCGCTTAAAACTAGAGGCTCAGCCAAACCTACCATCGAATCTGTATCAGAGCCCTCCTCCAGAATGCTCTGCCTTGGTGTGCACGATTGTACAATACCTGTGGCCTTTGTTTCCTCCAATGTGAGGTCGGCTGAGTCCACACCAGTGACAATCAATGGCTCCGAGAACATAGAATCCGAAGTCTGATCGAGCAGCTGTATGCCACTCATTTCGCAAATGCTTGAAGATTTGGCTGCATGCAAATGACTCTCATCAGAATCAGCTTGAGCTCCAGGTTTAAATGCTGTGCTTGTTAGGGGATCTCGATGACTCTCCTCTACATCGCCAATTGTCATTAGCGCCTCCGAGTTAACTGTGTCATTTGGCCCCAAAGAAGGTGCCAAAGGATCGTCTGCGGTCGCACTGACAGTGCTAACAGTAGTAACATTTATCTCGACTTCCGAGCTTTCGATGGGATTTGTTGTCTCTGCAGTGACCATATCATCAAAAATCTTGTCCAAGTGCAACGTTGCATTTGTCGCATTCAAATCGTATTCTGTTTTGGCGACTAAAGAATGCTCTCGGGACTTTAGGACTGCGCTAGCTGGATCATTTGGTATCATTAGATCTTACCGCTCGGCGTCTTAAAGTACAAGTCTTGCGTTTCAGGTTGAGTTAGCTCCAGGTTCACACGGCTTACGGTCACCTGACGTTTGGGCGTAGCGCTGGCATCGTTTGAATCACCTTCCAACAGCTCCTCGATGTGGTCTAGCATAGGTGATGCTGGTGCCTTGGGCGTACGCATCATCTCACGCAGTCCCTTGAAACGCGGAGTACTGCAGCTTTTAGGTGTCTTCAAGAGTTCGCGCATGCCTTGGTAATCAATTCTGTCCGGTTCATCAGTAGCATCACCTGGCAACTCATTACCATAATTCTCATCCGCTGGCAATTTATTAGCTATAAAAAATTTGTTTAATACAAATATGAAGTTATTTATTGCTTTTAGCTGCTCACCTTCCAGATGCACTGCATCCTCCTCTTCGACTATGACACCCATATCGCCCACAGATTCATCTAATTGCACTGTTGTCTTTGGTGTGTTGCTTAGATGGCGTAGCGATTTGCGTGTGGGCGTCGACAACTCTTCAGTAAGTCGTCGCTTTTGTTTAGGTGTGATTGCGGCTAGGGTAGTACCTTCGTTGTCCAGGGTTGCGGAGCATGAGGCACGGCGCTTTGGCTTGGCGTACTGCTCATCCAGCTTATTACTGGCTTCAATGGAAGCTCGACGCACGCTACGTCTGGGCGTTACAGCGACTGCACTTGGTTCCATTGAAGATCGTCGACTGATGCGCTTTGTTAATGGAGTTTGGTTTGACCGCGCTAACTGCTCCACAGAGTCCACGGGAGCCTCTGTAGGTACTATAATAAATAATTAATCATGTTGTATGGTATATCTTTATTAAGTTATTATAATACTTTATTATAAATAAATTTTTTTCTATTCGGCAGTTACTTTTATTTCAATTTTTTCTGACATAAAAACTGTTAAATATTTGAGAGCAGTATAACTAATACCATTTACTCTAATCTTCAATTTTCGTATTTATTTTTAACAAATGCTTACCATATTTTGAGTTATCCTGCGGACTTATGCACACCTCCTCGCAAATGGAGTCTTCGTCTAAGTTATCATTGGCTTTAGCATAAATTGGTTGTATATAGAAAATTATGAAATTAAATAATTATTAATATTTTGTTTATCGACATGCTTACCTTCTTGATATGTGGAGGTTGGCATCACCTCATCGCCGATGTTATCCTCAATAATATCATCAACTGCAGCTGAGTCCTTTGGAAATTCCAAAGCCGTTTCTTGTAAAGCAACAATCTTAACAGCTGCTGTATCTTCAAGGCTTTTATTTTTAGACAGAGCCTCATTTGACGGCGACGTTCCTTCATTATCTTTCCCATCATTTTGCAGCTCCTGAGAAACATTTGCATCAATGGCTTGACTTCGCTTCTCTTCTTCGGTTGCACTAATCTCATCGACTTTGGATTCGGCATTCTGGGCAAATATGTTGCTACTCTCATCCAGTTCTTTCTGAGTTGTGTCATTGGGCTGAGTTTCCTTCAGAGATGAGCTGAGCTGCTTGTTGGGAGTCAGGACAGGCATATCGTCTTCATCATTTATTAAGGCAGCCATTGCTTGGAGAGCTGCTGCTGAAGATACATTGGCATCATTTTCATCTAAGGTAAACGTGCGGCTCAGCTCCGAGGACACATTGTGTTCAAGATCCAGCTCGTTGGGCTCTTCATTGGGTCTATCTACTTTGGGCGATGCGATGCGTTTCGGTGAGTCTTGCTTTGGTGAGTTGAGGGCACGCCGTGCCTTAGCCACTAGCTTGTTGCTCATGCCGACGCTTGAGCTCACCTTGGCAGCGGCGGCCAGCGATTTACGCAGCTGCGAGTTTTTGTTATCGCGAGGACTGCTCAAGCAGACGGAGGATTGACGTTTTCGTGGCGTTGTCAAGGGAGCCTTGGCTGGAATGTTACCAATTTGACGACGACCCGGTGTGCGCCATTGTGGCTGCGGATGGAAGGGCAGGCGTCGGGGCGCCGTCAAGCACTGACGACGTGCATCAAGCAACGACTGACGGGCGGGCGTCGTGTGCTTGCTCTTACTTGATTCAGGCAATTGTTTCTTGGCACTGGTAAGGAGCGCACGTTTCATAAGCGACTGTGGTGTGCGCTTGGGCGTTGAGTTGGTAGCTAGCTTCTGCTCCTTGGGTGTTTTGGCTGTCAGACGTGATTGCTGTTCTGGCTTGGATGTAGTTGCCGACGATGTTGAGGGCGTGGACAAGTTGCTGATGTCTATGACCATTGGCGAGTCAGAAGACTCATCAGTGGAGGCGACACTGATGACGCCAGCACTGCCAGGCGTCTGCTTTGGCGTCGCAGACAATGTGGGCCGCAATCTTTGTGGTGTTGTTAAGTCAATTAAAAACATGGAAGATTGTCGTTTGCCAGCCAGCGCTTTTTTCGATGTGGATGGCGTACTGAAATCCATTAAATCGCGGCTGCAGCTGTCATCGTTCTGTTCGGAAAGCACACTCTTTGGCGTACTGTAGACGCTCTTCGGCGTTGTTGCCGCTGAGATCAATCCAACACCGAGTCCGGTGTTTGGTCTAACGACGCGCGTAAATGATTTCTCAATTTTGACGCCTGTTTCACGTGGTGAAAAGGATGTGATGACAACATCGGAACGTTCACACAATTCTAGAAGTAGTTTGTTGCAGGGCGTCCTGGTGTTCTCCTTGTTCTGTGTTGCCTTCACCAAATCAACTTTAGGCAGCGACTCGTCCACTTCTTCGGCTGGCGGCGTAACACAGCGTTCCGCTTCTGTCTCAGCTGTTGGATTTGCTTCTGCATTGCTGCTTGTGCTAGTATTCAATGGGGGCGATTCAATTGAGGTATTACCCTCATCATCAGAATTGATGGAATATCGAAAGCTGCAATCAAAATGTCATTTTTGTAAAGCATTGTATATTAATATAAAAAATATAGCCTAGTCTCTTTCGTACTATCTGTATATTACATATTATCTAGGCTTTCAAGAATTTCTTAATATTAATCAACAGGTTTATTATAATTAATAACTAATTTGATTTGATATGAAAACAGAAACAAATTTTTTTTTTAATATTTCTTTCAATTTGAATATTAAGCACAATAATTAACTAAAACTTGTTTAGTAAAACAAAACAATGTTTTAAATAAATAAATTTAGAAAATCTATTACTTTAAATTGAAACAAGTATCAAATCTAAAATAAAAGATTTACAAATATACATATTTTATTTCTGTTACTATAGTATGTTTAAAATTACAATTAGAATAAAATATAAATAAATAGTAAGCACTATTTTTCTTTCATATTGTGAAATTGCTGTATTATATCGGAGATATATATTTGAATGCATACCTCTAAATATAATATATTTTAAACTGATAAATTATCTTCATATCATATACACATACATATATGCATCTATTATATTAATATCACAATATATTATTAGAACTGTAGATTGCTTGGTTATTTCTTGAATTCTTGATTGAGTCTTCATTTTTTGATTACTGTCTTGAGCTCTCTGAATATATATTTTCATAGCATATGTCTGCGAGCGTTCGGGGGTTAGATATGTATGCTCGTTCTCTTTTTTCTGTCTACCTGGCTTGCCTGCCTACTGCTTGCCTTGCCTTGCCTATTTCATGCTGTGTTTGCTTTTACTTACTTGTGTACGGTGAAGCGATTCTCAAACTGACGACGTGGTCGATGAGTCTGTAAAATGCATCGAGGCCAATTAGTTAGGAGTCTCTCTAACCGCCGCAAGTTATGAGATTAGACTTACTTTTAAGCTGGGCGATGAATTGGCCGCTTGTTCGGGCGGCGCTCGATCCGGTGTGTTGGTCGGCTCATCGACTTTGGGAAAATGCCATGTATACAATTCATTCAGTATTTTAATGCGGGACCCATGCACTAATGGACGCTTGGAGTTCGCCGGTACTACCTGATCGTTTAACAGGATGGGCTCGTTGACTGAATAATTGTAGACGGTCACCTAGATATAACAATTATTAATATAATTATTAAATGCGCAGCTAAATCGATACGCGCGCATTTTAGTTGCACGCACATATACACACACAAACGCAGTACTCACCCTGCCAAAGGCATCGCATTCTATATCGCAGTGATTGCGCTCGGCATCGGGCAGCATCAAATCGGAACCCAGAAAGGAGCCTACATTGAACTTACGTCCTTTGGCTGGGTATGCCACTGAAATGCCATCGGCATTTACATGATTCAATTGCGCGCCATCTAGCGACATTATTCATTTAGCATTCAATTAATTGCAAATGCAGCTGCTAAAAAACTCGAAGCTTGTGGGCGGCGGTATGAGAGTCGTTGGCGGCGGCTGCAACTTTCGCTTGGTGCAGAAGTGTAAAAGACAGAGAGAAAAAAAAGGAAGTCGCAAGCGACAACTGAAGCTAGATTTTTGCAACACACATAGAAACACAACAAACACTGAACCACAAGTACGTACAACGATAATAGAATACTTTTTCTCTTAAATAAACGGTTCTACGCACTCTATTATGTGTTTTTCCTACGCACAAACAGCCCGGTTTTCTGTACAGGAATTCTTTTTGCAAGGGACGCGCGGTTTGGACATGCCAACCTACTTAAAACTGCTGTTAAATTCAAATGCACGAAATTGCTGGATGTGCTAGGACTGCCAACTTGATTTTATACATATCCCAGAAATTACGAGCAATTAATTATGATAATTGAGACAGATATCAAACGGTAATTAAATAATATGACAATTTACCAATACATATTAATGCTTTATTGTGAAATATGTCAAAAAAATTTTTAAAAATAATTGTAAAATGCTTGCTATTATCGAATAGCAATATTCGTGAGATATCGATAGTTTCTTAACGTTTGCCCAGCCCTGGGCTTGGTTGGCCTGGTGCTGGCAGTTGTTTTTATAATTTAGGATTTCAATTTTATTATTAAAAACATTTAATTATATATTTTTAAGCACATTTATAAAAGACTAACCATGTCGAAAAATATAATGAACCAACTGACGCACCCACAGCGTGTGCGTTTGCTGTACAAAACAATATTGAGGCTACATAGAGGTAAGTCAACCATAACAAACAATAAATAAATAAACAACTGTTGACTAAAGATCTCAACCATTTAAAAATTCTAGGTCTACCCGCCGAGCTACGCGCCTTGGGTGATAACTACGTGCGCGATGAGTTTAGGCGGCACCTGAAATGCAACCCAATGGAGGCACAACTTTTCATGACTGAATGGGCTGTAAGAGATTTACGTAAGCGGATTTGACTTTATTTGTGATTGCTTCGATTTTCTTTCTAGCGCTATGCCTCCACAATCACAAAGCAGCTGGGACTACGCGGCAAACCGAAAGGTGAACTGGGCGAACAACTTGATTCAAAAGCTGTAGAAATGCTGAAAGACGACCAAGTGGTCCAGCTGTACGAGCTCATGCTGGCCGCTAAGGCCCTCCATGGCGACACGATAACAGCAGATGATGTGAGAGACAGTAGTAAATAAATGTTTGTTGTTTATTTTTTATATTATGTGGTCGCGTTTTTCCAATATTTTGTACTCATACTTAATGCCGTTCTCCTCCTGTACGCCCTGAGGCGTGTCCTCATTGAGCTCCACTTCGTGAAAGCTCGCAGGTATTTTGGGAAAGAATGTATCGCATTCGAATTGCTCTTGGATCTTAGTTATATAGAGCCGATGGCAGCGAGGCGATTCCATTGCCTCCGCATAGACCCCGCTACCACCCACAATCCAAATGTTTTCCACTTGATCACACCAAGGTTTTACCTCTAACGTTTGCATGGCCTCCTCTAGGCTGCGGCGCAGCAAAACACCCTCTGGCAGCTCGTCCTGGGTCAATTTCGTGCTTAGCACAATATTGAGTCGATCGGGCAGTGGGCGCTTGGTGGGAGGCACACCGAAATATGTCTTCTTGCCCATGATTACAACATTGCGCTTGGCGGGATCACTAATGCGCTTTGTTGTGCGAGTAAAATATTTAAGCTCGGATCTGTGTGATAACAAGTACATATGTATATAATATTTTAAATCAAAATATCAAACAAATTTCGTAAAGCGCATGTTTTTTTGTCTTACTTGAGACGCCAGGGGAGGTCGCCCTTGAAGCCAATGCCAAAGTTTTCGCACACCGCAACAATTAAATTATACATAAGCATCGTGCTTGTTTAATACTACTAAAGCATTCAATATGAAACTTATCTTTATCTCACGGAATTCAAAAACAAAGTGAAGGGGCAAAGCAGATCATTTATCGACTAACCTTTCCATGACGTTGCTTGTTTGATGGCGATGATTATTGGGTAACTTATCGATCTATCGTTATCGTACTTGTGGATTGTTCAAACTCTTTATTAACATTGCATACAAAGTTATATATGTATTTATTGAGTAGTAAAGTTAAGTAATAAATGTATTATTCATCCGGTCCTTCAACCAACCAGTAGGTTTCCATATCTCCCTTGCCTTTGACTTTTACAAAGCCGCGTGCCTCCACCTTGTAGCCCTCCTCTCGCACTTTCATGGCAGTGTAATTAGACAGTTGTATCTTCCAAGGATCGCAGCTGCTCTCCATGCGCGAGGCAGTGTTCACAGTATCGCCAAAGAGGCAGTACCGCGGCACCTTCAGGCCCACAACACCCGCAACCACTGGGCCAGAGTTGATGCCCACTCGAATAGCCACATCCGGCAGATTGTGGGACTTCACCTTCTTGATGACGCGCAGTGCTAGGTCGCAGGCGTGCTGGGCGTGCAGTGGGTTGATATCGGGTGCTCCGGACACAGCCATATAGACCATGCCCACAGTTTCCACCTTATAGACAAAGGGCGATATGATTTCCTCGTCCAGCGCAGAGAAAACTTTGTTTAAGGTGTTTACCGCCTGCATTGCTTCCTGCACGTTTGTTGATCCACTATCATAGATGTTCATCACTTCAATGAAAATTACGGAGACTTCTTCAAAGCTCTGGCAGACGTGCTCCTGGCCCATCCGCATTCGTTCCGCAATCGGTCGTGGTATCATAGAATAGAGCAGTTCATCTCCCTGCCTTTTCCAGGAATCGGCCAACTCCAATGACTTTTCCAGTTCATCGGAACGCTGTTCTTCTTTTTCGAACATCATCTCCAGTTTAGAGCAATGCTGCCAACCCGCCATGACAAGCTCTCGGCTCAGGCCATGAGGATTCAGATCGTTCAGGTACAGTCCAATACTATGCAGCTCATCCAGATTTTCTATTAGGGGACTGCACAGGAAAATCAGCGAGTCAACATCCTTGATGTAGAACATCTGTCCCTTCAGAAGGATAGAACGCAGACCCACAGATGGTCGGCGGTGTCCAGTGGCCGGATCGATCTCATCTCGTTTGGTAGCTGCCGCTTCTTCTTGTTCCTTTTCTTGTTCTTTTTCAAACTCCTCGGCTTTGGCTAATGCCATGGTCTGGGCTTCGTTCAAGCTCATTTCGTCAAAGTTCTCATAGTCCATATTCAGGGCCGCATCGTAAGCATCGCGATTGTGGCCGGTGCGAATCAGCTCCAGCTCGAATAGAACAGTTCGCATCTGTAGAATGGTGGTCCAGTCAATTTTCGTGTCCTTCGGCCGACGGCACTTAAACACGTCCATAACATGGGTACCAATAAATTTTTTTGGATTAACTCCCGGATTATGCAATATCCAAGTCTCGATTATCTTCTCACCAGCTAAAGTAATCTTCATATCGTGATTCAAAACAAACGTGAATGGGAACAGCTCAAGAAAGACATTCAAGTCCACAGGAGGCATTTTAAGCTGAGTGGGATGAGCGACAATGTTGACACGCTTTGCCATATAATCGCGGTTATCAAAGTCCAAACGATACTTGACTATAACCGTTAGAGGACCCTCTGACAGCTTGATTGGTCCTGCTGTTCCACCGCAAATATCATTCTGGCTTTCAATTACATAAGCTGTCATTTCCAGGCCGTAGAACTCCTTTGCCACCTCCGTCATCTGGCCGATGAGATATTTCGACATGCCCGTTCGCCCACTGCGATATAATATCACGGCTCCATCATTATCCATATTTGTCAGTTGCATGCTGGGAGACTTCATCTTCGGATAGGTGAATCTCATCTGCAAGTGTATATTATCGATGGACTGAAGGAAGTCGCAAAAATAGCGACCCGTCGAACGAATCATTTTGTCATAGCCAAAATTGCTGAAGAATCGTACGAAGCACCTGCCAAAGAAGTTCATGCAAAAGTCAAAGGACTCGCCCGTACAGGCGGATAGGGCTGCCGCAATATCCGGCATCAGCTTGTCCGGATATATTTGATGGGTCTTAAAGCTGTTGTGCTTGCAGTCGACTATCTGGCATATCTTCTTCCACGTTTCCATGCCATACTCCTCCTGTATATAGTGCTGCACGCTCTCATATAGCATGCCGTACATTTTGCTGGTAGTGTCACCCCGTGGGGGGTTGATGCAAAAGGAGAGTTTTCTGGGTGGCTGTAACAGGTGTGTGGGCCAGGTGTCAGGCGTCTGTCCTTAAATTGCTTGCGCCAACTTTATCTACAACGAGGGAAAGTTTTTAAGCGCATAATTAGGGTAGACTATTACAAAGTTTTTCCATTATTCAAGGCGCAATAAACTTTAGTTAATTTGCAAGAGATTACCAAAGGTCAAGACTATAGTAGAGATTAGACTAGTGATATATAATTATTTTTTATAATACTTGAAAGCTGCCTTAGTGATTGATTAGAGTTTATTAAATATAGTGTATCCATCTTAAATAAAGATTTTGTTTTTGTTTTTTTCTTTTCTTTTAAATTGATATGCATTCATCCTCAATCAGATAGAAAACTGACTTTTATGCAGGTGATTGATGGAAGATTTGTTTCATTCGCATATTGAACATTATCCGCTGACTGCTCAACCTCGTTTAAGTTCTGCTGTCAAGCATAAAATTGAGTTAAGGATTTGACAAATATCACATCTGTACCACAACATACCCACAGGACCCACGGAAAGTCAGCCGAGTATATCTTTCGCGGCGCATGCATAAAAAGTTAAAAGGCTTCGTCCCAAGTAAAGAAATATCTTTTGATTTATTGCTCTGGCAGTTTAATTTGGTTTGCTCTCACGCGCGCCTGCTTTCGAGGCCTGCCCCCACTTGGTTCTCATGCCAGGAGAGACTCCTTCTATAGCTTGTCACGTTCGCAAAATAACAACAGCAACAGCTCGTTGTGTTGTTCTTAGCTTAATTCCTGTTTTTGTTGTGCTCTTTTTTTCAATTTCAATTTGCCCTTGTATAACATTTCTCTAACTAACCGAGAACCTATAAATTTTGTGCAAATTTAATATGGCTGGAATAATAAATTTCTTGTTACGTATTTTAACCAACCGAAAACTCATTTAAGAATTTTATATGTCGTGAATAATTCGTTCAATTTCTGTAATAAATTTGTTTACAATTAAATTCAATTCTATCAAATTTTATTAAATAATTAATTTAGAAAACCATTTAAAATTTAAATATATATTCTATTTTAATATATATAAATATTTATATATAACTAATTTAGAAATCTAATTACAAATTTTTAAATATAAAAAAAAAAACTATATCGAAAAGAAAAATAAATATAATATTGCGTGAAATATCCCGTTTAATTTCCATATTATATTCATTAATAATGAAATTAAATTAAGCTTATAATTCGTATAATATAATTTTATTAAGAAATTGAGCAAAATAAATAAAATAAAATATTTTAAGCCAGCATATAAAAATAAATTGTTTTTAAAGCAACTGATAAAAAACGTATCTATTTGGCGAAAGCTTAATTTAATGAATATAAAATACTCTTTTAATATAATTTCTTATTATTATTATTATCTTATCAAACTGCTAACAGTTCCTTGATTAGATTGTGAACCTAAAGAATATGGTTATTTGTTATTATAATTTTCGAAGAAAAATATTTAAAAATTTGAGACCAAAAAATAAGTGATAAATAAGACATTCTTGTATTGTAATATATATATTACAATATATAAATTTATATATAAATCTTCAATTTGTTCAAATTAAAATATACTATAATAAAACTTGAAATAAGTTATATGTGAAATAAGTTATATATTGTACCGATTTTTGTCTTTACAAAAACTCTAATCTAAAAAAAAAAAAAGTAAATCTCGACAATGTCATCTGCCAAGTTCCTAAAAGGCTGACTTATCAAAGGCCATTCAATTCGTGGCTATTTTAAGCTTCAGATAATCCTGCTTACTTACTTAACATTAAAATTACCATATTTATTGGCCGCTTATTAGACTCACGAAAAGTTGCTTACATTATTCGGCAGTCCTTAGATATGTAAATCCATATGATATTCACGTCTACTATGTATTTTTGTGCACAATTTTGCTACTCTTTGGTGTTAAATTTATCATCGGCGCATTGTTTATTTATAATTTAAAGTTAGTCGAATAAAGCGTATGCTTTACACACTCAATCATATACACACAAATACATCAAGAGGCCCGCATATAGATTTGCCCAGATTTGTCGCAGTTTTCCGTAGTTTTACACTTCGCTCAACACGACTCACAGCCTGTCCCTGTCGGCTGCTGCTATTCAACTAATGTATTGTTGTCTCGCCGTATTTAACGGCGATGCTCCGACTTATGCTTCATACGCGATGCCTTGCTTTCTAAACTTCGTTTACCGTTGCCTCGTGTGTTGCTTCGGAAAGCGTTTCGCAACGTTTGTCCCGCGTCGTGCGACTGAAGCGCGTTCCGTTGACGTCCAGGTCTTTTATAGACGACTTCACATTTCCACGCACTTTACGCCTTTCTCCCACTTGTGTATGTGTGCTGCTTGTGACTTTCAGTCGCTCGCTGTCTGCCTTCTCTCTCACTCAATCTATTTGTCGCTCTCCTACTCATTCTCAGTGTAGACACGCACAGCACTGCTTCTGCCTCCATCATCATCGTTAGTGTTTCATTTCATGTCAATGCTCTACGCCCCTCTCTCGGTCGGTCACCCGTCGGGTCTGATGCCAATTGACGCTCGCTTTTCGATAAAGCATCCAATGAAAGTGAGTTTATTCTTGCGTCCTTTGTCATTACGTGCTTACGCGCTCTTGGCGCTTTCTAGGAAATATTGTCCTTTGGCTCTTGTTGCGTTACATTTATATGTTACAATAGGGACGGACATACACACAGAGCACAGAGAATTATATCTGTGTGTGTGTGTGTGTGTGTATGTTCAGATATATTATTATTATATTATATTTATATTATATTAATTTAATTATTGACTGAGCTGGAAATTGATTTACGCATGTTTAATTTTCTGACTTGTGATATATACCAGGTACAGCAATTTATTATTTATTGTACAAATTTAAAAAATAACAATGTTTAGATTCTGAAGAATGATATATGTTTAAACTAAATACATTGCAACCTCATACCAACAAAAGTTCCTTAAGTTCGTGCAGCCCTGGACTATTTGTCTGTTTTCTCTCAGTTCATGAAATGTATCATTTTGTAGCCTTTGCCTTTGCCGTTGCCCTGTGTGGACTCGCCTGACGTCCCACTGCTGCTGCTGTATTTAATGCTTCGACATTTTCACGCATACCCATAAAATCCAGAAAAATGTGTCCCCACATAGACATGTGTATGTGTGTGTGTTTGTCCTTTGGTCCTAACGCATTACATATTATGTTTTAAAGCAATTTAATGCGGATTTTTGGCTTGTTTGGATTTTTTGGCTAAACAAAGAGCAACAAAAGAAGGATTTGGGAACGCTTGACAATTTTATGGCCGAACTGATGTTTTTGATAGATATAGATGGGAATTTAATATATAGCTCAGCAAAAACAAGGATGCGCTTCACGAATTATGTCCATTTGAGAACATTTAAAAACTACTCAAAACGCCATCAAGGATAGACAGAAATAAATTTTGTTTGAATACACTAACCATTTCTAAATTATTATGATTAGCACGCAAGGAATGCAGTTCGGAACTATCGAAGCTCGCAATTATAATTGACTTCACTAAGCTCGGGTGTTACGTGATATATTTAGGTGTCCTGTTGGTCACGCAGAATGACTTAATTTAATTATAGGGGCGGGCGGGGCTGACTGCCCACAATTGCCACTTAAGTTCGCCAGGAAGTATGCTATACAAAAGTATTTAACGATAGGTTTTAGGAGCCATGTCTTTGCACACAATTTGACACGCGAGCAGCTCATAAAAGTTATTAAAACCGAGTAAGCACGTTGTAAGCGGTTGCACTCGATTGACTAATACTCGCTCACAGCTAGAAAAAATAGGACAAACAGTATATTATGCGTCTGTAAGCTTTCTAGCTATTTGAGAAGTCTTTCTCTCTTTAATATATAACCGATATACCCTTTATAAATATTACGAACAAGTATTGTTATATTTTTTGGATTGGCATGGCATGTCAGATAATACGGAAGGGAGACAGTCCTTTGCGGCCACGTTATGGAAACGGACGTTAAGGCATTTCGTTTTATGGCACATAACGATAACAATCGAGCTCATCAAAACATCGGAAGCAAGCTGTGTGGTTCTCTCTATAAAAAGATACTTCTGAAAGGTTAAATTACGTACGTATTCTCATAATATTAATACATAATTGTGGTTTCATTTCATAGCATGCAGATGAGAATGATTGAGAGGAAGATGATAAGATGAAATAAATAGAAAGGAAATCACAATGCGGAGAGAGAGAGAGAGACAGAGAGAGAGAGAGAGAGAGAGAAAGGGGGAGAGTGAGAGAGAGACCGACGAATTTCAGCGAAAAAAAGATAAACAAATACCAAGAGAAAGCGCTTAAAGGGAACACAGAGAGAACAGTAGATAGAATAAAAGAGAGAGAGAGAGAGAGAGAGAGAGAGAGAGAGAGAGAGAGGGAGAGAGAGAGAGAGAGAGAGAGAGAGAGAGAGAGAGAGAGAGAGAGAGACATTTCCGAAAGAGGGATAACGATAGAAAGAAAGGGAACCTGAAGAACAAATAAATATAGAGACAGAAAAACCGGAAAGAGCGAATGAGAGGAATGAACAAAAAAATAAATAGAGGTAACAACAGAGAGAGAGAGAGAGAGAGAGAGAGAGAGATAGAGGGACAGATTGAGAGATAGCGCCAGAGAAAACGATATGTAGAGGCACAAAGAGCCAAGAAAAGAATTGTGTAACAACTGTTTACTTACATATCTATAGAAAATATCCAATTTAAATGGGTAATATGTAATAGTTTATTATTATTAAATAATAGATTTCACATCCGAAAGGTTCGACTAATCAAAGCGAGACCAGAGTGAGATCATATATAAAATGATTTTCCCCCTCATTATGTATATAAAACACAGTTTGAAAAGGAGATTATATAGCTTTAATGTGAAGATGACAGCTTGGATAAATGTAGTGCAGTGTGCTAGTTACATATGTATGTATATAAATATATTTTATATAATAACTGAAGTATTGTTTGAAGTGGTACGAAATAGTATAGTAGTAGCATTTTTAATTTTATTCATCATCGGGTCCTGCCACCAGCCAGAATGTTTCCATTTCACCTTTCCCTTTCACATGAACTCTGCCGCGTGCTTCCACCTTGTAGCCAACATCTCGAACTTTGTCCGCCGTATAGTTAGACAATTGTATCTTCCAAGGGTCGCAGCTGCTCTCCATGCGCGAGGCAGTGTTCACAGTATCGCCAAAGAGACAATACCGCGGCACTTTCATGCCCACAACACCCGCAACCACTGGGCCAGAGTTGATGCCCACTCGAATAGCCACGTCCGGCAGATTGTGGGACTTCACCTTCTTGATGACGCGCAGTGCTAGGTCGCAGGCGTGCTGGGCGTGCAGTGGGTTGATATCGGGTGCTCCGGACACAGCCATATAGACCATGCCCACAGTTTCCACCTTATAGACAAAGGGCGATATGATTTCCTCGTCCAGCGCAGAGAAAACTTTGTTTAAGATGTTTACCGCCTGCATTGCTTCCTGCACGTTTGTTGATCCACTATCATAGATGTTCATCACTTCAATAAAAATGACGGAGACCTCTTCAAAGCTCTGGCAGACGTGTTCATTGGTAACGCGCATACGTTCTGCAATCGGTCGTGGTATCATGGAGTAGAGCAGTTCATCTCCCTGTTTCTTCCAGCAATCGGCTAACTCCAATGACTTTTCCAGTTCATCCGAACGCTGTTCTTCCTTCTCAAACATTATTTCTAGTTTGGAGCAATGCTGCCAACCCGCCATGACAAGCTCTCGGCTCAGACCGTGCGGATTCAGATCATTCAGGTACAGACCAATACTATGAAGCTCATCCAAATTCTCTATCAGAGGGCTGCACAGGAAAATCAAGGAGTCAATATCCTTGATATAGAACATCTGTCCCTTGAGCAGGATAGAACGTAGCCCTTGAGAAGCGCGACGTTGGCCTGTGGCCGGATCGATTTCCACCTCACTATTACCGTCATCCAGATCACCCGAATTGTTATCGCTGAACTCTTGGGCTTTCGCCAGAGCAGCAGCTTGGGCCTCGTTGAGAAGCATGTCGTCATAGTTCTCAAAGTCCATATTAAGGACAGCATCATAGGCGAGCCTATTGTGTCCGGTGCGAATCAATTCGAACTCAAAGAGAACTGTGCGCATCTGTATCAATGTGTCCCAGTCGATGGTGGTGTCCTTCGGTCTGCGACAGTAAAATAGATTTGTAACGTGAGTACCTATAAAAGCCTTCGGATTGGCGCCCGGATTATGCATTATCCACGTTTCGACTACTTTCTCGCCCGCATGTGTTATTTTCATATCATGATTGAGCACAATTGTGAAGGGAAACAGTTCCAGGAACACATTCAGATCAACAGCTGGCATCTTAACCTGTGACGGATGCGCCACAGTATTAACCCGCTTCGCCATATACTCGGTATTATCAAAGTCTAGGCGATACTTGACAATAACCGTTAGAGGGCCATCTGTGAGTTTGATGGGACCCGCGGTACCGCCACTTATATCATTCTGGCTCTCGATCACATAGGCCTTGATCTCCAGCCCATAGAACTCCCTTGCCACCTCCGTCATCTGACCGATGAGATATTTCGACATGCCCGTTCGCCCACTGCGATATAGAATCACCGCTCCACCTTCGTCCATGCTTGTCAACTGCATACTGGGCGACTTCATCTTCGGATATGTGAAGCGCATGATCAGATGAATGTTGTCGATGGACTGAAGGAAGTCGCAAAAATAGCGACCCGTCGAACGAATCATCTTGTCATAACCAAAATTACTGAAGAATCGCACAAAACACTTGCCAAAGAAGTTCATGCAAAAGTCAAAGGACTCGCCCGTACAGGCGGACAGGGCAGCGGCAATATCCGGCATCAGCTTGTCCGGATATATCTGATGGGTCTTAAAGCTGTTGTGTTTGCAATTGACAATCCGACAGACCTTTTTCCATACGTCCATCCCATACTCCTCTTGCACATAATGCTGTACGCTCTCATATAGCATTCCATACATGATTAAGGGATTTTAAGAGCAGTGCAGACAATTTAGTTATGCCTAGTACACATGGAAGAGATAAAATTGTATTATATCCATAATATTATTTGTTTTATTATTAATAAAAAAGTTTACCTTATGTTGATTTCATGTGCTAAAGATTTTTTAAAATTTATATTTTATTTCACTTAAATTTGCGGGGCCTTAAAAAAATTGTATTATGTTATATTACGTTTGAGTTATTTAAAGTCTTATCTAATTATCATTACTTTTTTCTTCATTTCTTCTTCATTTAAATATGCTTAATTAAAAAAATATTGTTTGTTAGCTTTTTCATTTTAAACTAATAAATAATCTTTTTTTTTTTAATATTTTTCTGAAGGACTTGCTGGTCAAAATAATTTTTTTTTAAGGTAACGCTTATAAATAAGCTTTATTTTATATTTTTTAATTAACTTCCACTTTGATTTTTGCATATTTTGAATACCTTGAATTCTCACCTTTACTTTCACTCTGCTCTTTAAATGAGCTTTAAATGAGCAACAGGCTCGGATTTAAAATTGAATTAAATTTCGGCTCCCCTTTCACTTTGCAACTGTTTGTAGTTTTGCCCGCATTTCCCAGCGGCATTAATTTATTTATGGAGCAGACGGAATGTAATTTGCCACAACACAGGAAAACCCAAACTGTATTTTTTTTCCAAGCTCTGCTCTTTGTATGCCGGAAGGAGCTGTTGATGTGATTTTATTTTCTATACCAATGTATATATGTATATTTTTTTTACAAGTCTAATTGGGTGTTTGTACTTCGTGTATTTGCGTCCTGCGAATGAAGCGCTTGCCTGAGCTGTACACGACTTTTATAGCCAGCTGCCCCGATACATCATTCGCTCCAATTTGAAACCCTTTCGGGTGCCTCAGCGCTGGCCTCGCGCCCTTCACCAAAACTGTTCGTTGACAGTGTTTCATTACATGTCATTGCTCCTTGTTGATGCCAATTGACGCTTGCTAAGTCGATAAAGTACCCACAATGAAGTATGCTTT
Source organism: Drosophila koepferae (assembly GCA_030914345.1). Classification (NCBI taxonomy): domain Eukaryota; kingdom Metazoa; phylum Arthropoda; class Insecta; order Diptera; family Drosophilidae; genus Drosophila; species Drosophila koepferae. The sequence continues at coordinate 10,183,701 of JAUESR010000197.1, read as the reverse complement.
CTCTATTTTTATTGCTTTCACAACAATAATTCACACGCACAAAATACGTTCTTTGCATTCCTATCCATCTATGTACATAAATACTGTGTTTTGCTAGTGGTTACGTACATAGTGCTGATTGGGGTTTCCCTTTTGCCATTTAAGGAGCTAAGAGTATTGAACGTTTCTTTGAGTATTAACTACTTTACGATCATGTGAAGTGCATAATAAATTACGGAATATGTCTGTATCCTTGCTCCTGTAGTTTAACATTTGAAAATATACAATATAATCTGAATTACCATTTTTTCATGCAGTATATGAAATTCAAGATTACTTCTATTCCTAAGCTATTTTAATTAAAACAAACACTAAAATGTTACGCTATGAATGTGTAGACAAATGATTCGCATGTATGTAAAGGAATTCATTTTATAAGATCTTTTTGTTTGCTGGCAATTAATGTGATGCCGAAAGCCTTTTAAAGGACAACAGAAATTAAATCACAGTAGACAGTGAAATCTACGTATGGCAGCCGAAAAACAAATGTTGACAGTTGATGACAACGGTTAAGCGCTAAAGGATGTTTGTGTTATTTATATTAGCTGCCTGGAATGCCAGGCACACACACATACATAAATACACACACACGTCACACACATATGTATATGTGTTCGAGGGTAGTCTAACAAGTTTCTTCATACAAACATATATAGTTTAATTTAAATCAATTTATTTTTCCATTATTCATATGCACACCGGGCGATATTTGAAATATGTATTTTCAACATTTCGTTCGTGTATTTTTGTTAGGTTCCTTTCTGAATTTTTGTTGGGACTGGCACGTGCAACGCACTTAATTAAAGCCCTTACCCTTAATAGACCTGGTTCCTGCCCTCTGCTTGACAAAATAATACTTAAGTAAACACTTTTATGGCCATCATGATTGATGTGGCAAATAAGGCTGCATTTATAATGGGAAATGCACGCGCATTGGATATTTCATACATATATATTTATGAATACAAAATGTTCTTTTAGATTAGTCTTCAGTGCAGCTTATTTGCCCAAGCCCACCTTGTTGAAGAGTTTGTCCTTGACAATTTGGGCCATCAGACCGTGGATGAGCTCGATTGTAGAGCGGCTGCAATCGCGCGTTGCCTTGGACAACTTATCCTCGGATCTCTTCTCATTGATATCAGTGCCTGTGGAAAGAGAAAAATTGTTTATTATAAAAGACGAATCATGCACTTTTCTACATCAACCAAGTGTATGTACCGCGACCTAAGAAGTTTTCACTTTGCTCCAGCTTCTCGGACAAGTCCATGATCTGGCCAGTGGTGTACTCGGTATTGGTTAGGAGACCCGAGCTGCCCAGGGTATTGACCCAATACTTGTTCCACAGCGAGTCTAGCAGCTTGCGGTCCAAGTCGGATTTGAAATAGCTTATTTCCAGTGGATAGTATTGCTTGCAGTGTACACCAAAGTCCTCAATCTTGTTGAGCGGGATCGTTTGATACTCCGACGGCTCCTCATTGGGCGGCTTGTAGCCCTTGGGATATGTGCGGAAGGCACCCAGGCAAACCTTGCCTGCAGAGACAGTGCGCACCGGATCTACAACAATGGCCACAAAGGGCTCCTGGTAGGTCTGATTAAGCATCTGGGTAGACACGTCGATGCCCGAGAGCCAGCAGCCGTAACCAGGATGGCTGTGATACCAGCCAACAGCGTGCTCAAGCCGTCCCACTTCCTTGGCCGCCTCCATATAGGCGGTCATGTACTCATAGGCTTGGGCCTGGGCATTAACCCTCGTCTCTGTTCCCTCGACGGGCAGTGCGAAAGCATCCATCACAATCTGCAATTCATTGTTTTCATGCCGGGCTTTTTTTCTTTATATAGTTTAGTTTACCATGGTGTTGTCCTCTACTTTGCCCAGCATTAAGCCCATCACCTCCAACGTGCCACCAGAGCGGGCGTGCATAACCATCTTGAGCAGCGCCAGAGCCGAAATTTTAATATCCTTAAAGTAATGTGGATCCTTTTCCCAGGGTTTGGCGTCAATTATTTGGCGCTGCTGTTCGGCATCATAACGAAAGATTTCATCACAACTGGGCAATGTTTGTATGTTATTTTCCAGCTCCCATTTCATATGCGCAGCATCAACATCCATTTTGTAATTTTATATATGACTTAATTTTATTTTTCCGGCTTGAAGTCTTTTAGACACTAAGAATAGGAAATGTTAAAGCGAATACAAAGCAACCTACTTAGGTGGCAACGCTATGTAGCTGAACAGGCTTGTTAAAAGACTATCCCTCATTCATGCGTTTACAGTACAGACTCTGTAGTAGTGCCGCAAAAAAAAACATATTTTGCTATATCGATAATAGCCGTATATCGAAAACTTTTTTTACATTATAATTTTCTTGTAAATAATCTACTTTAATGCATATATTAGTTAATACTTCTTAATGGCTAAAACGGCAAGACACAATACTTAAATATGTCATGTCATTCATAAGTTAAGTGGATTTGAAAGTCTGCAATATCGAACAAATCTGAGACCGTTTGTGTTGTAAGTTAAGTGCTTAAACATAGCATTAAGGTGACCAGCGTATTTAATATTCACCACAAAAATAGGTGGGACGTTTTGAATTGAATAGATTCAAAAAGTATTGTAATTATTATATAGGTGCATAGAATATATGCATTAACACATATTTAGATTAAACATTAAATTGAATGTATATGGATAATGATTACAATTTTAAAATAAAACATATGTACGTTGCAGCTAAGTCCACTTGGAAAGAAAATCTAGCTTTTCATATCTGGTTTAATATATGGATTAACTACTATTAATTTATACTTTATGTTTCTGTCACAACTTCCGACTATAAAGGAAATTATACAATTGTTGAGTCATTCCAAATTGTTGCCAATGTTTGCATACAAGCCAATTCTTAAAAGCATTTTCAGGTAAAGATTGCACTTGAGTTGGCTTATCAATGCGACAAGGTAACTATAAAAGCTGTTGGTCGAGCAATGGTCGAGCATCATTTGCAGTAAAATGAAACTTCATCTGACTATCTGTTTGGTTCTATTGGCTGCATGCAGTTTGGCTAACGCCTACAGCAACGATGGCCAGCCGGGTTGCAAGACGCAAGAGGAATTGGACATCGCTGTCTTCCGTGATAACTGGGATCCAACATCTTACTGGAAGTGCGAGACACTCAACGAGCCCGGCATTAAAATGCGTTGTCCGGACGACATGGGCTTCCTTGATAGCCTAAAGGACTGCGTTAACTGGGATGACTGGAAATGGGAGAAGCCCATCGCTCCACCCAGCGAGGTCGACGAGTGATTGAAAGATGTTGAAATTGAAATGCTAAACGTGACATTTAATTATTGTCATTGAATTGAATATAAATACTGCGCTAGGCGGCATATAAACGCAACAAAAATGAATTCGTGAAAATATAATGTCTGATTTGGGGGCGTCTCAGTCGCGCGTTCGCAGGCCCCAAATGGAGGTGCGTCTCGTTCCCACAGTCGGGCGTCCCACCGAGCTATGTATAAACTTGTTGATCCCAATTTTGGGCATTTGCTTCTCCAGCACCTCCATGGCGGCATCCGAAAGCATGCCGAAAATGTCCAGATAGGTTAGTGACGTCATGTTCTTTAGTTCTCTAAATTTGATGGAGATATTCAGAATTGAATTTGGGTGTCCTGACTATGAACTTAGCTCAACTTACATAAAACTAGCAGCGGGTATGAGATAGCAACGCGAAACGGACAAATATTCAAGACTGTTGAATTTCATCACTGAAGTCAGTGCCGCAGGCGTCAGACTATTGCAGTCCGAAAGATCAAGTTCAAGCAGTTGGGGACAGCGTTTCTGCAGCGTAGCCACATCTGAAAGCAGAAAAAGATAAATGTGGAGTTGGTTTTTGCCAAAATACAATATCTATGGGCAACTAACGTATGTCGAAGAGCACACGCCTACAGCCGGCTACGTTCAGTCTGATCACATTGGACGGTATGTGAGTGACCAATGCGGTGACAGCATCCGCAGTCAAATTAGTCCACGATATGTTTAGGCTGTTGAGTGTGGTTAGCGACTCCATCATTTGGCCCACGCTGTTGGCGTTTAGCCCACTGGCCATCGACAGATTGAGTGTTTCCAGCGAGCTGTTCTGTGCAATCTGAAAGCAAATTTCATCATTCAGCTCGGCATGCTCCAGGCTAAGTTTTTTCAGCTGCCGACAATGCGCTAGTAATGTGGTCAGAGAGTTCAGTGAAATGGAAGCTAAACTCAAGTCCAAGTATTGCAGACGCGACTGAAAATCTATGGACGATGGATCACACGTAAACGCTGGATCTTGTATCTGGTGTAAAGAAAGTAGAGGAATTATTAAAATATATATAGTAGATGCTTGTATTTCTTACTTCTGCTTGGGCTAGGCGCAGCACTGGCACACCGCGCTTCACCACTTGCTCCAGGGCAGTTGGACGCAGCGTACGTAAGCCCAAATCCAGACGTGTCCACAGAGTCTCGTCGCGTGCACAACGATTGAATCGCCGGCAAACGGTGGCTATGCGCAGCAGCGTCTTCTTTGGTAACCATTTGAAAATGTCCAGCAAAATCTCATCGGACAGCTTCTCAAAGTAGTTGATGCCACTGCTAATGTGGGCGCTCATCGCGGGCGTACGATAGACAAAGAAATTATCTGTGGGCGCCAGTCGGCTTGTCAGTGTTTGCGGTGGCGGTGGTGCCGGTGTTGGTTTCTTTTGCCTCAATGCCTGCTTGCTAGTTGAGGGCATTAGGCTAAGGGACGTCTGTGGCTGTGGATGTGGCTGTTGTAGCTGCGGTGCTGGCGGCAGCGGGGACTCAATTTGATTATTGCATGTAACTGTCGCCAGGGGATTTCTAGTCCGTTTACTGGGTGAGTTGGAATTGCTGCTGCATTCGCTGTTGGCCAGTGCCGTGCGCTTGGCCTGAGCCAGAGCGTGCAGCTTCTCGGCGGACTGAGTATCTTCACTGAGAACCTCAATAATCGTATTGTTATTGACGCCGCTCATGTCAAGCGTAGATGCTGTCGAGTTCAGGCTCATACGTGCCTGTTGGTGTACCATACGCGCCACATTGATGCAAGGCGTCGTCTCATTGGAGTTATCATCGCTCGTAGTGCTCACAGCGAGCGCAATCGCTGACAGAGCGGATGAGCTACTCTCCTCCGAGTCCAACATCCCGATACCCATTTCTTCCAGTGCCTCAAAGGTCAGCACTGACGGAGAGGAGGTATGCTCGTAGACCGACGTCGTTTTGGCTGCGGACACAGTCGCTGCGGCTCCGATTGCGCCGTTCTTACTTGTCGAGCGTTTTCTGCAACATGTTGGAAAAATGGTTTTAGGGGCATTTATAGAAAAGTGCTCGCAAGTAAGGGGCAGTTGCTTGGTCAGCATGGGTCAAGCACCTTTCAATTATGAGCTGGCCCCGTTTTGCTTTTGCTGTTGCTTTTTATTAAGCAATCTACATACATATGTGACGTCACAGGAATAGTTCGCGCCATTTGATGACCCGCCTTTGCGTGCACACTCTATTTGTAGGTTTTTGCTATTATATTTTATTATGCACACATATTTACCTGGCTACAGGACACAGATTTTCAATGTTTTCGGCTCCTTTGTGCTTGCGGCCACTCATATTTATTAAAGATTTTCTCTTTTTGTCACGCACAAATTACGCGCAATTTTTTGTATGCAGCGTTGCCATATGTCAAATTTAACACACTATTGTTTAGTGCTGCCAGATATTGCATAAATTACCTGGTTTCCAATACCGAACACATTAACCAACACTTAGGAAAAACACAACAACCGAGTTCACAAAACTGCAGGAAAAATTATACATTAACTTGACAAAGAGTTATACACAATTTAAATAACAATACGCAGATATACGCATAAATTGCAAAAGATATGATTAAGGTAAAGCGTGCTAATGATACAAAGCTGTATTGAGGAATACGGCGGTGATAATTACAACGACAACGACAACACTTGTGTTCCTTCCCGCAAAGCCACTTTCGCAAGGTGAGTGAATTTCATAGCAGGCTCTGCTTTTGTTGCTGCTATGTATGTGCTACGTTTTCTTTGTTGTAGCCAGAGAAATTGCAGTTAGAATGGAAATGTTGACACATTAGCAGTCACATTCTTTTAATTAACAAAGCGACAACAACAAAATTTGGTTAAAGAACTTTCCATTTCTTACGTATCCATAGATCTGTTAAGATGAGTCTTCGTACGCGCGCCCTTGTGTTCTCTACGTTCTTTGGCAGTTGTGTGGCCATTGGATTACTATTGACCAGTATGACCACCAATCACTGGGTACGTGCCTTTCCTCGGCGCACCAATACCACAGAGGCCAAGGGTGACGTCAACTTTGGATTGTTTTATGGGAACCAGAATTTGAATCCTGGCTTCGGAGTACGGAACAATCAGGTTGATGGTGAGATTTTTGGTAACTTCAATAGAATTGCCTGTTATAAGCTAATTTCAATTTTCCACAGTTTACTCCTTTATTCGCACCGAACATGGCGACACTAGCTTCTGGCTATGGTTGCTTACAACACTTGGCACAGGCTTTGGACTGCTGGCATGCGCCGTAGCAGCCATAGCCGCTGTGCTGAAGTCAGCGTCAGCAGCTAAGAAAGGCGGCACTATGATGCTTCTATTAGCCTCAAATATTTCAGCAGCTGGTGCGCAGATGATTGCATTCTTGGCATGGTTGGTGCAGTTCTATCAATATCTCATTCATAATGTGCTCTTAACTGAGCACCAGCAACAACATTGGTATAGCACCGGACTGGCGCATCTGGGATATAGCTTCTATCTAGTTGTTATTTCCACAATTGTGGTCCTCATAAATATTACCATCCTGATCTATGCCAGACGACGCGAATATCGCGATCGTCATCGCTCTGAGCCGCTAAGCAAAGACAAGAATCAGGCGGCCATAATGCTATACTAAGCAGAAATGGAAATGTTCGATCAAGCAATGCAGAAACGCGCACCACGTAATCTCAGCGGCTCAATTGTTTGTGCCTTACTTAAAGATGCCCCTTGCATGCCACAATATATATTGCATATATATATTTAAAGATATATGTATTTATTTTCATACTGATATATATATTCTAGTAGTCTGTAAGCCAACATATATACATACATATGTTAAGTCTGATGAACACTTTGATTGCACAACAAATGTTGAAGAAACGAAACAAGCTATACAACTTAAGCATATACTTTTGTACAAGCTATACTACTTAAACATATACTTTTTAAATGTATTTATCTATATATATTTATACTCAATGCATTTTATACTCGAATGTACTTTATATACTCGTACACGTTTTACATCAACTTTTTCAGTTGCGAATATTCAGTTAATTCTGTTTTATCAGTATACAAATAAAACAACAGTCATTGTTAAGATATACCCCATTTAAGTGTTTTGTTTATACATTGTTTATTTGTACGAAGACCCCACGGGAGGAAGGAAGCAACTGCAGTAGCACACGCTACGCCGCGGGACTACATCCGTGCTAGCAAAAAAAAAAAAATAAAAAGATCTCGGAGAAAATTGAATTTAAAAAGAAAATCAGTCCGTGTGGCATTTGGTTGATGAATTGCTCAACAATTTTGACTTTTACCAACTGTCACAACAATTTCCTCATTGTAATTAAACCGTTCCAGCTAATTGCTGAACAGGACCACACCGCGGGCATCAAAATCCAAGTGTCATCGCATTGCATTTTGCAAACAAATCAATTATCTTTTTCTTCTATTTTCAATTTTTTCCTTTTTTAACTTGTGCAAACTGTTATGTCGTCTTTCTGAGGACCCCTGACTGATCTCTGATGGCTGTTTCCTTGCAAGGACAATTTGTGTGCGGCTTTGTCCTGTGCTGCGAGGAACACTTCCTATTTCTATTCGATTTCATGCCCATCACAAAACAGGACAGGATCGGGCTGCTTCCTTTGGCCCAATCGAGCCAATTATGTCATCATTAGTTTTGATTAGTTTGTTGGCTCATTGCGATGGGAAAACAGCACAGACAAAGCCGTTTGTTTTGAACTTTGTGGCACTTCCGGCACCACCTACTGTTTACCTTTCTGGCCTGCTGTCCAGCTGGGCGCTATATATATTGTTGTTGTTGGTCGATTTTTGGTTTGAATTGAATGCAATTGCATAATAATGATGAACGTGTTTTTAATTAAGGGTGAATCAGGGCTGATTACTGGGCTCATAGCATCTTGCGGCATACAGATATCAACGGCTGACTTGCATATCTGTCTTTCTTATTTGTTCGGGTTGACTATCTCTTAGTGACGGGCTGTGGTTTATCTGGCCAAACAGATTAGGGCTCGCCTTGTGCCATGTGCGTGGAATAACCATATAAGTCCTTAGGTCCTAGATACCACATACACGTACGTATATGTGCATGTGTGAATGTAAATGTATTTGTATACATATGTATGTATGAAGCTATCTCTATTCATACATTGCGCAGAGTTGTGCAAGTCCCGGCGTTAGGATTAGGTTCCAAATTGCATACATTTGCAGTGGAAGATAATGAAAAGATATGGTCATTAGATGTGAGCGGTGAGTCGACAGCTAGAGATTAGAGAGAGCAGACAATCGACTTATTAAGAGTGTTTATGCAGATAAACGCATCGTTTAGCGCTTGTCGGGACATACCCACTTTTCCGCCTAGGATTAGCCTAAACACTTGGAAAATACGATTGGAAATCGCCAAAGCATGTTGATAAGTAGCTGGAAATGTTGAGCAATGTCCGGCTGGCTCTGGAAGCGTGGCCTGTACAAATATAATTAGCGGGAAAGTCTCATAATCGGAACGAGCACAGAATAGAATAGAATAGAATAGAATTACCAACAAGCCAGCCACAGCCACACACGTTGAGCTCCGAGGCATATTCTAGACAACTGCCTTGATTGTGGGATTTTACTCGTGTATTCGATACAAATCCATTTCTTTACACGAATTTGTCTTTGGTTGATTTTCATTCTATTTTTTATGGGTTAGTCTGTGTTCCCCTATTTGGATTTGTGAAAGTATTTCCAGCAACCGCAAACATGTGAGCCAAAGAAAGCCAACACAAGGGCCAGACAGGCTGTCTCCTATTCCAGTGCGCCGTCGTCCTTGCTGCTGCTGCTGCTGCTGCCCAATAAATTTTCCAATTAAATGGATCCTCTGACACTTTGTATAAAACGTCAGCGCATAGGCACAACGGCTACCACTACTGTCAGTACCCCCTGCCAGCCATTGGGTGTGTGTCAGTGTGTGCCTGTGTGCTTATGCATATAGGGGATGAGGGTTGTTCCTTGAGGGGTTGAAACCCATCGACGCACTCTGCTTGGCCAAGAACTGGCGCTGTGAAAGGTAGCAATCGCATTGCTACGCTGTTCTACCCATCGAGTCGACGACTCCATTTTTTTTTTATTTTATGCACTGCTCACTTTTTTTTTTGCACTGCCCATTCAATTGCTTTGCTATTGTTGCGTTGCGAAATTATGGCCCGTATATTTCTCTATTAGGGCACAAAATACATTTCAATTTCTCAGTCTGTCGCGCTGTGTGGCCTGGCTAGAAAGTATGTTAGAAGACACAACGTCTTCTGGTCGAGCTATGAGTAGAGTTGCGGAATTCCTGGACCACCCGATGACTTTTGTTTGGCCTTTTTGTGGTCATGAATGGCATATAGGCCAGTGCCTCCTACATGGCAATTGTCTCAAGACGTCAGTGGGTTATTGATAGCCAAACTACTTTCTTGTTAGGAAGTGACTGTGTCCGATATTGTTGTGGAACAATACTATCTTGTTTACTTTTATAGTTGAGCAATTATGTTTTTTCCTCGATTATAATTCCACGGAAATGTTGCAGGGATTGCATAGTTCCTTAACGTCTTTATGATATTACGTTGAAATGAAGTACGACTTTTTTAAAAATTTATGAGACCTGCATAAATGTTATTGTAGTTTAAAAGGAAATATTGTAAAAATGTATAAGTAATTCTAAATAAGTTAGTGGATTTGAATATTAAATTGGAAAGCTTACAGTTAATAAAAGCTAACTTTAATAAACATAAAAATGTAAACATGTTTATTTAAGCAGAACTGGAAGTTTCGAACTTGTACTATCTAATATCAGTTACACACTGCCAATTGCTAATGTAATGAAGATTATAGCCAATGGAAGATTATATTTAGAGTCTACGAAGTAAGTAAGCGCACAAAACTTACTAAAAGAGATATATAAATTTAGTTAGTAAGAAATTTAAATATACGATTGAGTATAGTAGAAAATTTGTTTTCCTAATCGTAGCATCGTAATCCATTTGATGGTATAGTCAGAAATCCTCAAATTTCAGATATTAACATAAATTAATGTGCAAATAATAATATTAAAAAAAATAAACACAATTAAGCTCTTAGCAATTTAAAATTATTGACATTGGCTAGATCTTTAGAATGCTAAGATATAAGTCTATAGGCGTATTTAAATTTAACGACATATTTTGTATTTATGATCTACATATCATATATATGTAGTCCAGTGATTCTCTAAGATCTATATCTATATCATCGATCATCTATTCTGTGATTTTTTGGTTCAATATTTTTGGGAGCTTATCAGTGGATCAGCTAGTAAATATCATGGTAGTTTTGTTTATTATCATTGTGCGAACAATATCGTCACTTCGCTGCGGTGTCAGTATTATGAAGTCATGAGCAATTCAATTCAATTCAATATATGCTTTATTTCCAAATTAATACATTTAGTTTAAAGTTAGCTTATTTTCTTTATACAGAGTAAAGGAAAAATGGATGAAAAACCTTTAGTTTCGTCTTAAATAATAACTTAAAACTAGAAGGAGAGGCACCTTTGGCAAATTACTATATTGAAATAGTAGGTCAAGGGCCCTATTCACCCGTACCTTGGGTTAAATATGATTTTGTAATTATGAATTTGGCTTTTGAGAGAGTGATCAATCGTTTTGACATTCACTATTTTATGCAGTGATATGGTTCTGTGATATCGTGGTAGATTGAGGATCATTTTTTTTAATGTTTTATTTTGAACAACTTGGAGTTTTCTCAAATGTGTTAATGCCGAAGTATTCCATATTTCAGCTCCGTACACGGAGTTATGAACGATTTTAATCGCAATTGAGCTAAGCAAATTAATAGTACTTAGCTTAGCAGTGCTTAAATAAAACTAAGCTCAAAGTTTTACCTCCATATATACATATATATGGATTTTGTTTGTCATTGTTATACTTTTTTAGAAGATATATTAAAGAATATTTCCAAGTTGCCTATGATTCAACGCTTGTGCATGTGATTGACATCGATAAATATTTATGTACTTTATAGAACATTAAAAAGTATCTTCCCACACTTCAGAAGAATGAATTGTAGCTATGCTCTAATTAATTGGTCGCAATTAAGGGACAATACTTAGCAAACATCGATGTCAATGTCGAAAGACATCAATTCGAAATAATGACGAAAAGCGTATCATCTTGAGAAATGGCTATTTGAACTAGTTGGCGTTTGTTGGGTTTGGCCAAGTGCTCAAAGTGTAGCCGCTGTGTCTGCTGCAAACAGAATTATAGAATTCAATGGGACATATTATTAGTTAGATCATTGTGCCACTTGTGTCGCAACAACAACAACAACGAAGACGTCGCACTGTCTGGCAGAAAATCTTCTCAGGACTGACCGGGAGGGACAGGTAGATGTAGATGCGATGCGATGCGGGACCTGCACGCCTCTATCAAGAGACCGTATTGCCATTGTCTGACTGTCGGTGGAAAAGGTTGAGAGGCAGTGCCCACCGGTCTGCTACGGTTAACAAAATTGCAGCTATTGTGCACACGTAGAAGTCACATTGATATTGTGGACCTGGGGTACATATAAATTCCAAAATGTTGTCAGAGCAGACTTTGTGTCTATCGCACTTACTTGCTCAGGTGGGCCACTCGCATTGTCCTCATGAATGACGCAAGCTGTCGTGTGAGTAATGGCAAGGATACGTGAACAATTGCAACAGATTCCCGTCCACAGACTGTGAGAAAACTGTGTGAATCGCTTCTAGATCTCGATCTCAAATCAAATCAGTTTTAATATATATACACAGATAGATACAAATTATTACAATAGCTGGATTGGTTATGGCTGGAAAACTTTGAATTGCTTCTCTAAAGGGCGTTTGACTTGGTCTAAATTAATGGTTATTTTTCTCTAGTTTTCTTTGGTCATTTTTGTGAATGAATTTTCGCAGATTTTGCCCAAATGACTTGTGAATTTCAACCCTTTGATGAGAATGCATCAAATGTGCCGACGAATGCAAACTGCAAATTTGGCTTTGATTTTGCCGGCATGATTCGAATAATTCGCAAATCGATCTGGTTAGCGGGAAGTGACTACCATTAGAGTATTGACAAAATGGCCGTGAAATTGTAAATAATTATATATGTTATATGCATCTATTCATATAAGTAGTTAAATGGCCTGCTGATGAATGAAAGAATATTTCATTCACTTTTTTCCCTTTAGAATTCCAACATTTTGAATTAGAAAATAAAGCATATTGTTGTTTGTTTTAATGTCTTATGTATTCGTATTTTTTTTTTCTTTTTTGTAAACATAAATCGTATAATATAGCTCTGAATATTTATCTAGTCATTTAAATGTAAATCGTATATTGCTATTAACCGCATTCAGCATATAAAAATGTGAAAAATATTCTTATATATAAATGTAGATGTCTCTTAAAACTCTTAATCGCTTAGCATAGGAGAAAGGATCACTTAAGGATTTATTTACACAAGTGTGGGTTTTTTACGACGCTTCTACCTCACGTCACGTAGTGGAAATGTAAATATTCATTATAAAATAAATAGATCAATATTTGCATATATCGTCATGGATATCTGTATCGTCTTTATGATTGTTAGCATAGATTGGTGCTGAGGTAGTGTGTTTAAGTGCGCCTTAATGCGCCAGGTACGCCAGAGGTAGATGCACAGAGATTGAGTATTGGCCGGCATTGAGTTATTTGTTTTTGTTGTTGTTGCTTGGTTGGTTTGTTGCTAGTTTGTTGGTTGTTGCGGTTTTAAAGCGTGCAAGCGCTTCACAGATCGCTGAAGCTGAGGATGGGGTCAACTGCTTAGTAGCCATATAGATATGGATACATGGGCATAAAGATGGCCGGTCCCAGTTGGCGCTCTTGCGGCATATGCGTCTTCATGTGCTTCTTGAGATGGTCCCGACGTCCGAATTTCTTGCCACAGGCGCTGCACGGATACGGGCGCAGACCGGAATGAATGCGCTTGTGCCGGGTTAGCTCCTCGTTGCGTGTGAAGGTCTTGCCGCAGGTTTCTACGTCACATTTAAATGGTCGTTCGCCTGTAAGCATAGAAGAGATGAAATTAAGTTAGTAAAGCTAGTGGAAGATCTATCTGCTATGTACAACTTACCGGTATGTATGCGGATGTGTCCCTTAAGCTGGCCATTATTTGAGAAGGCCACATCGCAGTGTGGGCACTTGAATTTCTTTGGCCGCTGCTTGCGGGCATTCAGTGCCTTTAGCTGTGCATCCTCGGCCATGACACGAGCGTACTCCTGCTCCATCAGGCCCAATGTGAATGGGTCCATGCCAAAGGCAGCTGCGGCTGGGGTATTGGCGGCGGCAGCGGCAGCAGCTGCAGCTGCGGCATAGTACAAGTCATTGGCGGGCATAAACGGTGCTGGCTGCGGCGACAACTGCTGTGGCGCCACAGCTGTGGAGGAGGAGGAGGAGGCTGGGAATGCTGGCTGAGGCGTGGCATCGAGCAGAGGAGTTGAAGTGCGAGTGTAGCTGTTGTTGAGGCCATCCTCATAGCTGGATTTACTGCTGCTGCTCCTGCTGCTGCTGCTGCTGCTGCTTGACGAAGATGAGGAGGACTCGCGGTCGCTATCCTGACCATAGCAGCAGCTACTGCTGCTGGGCAGTTCCGTTTTGATGGTCACTTCGGGTTCACGTTCACGTTTCACGGCCCTGACGGCTGCTGTTGCTGGAATTTGGCGTTGCGTATCCCAGGGACGGAACAAGCGCGAGTACGTTTGCGGTGGATGCATGTTAATTGTCGACATAATCGTTATCTCTTCTTATTCTTATATGAAAATCACTGTTTTACTTGGGCGGAGGAACACTTGGCGTGCAATTGCGTAGGCGGAGCGGTGTGTGTGCGTTGCAAGATCTCAACTCGAACTGAACTCTCTCAGCCGAGTGGGACACAATTTAAAGAGATTTTTTCATAGCACGTTAAGGTCCTGACAGTAGGCCTACCTAGCGGCCTACCTACGCACGCACACACTCACACGCACACGCACACATTGAGAGCATCCGTTGCCTGCTTCATTCATTGATTTGCTGCTGCCTATCTGTCTGTGTGAGCGAGAGGCACGCTTCAGGGTTGTTTTTCGCACCGCACAACAATGGCCGCTCACGCAGACTCAAACACATAGATACTCACACACACACACACACACACACACACACACACACACAGAGAGAGAAACACACACAGGCTTGTATATAATGTACTCATGTATTTGAGTTCGCTTTGCTTAGTTTTCATGCCAGCAAATCTAATCGGCTCTCGCAATGGCAGCTTCCTTGACTTTCGCTTTTAATGTGTATATTCCCAGCGAAACGTTACTATTTATTAAGGACATGCATACGAACATATATATAAATGTATATCTATATATATGTAATATAAATGCATAAATAGATATGTATACGTATATGTATGAAAAGAAGTATCTGTTTGCCTCTCTTCTTTTTTGTAACTCCCAACGGGGTGGAAGTTTAAGCGAAGCATTCATGATTATGAATTTTATGCTTACCTCCTGACAAACCCCCTTATACGCAATTTGATAAAAGTTGTTGTCTTTGAGGCACAAACTGGGCTGGGCTCTGGCCCCCCGGCCCGCCGTGAGCTAAACAAAGCTGAGCTGTAACTTGGTTATCTGTGGGCTCCGGCTGGGTTGATTCGGGCTTGCCCGAAAAATCAAGGGGCTTGTTTTAGCTGCTTTTGCCGCTGCCGTTGGCCTTTTGTGGTGGCAATTTATTATTGAATTAAGTGCTTCTTTCTGGGGGTTGGTCCCGTCTTCTGCGCGCTTTGTGGCAACTGTTGTGCTTTAAATATGCAAAATGTGTATTGGGCGCTGTGCGCGTCTTTATGTTATATGCTGAGATTTGTAAACGGAGCAAATTGTGGCTTCAATATTCACAGCACATTCTTGGGGGTTTGAATGAAGGTTTGAGCATGTAAAACGGTACAGTTGCTTTAAGTTTCTCTTGGTGGCTAGTGGGCTGCTCCAAGGGATGACATGGATATATTGTTGGGCACTTTATGGCCACTGGTGGGCGTTTGCTCCCAGCCGCATGGAGATAAGAACAAAAGTAGATATATTCAAAGATATTGAGTGTTGGTAAGGATAATGTTTTGCAAGATGGATGATATAACTGTATGTGCTTATATGCATGTATGTATGTATTATACATACATGATAAAATGTATGCTTTGAACCTTGGGGAAATGGAAATTAAGATCGTAAACATAATTACTTTAAAACTTGAATATACATAAAATTAATCTAGAATGCATATAAAATATTTATGTTTATATATTCATATATTCAAAAGCCTTGGTCTAAAATAAGGCAACATAATTCCCTATTAAAGATATTTAAAAAAAATATATATAGTTATAGAATTATAAATTATAAATAGAAAATACTGAGAATTTGTATGTATTTATTGAATTATGCAATATTTATTGTCAAAGTGAAAAACATGCGTTAACCAGAAATGCGTACTATTTTTTTGTCCATCCATTTTAAGAGAGAATCATTGCTGTCATTAATCGATAGTTCAGCAGTTTTATCCGCGGTTCTTATGAACGTTGGCTTCATAGTGAAAGCCGCGTCTTCACATATCCCAGATAAGCCTACCGCTGCGTCATTAGAAACAAAAGGGAAATCATTAGGATTAAGTGCAACTGCTTTGTTCCTCTCGACGCTAATGAATGCAACGGGTGTATTTTAGCTGGACTGTGCTGCATTGCATCGGGTTAGGTAGGGTTTAAGGGCTGGCTGCATAGGTGATTTTTAGTACCTGCAATAAAATTACAATGCGATATTGAGATTCATTCACGAGTCGGGTTAGCAGTGCCATACCAGAGATTGGACTCATTCATAAATGCGCTTTGGCAGGAAACTGAACCAGGCCATTTTAGGTCAGGTAGTGGTAGGTGGGCTGGCCGAACGCGTCGCGGCAGGACCATAAAAAATCCACGAGCTTATTTGTGTAGGCTGGCACTTAGACCATCAGCCGCCTTGGATTGGCAACGGGCTTTGGACTTTCCCTGCATGTTTGTCAAATAACGAGCGCGGGATTTTCCACACATTCGGCGTCGGCGTCGGCGTCTGCGTCTGCGTCGACATCGCCATCGACGTCATAAAGTAGCACCTACCTAAAACAATGCAATACTCATAAATGTGCATTGAGATTTTTATGGAGCAATTAAATATGGCACATTTCCAGCCAGAAGATGTTTCATTCATGGAATATATCTGCGACGCTCTCCCATCACTACCTGACCGTAATTAGAACAAACAATAAGGATATGGCGTCATATTCCGATATTGATTAATGAGGAAATTTCACCAGCTCATGCGAGTATGGTAAGCAACATATGGATATGTGCTAGGCGCCTCATTAGACGGCGGCGTTGTGGTTAGGGGAAAACACATCCTAACCGAACTTCGAATGCATCTTATGCTATCTTGCTTATCGTCGCATTCCGCTAAACATAGATAAGCCAAGCATAGATCTAGCTCTGGCCCCGATGGATCGTGCATTTCGCTTAAGATTTAGTTTCGTAATCACTATCCTCTCATAGATCAGAATACATCCGGCTTTGATGGATTAGGTACGACTGCGATAGGTATTTTAGCGCCTATAACAGCTTGAATGGATCGCCTCAAGTAATGGACTAGGTGTGATCTTGATACGTAGATCAATTGTAATCGGGTTCAACAAGTGATTAGAGCATGATTCATCTGAGTGAATTAGGGGGCATGGATTTCAAGAAGCTATAGACTAAGCTAAATAAGCATAGACTGAGGCCTAGTTTTCCACATGGAAACTAGATTTATGTTTCTTGCTCTTAGTGATTACATTCAAATCTGATCTAGTAGTATTAGTTGAACAGTGCTAAGCATTGTCATAACTGTATAACTAATTTTCGACTTTATCCATTTTAGTATTAAAATAAATACAATTCACATGTTAGTCATTAGTTTTATTTTATTTTATTTCATTTTTATTTTATTTTATTATTTTTATTCATAAATGACATTTTTGAGAGACTTTTTCTAGTCATAATTTAGAAAATATATAGTTATTTTTACATTTAATATGCCTTACATCTGTTTAATGGGTATCTAGAGATTAATCTATCTGAGATTGATAACAAAATTGTTTAGGCTCTGTACGCTCATTCACTCACTCAGTAAGAGTCAAGTTCACAGTCACTGTAGCTGGTTTATTAATAAATAAATTTTATTTATGCATGTGTATATGTGCACACAAATACATAATTGTTAATAGTCGAGACGCATTTCAAACATCTGTGAATATGTGTTTATATAGTACATACATACGTATATGAGCTTTCGAAATGTTTGAGCAATTTTATAAATTTTGTCCGACGATATGCCAAAGCTTAATTCAAAGCTTCTCTAGTAATATAACACAATACTTGATCGGTAGCTGTTTTCTGTAAAACATGTTTCACAGAGTGGTATCGTTTCGTTTTGTATGTCTGATACGTTATGTATTTGTTATTATAAGAATTTATCGTATACGATTTAATTCTTTCTTATTTTTTTATATATTATTTTATTTCACCCTATTACACCTAGGATTGGTTCTTCTACTTATAAACGTTATTTGCCAATTTGACCGTTTAAACTACCGTTTACTCTTGTATTGAAATAATTTCCATATTAGAGACATTAAGATTTGCGGGATATTTTGAACTATGTTTATGATCATTTGAACAATTTACATGAGGAAAAATACTGACATATTTGTTTCTAAAATAATAATGAAATAAATAATATTAATATGCATTTTGCAGTTTGTATATATTTAATATAACTTCGGCTGCTGAGGACGATTCCGGAATAGGTGAAGATCATAATTAAAGATGATCCAAATAAGCTAGAGAGTAGATTTAAGACGCGCATAAACGATGTTCATGATTAACAAACGTTGCAGTAAAATGAAGTTGTTTTATCAGGTTCCTTACAAAGTTCACACAACATTCTGCATCAAAAGAGGAAATAAGTTTAAACATATAGAATACATTACGATATTTCGTCAGCCAATTTGAAAGGCATGCACTTCATACACATATAGTGTAAGCTAGTAATCAACTAGCTTATCGTAAGCAAGTACCTTTGTGATAATGATTTATATTTGAAGAATTAAAAAATGTAAATATTAAATAATAAAAAAATAGTTAATAATAAGAGATTAATTTAAAATAGGGTATTTATCAGCTAAGCATCGTTATCTGAAGCAGCACACTCTTATTGTTTACTCTCGTTGGCCCCACCTACTCACACTGTGTATTGAGTGACAGTCAAGTTCACAGTCACAGTAACAGTCCGATGATATGATGCGTTGTTTGCCCCATGCATATATAGCTAGCATGTGCATACATGCACATATATTTAATTCATTTATCAAATGCCAACGTAATTTCATCATTTGTATAGCTGTAAGCTAAAGCTCGGCGCAAAAGCTTCCACTTGAGTGAAACTAAATAAGGCAATTTCAGTGCGTTTCGCGTAGCGTTGTTTAGTTTTAAATTTGATGTTCGACCGGCTAGATGCTATAGATCGGTAGATTTACAAGATGTTAGTTGAACTGTTAGCGATTATTGTTGTTGTCCTGCTGGTGGCCTACCGCTGGGCCACATATCACTATAACTATTTCAAGGACCGTGGCATATCATATTCTAAGCCGTATCCATTTGTTGGTAATATGGGCAAAATGTTTTTACGTCAGAAATCAATGTTTGATATAATTGTTGATCTGTACTTGATGGGTAATGACAATGACAAGTGAGTACATTGGATATTTTTATATGATATTACACCGATAACTACGTATTACAATATAAAAGAGCAACGCGAAAGCTCAATTGATTACGCATCTGCATATTTATATTGCCAGTGCTTTTAGTGCTTTTAATATTACATGTTGCATGGCTGCATTTAAATTTGAATAATAGTATAACAGCTTGGGTAAAGTTGGTTAGGTATAGCTAAGATAAGATATAGCTTAAGAATCTCAATAATATATGTATATCAAGTGGGGCTTAGGAAATTTGTGGAACATATCTAAAATACGAAAACTGCATTACTGTTCAATGATAAATGCA
Organism: Drosophila koepferae; assembly: GCA_030914345.1. Lineage (NCBI taxonomy): Eukaryota > Metazoa > Arthropoda > Insecta > Diptera > Drosophilidae > Drosophila > Drosophila koepferae. The sequence continues at coordinate 10,164,121 of JAUESR010000197.1, read as the reverse complement.
TTTCTACCCACAATCCCTAAAGTGTATGATTGAATGCGTTGTATTATGATTACAAATTATTTGGTTGAATGCAATTTCAATTTACATGAATCTTTTAAATTTTAATATATAATACAAATTTTGTTGACTAATAAAATTTATTGAAACGATTTGTTGGGTACTTAAGATAGTGCCCAAAATCTTATCAGCAATAATGTAATAGACAACAATAACGATTGACCATATCAAAAGTTATTTTTGTTTTAATCATGATTGCTTTACCTGATTTATATAGAAACACACATATGTATGTACATAGGTATAGATAAGTGATTTGTTTGAAAACCTTTGCCAGTTTATAACCAATGTCGATTATAAAATTTCTATAAAGGTAAAATAGGTTAGTTTCTTGATTAGAATAATATAAATTGTCTGCTTTTTAAACTCGCTTATCGGTCAAGGTACCCGCTAAAAATGATTCATTTATAACTATTTATAGGGTTTATGGAATTTTTGAGCAGCGCAAGCCGTTGTTGATGATACGCGACCCGGATCTAATCAAACAGATCACAATCAAAGATTTCGATCACTTTATCAATCATCGTAATATCTTTGGCCTAGACAGTGAAGATGATCCACATGATATGGATAATTTTTTTGGCAGCTCCCTATTTTCCATGCGCGATACACGCTGGAAGAACATGCGTAGCACACTGAGTCCTGCCTTTACGGGCAGCAAAATGCGTCAAATGTTCCAGCTGATGGATATTGTAGCTAAAGAGGCAGTTGAGTGTCTGAAGCGTGATGGCGTCCCAGAGAATGGAATGGAGCTGGATATGAAAGATTACTGTACTCGATTCACTAACGATGTCATAGCCTCAACAGCATTTGGCTTGGAGGTGAATTCCTTTAAAGATCGTGATAATGAGTTCTACTTGATGGGAAAGAAGTTGACCACCTTCACGGCGCTGATGAACTTAAAGTTTTTGCTATTCCAATGTACGCAGAAACTCTTTAGGGTAATCGATCATCTATTGCTGGTTTAGCTTTCAAATTATGTTTATATTTTTTCCTTGTAGGCATTGAAAATCTCGCTCTTTGATAGGACAAGCACAAAATATTTTGTGCGTTTGGTGTTGGACGCCATGAAGTATCGCCAGGAGAAGAACATTATACGCCCTGATATGATTAACATGTTGATGGAGGCGCGCGGCCTACTCAGCTCAGATAAGCCTAAATCGGGCACAGTTCGTGATTGGAGCGATCGTGATATCGTTGCTCAATGCTTAATATTTTTCTTTGCGGGCTTTGAAACGTCGGCGGTACTCATATGCTTCGCAGCACAAGAGCTGCTGGAGAACGAGGATGTGCAGGAGAAGCTCTACGAAGAGGTGGCACAGGTCGATAGTGATCTGGAGGGCGGCCAGCTGACATATGAGGCTATAATGGGTATGAAGTATATGGATCAGGTGGTCTCGGAGGTTCTGCGTAAGTGGCCGCCGGCCGTCGCTGTTGATCGCGAGTGCAACAAGGACATAACATACGAGGTCGATGGCAAAAGCATTGAGATAAAGAAAGGCGATGCTGTTTGGCTGCCCACCTGTGGCTTTCATCGTGACCCCAAATACTTTGAGAACCCGACTAAATTTGACCCAGATCGTTTCAGTGAGGAGAACAAGGATAAAATTCAGCCATTTACGTATTATCCTTTCGGCATTGGGCCACGCAATTGCATAGGTGAGTAACAGCCTTTGGGACACAGGCTTAAGATTATATTGTTTAAAAAAAAAAACTCTTCTCTAGGCTCTCGATTTGCATTACTTGAGGCCAAAGCTGTGATCTACTATTTGCTGCGCGAGTTCCGTATTGTGAAAGCTAAGAAAACCTGTATTCCGTTGGTCCTTAGCGCCTCTGGCATTCAATTGGCACCCAAAAGTGGATTTTGGGTGAAGCTGATTCCGCGTAAATAAGTCGATCAAGTTGTAATTTTAAATAAAGCTGTTTTTATATATGTTGAAACTTGAATTTGAATACATTTTTTTTTTATAAAAAAATAGAAAAATAGAAGCTGCCAAATCGATCATTTATATTATATTTTTGTATTTATGTACTAAATTATGATATTGTTCATTCATAAGTGAAGTTTGTAAGTTTTTAGGTAAAGGCTCGATTTTGGGTAAAAATACTGAAATTCTTGACCCAACTTCAAAAATAAAAGCCAAATGTATATAATTTGTGTTAAAGATATCTAATTAAGTAAAAGTTGAGATTTAATCTTACAACTGGTATAAAGGACCATTTGGCCCAAAAATTTGCAACGCACCAACATTAATTATACAAAGCCTTCGGCTGGATGTGGCTATTGAGGTATCAAGAGGCGCTTGGCGGGGCGTTGCAAAAGCAGCTGGATACTTGGATGAACTGGCCAAGTTATGGGTGTGAATGGCGGCTGGAAGAGGCAGCGTCCACAACGGAAAACCGCACTTTAACGCGAAGACATAAATCAAATTAGTTTTTCAAGCGAATGCACTCGACTAATTCGAGCGGTGAGCGCGCCAAGGTACAGCGCGGATGCTGTTCATTTTAGTACACAGAATACACAATGGTCGTGCGGTTCTGTGCCAGCCAACAAAAGGATACTACACCCCAAGTTCTACTCACACTAGAGAAACGCACACACACACACACACACACACGCTATACACAGATATCGATTAATATTTATCCCGTGACACAACGCCACAAAAACCGCGGCGGCCGTTGGTCCATTAAAGGACGCATAGAAAGAGCAACCAACCCCAGCCCGAGGACCGCGCAGCGGCCGTTCCTCTTGCGCCCTTGGACAATGGCAGACGACAGCCAACACGCGCGTTTAGCTCGCATCCACTTCAAATATGATCAATGCTGGTTAGTTTTCCTACTAAAAACGAGCGTCTGCCTCGATATCCTTGGCGCACGACCCTTCTCTCTGTTTGGGGCATGCCATAGGCAGCAGTCAGCTGTGAGCGCTCTCTCGCTCGCACACATGCTTGACACTGCTTGTATGCCATATGTGTATGTGTGTGTGTGTGTTGGTGTCTTTGTGTGAGCAGCTGCCCTGTGAGCAATGGCGTTTGTGCTCGCTCCGCCTACCGCGCGCGTTTTGTGCGCGTTTTTTTTTTTTTTTTTGTCGTACTCGGCTTTGCGGGCCCAGCTTAGGGCGAAAACATTTCCAAAGTCAAAACAGTTGTGAAAATCGTCGAAGAAAATTTCATTTTCGTTACAGTTGCAATCGTTGAAAATGCACTTAACCTCAAATCCAATAATCCGCTTGTAATTCAGTTCATTCAAATGGTCTTCGGCTACCGATGCCCAATGTCCACTGATCGCAGCTCTTTGTGTGCATGTCCTGCAGCGTTTTTCAATTTGAATACCTATGCGGGTTGAAATATCTAGTTTGTATATATGTATATATGAATGTCTATGAGCAAAGTGTTGACCCCGGCGGGTAATCGTTCTATTATTAATGAACATTCGCCTTCAAACAATGTCGCAGTGGCATATCGACTACTGACTAGGCCTACCTGTCCCGAATAAGTTCAATGTCACTTCGAGGCATATACAAATCAAGCGGGTTAGTGGAATATATAAATATACAATGAATCTTAGAGGATAAATATTTATTTAAATATATATATATGTCAGGGTTGATGTTAATATTCGTTTGGCCGGCAGATATTATTACTTCGTTAATTTCGCATGGCGAATAACAAATATTTAATACAAGAAATATATTAATCAAAATATAAATTGCCAAAAAAAATGTCCAGCAATTTATTTAAAATAATTCAGATAGGATGTATATGTACATATATACAATAATAATGTAGCTCATAAATATTACATATATAACTTGAAAAGTAGATAAAAATATGTACATCATATACAAATTGATAGTAATAACATTTCTCTTGATGTGCGATCTAACAATGTATTTCTCTTTTGGGTCAACTTTCTTCAATTTGCCATGTGACACGCTTTAAGGCTTATGACAGATTTGGAAGAGGAAATCGTCTTAGGATTTCTAAGATTTGTGCAAGCGAGCGCAAATAATGCGTGAAAATCTGTAACAACCGTCAGTAGCGGCACGCTCCCCTGGTCCAAAAGCCTGCCCATTGACCGGGCTGTGCCTTGATCCGCCTAACACAAGCGGCGGCAGTGTCTTTCCGCATTCCTGTTGTGAGACGAGCCAAAGACATAAGTGGCTCGGCTCGCCCATGGCTAGCAGCAAAGTCAAATGCAAATTGAAATGTTGAAAAATGGGACAATGCTCGGCCAGAATTCTGCAGAATGCTGACAATACGTGCTACCGAGGATTGGCAAATGTTGCTGGCAAAAGCCTTTTCACACATATCAATGCAATGCGGCAGGACTTTGTTGGCCAAGGCAATGAATGCGGCTGTTTGAGGCAACCGGTAGGAGATTGCAATTGGCCAGAGCTCAATTGAACCCGGGTCTGTGACTCCTATGGTGCAATTATGATGGAAAGGTGCTAATAATAACCGATAAATTCATGTTTACCTAACAGCCCAGGGTTCTGGTCAGCTGTCAAGTGTCTGTTTGTGCGTATGCGTGTGTGTATGTGTGTGATGAATGAATGAATACATGAATCGCCAACTGCCATGAATGATGATGAACTACTGCTGCTGTAGTAGGTGTTTGACTTAGGTACTTGCATGCAACCTCAATGCGTCAACCTTGCCCAACTTTGCCATCTCTCTGCCCACGGGCACCAAGGGCTCTGCAATTGTTGCGTGCACTAAATACTGCGGGGGGAAATTGCAATAGATTTGATTGATCGCCGATATGTTCCACTCGTGCTATTTTCTATGGCAATAATACGCATCGAATTTTTACAAAAAAATCACAGTTTTTTTTTGTATAAAAAAATAATGCGCTGCAATAGTAATGGATGCATGCCAATTGCTTGATTGATGACTATCGTAGAATAAAAACTTGATCCAGATACACACACATTTATATAGTTCTATATATAAATATATATGGCGAGACAAATAAATACATACATATGTATATGCTTATGTCTATATTGCTGAAATGGCACTCGATCGCATCACACTTTGCCGTATCTCTGGTCTTATGTAAAATGTCGTGAAACCGCAAAAACTACTATAAATTGACATCATAAATTAAAATTACTTCCACCCTTCTTCACATAGGCGCTCCACCAGGCCAAACCCAGTCACAGCCCTCGTTTCGGTATTGGACTTTCGGAGGGTTGGCCCTCTGGGGTTGGTGTGTGAATAAACCCAAAATCCAGAGGCCCAAAACGTAAACGTCAAGCGGCTGAAAAAAGGGGCGAGCACGCAGCCATCAACACGATTATTTCGCATAAAATAAATTGATTCCTGTTAAAAGTCAAGCATGTCCTTTGAATCTGGAAATAGAACTGCATACAAACACACACACGCACACAGAGTGAGACGACTGGAGACAAGCCGAAAACATCGCTTGAAAAATGTCGAAATTTGTCCACAATAAGTTCTTTATTGAGTCGCCTGAGACAAAGGATTACCTCGCCGCCACAACCATCACCGCCGCCGCTATAAACCACGGCCAAGCCACTCGCCATCGCCACTCGACCCAGCGAAACAGCAAACAATGAAACAATAGCCAAAAGACAGGGAAAACTGTGCCACGTCTTCGCCTTGAATTGCGCCAGGCAGCCGTATCTGTCGCTGGGCTGTCCCGACACCTTTGAATCGACACCTTCCCTTCGAGCGTTTTGTCCTGCCATCTATTCAATTCAATAGAAAGTGGCATATAAATAATGATGAGCGAGCCAATTTGGGCAGTTGCGTCAAGAGTGAAGTCGAGCTGTTCTATTGTTATCCCGGTCTTTTTTGTTTGTATGCCCCAGACAAACGGGCAACATGGCTCTGACAAACCTAAACGTGAAGTCCTTAAATGCGGTCGCCAAGGTGGCTGGCTGGTGCTCGTCCTGCCACAGACGCTCGGTCGCCGCTCAAATTGAGCGTATGAAATTGATTAGCTAACGCATTTTAGTTACAATATTTGTATTTAGTTTATAAACTAATTTGAAATTCAGTTGCCCATTAACAAAGTGGCGTGCGTGAAGCATGTGCGATGCCACCAACAGAGCTCTCAAGGATTCATTGAGCATAGAACAGTTTGGATCAGTAGCACTGCCAGGGGTGTCACCATAATTTAGACATGCTCTCTGATCATGTATTAGTATAGGGTTTTATTCAATTATATTAGGGAAAAGTTGAACACATTTTATTCGTCATTTCATTCAAGAATTAAGGCTTGGCACTTGGTAAAAATATTATTGTAAGTCAATTAAAATTTTTAGTAAAGTTGGCAATATTTGTTTAAACTTTAAATGCGATGCAAGTTTATTTACTAAACCAAAAGAATGTTCATCGAATTCATCGAATAAATATGAAATAATATAATCTGACTTATAAATCGGATACTCGCCAGAGATAATCAGCTTTGATTTAAGACCCATTTATAATGCCAATTGACTTTTCCCATGGCCCACTACATTGGGTTCAAGATTGTTGTTAAATTCACAATAGACAGCTAAGCTGATCATTTACTTTGCTGATTGGTGAATCAAAGTCATAATTCCACTTTACTGGACTGTCAATTCAATTCAAAGCGATGCAGCCGCCGCAATTCCTTGGAATTTTCTTTAAATTTTGCACCTTCCACTCTCCCAGCTACCAGTTCTTATTGTGTAGCTGTGTAATTGAGCCATATAACTCTAACCTGTTACAATTGAATGGCAGGCAAGCGTCAGAGCTGTGAGTGCGCAGAGCACCATGGCTCCCTTATTAATTAGCCGGATTGTCTATTTTGGAAGGTGTCAACAGGTAAATTCGTCATTGTATGATCAATTTTTTATACTTCCCAAGTGTCCTGCATTGTTTTTGCAAGGCCCCGAGGCGGCAAGATCTGAGAGGGATGCATGTAGCAATGTCACGTTGCACTTCAGAGGAGCCGGCTCGTTTGGTCGGCCGCAATGTAAAGGATAATGTGGCAAAATCCTGACAATTGATGTCCTTTGCCGGCACTTCAAATGCTGCGGCTCTGCCAACTGAGACATCGAACGCAAACGTTTGTTTGTTGTTTGCACAGGCAACACACAGGCGACACTTGACGTTACGGCCTGGGGAGGGCGCATATAAATAATAATCAAACAAATAGATTTATATATTATATGTGTATATATGCCTCACGGGTCAGTGTTTTTCTCTAATGCAATTTTTGCGGCAATGCTTCAAGTACGCTGCAGAATCAATCACTTTCGTGTATTAATCAATTGCAATCAGCTTTCACATGTGCCTTCATAAGCTAACCATAGATGGCGCTGCAACGGCCAGAAGCGCGCACGCATACTCATCAGCTTCCTGAGCGCAAAACTTTCACATTTCCTGGCACTCGTGAGTCGTGTCTGTTCGACGCTCGGCTGTGGTGACTTTTCCGCTATTACATTGAGAAAAAAATAGAACAATTTTTAATTGAAAATATGGTTTTATTTACAACCAACCATCATATTTAAGTTAAGCTAAGCTTCATAAAAAATTATATAGTTTAATTTGATAAATAAATAAATATAATTATTTCTTTAAATAAAAAAAAAAATATTTTTAAAATATAGTTTTATATTGTTTAAATGATCGAGGTCGAAATTCATTTCAATTTAGTCTTAATTTATCTTTAAGAATGTAATTCTAAACGCCGTGCGTTAGTGTTATTTATATTTTTTTTTAAATAACTTATATGCTTTGTCAAAAGTTGCAGTAGTTTTCCTCAGTGCAGCTCGGGTACCAAAGTTTGGTGCAGACTTTGCGACGCTGCTGCTGCTTTTAGTTTGCGTTTAACCGTCTCGCCAGGCGAAAGCAAAGCTTTGCTTGTTCGTGCGCGTTTCGAATCACATACACCACCCACTCATACACATACACACACAGAACACTCCGTGACATCCAAGCCACACATACACGCCAAACTTTTCTATAGTGAGCGAGCAAAATAAATTCAAATAAATGGTTCTTCTTAAAAAACTGTGTTAATCCAAATGCTGGTAAAAATGATGAAATATAATTAATGTGATTCAGCGTGCGGGCCAAAACGTTGTCTCTGCCAATATCGTCGGATGTTTTCCAATGCAACGGTTTTCTTCTGTATCTGTTTTCCGCAACACCCACATTGCAAGCTATTAATAACTAACTAAAAGTGAATTTTCTCATAATCTGACTATATACTCAACTAACTGCTGATTGTGCTATACTGAGCAACAAAACTACTCTCAAAATGGTAATAAAAATGGAAAAGTGATTATGAAATTGGTGTTACTCATGTGTGTGTGTGTGTGTGTATGTGTGCGCTTTTCCGTGGGTTCTTGTATGTGTGTGTGTGTGTGTGTGTGTGGATACCCCAAATGCTTTTCACAAATTGTTTACAATATCAAGTCCAAGTCAATTGCATTTTTGCCACAGCCTTCAATTGTTTGTCGCTTTTCAAATGTCTGGTTCAAACACAGGCTAGTAGCCTACATTACTTTTACTTTCGAGACCGAGTGGTGGGGTGGACTGGTATCCCTATTGTTTTGAGACGTTAAGAAAAATATGATGTAAGCCCGAACACCCAACGGCAACCACAATCCCAGTCAGCCAGTCAGTCAGCCAGCTAGACTGCCTAGTCTGGTGGATGTTTCCTGCCACCATTTACAGTTACATCCACATCTGCATAAGTATTTAGTTAGCAGAGCCATTTATTTTTATAAGATGTTGTTGCAGCATCCGCGCCAGCCATAACTGTAACTGTAGCTGTAACTAACAAGCTCGCACACGCACACAGACGCCCACTCCAGCAGCAGCGGCAGCGCAGCAGCAGCATTTGCAACCTTAGCCAACGGCGCGTATGAGTTAAGGCTGATGGGGCGGCAGAGGGGACGGTGACGGCAGCGGGTCGGGCCAGCAAATCGATATTGTGCGGCATGACCGAGTGGCCCACAGGGCGCTCTATGTTTTGCCTGTGGAGCTGGGCTACACAGCCAGCGTAACTCGTAGTGTGGTGGCTTTGTAAGCCAGCAGCCAGCCAGACGCCGCAGCTGACGGAGCCGCCGCCAACGACGCTGTTCCTTTAGCTACTCTCACCCCGGCGCTTGAATTCGAGCTCGTCTTTTGTGGTGAAAACTTTCATTTGCTCTCTCTCGCATTCTGTGCCTTTGCCATTTGCGTCAAATTTGCGCTGTTATCAGACCAATAGCAACAACAACAACAACAACGGCAACAACAACGCTTGTCAATAGCTAACAAATGGCTGTAATACTACACAAATTTATTCAATGACATTTATTGTTGTTGTCGCTTATGTAGTTTGTGTCACGATTTGCGCATTTTGTCAAGGGACTCTGAAGGAAAGCACATGATGTCATGTGAACGAGTATAGCTATATATGTATATTATATTCATGCATGTGTATGCGTGTGCGTGTATATATGGAAAGTATGCGTCTTGAAAGTATGCAGCATTTGTTGGCTGTGTAAACTGCCTTCTCCATGCTCCATTTCTAAGCAGAGCGCTGCTTTTGGCTTTGTTTACTCGTCGCTTATCGGCACGCAGATTGTGAAAGTGCACACATACATATATATTTATGTGCTTATAGTATGTATGTGGCCGCTTAATTGCCTGGGTAAACAAATCGAAGTCTACAGCTTGCTTAGCACAGCTGAATGTGTGTCTTTGCTTTAATTAATATATATATATATATATTTATAGTAAAATTTTTCATTTTATGATCGATAAGTTGGGTATTTGAGTTGAGTATTTGCCTGCCACCCGTCATGCCTAACGCTCATTTGAGTTAACTTAGGCCCAGCCAGGTATTTGCTGACTACTGAAATTTATTGAGAACTTGCTGTTGCGTTCGCCAGCAAATGCAACAGCTGGCATGATAATATTAGATTTCATGCCAGTTAAAAACTAGCTGCGATATAAGCCACGGCTATGAGGTCTCGTATTGTTACACTGCGTGACAGCGAACAGACTGGGCCAATATATTAGCCACAAAAGCCGGCTGCAGTCGTTGCACTTATTATTATTGTTTCCCATTCGCTTTTACCCCAGCATGGGCCCAGCTCAGGGCCCAGCTCAGGCGTAGTATGTATCAAATTTCAACTTAGTTGATGCCCTTAACTAAACTATCTTGAGGCAGACGTTGTGGCAATAAACCTTATAAGCTTGCCACGAGCCCAAGCCAACAGTAAATATACAGTCATACTCACAGATACATAGATTCTTGCACTGAAGCCCCTGCGCAGCAGTCAATGGAAGACTGGGTAGCTATGTTCAGTTGATATCATTAAGAAATTAATGATAATTCTCCCATGTGGTACGCATTTTTATCTAAATTAAGTCGTGTATTCATATAAAAATTGTTTATATAATTATAAAATTACCAAATTGCAAAGTAAATATTTGAGTTATATTTTTTTTAATAGTGACGAATTAACATGCTAAGAATTGATTATTTTAATTATTAATTGAACAAAGTAAAGTTGTTTACCCTAAATTTTTTTTTTTTTATAAATCCATTTTTTATTTCAGTGACCAAATCTTTGCATTTGACCTATTACTAATACATATTTAACATATTGTTATTATTATTTTAATTTAATTTTATTTTTATTATTATAATTTTTTTTTGGCTTATGTTTTGAATAAGTTTTTCTTACCTTTCATTTTTCAACAAATAGATTTTCATATATTTGTTTTTATAATTATTAATATTTAACTATATAAAAATCATATATAAATCTATTAATATTTACATATTAATAAAATTTCGTATATTATTGTCTTCTACTTGTTTTGCTGTTAAATTGAGTTTCTATTAGTGTGAAATAACTGAAATATATAGAATATATATTAATTGTGTTTTACATACAGGATACTTGAATAATCTTCAAAATATTCAACTCCTTATATGTCGAAGCAATGCTAGGAACTGGGTATTTTATAGTTGAGTACATGACAGCGTCTTCTTGTTAACCTAGCATTAAGTACATGCATTAGTCTTCCTACAGTATTATATATCACTAGAAGTGTGTATGAGTGTATGTGTGTGTGGGTGTGTTTATGTCTACGTTAAATCATTTCAAAGAACACCTGCAGGCGTTGAGACCTCTATGTAGAGCACATAAGCTTCATTGTCTCTGCAGTTTAGTCTTAGTCACGATTTGTGTGCTTAGTGGGGCGCTTAAGCTGCCTCCAGCATTAGGCGGCAACAGCAACAACAACAAGTTGGATGACAACTGAATGTACATCTAATGTAGTATTTACCTAACACTTTCCATTTAGATCGTACGCCATCGCTCCCGCCGTGCGCGCATGTGGAACATGGGATTATTATTCCTAATCTACTATTGTGTGAGCATCTACTCGGCGAAAGGCGAGAACAAGGATACTCCGGATATTCCACTTGATGTGGGCAGCCTGCCTGAAGCGGCCGATGCTGACTTTGAGACTGACAATGAGATTACTTCACCCAATCCTCTCCAGACTAGCGAAGTGAGCAGCGCGGATGATTCCATTAAGTGGATATACTTATTCGTGTTATTAATGTTTTCCCACAGAGCAGTGACGCATTGCCGGAAACGACCATGGCCACGCCTATACATGGCGCTGTGCCGACTTGGCGTGCAAAACGAGAAAATTGTACACCGCCGGCTATCGAGCAGTTTCCTCAGCCGTTGATGAACAAATGGGCGCGTCAGCATGGTGGACTCATCTTACACATTCTCGTGGCCATCTACACGTTCTTTGGCCTGGCCATTGTGTGCGACGAGTACTTTGTGGCCAGTCTGGATAGGCTGTGCGAGGGTGAGCTCAACGCGAATATCACTTTAAGTCCTTCATCAATCTGAGTCTTTGCAGAGCTTAAACTGTCACCGGATGTGGCGGGCGCCACTTTTATGGCCGCCGGCAGCTCAGCTCCAGAGCTGGCCACCGTTGTTATTGGCGTCTTCTTCGCCAAGGACGACATCGGCATCAGTGGTGTCATTGGCTCAGCGGTGTTCAACATCATGTTTGTCATTTCGGTTTGTGCCCTTTGCTCTGGCACCGTTTGCCAGCTGAACTGGTGGCCACTCGTCCGCGACTGCTTCTTCTACTGCGTATCTATATTGGTCATGCTGATAATAATCTTCAATGATGTCATCTCTTGCGTAAGTACATCAAATAGAAAAGAAACATTTGAAATCAAAAGTTGCTTATTGTTTTTTATTCAAACTACTTTTTATAACCACTAAGGCCAATAAGGGTCTAATAACTGTATGACAAATGTAGCCAGATCTTGATTATATATAATTACAAATATTCGTCTGTCTGTCCGTCTAAAATTGAAAATTAATTATAAAATATATATGTATGTATATAATTGAATATAATAAAAACTCATTGGGCCATACATAAAATTTAGTTAAATATATATTACATGAATATATATGTATTTATGTGATATACAATATTAAATTCTTACTATTTTCAGTTTGAATCTGTGGTTATGCTGCTGTGCTATGTGGGCTACTGCATTGCTTTGCATTTCAATACGGAGCTGGAACGCTGGGCCTTGAGCTTAAATCTGCCCTTTAAGCTGCCTAGCAAGGAGGAGCAGTCGGCATTGGTCACTTATAAGAATGTGCCTGAAAGTTCCTATACACAGGGTGCTCAGCCAAAGGAAACCGAAACAAGTCCGCAGCAACAACCGCAGCCATCGACTCAGGGCGACTATCAGAGCTACAACGATCCCAATGCCAGCTGGGATCCGAACGCTGCTTGGGGTGACGAGAGTCAAAGTCAGCCGCAGACCATGGCCATCAGTGCTAAGCCAAGTCAGCCGCCGGTGGATGATTGGGGCATGAGTCAGTTTAACCAGAGCCAAGGCCAAGAGAATATGGCCTATAATGCCGATCAACCGGAATCTGTGGTTACAGGTGAAGCAGCCGCAACATCGGCCAAACCTCAAGTTGCGCCTAATCCGGCAGGAGTTGATTACTACAAGTCGACAGATAAGCAACGTGAGCCACGCCCCGACCCATTGGTGCGACCCACAGAGGGTGGCCAGCCCGCTCTGATTGCCTGGTATGTGGTCTACCCGATACATTATCTGTGCAAGAAGACAATGCCGGATTGCCGACTGCAGCAGTATCGGAACTGGTATCCATTCACGTTTCTACTGTCGATGATTTGGATCTCGTTTTACTCGTACTTTATGGTCTGGATGATAACAGTGATTGGGTCCACGCTGGCCATACCAGATACGGTGATGGGTCTGACGTTCGTAGCTGCTGGCGTTTCTGTGCCAGATGCCCTAAGCTCAATAGCCGTTATCAAAGAGGGCTACGGCGACATGGCCGTTTCGAATGCAATTGGCTCAAATGTCTTTGATATACTAGTGTGCTTAGGTCTTCCATGGTTCATACAAACGGCCATTATCAAACCCGGCTCGCACGTCAATGTTATATCCAAGGGTATGTATGCAATCGCCTCACTCCTCTCTCTCTCTCTCTGTGTCTCTCTGTGTCTCTCTATGTGTTAGTGCCTGAAAATGTCGTCGTAATGCTGTTCAAGTCTTTGATATGCCTGGCATGTGTCTTTAGCTATGTTGTAGCCGGCTAAGCAAAGGCTTCTGTATATTAATGCATTGAGTACTCTTATTTGTAGGTCTGGCCTATTCCACCCTCTCGCTCTTCTCCACCGTTGTCTTCTTGATACTCTCAACGCATTTGAATGGCTGGAAGTTGGACAAGCGTCTGGGCATAATACTAATGCTCTGGTATTTATTTTTCATAACACTGGCGTCGCTCTATGAGATGAATGTCTTTGGTTACATGAACCCACCAGAGTGTCCCAGTAAGTACCACATCGAATATCTAGATTATTTTCAATACCTAAACTCTTTCGATTTACAGGCACGTACTAAATAACTGATTACCATATGAACATATTGCCATAAATAGCAGACGCACTTAGACTCGCATCACCAGCACCAATAACAAGTACCATATACAAAGACATACCTATACATATATATATATATATGCGATTGGTATAAACACAGTCATATATACATCAATCCAATAATCATAACTATAGTAAACAGCAAGGTGTCCCAGATATATTATATATACATATTTCAAGTAAATATTACTCAAACGTGCGTTTTACATGGATTTTTACATGCACCAAAATGAAAGAAATAAGTATAAATTATATCTACGATATATATTTAAAAAAAAAGATGCATATTTATTTAGGCAAAAAATAAAAATGAGAAAAAAAAACTCCATATACAACAATTATATGCATATAGCACTGTAGATAGGGAGAATTGTATAATATTTAGTACAAGTAAAATGCAAAACAGCAAATGATATTTGTTGCCACGGTTTAATGGAACAACAACTAAGTAATAGAAAAGGAACAACGCTAAATTTCAGATGGAATGAATACACACTCAAACAAGGATTAGACAAAATAGCTGTTAAGAACTTGGCATCGATTTTTAAGTTATACAAAAAAGAAAATGTTGTTTGGTTCGTAAGTTTTTCAACATTTTGTAATTGCTTTATTTCCTTAACATAATTTTTGGCTGCTGCTGCTGCTGCTTTGCTCAAAATTTGTTATTCTCATCAGATAAACGAGTCCCAAATCTACGTTATAATAAGCCAGAAAAATGTCAACGAATTTTAATGGGTTTTATATGGTGTGCAATTGAGCAATTGTTTATTCAGATATAAGTTCAATGGGGCGCTTTAAGATATTATTCTAACAAGCTACTTGATGTATGCCTATATTTAAAGTTTTCATAGGGTATTTCCTAGTCGAGTATTCTCTGCCAGCGCAATTCTAAAGGTTTTAGTTGTTTCAACTCTTTTATTTTTGGTTATACTAACATTCAGAAATCTAAAATGAAAATAGATAAATAAGAACTTATATTTATGTAGATATTTTTTAAAGCATTAACACAAACGATAATAGAAACATATTTTTTACGATTCAATTTACAATATTGATGAAAACAAACGTCCTGAGTTTCGACAGCTACGACCACAATGTTAAAGAATGATGCCAATTGTAAACACATAAAATATAAACAAATACATATATATGTGTATGTATTTAACATTTCAAAAGTATTTAACTTTATAGCAATTAATGGCGTCAATTTTTTACTGTAAATATATATGAATTCTATATGTATACAAAATTTATAATTCTAATAATGTAAATTTATAGTCAATTTTTGGTGCAAATTACGTACGTTATACACATTTGTGGAAATTTTTACCAATATAGTAAACATTATTATTGTTATTATTATTTGTAACTTTAGTTTTTTATTCAATAAATATATCAGAAAAGAATATAAGAAAAAAAAACGACAACAAAATAATATTACTAAAATATATACAAAAAATAAAATTTGTATAATAGTTAACCAAAACAACGCACTCAATAAAGAGATAATAATATATTTTAGCATTCTGTGTACAAATTGTTAAATTTCGTACTCAACTCGAATATAAATTTATAATTTAAAGCTAAAACCACCGTTCAACAGCGAATGGCTTGAAAGGAAAATTTGTCTGTTTCCTTCAAGACTTTAAGAACTTTAATTTTAACAATCAAACTCAATTTTTTTTTAAATACGAAAAAAAAACATACGAAAATTAATATTCCTATATACTTAAAGAGTTTTCTTTGTCGTCACATCAAACGAATATCATTTAAAAGAAAATAAATGAAGGCATTAAAAATTTTGGATTATAAAATAAATAATAATAATGTCGTAATAAAGTCTCGTCTGTTTAACGGTGGTGCATTTAATGGCATTAAACCATATACGAAAAACGTTAATAATATTGTTAAATATTTTGATATTTTACTGTAGAATATTATTTTGAGTCGCTCTTTTCCAGACCGTATTTAGGTGCTGGTTTAATATTTAGGATTATGCTTTGGTAGAATTATTAGCATTCTTATAAGCAGTGGCAGTCGTATTAATCCCTGGCAATGGTAGACATGATATGACACTAAATCAGTATGATAATTTAGCTGCAAGCAAAGTAAAAGACATACAAACACATACACTCACAATTTACATATACACATACACATAAATATATATATACACATACAGATATGTAGCATAAAGATACAAAACGAACTTACATAGTGAGCAATGCACTGCTATATTAAATGAACGCGCTCAAAACATATATGTAGTTACATAAACATTAAGAAACAAACAGTATATGTGGATATATGTATATACTGCATAGAGTATATACTAATTAATATACATACACGGAGCGCGCTAAGTTGTCTAGATTTGTTGAAGGCGCCGATATGAAATACGAGTAACTAAAATCCTCAACTATAAAAAAAATTATAAAAATGAAAAACTTCCTTAAAACTATTTGCAAACATAAAACCAACTAAAACTTTAACCAAAACAATAAATGTACGAACAATCGCCTATTGTAAACTCCCACAAACATATGCATACATAATTGTTATACATACATACATACCATCTCCTATTTAATAGAAAAAGAAAAACGTATAAGTATATACGTTTAAATATAAAATGCTTCTATGGGCATTTCTCAAGTACAATGTTCTTCCCCACTCAATGAAATATGCCAGCTACAAATATACATAATACAATATATCAATACATACATACATACTTATACTATACCTACATATACATATACATATACATATACATATACATATACTAAACGCATATTGGCAAACGTAAAAATGGTTAAATATTTGATGTGTTACAAGTAAATAGAGTAATCCAGGTTTGGAATCGACGTTTGATTGATATGCAACAAAATCAATACATACAAACATTCATACATAGCTATATGACATATGTACATCAAAATATCATAACATTTACAAAGAACTAAACCTTAATTGTTGACAAGATCGTTAAGTATTTCAATTAACTATTTCCATTAGAAGCTCAATTTAAATTTATCATAAAAAAGAAAAACAAAAGAACAAAAATACAGTTGAAATATCGTTATTAAACGTATTTACCCAGATATGAAATATTTTATTCAATTTACTTTTTAATGTCTTCAAACTAAATCAAATCAAATCAAATATATATTTCGTGTTACTTTGTGCAAAAATTGTGTATGAATAATGATGTATGCATACAAATGGATATACATATACTATAACTAAAAATATTGAAGTGAACAAGTTAAAGGACTTTACTGAAAGACAAATACTCACACACACACACTCACACACACACACATATACATATATATACAAAAGATATAGTATATATGTACAGACACACATATATACATAACTACAATAATGTACAATAAATGTCATCTATGTATGCTATTATATACAACTATCATTTGTGTTAACTATGACTATAATTGTTTGCAAACACTTAAGAGATTATTATTCAAACATATGCATAAATATTTATTTATTGGTATGACAAATATATAATAATGACAAACAAATAATTACACATATTTGTGAAAGAAGAAATATAATAACTATTGCTAATATACACAACTGTTGATGTTATGTTTAGTCTATTAATGGATTTCAAAAATAAATGAATATACACACGCAAGTCCATAAATGAGTTTCGAGTTGTCAGGTCAGTAAATCATTATAATAAGATCTGTATAATTCACTATATAACATAAATTAAAGAATTAATTAATAACAAATATATCGGAACAGGTTAACAGATATTGTATTAAATTACATTTATACATATATATACCTGCAGTAATGAAGGTGATGTGTAAGTCAACTAGCATTCAACATTTCGGTTAAGCACAACAGGCTACATTCAAAGCTTTCGCAGCGTACAAGCCCAACTGTTAATAAGCTGCGCAGACAAAAAGCTCTCTCTCTCTCTCTCTCTCAGCCTCTGTCGTCAACGTCAACGTCGACGACGCGACGCGTTGCTCCATTTCGGCAATGGAAAGGTAAACAAAAAGCAAAAGAAAGAGCGGACATCGAGAGAGTAATGCTAGCAATACTGAGTACTGAATACGCTTTTCGATCTATATAAAAGAATAAATTATTCCGCTTTTATAGAATTTTGGAATATAGGTATAGTGTGGTTGAATTTAGCTCTTAAGCCATAATCATTAGGATTTTTGCTTGTTTTTTAGTTTTCCTCTATTTTGTTTGCCCTTCTCTTCTCTTCTTTAAATTTCAGAATTGTATATAATGCAAATATCAATTAAATTTTAGATTACATTTTAAATATGTTAATTCTAATCTCATTGTTTAAGTGTATATGCATTTAATGTCATCAATAATGACAGGCTCTAACAAATAGATTTTTATAATTTTACATTCACAAAGTTTTTAACAAATTATTTATTTGTTGTCAGTCAGAATTCTTTGCAAATAGCTTGGTTAAGCTATTATGCCTTATCAGAGGGTATAGGAAGCTTTCTGGAGCTGCAGCTTTCTGCGTTAGCCAGAACAGTGCCGAAGTTTGCGCTGTGCGTTTCAGTCTTTAGTTCACTGCCAAAGTGCTAGGAAGTGGGCCGCTTGGATGTGTGTGTGTGTGTGACTGAGTGTGTGTGTGTGCAGTGGACGCTCGCGTAGAAAACCTGAAGAACCGCATCTCCAAAACACTCACTCTCGCGCACACTCTCGCTAACATTTAATCGGCGTAGCCGTATGTGTAAGTGTCGATGTCGCAACCTGTTCTCCAGCTTGACGGATGGAGAAAAGAATTTGTTAATACTGAACTCAGCTGTAGGCCGGCCCGGCACGCAGCGATAAGACATTATGGATTTTTCAATATTGCACATATTTATGATGGCCCTAGAAAAATTATGTAACGCAGTTAATATATTTACATATATTCGCTGACGAGTAATTCTACTAGTATAGTGCACATAAATACATACCATGCATACGTATACATATACATATATATTGGCATACATACATACATACATTTTGTTGACGCCTTGTTTGCGGGAGATTAGCGCGTTGGGGTCAGACGAACTGTTGATAAAGCCCTCAGCCGCTGTTTGTTTAATTTCTTAGCGTGCTGGGGAGATAGTGTATTAATTATGTTATCAGCTCTTTTGAATTTTGGTGATTGTGTTTTATATGATTTGAATATCCATTTCCAATCTCCGCAGCAATGTGCATACATAGATTAAGAACATCTTAATAAGCACAGATCAGATCCAGTTAGCCGAGAACAATGTCGAATTTACCGCGTGTGGACATTGACCAGCCGAAGTACGATCAGAGCACCTATTTCGGGCGTGCCAAGCATTTCTTTCTGGTCACTAATCCTCTGAATATATTCGCCACCGATGAGGAACTAGCGAAGGCTCGCGATATCGTCACCAAGTACCGCGCCAACCAGCCCCTGCCCGATGTCAAATCAATCGATGAGGTGTGGAGGGCCAAGTATCTATACGACTCGGCTCACCATCCGGAGACGGGCGAGAAACAGATCATTGTAGGCCGAATGTCGGCTCAGATGCCTATGAATACGTTTATCACTGGCGGTAAGTAAAAGCGATGCCCCTCTATCCCCCGTCTACCAACGCTGCCCTGTGACCTTGGTCATGTTTCGCTTTCATTGGAGACCTTCAACTATTCGCTTCCGCGCTTTGATTAATAAATAACGGTTAATGTTGTTGTTTCCATTTAGGTATGATGACGTTCTACAAAACCACCCGGGCGGTTGTCTTCTGGCAATGGTTCAATCAAACGTTCAACGCCATTGTCAACTACACAAACCGCTCAGGCACCTCGCCAATTAGTCAATCGTAGGTTTCTCTAGGGAAGATTGCTTTTTGTTTTCTTGTGCCCAATTTGTATTATTGTTATGCACACAGACAACTGATTACCTCCTACTGCCTGGCAACGGGCGGCGCCCTAGCCACAGCGCTCTCCCTCAACCGGGCCGTGAAGAACATGAGCCCAATCGTTGGGCGCCTGGTGCCCCTCGTTGCGGTGGCAGCCGCAAATTGTATCAATATTCCTTGCATGCGCATGCAGTAAGTTAATACTAAAATCTATGAAATTGAAATATAATTATTTTGCAAGATATTGAATATCATAATCATATACCTTTGCATTCATCAGGGAGCTACGCAATGGAGTCGTACTCTTGGACTCGAAGAATGAAGAGGTCGGCATTTCGCAGAAGGCCGCCTTTGTGGGCATTTCAGCCGTGATAATCAGTCGAATTGCCATGGCTATGCCTGGAATGAGTAAGTTACTGATTTACTTGAAATATATAAATATCTAAAATTTCTCTGTTTGCCAGCTTTGACACCTCTGCTGGTGACGAAACTGGAGAGGAACGGCTTTCTGAAGAAATATCCCAGAGCCAATGCCCCCATTCAAACGCTCTTCTGTGGCTTTGTTCTGCTATTTGCCACGCCTCTGGGCTGTGCGTTCTTCAGCCAGCGGGCGGCTATCAAAGTGAACGATCTTGAGTCGGAAGTGCGCGATCGAATAAAGAAGGAGCGTCCCGACTTGGATACTGTTTGGTATAACAAGGGCTTGTAAGTCGAATTAAATTGAAGTAATAAAGAAGTTAAAATTATTGATGTAAAAGTGAAGAGAAAAATTATTAATGACGATATTTAGGTAATGTTTTCTGTGGACAATAAATATTGTATGTCAGTGTCAGTAGCTATCCACGCGAATTGCATTTAAAATTATGTTAACGATTTAACCCGCATTTATATCTAATATGCAAACCTCAAATATTTTGCTTTTCATTTGAAATAACTTAAATAGTATGAATAATTAAAGTTATTATACTATATTATACATATATATTTATATTTCTTAGTTATGAAGCATAAATTTATCATATGTAAAAAAGTGTTTATTAAATGTGTGAATATAAAGGGAATTGCATTTTTCTTTAAATTATAAAATTAAGTAAAGCATTTTTATTGGCGCCAATGCAGTGATATATCAGTCAGCTTTTTAACAGCTTAGGTCTTTTCGGACTATAAAACATTACAAATACCATTAAAATTAGTTTGATTTTTATAATGCCTAAATAAAGGTAATAGTGTAGTAAACAAATGAGAAGGCTTTCAATATTGTATTGAAATACTCATATTTAAATGGAAAAAGTCAGTTCATTTGGAATTATATATATATGCAGATGCATATATTTGTGATTTAAACCAGCGCCAAATATCGATAGTTATTTCTAACCAATCCTGCCTATCGATATAAAATTATTATTAAGCACTAAAAAATACCAAACGCTATGAATGGAGCGCATTTTCTAGTGCAGTAAGCCAGTGTTTTAAATTAATGAACTAATTAAATTAATATGGACAACGCAACGACTGTAAGCAAAAGACGCTCTCTGACGCTCAGCAACAGATTACTGCACAAGCGACACAGTGGTAAGTTATTTGTATGTGTATTAAAAACTAAGTGAATATGTATATCAACAACGATTTGATAGCTTCTCCACAGAGTCGCGTTTGCGCCAGCGCAACTCAGGAAACGGCAAACGATGGAGGTTCTACTTGTTCGCCAAACGTGAGCATTTCCGAAAATGTAGAGAGCACGCCGCCCCACAAAAAGATGCAGATGCTAGACGATAGTCTAGATTTCTCTCAGCACAGCAGTCTCTCACCCAGCTGTTTGTTCTCCCAGACCTTGGTCACCGGCAGCCCGGAAGTCAGTTGGCGCTGGCAGAGCGATAACAATGGACGTCGGGAGAAGGCGAACACTACTTCGGACAGTGGCTTCGACTCTGAAGAGTTTGGACCCGATGCCTACAAGCGGAGGGAGAGACGGAAGCAGGTGCGTGTAGATGCTGCCAATGAGCACAGACGCAAGCAGTTGGATAACAGAGAGTGGCGGGCACAGCAAATACGTGATCACGAGCTGCTCAGAGAGCGTTGCGATAAACTTCACAAACAGTTGGATCAACAAATAGTAGAGCCACAAGTAACAGAAGCGGCAACTACAAATAGCACAACAACAGCTGCTATTGAAGCTGTTGCGGATCCTGCATTGGCCGATTTTCTCAATGACTCAGATACTGACTGCTTTTTGTTAGAGGCCTCTCAGCAACTGGAGTCGAAGCTGCCGAAGCCAGAGCGATCACCGGCTGCAACCACGCCCACCAGCCACCCCAAGAAAAAGAATGATAAACAGTGCTCCTTCTACATGAAGTTCCTGGAGGATGAGAGCGAGACTGAGGATTGGTTTGTCGCCCTCGACGAAGCCATGTTGGAGGCAACGCAGCCCAAGAAGCCGCGCACTTCATTACAACGTTACAAGTCCATGCCCAGCAAGGCAGTCGATAATGTCTCCGCAAATACGATCTGCTCCACTTCCTCAAGTGATACACCGCGTATTAAGCGACATGCCAGCAGCCATGTCCTCTCCCCGGCTACGTCGAATGGTAAATCCCTGTAGTTTATTTATAATAAATCCAAATCATTTCTAATGTGTCTATCTATGCATGTATTTTTAGCAAGGAGCAATCTTTTTGGCAGACGGCAGTAAAGCCTTAGAATGTACCAACGGCTTCCCATATACCAGAACCCGAATGTGATGCGCGAAAAGTTTCGCCCGCCTTCCCATTTCTCTTATATTGTCACTGAACATGTATACGTTAACTTAATCCATATAGTCTTAATATACTTATGTAATTAGGATTGAAGCTCAATTAAAAGATTATTTTAATTCAAAGTGCCTCTCAATGGCTATCGAACTAAATTGCGTAGTTTATAGCAGGACAGAATGCAGACCATATGCTTTCGATTAGAGATTAAATGTACAGCTGGTTTAATTGGGAGAAAGGATTGCATCTGATGGAGCAATTGACGGTACTTGTTAACTGATTAGTGTCCAGTGCCTCACTCGTGTTGCGAAAGCACTTTAGAAGCAAAATGCAGTTGAAAATAAAAATAATGATAATTTTAACAAGATTAAAGCATTCGTTATACGAAATATTAAATACAAAATAAACTAAATTCAATTTAATAGTAATATAATATAATGGGAATAATAATAGTAATATAAATTAAAATTTAATTTTTTGAATAAGATGTTTTAGTTATACCAACTATAATAGTAAATATAATTATAAATAAAATATAAAGTATAAAAAAAAACTAAATATAAAAAAATTAGAGTTATTAAAAAAATAACATGTTTATTATTATGAAATATATAATTAAACAATATATTTTGAATAATACAGTGCCTAGATTTTAAAAGTTCAAATTCTCTCTCTATGTAAAATACATGTAAAATACATACAAATACATACATACATCATAATTATTTGATAATCTATACAACCAACCTAAAATATTCTAGTGCAAATTTATAAATACATATTTATTTTTGTAGTTTCACTTGTCAATGTAAAAAATAACAATGTAATTTATAAAATTAACTGAATATTGTAGTCAGGTGCAACACATATGGAAATCAGTTTCAAAAACGTATAAAATTACTTTTGCATCACAAGTCTAAATGCTTAAATGTTGATCTGCGACGCTGTCACAATGTCCTTTTCATACATTGGCATTGATGGCTACTTAACGATTCTTTATACTTCATTGATTTGCAATCATTAAATGCGACTTTTAACTGGAAATGCATGTTAATTACTGACCTTTGATGGGCACTGCGAGCTGCAGGTAACGATGAGTGAAGCTGGAGCGCTTCCCATTTGAACGGATTAATGCATGCTTTCGGACATACGTCCACTCGATTGGGGCTAAGGTCAAAGTTGAACCTCTTTTCAGCTATTATTCGCACAAGAAGCAGTTCGCAAACACAAATACAGTCGCGCGTAAGTAGGCGTAAGTGGGCAAGTACATGTCACTCATACATATGCACACATATACATGAGTGCGTATGTACTGGCTTTTACAAAATGCAATGAATCTAGAACATAAAGTATGCTGCCATATGCTTGCAATGCGCAGCATATCAGCCAATCGGAGTCAAGCAACAAGCCGAGCAATCGAAAAAAAAAAACCAAAAACAGAATAGGCAACAATAGTCACTGTGGAGCGAGAGGAATATCGTATACAGGGGATACAAAGTATGGTAGGAGGCATCAGCATCAGCAGCAGGTCAAATGAATTGGTGACGTCTACAAAGCGCAATCCAAGCTGTAAAAGTAACAACAATATTGAAGTGAATACGGCGAGCTTGGGCCCAAACAGAAGGAGCAGCTGGGCGTGCGAGCAGCATAGCACTAGTGACAAATGAAATGCACTGTGTGGGCGCTAACTGTTTAGGGGTGGGAGCGAGAGCTTTTGAAGCTTGCTGTAAGCTTTTCTCGAAATGCTTTTGTACGGCGCGGCGCCTTACGTATATTCATAATGGCGTCCACAGTCGACACTGACAAACAGTTTTCTGCGTGCAGCGCCAAAGCAAAGTTCGTGGCAGCGCACAACAAGGCACAACTAGCAGAAGCAGTAGCAGCAGCAACACAGCGCAGACAACAACAAACTGAATAGAAAGTATAATAAAGGACAAAATATTAACTCAACAACACAGAGCTAATTATCCAAGCAGTTACGCAGTGCACAAGTTTTGAAGTGCTGTCGGCTTCTGAACGATTTGTCTATAGCGAAGAACGTACGAATTTTAATTGTGTTTAGTGAAGCGCGGTCTTTATTTTTGACATTCATCTACCAAAACTCCCGCTCCTACGTAAATCGAAGTGTGTGCACGAGTTTGTGGCGCCAGCGTTGCCCCATCGTCGCAATTATTAAACGGAAGCCCAAATAGAGTCCAACGCAAAAGAGCCGAAAAAAATAATAGGAACTCGCGAGGCGAAACGCGTGAAATGTTTATTTTGGCAGCTGCATGGAGCTTTGCTGCTTCATGGCGACTGCTATGCATCGGGATGCTGGCATTGGCGACGCTCCTGCCGTTGGCTCTCGCTGAATCGGAGGCAGCTCCCAGTGGAACCGGCGGCCTGGCTAATCATGCCGTCTTCACCAGCTCATTTCTAGTGCGGTTCCGTCGGGGCGTTGACAATGATTTTGCCCACAAGTTGGCTGACAAGTATGGCTTCGAAAATCTGGGACCGGTGAGTAATCAGTAGCCACAACACAGTACAGTGAATATCATTTACATGCAACCACACAAATGTCAAATAAATATCAAAAATATAAATACATCTAATTGAAATTATTGCGTGTTAATTATATATACCAAAATATTGCCAATGAGCATAAGTTCTGATAGAAGCTCATCGCACTTTGTGCTTGTAATTTGATAAGTTGCTTGTTCACTATTAGCTGAGTTTCACCAAAATAATATACAGTTCTTGTCCATTTCCGCTAAACGAACTGCAAAAGTTGGTCAGTCCAAAGGGAATCTATGCCCAAGTGAGCCGTGTGCTCGTCGAGCTTTCACTGTACTCTTTACTTATTACAAAAGCCAGTCAAGTCAGTCGTTTGCTGTGAAAAATCAATTATTTTATGTTCCGACCCCGTCGGCATGTTTTGCAGCCCAAAAGAGACAGCCAGTAGCTTAAACAAGCTGCAATCGTCAAGGGCTGTTAATTATTGTGGCTGCTTAAGTGTGTGTATGTGGTTGTATGTGTGTGTGTGTGTGTGTGGTTGTGTGTTGGCATGTGTGTCGACGTGTGTGCCTGTGTGTGTGAGGCGCGTGCTTAGTATACAAAGCATTATAAAGTCAGCAACAACTGCGACGACCATCATCCGGCTGGCGCGCAAAAATTTCCATTGCATACTCTCCGGGCGTTACATTTCAAGCATTTCGTGTTGCATGTAGCAAACGGGCACAAGGCCAACAACTACGGACAATAACTTTTCTGTGGAAGTATAACAAATATATAACATACTGACATGTCGAACGGAGCATTCACCAGCTACAACAGCTATCAGGTCGAGTTGGTCAAGCGAATTGGGTAATATTTCGCAAGGCGTCTGGAATTGACAGCTATTATGCCACTGTGTCTAGCTCTACTTGTTGCTTCTGCACAGTATTTAGTGGCGTCAATTGCTCGTTGCTCAGGCTACTGCTAAATACGTTCGATTAATTTGCACGGCCTGGTGCAGTAATTAGTTAGCTGGCGCCTAATAACATTATGGCAGGGTCAACAATTGCATCAATAAAGAAATATGAAGAAGGCGCCAAATCCAATTAGTTTATACACCCTTCATTATTTATGTAACGCTGATTTATGTGTAAATTGATATGCTTTCGCTTAACTACTTCGCGTTGCTTATATTGTGGCCAGTTACCTGAGAACCGCCTTCGTAGTGGTTGCCAATTACGCTAACATTTATTACGCCGCAGACATAACTGCAGCTCGGCAATGTAGAGGATTGCCGTCATGACAACGTTAATATATTGCATAATACAATCAGGGGGAGCACATTAATGCACCGCATTTATGAACAGATTCCTCTCTTGATATGCATCAATTCTAAACTATTTTTAGTTGTTAGCTTCAACCAACGTACATCATGATTATGTTCCAGATAAAATCTCCTATTAAACTAGCACCACTTCGTAAACAGATTTTGTGTTTGCAATGACGTTCCTAATTCCCTATAATAACGTTCATTTCCGTTTTTAGAATTCATACTTAAAGAGAAAAAATAGTTTATTGCATTTGTATTCTAGGAAATCCTAATCCGAGTGAATTTTAGCAAATTAACTCTTTTGATTGGTTAAATCGACATTTAAAAGTTCTAATCATTCGCCTGAATACATATTTATGCATGTTTAACAAATACTTTTATAAAAAACTACAAAAAATTTTAAATTACATTTTTAAAAAATTCGAAAAAAAAACGATTCCATTGGGAATGGGGAATTTGAAGAAAATCTTTATTTTTTCTTTTATTTTGTTTTGTGAATCATTAATAAGTTATTCGATTTTATATTTCTATTTTGCATATTTTGTTGTTGAAATAAGCCAAAAAATAATTTTGCATAATTTTTTGCTATAGAAATAGTGTTGAATTCTAAATAAAAATTTAATTTTTGTTTGTTTCTGAACAAGAATTGATAAAGCTGTTTATTATTATTTTGCCTGCATTATTTGCAAAAATACAATCGATTTGTGATATTTTTGGAGCTTCTTTCATATTTTTTTATTCCCTTGTAAAACTTTGCTTTGAAATGGTTTTCTAATTCTGTATTAAGTACGCTTCTTATTTCCAGATTATATATTTAATTGAGTAGGCTTGCAGCTAATAATATTTTATATTTTTAGCAACAGACAATCCTCGGCACCATGATTAAAATATTCAATTGCTAAGTAGGAATTTCATAAGATTACATTTCAGTGTTCATTAAAAAATCAAAAATATTGTAAAACTCATCATAGCTCGTTCCATTTATAGTTATCCCTGCCCGTGCAAGATAATATGGCAAATTTAAAACCAAAGTATCCTTGACAAAAGCATTTCTCATATGGACGACCTATTTGATGGGCTAAATGTACACGGAAATTTAATTGGAAATTTGTGTCGACTGGACTTCCGCTTCGTATACTCATACAATTCGCTTCCAATGCTTTCAGCAGATAAACAGCAAAATTCTTTCACATTTTTTTGCTGCTGAGGCAAACGGTAATAAAATTGCGGCACATGTTGCCGAAAAAATCTGTTGCTCTTACGTCAAACGCTATCTGCCAACCAAAATCACACAATATGTACGACACAACAACAACAATATATATATATATGTATATATATACATATAAAAAAGGCAACCTTTCAGCGTGGGATAGCGAGAAGGCACAGACACAGGCACACGCCTATGCTTTGTTGGTTGCTTAAATCGATATTGCGTATACGCAGCATATGAAGTGGCGCTGGATTTTTATCTGTAATTGTAAGCGCAGACTTCGTTTAGGCTTTTATTGCTTTCGATGTAAGAGTTCTATCAGCAATAAGCTATTAGTTTTGACTATCAGTTATCAGCTATTAGATACACGCTTACATATGTAAATTTCGACATACACATATAATATAATTGAAGCCTGGAGCTTGCACAGGGCTCACAATTAAAATATTTTTATTTTAATTAGTCAATTTCGTGCTATGGTAAATACATATGCTCTGGAATAAGAGACGAATCTCAGCTCGCAGCTCAGCAGGCGACGCGTCGCGCCCACGCAGCCTGACTCAACGCTATCTTCGTAGTCGACCTACAATTTTATGGTAGGCTGAATATTTTGCTGCCGCATTCGTCTGTGCTCTTTAATGACCAGAAAATTCACAAAGTGTTGCTTGGCTAATGCCTTAAAGCGCATTTATTTTATTTTTGCTTTTGTGGTGTTTAAAAGTTTTACTAAATACTTACTTTGTATCTGCGCTGAGCCTTTGGGCATACACATTCTCCTTGTATGTGTAATAACTTATAAAGCCAACAAACCCACCTGTCGACAGTCTCACGTTAGCTGTGAGGGCGTTGTGTTGCAAATCCTTGCACAAAGCGTTAAGCTAAGATTTCTGTTTGCCAAACCTAAGCCTTGACAACACAGGCGAGGGGAGAAATAGGAGGAAAAGCAAGAATAACTTTTACTTGACTGAATGCAGAACATATTTAGATATATATTCATTAATTATTGGTCAAAACATCGTTTGAATTTCGATTACTTGGAAATTTTCTTAATTATAGCCTGAAACTATTGTTTCTTGGTAAAATGCTGCAGAAATGATATCATATTGTAATGAAATAATAAAATATGTACAAACCAAATGGCAATTAGAGTTGAAATGGAATATTAAATTGATTTAATTCAACAATATACAATTGTTGAAATTGGGCATAAATTTCATTTCTCTCCTCCTGTCAATATTGATGCATTGAGCAAACTATCTGCTATAGAATTTTATACTCTGAATTCCAACTTAATTTACTGCTAAATTGAGCCTTAATTACAGCTTTCATTTCAATTTAGCAAAGTTTCAACATTAATGAAAGCAACCGCACAGTTCGCCCGTGCAACTTTTTTAACATAAAAAGTTGTCGGAATGTCAGCGCTAATTAAATATGCAAAGTTGCACATTGCAGTATATTTTTTTTCAAAGCTTATAAAATATGCAACACTCATTAGTTGTATGCTCTGCATAATCTAGTTGACAAAGTATATTATTTTATGGTTATTCAAGTAGAAAGGTCACCATGAGGTTAGCATGGGAAATGACGCTAAATGGCGCTGTGGTACGACAGAGTCTATTTTATATAATTTATTTGGACATTCATCAGTTTCAGCTTCAAGTTCAATTTGTCGTCTATTTTTGTTTCATTTTGTATGCAAAATGAAAACTGAGTTAACAAATTTTGCTCCAGAAATTAACGGCACGGGCATTTGCTGGCAATTTGTAACTAAAGACAAACATATGTTGGCAAATAAAAGACAAACAAAGGACTCGCACGTTGGGCAAACAGAGACGAAAGACGTGCATGCCAGGAAAAGGTTATGCTATTGCTCTTAAAATGTAAGGCCCGCAGGGACACAACTTCCACATGTCTAAGCCCAAGCACATATACAAACATACATATATGAGGTTTGAATAGAATATCACGTATACGCAACGCTCATCGCCAAGTCAATATATATACATTTGTTTATTTTTAGAATTGCAGACGAATCTTTGCGTTGGCTGAGCACGCGCTATGACCGATGCTTAAATATAAATTGGTTTCCAATATCATATCTATGTTAAAATTTCTGTAATAAAATAATAGCTTGCATATTAACA
Source organism: Drosophila koepferae (assembly GCA_030914345.1). Classification (NCBI taxonomy): domain Eukaryota; kingdom Metazoa; phylum Arthropoda; class Insecta; order Diptera; family Drosophilidae; genus Drosophila; species Drosophila koepferae. The sequence continues at coordinate 10,134,291 of JAUESR010000197.1, read as the reverse complement.
ACTAAATTACAATCATTAGAATGGCACTTACCTGAACACTGTCCATACATACATATATGAAGAGTTTGGTCCTTGTGTGCGCTCTGGCCAATTTGCCAACAGTTGGTAAACTTTGATGGAAAAGCCAACTTTTGGCAAATGTTTGCAATTTTCACAATATCACATTATTCCTTCTCTTAGTGAGAATTATGTATGCATGGACCTAAATGAAATTTTAATGCATTATACTAGGTCCGAAATTGGCACTAATGCTTATTAAAAAGTTTACGGAACACTATCTGCTAATTGTCAGCAAAAGAGCAAACATTTTAAATATATATATTATATTTCAGCAGAGTGGAAGCTTTTATTATGTGCAAAACTTTGTGCACGAACAAAGTCCTCATAAATTGTGAAATTTGATATGTTGCTGGTAGTTGGTAGCTTCATAAATAATAGAATGAATAAATTAATTATAAAACAACTAAAGTGCTCCGATCGGAACAGCCCGACTAGAAGATACCCTGAATCTCGGAATGAGCTGATATAACATTCATTATGCACATTTCTTTATACATGCATAGCAAATCACAGATGCAGCCATAAGCAGGAGCTCTGCTTGCTTCTTAGTCAAAATTGTAGGTAATAATGTAATAATGGCATTGGTAAACGAACTCTGAGCTGGACAGAAGGACATGGCTAGATCCACACAGCTTTTCGTCCTGAATAAGAATATGTATACTTTATCAGGCCGGCTACGTCTCCTTTGCAAAACCATGATAAAATATGCAACAAATAAATAATAACTATATTATCTGTGGTACGGTAAAAGCAATCGAATATTATATAACATTATATTTCCTAGACTATTACGCAGTTTGACGGCAACTTACTTACATATGAATTTCAATGCACCCACTCAAAGCGTACAGGTAGTCGACTTTTAGTGTATACACCTGTTGAAGAATACTTTTAAAATGAATTAGGCGAGCACTTTGCAAATGTCAAAGAGCAAACGAAAAAGTTTTGAGTGCCATGCGGTAAATGAAATAAAAGAGTTGGGAGTGCTGGAAAGGCCACGAAGGGTGGGCAAAACATTTGAAAAATGTATAAAAATAATGAAATTTAATTACCCAGCAAGCGAGAGGTAGGAAGAACGAGAGTACTAGTATCGCATGAAATGCACACTTAATTATGTGACCATCGTTCCCGCCACAGTTGGGCGAAATCACGCATACGCAGCATGAGCCAAACAGCAGGGCAATGTCAACAGTGAGCTAGATAATTATTTTACTGCATTGTAAACATGGTCTAAATAACAAACGGACTTATACGATTATGATGGCCAGCCTCGTTCAAATTGTTTTCACACGCGGTTCGTCACACGATTTCTTTGAATGTGTTAATCGATTTTAGCTCGTTTCCCACTAGCCTAGCCAGGCCTTTAAGTTTATAACTAGTGACTAGGGACACGGTTGGGAAATGAGTTCCTGCTACCTTATTAAGCAGCTGTCTATTCATTAACAATTTCTATTTTGAAATTTTAATTAAAATTCATTCCTTTCGCTGCATCGTTGTTGTTCGACAATGGCATGGCAACCACTTGTTGTGACATTTAAGGCTAATTAAATGTCATGCTCAGTTGCTGTGGCTGCTCATAGTCAGAGTGCATCCATTAAGAACTTGAAGATTATTTATATCCAACAAAGTTTTAATGCAGCTCACGCAAATCATTTAGCTAGCTGTTTAACTAGCTTAAGATGGGACCAACAAATCAAGGCACTGTTTACCTAGCTAGGCCATGGCGCCTGGCATAATGACTGCCACATGCCAAAATCCTCAATCAAATCCTATTAGTCCTGACGTCTGTTTGTCTTCGCTTCGCGCAGCGTATCCTGCTGAATAATTCAACAGTTGGTGGCAATCATTTGCATTTCACTCATTTGCTACCTGACTATCTAGCTATGTGTATAATATGTATATACATACGTATTTATATATACACCTGAACCTGTACAGCTTCAACATTCTTCTGCGTAATTTGCATGCCATTTATTGCCGCCTGAATAGGGCTTACGCTGACGCCAATCAATGTTTTTTTTTTTTCATTATTTTCCACAGTTTCAGTCATACAATAGGGCTGGTCGACTGGCATATGTTGAATATTTTGATATTAAAGTCCAAAATAAATTCAAAAGAAAAAGAATAAAAGTAAACTTTTGATGAAACAAATGTGTTCAATGTGAAATCGTTTATTTGCTGAAACTATTTGAATTAAATAAATAATAATAATAAAATAAAAAAAATATTGAAACAGAATTAGTAGAAATGTAAAAGTAAAATAAATTTTATGCACATTTTTGAGCTCACATTTTGAGAAAACTTTTGGTATACAAATGTAATGAAGCAATGCTAAAAATATTAATAATATATAAAATGTATATCACTTTTACATTTCAGAACATTTTTTTCTATTTTATTTTATATTTTCAGCTTCATTTTAATTAATTTTACATATAAACTTTTCTATTTTCAATTTTCTAATAATATCGTGCCAAATGCACATTCTCCAATAAATGGGTAATATTTTGTAAAATTGCAAAAACTTTGTAAAATAGTTTCTATTAACAGAGAAAGAGCAGTCTGCTGGCTTCAAATGACTGCGTTAACTTATTCCTTCTACTTTTGATTGATTTAAACTTTTATGCGACATATAAGTAAAAAAGTCAAATGAAACTTTCGCTTTGAGCGCAACTTTCTCAAAACTTGTTAACTCTTTCAAAGCATAGCTGATACTGTCATGTTCGAGAATTGGATTACGTTTGGTATCCAACTTTATTTAGTTTAATAGTTTGCAAACTCAACTCGGTTCTGAGAGTCCAATTATATGTGTATGTAAATTATGCAATTAAATTAGTTCAGCCGTTCGAAGTTGCTCTATTATCAGCTCTATCAGCTCGCATCTATCTATCGATTGTATATGTATATCTATACGTGTGATATTTGTGCATTAATATAGCAAACACTTACTATGTGCATGGCAGTAGTCATTTGCTCAAGTGCTACCAGAAATATAGTTGGCTACTGATAAAGTGACACGAACTGATAAGGCATGGCTAACGATGGCAATGGAAGAGTCTGTCACACAGTTGAGCCAACGGCATAAAACTTGACAAATGGAATTTACTTTAGCTGTCAAATATAGATGGCTTGAGATAGTGCTTACGTCTAATGTGCAAAGAATGATACGAATGACTGCACTGCAAAAGACGTTTCGAGGAAATATGTTGCCTACTTTTGAGCTGCACATGTTGAATGGGGAAATTAAAATGGAAATCTAAATATAAAATCTATTTCTAGCATATATATGGCTTTGCTGGAAAATGCATTTGCAGTGAAAACTAATCAAGTGTTTGATAGATAAGCCAAGATAAAGCTCATGCGTCATATTGCCGACTTTAAGCCCTTGTTGTGAGCTTGCTTATGCTTGTAGCTTTGTTTAAGTTTCCACATGCCAAGCCTGACTGCCCGCAGGACAATCAAAAACATGCTGAAACTGGGATGTATGCATACGCGCACACACTCACACTCACACATATGACCATGTAAAATGCGTGTGTTTGTATGTGTGGGTGTGGCTCAGTGTGCATTCAACAAGAATGCAGCTGTTGCTCTCTGTTCTTGTTGTTGCTTGTTGTTTGTGAACACTCTGTTGTTTTTAGCTCTCGCCAGTGCATTCACTTTCCGCGCTGGGCTAAAATCCATAAATTTGTGACGCTGACATAGTTTGAAGGATGAAGCGTCACATGCCACATGCTACACGCCACGTCCGTGTAGATATCACAGTGCTGTCGCCGCCCACACTGCGGCTCTCATCCGTTGTAACTTACTGCCTTTTGTCCTGTGCCATGGTGGTGATAGTGGCATATTCAAATAAGCGCACCGCAACAAGTGGCGCGAATAAACATATGTATGTGTTCCACTCACAGTTTGTTATGAACTGTTATCTACGAATAATGTAACCTATTACGGACGCCATTTTGGCAATCGACGCGCTTACTTGCCACAAATAATAAGCACCCACTCATGGTCTTGCCAGTTTGTCAAATGCTGCTAAATGCGCGTGGGTGTTGTTTTGGCTTAAGTATCTCACACGACGTTGTGCCTTCGGGTCGATAGGGGGCAAGGTGTTGCCACATGCCGCATGCCGCATGCCACATGCCACACAAGTCACATGAAGTGTCTGGCTCGCCTAGTCTGACTTTGCTTTGGCCTGTGCAGCTGTCCGCTTGGTTGCTTGGCTGCTGTCCGCGTTATCACCCGCTGTGACACATTATTTTTATAATACATTGTGTACACACTCACACACACACACTTACACACTCACTCACACACAGGAGACAATGACTACACTGAGAGCTGGCTTTGTGTGCTGCGCGTTGTGTGGCTATTTTTGTTTTGCTCAATCCACTCAAAGCTCAGGCATCAAGTTTATTTATTTGCTTTATTATATTTTGTTATTTTCGTTTTCTATTTTTCGCTGCCATATGTTTCATATATTAGGAGTAATGCAAAAATTATACGAACTTTCTAAAAATATGCGCTCAATTTAGCCGCGAGCGTCTGCTGGGATTAGTGAGCTTGCCTTATTAATTTATATAGGGCCGCATATCGGGCGCTCCATGCGCAATGTTTTCATTATCTTTCAATGTATTTTGCCAACTCTGTTCGCTGTCAGTTGATTTCAATGGCAAGCGTCCAACAGTTAACAGCTGGCCAGCTGTTACAGTATCCAGTCTACTTAACGCACAAATTATCAGGGCATAAAAATAGACAAGCCCTCATAATCATCAACCTTCAACCCTCAATCCTGCCAATGGCTCACAAATGATGAACTCCAATGAGTTAATGGCGCACAGTTGGCTCAGTATTCTTCATAATTTGGCTTAAGTAAACTAAACGCTTTTTCCGGCTTCTATTTGTCTTTGCTTATCGCGCTTGGAGTCCAAATGCTGATGACGTCACTTTTAAATTGAAAATTTCATGAATAATTTGGCCAACAAACGAAATAAACATTTGTGGCCCATTATATATTATATAAATAAAAACTTGAATGCAGAAAATGTGTTTTATTTTTAATTTAAAAATTTGTATTAAATCTGGATTTGAATATTTACTGTATCTAGATTAAAGTTAAATGCTTAAGGTTTCATGCGTCTTTCTTAGCTTCTAGGCAGATATTTGTTTGAAGCTTACTTTAACGAAGATATATTTTTATCACACAATATCACATTTCTTGCTTACACTCACAGCGGGACCTGGACTGGGCATTTTTTTTTTATTGTTGACAGCGGGCGATTTGCATTATGCTTATTGTCTTTACTTCAATTTCCCTTTAGTTGAATTCAAAAGCAACCTGGGGAGAAAGTATTTTTAAACCTTTGTCGGGCCTTAGATAAGTGGGATGCTGGACGTCAAGCCTTTATCAAGACAAGCCTTTGTAATTTGTATGTACGACCGCAGGATATTTTGAGGCACAAGCCCACGTTGCATACACGCTGACAGCTGCTCAGGCTGCAAGGAGAATCTTTCAAAGTTTTTACTTTGCAAAAGGATAAGGCTAAAAGTGGTTTAGCTACATCCTTGAGATGAAGCTGTGCATTCTAAGCGTATTATAAGTAAAAATGTAAAATCGCGTAGGCAGTCGCAACAGCTGTTGGCTATCAAAGTAATTATTCGTCCGCGCATTAGTTGCGATATCTAAGCCGTTTATCAACCCCTAAGAAGCGAATAAGCGCCTCGGCAGCAGTTAATTATTTGCAATCTGTGGGAGTAATGGAAACGCACGGACCCGAGTCACCCAACAGCTGGCCAAGTTTTGTGAAAGTTATAAAACAGTCGAAAAGTCTAGATACGATAACTTTTACTCTCTAGCTGTGTGGATTCAGCCTGAAACACGAGCAGCTGCGAAGCATTGCCAAGGGACTTGTGGCACTGACATTGTCCATTATATTGTGATATATCCTCACATAATGTCTATACATCATATGCACTCTTAAATTCAAATTAAATATTATTATTAATTTAGTTGCTAGAGTAATTATATTGGAAAGCGAGAAACCAAAACAAGCTTCTGGAATATATTATTATAATTAATTCTCAAAATGTTCGAGTCCTATGCGAGATCATGATCATGTTTTTTTTTTTGGATGATTGAAACTTTATCCAAGTGAATTGTAGGCTTTTATTACACAGATGCGTGTAAAATGCCGTTTCATCTGGGCGTTGTTTTTGGCGGAACTGTGCTGGTTCGCATTGGGGACTTGGGAATAGTTGCTGAGAGGACATGGCACATGTGAGTAATGTGCGTAACTCAATATGCTGTTTATTGGAATTACATTGAGGGAAAATGGAAAATAACTGCTGGAACTAGAGCTGGCTGCAAGGCAAAGCAAAGCAAAGCAAGCTAAGCAGTCAGGCAGTTAGGCAGGCAGGCAAACTGAAATCGCTGTAAACTCTCAATTTACCAAAGCTCGGCCAAGGACGAGAGTTAATATACGTAATAAAGCTAATGATGTTGTTGTTAATGCTGATGACGGGGCGCTGTGAAGATGACGCCCACGACTAGCAATTTAAAACGCAATTATGGGCTCTCGTACTTGCTTAGTTTATGTATGTGCGTGTACCCGCTCGTATATAGATGTAGACGTAAATAGATCTAGGGAATGGCCAACTAAGTCAATTATGGCACAATTATGGCTGACACAGCTACATGGGCGCAGAACAAGAAACGAATTAATGTGTTAAGCTCAATTAGAGTTGGAGTCTGCAACGCATCCACTAATGAAATCATATTCTTGTACGCTTTGCAGCTGGTCGGCGCTGATGGACATGAGTATCACTTCAAGCACAAGACCCTACCGCACGCTCGTTCGCGGCGCAGCTTGATGCACACGCGCGTACTAAAGAGTCATCCCTCGGTGAGTATAACTGTAAACTTAAAGACTACTGACAGCTGTAGCCATGTCCCTGACACTCGTTTCCTAACATAAATGTCAAAGTTGACTTTGCTGCATCACTGCTTCCGGTGGCAAGTTGGCAATCAGTTGGCAAATTGCGTTCTTGCCAGTCCAAGTCGCACTGCCGCAACCACATTCACGTTGATTGCATTGCAATTGGATGGATGCAAGTCTATCTAGCTCTACGCTACGTGACAGTGGGCAATTCTCGATAATTACTATTCAAAATGCAACAGGCAGGCAGGCAGCCAGCCAGCTGCTGAACAATACGCAGCATACTACATGAAAATTAAAATTATGCAGATTCGATGTTTTGCTTTGTTTGCTCGTTGGCCTGTCAGCAATCAGGTCCACAGCCGGAACCCGAATACACAATACTTGTTCTCCGCCTACACAAAATTATCAACTCTGACTGGCACGTACGTACACAACAGCGACACGTGAATGTGTATATATGTTCAAGAGGCTTATGAAAATCGTTGCGTTTCAATGTTTCGATATTGATACATTCCCGTTGAAATATTTTGTCAGGTGCTCACGGCTGTTCAACAGGCGGGCTTTAGACGCATCAAGCGTGGCCTGCGGCCGGCAGTTCCTGCAATTCATGGACTGCACTATGCAGCTACGCTGGGCGAACCGAATGCTATTGATGTGGAGCCCACGGATCCGTACTTTCCCCTCCAATGGTATCTGAAAAACACTGGACAGAACGGCGGCAAAGTGCGACTCGATTTGAATGTACAGGCCGCCTGGGCTCAGGGCATTACGGGCAAGAACGTGACAACTGCCATCATGGATGACGGTAGGTTGCATGCATGAATAAGCTGTGGCGATATGATTCGAACTTGATTTATTTTTATTCTCTGTACAGGCGTGGACTACATGCATCCGGATCTGAAATTCAATTATGTGAGTAATTGCGAATCCCAGTAAATAACAAGCTCAAAAGCAACTTCATATTTATGTGTGCATGTGCGTGTGGGTGTGCTTCTGCGTGTGGGTGTGCCAATCGATGGCATTCAAAATTATATTTGCAGAGTGCTATGGTCAAATGAACGCAGCGATTGACATTTATTGAACTGCACACAGCTTCATAGAATTGAGTCAACACACAAATGCAGTTCAAATCAACATGCTAACTTTATTGAAATTCCGCTTGAATTGCTTTTTATACCCTGAACCCATCGAAATTCAGGGAATTCAGGGTATATAATGGTTTTGAGAAGAGAATTGAAATTTCACATGAAATAATGGAAAATTTCAGTTAAAACATTTCCAAATTATCGATACAAAATCGAAAATTCGTTTACTTTTTTTCCACGTTTTTTGAGCATAAATTCTACACCGTTTTAGCTAGAGACTTGAAATTTATATATTTATTAATATTATCCAAAAGTTTTATGAAGATCGTTCAGCTAGAAATGGAGTTATAAGCGTCCAAAGTTCAATCCAAACCAGCCCAAGCCACGGCAGCAACTGCGCAGTTAGCAGAGCGCGCGCTCATACGCTCGTAAAGAAGAAGAGTTTTGGTTTTCTTTTTTCATGGTTAATGGTATCTCGTAGTCGAGCCGCGTTGACTAGAACCTTCTTACATGTTTTTATTAAAAGTTTCATTATAAATGAAAATGATTTCCTATTTATACCAACAGACGCAATTTAAATAATATAATCAACTCCCAGATTTCACAATTTTCCATTTACATATTGATTACCTTTTTAAATTCCAGTTTTTGTTTTATTATTACTTTAATATTCAAATAATAATATTTAACATTTGTAAATTGAAAAATAATACTTGAATTTGATTTAGAAATGTTAAACATATATAAACATATAAAAACCTAACATAATGAAACCAGACAAATATGTATATCATGGAATTATTAAATTATTTTACAAACATACAAACACTTTTCAAATTACAGTAAAACCAAGATTTTCCTGTCTGTCGTTTGTATAACTTTCATTAACAAGTATAACACTGTATTAGACTTACTTTTTAGATAATTTCAAGTACATATTTCAAAAAGGGTTTTATTATTTCAAGCCATTTATTATAACTAAAATCGACAGCCAATAGAACACTTTTGGTAATGAACTTCCTTTTGTTGTCAATTACAAAATGTATCTTCAATAAAGGGCTCTGTTTGGGTTCTGTTAGGGCTCTGTTAGGACTCTGTTTGGGTTCTGTTAGGGCTCTGTTAGGGCTCTGTTAGGGCTCTGTTGGGGCTCTGTTAGGGATCTGTTAGGGCTCTGTTAGGGCTCTGTAGCTTATGAGCATAGAACTTGTCTAAATTTTTTGGCTTTCACAGCATTTAGGGAAGTAGCCAATAATTAATAATATAGCTAGTGTCCTTTGCTGTTGTCACTATATGGAGAGTGTGTTTTTCCATCTCTTGGTCTCGCAAGACGACGTTGTCTAACACCATCAGATTAAAACATGATAGCGTTGTTACCACTAGTTGAGCGTACAAAGCAATCGTTGGTCGGCTTTGGGGTTTTTGTAAATTTTCACCTACTAGTCGCTCTGGGTACAATAAAAGCCGAAAGAGTCCCAGGAAGAAGTGTAATTGTATAAAAGGAAATACAAATAAATCTGTTTTTTTTCTATGTACTGCTGTGATTTGGGATTCAAAAAAAAAAAAAAAAAAAATATATATATATATATATATATATATATAATGCACACTATTAAACATTAAACTTCAATATTTGGGAACACGAAAGAAGAGAACTCTAGGAAATTTTCCGAAAACCGAAAATAAAATTTATTTTTGGTATATAAATATGGGGGAAAGAATATAAAGGTGTTACGAACATGTTGCTTTATTTGATACAGGTATATATACATATATATGTATATATGTATGTACATATGTGTATATACATATATGGGAATATGCATATTACGTTAGGGTAAACTTTTGAGACTGCTCTCGCTTGACGCGTGCACGTTTCAAGTGCTCTGCAAATATCACAGCAAATTGTTATTAGCATTAATGACAGCTTTAGTTGGCAGATTATGCGTGATGAGACACCAAAATGCACTTAAAACTCACGCCATTCCCACAATTTTACGTAATTGCCTGCACCTCTCTATTAATGGCTCTACACGTGGCCCACCCACGAATTCCCCTATTTTATCTGCTGTACTTTCTCTTGCAGAATGCCGAGGCGAGCTACGACTTTAGCAGCAATGATCCATTCCCCTATCCGCGATACACTGACGACTGGTTTAACAGGTAAGTTCTGGCTCAGCCTAAGCGCTTTTGGGGGCTTATAAAGCATCCTGAGAGCGGAGTAGTGGGCGGGTTAATAGCCTGGCAGTAAGAGCGAATGATAGAGGACTTTGAGTTATTGCTTTGGAATTTGAATTGTGTAAAGTAAGCAGCTGTGCAGATGCAAGTAATTCAAAACAATTCGCAAAGTTTTCTTCTTTTCTTTTTTTTTAAAGTTTGTTTTTTTTTTCACTTTTACTTTTGCAGCTAAAAATAAAAAGTAATTTGTATGGTTTCCGTTAATTGTTTGCTTTGTTATGATTTCGTACTGCGCATTTCGTCAGTCAACTTACTTTTCAGTATGCGACAGCCGTAGATATTTGAGAGGTTTTCTCGGAAGATTTTGCTTGTTTCAGCTGTTTTATTGTTTAGCATCCGGAAGAGGTGCACAGGCTAAAATAGTCATCTTGATGGTCTCACACTCTTTCTCACTCTCTCTCTCTCTTTCTATCTCTGTCTCCCTCTCTTTTCTTCTATCCATAATGTTTGCAGTCATGGGACTCGGTGTGCCGGCGAGGTGGCTGCTGCCAGAGATAATGGAATTTGTGGCGTGGGTGTTGCTTATGACAGCAAAATCGCAGGTAAGTGGATTTTCTGCGTAGTAAATACTACAGAGAACAGGGAAAGGAGTAGTCAAGCCAAACCAAGTATTACATCACATATATTGTATTGTATGATGAAGTTCCTACATGCATTAATTCAGCTGAAGAATATAAATATATTAGAGATATGTATGCTATATTTATATGAAATCAAGCATGAGACCTGGGAGACCAGAGTACCACAAGTGGGCACATAAATCGGCTCCAATCTTATCTGTCATTTTTATAGCACAAGTGGGAAAAATCATGTGAAAAATCGGAAATATTTGATAATCGCACACATTGCGTGTTTTTTTTTTACGATTGCCATAAAGCGCCAAGTGAAAGTAACAAATAAAAAAATGCCGAGGACTAGCAACAGTTGGGTAGCGTTGATATAGACGACTATAAATGTTGATTTATAATTGCGAGCATTAAGACTAATGGGTACTCTACAGGCATACGCATGCTGGACCAGCCCTATATGACGGACCTAATCGAAGCCAACTCAATGGGACATGAGCCGCACAAAATACATATATACAGTGCCTCCTGGGGTCCCACCGATGATGGCAAGACGGTGGATGGGCCGCGCAATGCCACCATGCGCGCCATTGTCCAGGGTGTGAATGAGGTAACGCTAGCTAGCTATACGCAGCTCTCTGAAATCTTAAGCATCGTTAATTTCTGGCCACCCTGCAGGGTCGAAATGGCTTGGGCAACATCTACGTATGGGCGTCTGGCGATGGCGGCGAGGAAGATGATTGCAACTGCGATGGGTATGCCGCCTCCATGTGGACAATTTCCATTAACAGCGCCATCAATGACGGCCAGAACGCGCACTACGATGAAAGCTGCAGCTCGACGCTGGCATCCACGTTCAGCAATGGTGCCAAGGATCCAAACACTGGGGTTGCCACCACCGACCTCTACGGCAAGTGCACGACTACCCATTCAGGCACCAGCGCCGCGGCACCTGAAGCAGCTGGCGTCTTTGCCTTGGCTTTGGAAGCAAAGTGAGTATTGGTAGAGTGCGCTCGAGTTTCTTACATCAATTTATGCAAATCTCTAATTCCCATTTGGCGTACAGCCCTCAGCTCACTTGGCGCGACATTCAGCATCTGACTGTGCTAACATCGAAACGCAATTCCCTTTTCGATGCCAAGAACCGTTTCTACTGGACAATGAACGGCGTTGGCCTAGAGTTCAATCACCTCTTTGGGTTCGGTGTGCTCGATGCGGGCGCCATGGTGACCCTGGCAAAGCAATGGCACTCGGTGCCAGCACGTTATCACTGCGAGGCGGGTGAAATTAACAAGCCACAGTAAGTCCACATCCATATCGTAGTTTGTCTGAGTTTGTGTGTTAAGCCAAGGCTACTCATATGTAGGCCAATTCTAATGGGTCGCTCGCTGTTTTGGGAAATCAAAACTGATGCGTGCAAGGGCACCGACACGGAAGTGAATTATTTGGAGCACGTGCAGGCAGTCATCACGGCCAACTCATCGCGACGTGGCGACTTGGAGCTGTTCCTCACCTCTCCCATGGGCACCAAGTAAGTGTTTGTGTATATCTAAAATCGATCGATCTGTTATTGATTATTTCGTGTGCTAGATCCATGATTCTGTCGCGACGCGCTAACGATGACGATCATCGTGATGGCTTCACTAAATGGCCCTTCATGACCACCCACTCCTGGGGCGAGTATCCACAAGGCGTGTGGAAATTGGAAGTATGTTAATCTAGACATCGAACTGAAGGTGACTGTCTTTAATTGCTCGCTTGCTTTCCAGGCACGTTTCAATTCAGCTCAGACGCGACTTGGCCATCTGGTGGAGTGGTCGCTGGTGTTGCATGGCACGAAGGAGGCACCTTATCGCACCCTGAAGCCATCCTCGCCGCACTCAAAGTTGGCCATCGTTAAGAAGGCGCACGAAGACAAGAAGATGAAGTAAGCGCTGTACGTGTCATCTGCGACGTCGTCCATTAGTCAACCTGGCTTTTATCATTCAGTTTAGTATGAAGTGCAAGAATGTGTAGGCTGTGTTTAATTTTATTTTAAATGGGATTGATTGAACACAATCTTTTATTTTATAGAGCTGTAAACTCGAGTCCCTACAAATTTTAATTGAAATGTAAGCTGAGCTAAAAGTTCGGTTTGGTTGCAATTTTACGAAATTCTTATTTGATGCCCTAAGAATTCCTCCTTGGAGTTTACCGTAATATGAATTATAATGGAGTTGTTCAAGCGCACATATTTTTCAGTGAACTGCAAAGTTTACTTAAAAAAAAGAAAAAAGAAAAAGAAACACAAATATCGAAAAAAAAAATAAAAATATATATAAAAAAAAAAAAAAATAGTTGAAACGTAGCAAAAAAATAAATCCGTAGTATCTATCAAAGTTAAGCAGAAAAAATCATTTGAAACAGGTATAGCATACGTGTATTTCAGTAGTTATTGAGCAGCAGAGCGAGGGAATCATTGAACAACACATAATACTATCTTCTTAAATAATGGAAATGTCTTGTAAATGTACTATATCTAACGATGTGTATACATATATACCTTATCTGTAACTGTGTCCTATGCTCTTAGACTCTTAATAACTATATATACAACATATGACAAAATCTATTCTAATTTATCTATACAGTATAAACATAAAATGTTGATCTTAAAGGAAAAGAGATTAGGTGCAAGCCTCATAACGCTTCCAGTAAAATCTCTCTATAAGAATAATCTCTTTATTATGTATATATATATATATATATATATATATATATATATATATATATATATGTATATATATATATAATACTTTCCAATATATTCGTGAATATAACTAACAGAAATTTTTTAGTTTCTTTCGGGGGCCAAAATAATAATAAAAATGAGCATGCAAATAATCTGAATTATAATTTTGATAAAAAAAAGGATAAATTTATAAAAGAAGTGTGTTATTTATTAACAATGAATAAAAATATTTATTGATAAATAGAAAGTACAAGTGCAGTATGTATAACAACAGAGATTGACGTGTTTAGTGTAAAGCAACTAAATTTATCGATGACATTGTTAAAGTTCATGGGCTAAAGTGAAAAGGAATGATATATATACATGTTATATATACCATTATATATTCATATATATACATATTTAAATATATGCAGTACATGTGAATAATATTATCCAAAAGCGATGTTAACGCTTCACAAAACATAAGCAGTGACATAACTATTATACATGAATAACAAATATATAAATATATATACATATACATTCAACAAAACAGTGTCTATATAGAGAACTTATATATACAAATGAATGTATACAATATATAACCGTAATAAATAACATATTGATTATATTGATGTGAAGTTATATTGAATGTTGTAGATACTATCAATATACGCAAAATACCCACATAAAAGAAATTGCAGATCAAAAAAGTCTAATATATATACATATAAATAACAATGTTAAACTGAACCTAACACTGAACAGATAAATCTTCGAGCAGTATTATGATTTGCCATTAAAGAAAATTTGTTTGTTACTCATAGAATTATCATTATTATTGGCTTTTTCGATTCTCCAGCAATGGTCAATCAAACAAAATCTTCTTCATTTTGTAAATAAAAGTTGAAAAACGGCCAAAACTGAGTTTTTATAAATTAATAGACAGAAATTTCAGATTTACTCCGAAACACTTGCATATTCTGATACTGTGTGAGAGAGAAAGCTTAAAGCTCAAAGCTTAAACATTTTGACAAGCTTTATTCACCCATCGTGCTTCGAAACAACATGCGAAAGTCTACACAAAAGCTCTACCTTAAAGCTATTAGCTTTTCAGTTGATGACTTTTGCAACACTGCATTCTAAATTTTCCAAAAGCTTTATTCATTTGTTGCGCTCCCAACATTTACGTATTGATTCATACATATATTATAAATTTTAGTCAGTTATTACGAATGTATAGGTGATGGAAATTATCCATCTATTGTTGATTGCAAACCTATTAATGTTTGTTTGATAGCAATAATTTGAATGGTTGAATGGCCCAGCTGAAAAAATGATGAAGCTTTTATCACGTGATCTTTGCTAATAAATATTTATTAAAATAATGATCGGTAATGATCGCAATAATATTAAATTTTTCTCCAACGGCTTGAGAATTTTCTATAAAAATATAACGAAAGAATAGATTACTTTTGTTTTTAAATAACAATAAAAAAAAAAAAATGATAAAAAGACAAACTCAACTTCAAAATAAGTAAAAAAATCAATTTTTTGAAAGGTATTCTATTTGAATATTATCTTTCTTAACCCGGCTTAGATTTATAGATTAAAATTTAGAGGCTCTTTAATATATTACAGCTCAATTTATATTATGTATATTCGCCCATTGGGGTCCATAGCGAAAAGGACTTGCAAAAGTTTTCGTTGCAGGAAATGTTTATTAACTATAAATTGCGCAACGCAAAAGGCGCCGAGCAGCTCATCGGAAGGAAGGAAATGAGCAAACATTGGACGCACCCACAAAAACAAATAAAAATGCGGCATACGCAAAATGGTGAGGTAGGCGTTGTTTGTTAACGTTGTTGTTGTTGTGTTGTTGTTGTTGTTGGTGCTGTTGCTGCTGATGTATTGAGTATATAGCAGGCTGTGCGTTCATAAATCATTTGCCAGCGGGCCTATGATAAATTGTCATACTAATTGTTTTTAGCGTTCAAGACAGACAGGCAGGCAGCAACGTCGTGTGGGGGCTGGGCATCGGCTTTATGTAGCCCTACGTCAATGTCATTGGCCATGGACAACGACGATGACGATGACGATGCCGATGACGTTCGGCTGCTAAATGCAGCCTGAGGCTGGCATAATTTTAGGCTCATGCCTTTAAATGCCAAAATTAGAAGACACCACGATTTTGCCACTCATTTACTTTGGACCCGTCAAATTTTGCATATCATTTAAGACTTAACATTTTCTGCTCAAATATATTTGAATTTTTGACTACGAAAGCGTTAAGGCTCTAAAATAGTACACAATATTCGCTCAGTTGCAATTGCCATCAATCATTGCACATTGCTTATGGAAAATGATTTGCGAGCACTTGAAATAGAGTTACTCGAGAAACTAACTATTCGTTATTGTTGCTAACATGTTAACATTTTGGCTAGAAGTAACAAGTTTATGATTTATGACATTTTAATAATGACAGCGAACTTGGGCCGGGTCGGGTCAAATGGGCCGACAGCAAATGGGAGCAGCAACAGGTTTGTTGTCATGTTTCTTATGGCCTGCTCTTCGTTGTTTGTTGTTGTTGCTTTTAAATAAATTTGTGTTTTTACGCTCATTTGCTGATGAGCAGGGAAGTGGATAAGAGAGGGAGAGCCAGAGGGAGAGGGAGCGTGGAGTAGTGGTGTCTGCTGGTCGGTGCTTGGCTTTGGATATTTCTGTAAGCTCCGAGTATTTGACACTTTAATGAACTGCCTGAGGTCGCGTGTGTCGCAGCCGCGACCCCTCGGGCGAATCATTAATATTAATGCTTCATTTTGGCCAGTTTTCGCCATGACAAAATTGGGCTAGCGCACTTTAACCTGCGCCAGGCACACACACACACACAACAGACATACGGACAGCCATGCACACACATGTCAATCGTCGTTGCTCCGTTTGTTTAATTTGTTGATAATTGCAGTTTAATTGAGCAGCGATAAGAGTGTAGCTTGTTGGACACCGGATCGCAAACAATTAGTGAGCAACACTCAAATACGACTGCCGATTTGGCCATTTGCCAGCGATTCGGTCGGCTGCTAATGCGTACGAGTAATTATGGCACAATTGCATTTGTCTGCTGACCTTTGACCGACAGAGCTTAGGCCTAATGCCATTAATGGTTTTGTGTATTTGGCACCGTAATTGCCATTATTAGCTGCCTGTATTTGGACACTGACCGTATATGTAGTAAATGATATGTACGCTGTCTTTTGTATCTCTTGCGGCTGCTGTTGATGTTGATGTCATGATTTATGGGCCAATAGAAATTAAGGCACGCGCAGACTTTGAAATATTTTAATTAAGAACGCTATCGTGCACACGCCGATATCAATTACCCAGTCCACTTTGTGGCGCCGTATCGATGGCCACGAAAATTTGCACGGCAAATGAAATCTGAGCGAAAGTCAGGAAAATCTTATAATTTACTTTATCGTTGCGGCCTTATACTGTGGCAACTTTTGACTGCTATTGCTATTTGTTATTGTTTCAGCTTAGTTGTGTTTGCGTTCGGTCTAAAGATAAACAAGCGCCAGAAAACAAGAAAAACAAGCACCTGGCAACCTGACCTTAGGCCATGTTACTTAACTTTGGACACGCAGCTATTGGCGGGTGTCCATATCAGCTATATGACAGCTGCCCAACAACCAAAAGCGACCAAACTTTTTGGCCCTTATTTCAGGGGATCTTTAATTTCGTATCTAAGTCGAATTTCTAAATATCTATTTTTTTGTTTATTAATTTGTTTTTGGTTCTGTTTTGCATTGGCCACTTGCCAGTGGCAAAAGTAATTAAATAAAACGTCGTTCAGCCTTTCGACAAAAAGAGAGAAGAAGAGCAAGAGGCAATTTCGATATATTTAAACAAATAGTACGCTTTTAGCAAAATATAAATGCTGCCCCAGTGGCCAGTGCCCAATAAACCAACCAACACAAACACCAACAGCCAACACAAATCTTGGCTGCCCTTTGCTGATATATGGCGTCTCGTTATGTGCATAAATGAGCATTGTTTAGCAGACCTGTTCAAATAGAGAGACCAAGTCAGAGAGGAATCGAGGGGAGCAGTCGGTACAGCCTGTTGCTGCGGGCATTGTTTGCTTATGTTGGCCTATAAATCTGGTCAGCTACATCCTTCGGTTGGACTCATTTATGATGAGTTTCCATTGACAGCTAAGTGGCCATGCGTAGCCAGGCCTGAACTATTATCAATTAGAGCGTATTCTCTATGCACACACACACGCACACACACACACACGCGCACTCGTAGAGCACATGCTAGCCAGATTTGTACACTTGAAGATGTATGTAATCAGATTTATGTGCGGCAATCAAGACAATTACCTAGCAAATTCTAGAAACCATATAAAGCAGTTGATACACAAACGTGTGCTAGTGTGTGTGTGTGTGCGTGTCTCTGTTTGCTGTTAAGTATTATTATTGCAATAGTGTTGATGTACTGTATGTCTCTAGGGAGCCATTGATGCCTAATTTAAGCGCATTTGTTGCCAAGACAATGTACCAATTTGTTATTCTTAGCCAGTTGGTCAACTCTTGATCATGGCTGGAGCGTAGCCCAATTATGTGCAATGGGAGTTTGATTTGAAATATATTTATGTATGGCTTGCTTAAGTAGTTACAAGTATTGTTATTACTTGCATATGCAGACACACACTCACGCAACAAATGCAAAAATTATAATCGACAAAAAATTCATATCAAAAATCGTTTAAGCATCAGATGTGGCTAGCTGCCAGTTGACTAATTAATTAATTATGCATATTTCCGCATAGTTTTTGGTGGCATTCGGTCGCTTTGTAGTTTGGCCGCTCCGAAACACGAGTAGTTTTTGCCGTGCTTCGAATTTATGTAACGGAGTGCCCAAACCAACGCCCCATTGGGGCACCCCAAGGCACGGTGTTAACGCTTAAATGCTCATTTATCTTTGATTAACTGTTGTTGGCTGTCGGTTATTTGGCTGTTATTGTTGTTGGCCGTCTGGTCGTGGCGCGTGTTGCAACCGCTGAAATCGAGCACAAAATCAAAATCAAAACTCAAGCTGAAGCCGAAGCCGAAACTGAAACTGAAACTGAAACTGAAACTTTAGCCGATTCAGCTAGTATATTGTAAGCGTTCGCATCATTTATCATTTTAGTTACAATTTCGAATTTTCACTCTTATGGGATTTTTGGTCGCAGCGAAATTAAATGCGCGTATAAAAATCCGAGTGCCCTCAACTCTGGACGCCAGTTTGCAACTTTTGGTAGCAGCCAACAGACCCGTGCACACAGCATCCCACATCCGAACATAAGCCCATGATGCGTGGTATTCTAGTAAGTATTTGTGAATTGTGAAATTGAAAACCTTGAAATGGCGCTTAAGCTCAGTGAAAACACTTTCAGCTTCTCTGCTTCGTTGCTGCGGCGAGCGCATCGAAATTGGGTTACAATTACCGGGCAGCTGTCGACGACAGGCGCTTTGCTGACCTCATCGATACGGAGGCCACGGGATTCAGTGCATCGGATACACAGCAACAGAAACAACAACGGCTGCAACAACAACAGCAGCAACAACTGTTGGGGCCGCAGGCCGTGCCAGATGAATTTAATAAGGAATTCTATACATATTCCGCGCCCGAGGAGGATTTTGCTGATCGCGAGGCAACACAGCAAATTGCCAATATGCTGAAGCGTAATCTACGTGTGCTCTTCATCAAATCACCCGAGCATCAGGGCCTCACAAATGCCGCACTGCAGCTGGCCAAACAGTCCAGCGAACAGCGCACGGCTATCTATGTCCTGACCAAGCAGGCGGATGTTGGGGAATTGGCGCAGCGTCTACAATCTGAAAAGCAGAGCTTCGAGCACAAGCCAGAGGTTCACTTTGTTAAATATCGCACTCCCGAGGATGCTGTGCGTGCACAGCAGCTCATCCAACAGCAATTCAATGCCCTCGGCGGTAGCTCGCACAGTTCCGATGAGGGCGTGGCACCTGTACTGGACTTTAGCTCAGCTCCTGTTCTGGATGAGAGGGCGCCGGCACAAGTGGGTGCCGGATCCAAGTACTTACCAGCAGCGTAGCAGTCTTGAGTATTGTAACTAGAATTCCTTTAGTCAGTTTACGTCGTTGTAGTTGTTTCTGTTATATTTTATTAAAATAAGATTCTCATTACAAATTGCTTGCGCTGAGTTCAGCAAGGTTATCTTTTCTTTACTTTGAAGTTCAAATTATTCTCGGAGCTACGCTCTTGACGTGAAACAAGTAAGAAAGCTCTAGCAGACACTGCTCGACCACGAGATACCCTGAACCCTGCGAAAGAAAACTCATACTCTTCTTCTTTACGCACGTATAAGCGCGAGCTCTCCTAACCGCGCAGTTGCTGCCGTGGCTTGGAGGTGGGTTGAGATAAAATTCTACATGGACGATTTCATGAAAATTTCAGAATATATTGATAGCATTCAAATGTGTCTAGTTCAATGTGTCTAGCCAAGTTTAAAGTCTCTAGTATTTGAAATGCATTTTTTTAATTAAAATTAAAAAATCTGCGTATAATATCTGGCTAAATATATAAACTTCAAACGGTGTAGAAGTTGCATTCAAAAGACGTAAAATATAAACGAATTTTCGATTTTTTTTATCGATAATTTGGAAACGTGACGTAACTCAACATACGAGTATTCATGTGAAATTTCAGCTCTCTAGCTTTTATATTTTCCGAAATCTCGACGGACAGGGCTAAGTCAACTTATATTTTTATGCTGATCAAGAATATATATACTTTGTGGGGTCTGCGACGTCTCCTTCTGCCTGTTACATACATTTTCACAAAACCATTATACCCTGAATTTTAATTTTCAATGGGTATAAATAAAAAGGAAAATTCAAATTATGCTCTATATTATGTTTATAATAAGCAACTAACTCTCTGATGCATCATATGAACCCTTAAATACAAAAGTTGTAAGTTTATTAAGTAAAACCGATTGAATATCATTTAATCAAGCCGATGATCGTTGCATGATTAAAGTTTGAGGCTATGCGAAATGCAGACATAGATTTTATGCATTATACTAAAAATCAATTGGGAACTCTTCCAAGAGGTGTGCCAAATGTATCCAATCAGTATTCCAGTTACTTTAAATGAATTGCCAGACCTAGGCTAATTTGTGTGCGCTTTAGGTATGCATCTTAAGTTAATGATTATAATAGAGTATTCAACAAATGACTATTATTTATTTTATGCGTGAATTGTATTCCTGTGAGTAGTCAGTATCCTTTGAATAAGTATTGTGTGCCTCAGGCCTTTAGCCATGTGCTACTGCCACAGCCACTGCCATGGCCACTGCCACTGCTATTGCCCAGAAGACAGACTTTGAAAAATACAGGAGAGAACTTTTAATTTGATTAGCTTTGTGCAGTGATTTTGCCTTTGAAGCTGAACTAATAACAGTTTCATATTATTTATTCACTATACTTCTTAGAATGGCGCACTTAACAACTGCTTAAGTAAGTAAGCATGTTGCCAGGGCAGACTCGAAATGTTTTAAATATCAAATATCAATCCATTTTGACACCCACTTATTTCATTTTATTTATAATTTGAAGGTAGAATTTGTTTCTATTATCATTAAGGTAGGAAATAAGCAGCTGCTTATATTAAATTTTGGCTTAGAATATTAGTTAGTAATTAAACATATTATTTTAATTTTAATAAATAAATTAAATTTCATTTTCAACATACAAAGGCGAAATAATCGACGTTTTAATATAAGCAGTGCCAAATTAGAAGATAAATTCAAGGAATCCTCTTATCAGCTCAACTTCACAGCTCAATAAATTCTCGCTTATTAAAGTTGCGAAAGGAAGCTTATAGCACATCCCTGCTACTGGCAATTTAAAACGGATTCAATTTCAATTGTTGCCGTGCGTGGCAATTGCTGTCTAGGGGGCTCCGCAGGAGTCTGCAGGTCTTGCAATTATGTTGACGCTGTAAAGCAGTCAGCACGTATGTGCTGTGGTGTTGTTTTCTCCTGAAAAGAGAAGCAAAATAAAAGTAAATAATGAAAATAAAACGCTGGCAAAAGGCGCGCAGATAAAAATAAAACGCATCGCATATAAAACGAAGTGCCGACAAAATGGCAGCCATTTGGCTTGACAGCGAACTTGTGCAGAGAGCAATCCCCCATATTGGCTATAACGTCTCTATTCGATTAAAGCACAATTCGGAGTCAATTAATGCAAATGAGCAGCGCTTCATATGAAGGGCGAGTGGGTGGGCTGCCGATTTGAAAAATAACCTCACATCATTGAGACAGCGAGCGAGGAAGGCAGCATTTTTATTCTGTTTGCCCCTTGCAATTTAATTAAACAAACAGTTTGCCCTGCGGTTTTCGGCCAACACTAGCAGCGGCAGCAGCAGTTGGCCCGGGGGAATAGCAATTTGCAGCGCCAACAGCAAAAATGTTTGCCAAGTGCCGACGTGTTGGCAACAACTCTAATCCGTTGTGAATAATTGTTATTGTTTTGGGCTCTCGGACCGGTCCGGGCCATCGTGCTCTAAATTTAATTCTCTAGAATTGAAGTTACATGGACGTCTATTGCGGTTCGTCTATGGCATCTGCCAGCTATATCGATTATTTTTAATTGATATTTAAGACCAGTTAAACATAATGGGCATAGCTTTAGTATATAGCTCATATATACTTATATACATAAATGGAATTTAAGCCATTCGTCTGTTGGACAAGGTCATTAGACAAAGACATTTTAGTATATTTATAAAATGAATGCGATAATGTCTCGTGTCTTGTCACAGCTTGCCTTAATGACCGAAGAGCTGAATTGCGAAAGTAAAAATAAAATCAATCTCAGAAATCTGGTTTCAATTTATGTTCTCATCCCGATTCTTAATTGATATTAAAATGAGTAAAAACTTTCTATCAAGCATGCAGCTTCAAGCAATTTCTCGTCATTACTTTTTATGTTAAAAATAATAATAATATAATAATCTGAAAATTACATAATCTGCGTATTCATAATATCTATCTAAATAAACAAATTTGAAGTATCTAGCTAAAACGGTGTATAAGTTATGCCCAAAAAACCTAAAAAGTGTAAACGAATTTTCGATAATTTGGAAATGGGATGAGTTGTCGAAAAAACAAAATAAACTTGTACTGCGTAGCTAACATACGCATGTTCATGTGAAATTTCAGCTCTCTAGCTTTTGTAGTTTCCGAAATCTCGACGTTTATACGAATGGATGGACGGAAGGACGGTCGGGCGGACGGACAGACGGACGGACAGACGGACGGACGGACGGGCAGGGCTCAATCAACTTATTTTTTTATGCTGATCAAGAATATATATACTTTATGGAGTCTGCGACTTTTCCTTCTGCCTGTTAGATACATTTTCACAAAACCATTGTACCCTGAATTCCCATTTTCAATGGGTTCAGGGTATAAAAAACAAAATTGTATTAAATATCTAAACATATAAATGTATGCATGTATATATTGTATCATGTTATATAATTGGTGATTTATAAATTTAAACGTTTGTGTTTGATTTAAAGTTTAAAATAATTCCATTTTGAGTCATTCGACAACATTCAATATGATTTCAAGGAATTGAAAACTTTTAAAAAGCAATCCAAGCACACATACATACATATGGATGTGCGAGCGTGTTTGTTAACGAGTGTGTGTGTGTGTGGGTGTTGGTGTTTGCGTAAATATTGTATTGTTGTGAGGCCAGGGATCTGACATGTCACAGCCAATTAAGCTACCTGAACTGAAAGATGAGACGTAAGACGACGACAAAGCATTGAGAGCGCTGCCTGAAATCGATGTATGTTCGAGACACTCCCACACAGACAGACATACAATTATTTTATATTTGTCTACTTGTGTTCTAATGGTCTTACAGTGTGTGTGTACGAAGCTTAGTTCCGTGCATCATTATTCCTCTTTGCAGTCTCAAATTGGTTTTTAGATATGCATTTCTGCCCTTAATCGTCGTAGCTAATTGTGAGAATAGAATACATATGTTAACATATACATTTATACATACATTATAGCTTTGTATGGCCAATCACACGTCTCATTTTTCGGTTAATTAAATGTCATATATACATACATAGTGCTTCAGCTCGCCATACTTTTAGCTGTAACTATTCAACGGACTTATCAAATATGAATAATATGGTAAAGTGTGATGAACGAGTAGAAAAGGGACTTACACGTAGTTATTGGTGCTGATTATATGTTGCTGTCTTGGCGACCAAACACCAGCGACAGAATTATTATTGCATTTGTATTGCGGCACACAGTGAATGCAAATCGATTCAATATTTGTGCTTGACAGACAATCAAAGTTGTGAATAGCTGATGTGTGTGCGTGCGTATGTATGTATATTAGGCATGTGAGAATGTTGACCTAATTTGACGTGCAATCACTTGATGGCCGACAATAGGCGGTTTCTACGCGAGTCCTTTGCTTCAATGGTTACAATTCAAACACAATTTCCATAGCACCAGCAAATGCAGCTAATAAACTAAGCCAAAACTTAAAGCCACAAAGCAAATAGGTGTGGTTGCTGCATGTGGCAAAGACTCGATGGGGCAAGGGATAAGCAAGGGGTAGGGTTCTTGCCCAATTCAAGCATAGACAGCGCATGAACGAAAGCCAGCACAAAACGGAAATGAAACTTATTAAAAGATTTGAATCTAATCGATTTTTGTCCTTTACGCCGAAATGAACTTTGCCAACGCTTGCGAGCAGCTACCAGTTACCAGTTACCAGTTAGCAGTTGCCAGTTGCCAGTTGTGGGGCATTAAAGTGGTGCGGCTGTGTGGTGGGGTGACCATGGCATTTACCAGCCATAAATTTAATTGAAAACCCAAATAGTATTCTGTCTATGACAGTCTTCTGGCAAGGCGAGGCGAGTGATGGCTGGAGCATGTCCATATGCCAAGTAAATATATATATATATACATATATGTATGTGTATATATAGACTTTATTAAATTTACTTAAGCGTCGATAACTCAACCAAATCATTGGCTTTTAGTGCAGAAAGTAAACGTGCTGACTGGCACCTGCACACTCAGGCAAATGCGATTTCAAATAATTTGAATATCCAATTGAATGTGTGCACTTATCGTCACGCTCACATATCTCTGCATGCACTTATCGAGATGCCTATGTACGAGAACCATTCAGTGTCATCCCGACCTCGGGCAGCACGGCCAAGCGGAGAGTCACGTTTGCCAACTTGCTGGCGTTTAACACAAATGCCAACCCATGCACAGCATCAATTGTCTCTCCGACCGTAGCTGTGCCCGTATGGGGAGGGGGCCATTTTAAAAGACCAACTAGACAGTGGCCATTTGCTGATGCCCGAGGGCTGAGGCCAGCTCAACTTAAGCTGCGATATTGAAATTCGTCTGAGCGGCAAAAGTGTTTGAGTGCATTCAGGCATTCCTACACACACACTTGCAGGTGTGTGCCCTGCCACTGACGTTTTAAATTGCAAAGAGATTTCTGTCAAATGCTTTTCACTAAGCATTACCAATACCCGTAGCATATCTTTCAATGTATACCGACAGTAAACGAGCTGCCACATATTCTGAAATAATGATTAAAACTGCGGCACATTAATGCTAAAAAGTCACAAGACAATGCTTTTATTGCTAATAAGCGATTTGCACACGGTAAATTAAGTGTCAATCAGACTGAAAATAACGTCAATTTTGTTTGTTTTTGTTTTAAAGAAACAATTATAATTCTTACCGGATTATAGCAGTCCAATGCACTCGTGAACAATTTATTTTCAGTGTCATAAATATGCGAACTACCTTTGTGGATATTTAACAATTAATTCTGTAATATTTTTATGCCTGTACACAAATTAAGAACTGTCAATGAAAGTAAATTGAATTTAGCTTCGTAATTATAATAATATTTTGTGATATGCATAATATAAATTCAATTTTTCAAATTGGTTTATATCAGCATAATGGGTAAAGTGGTTTGATATAGCTAGATGTATATCGTCACACACAGTCCATCTCACTAATAGATTGCTTTTTTAAATGTCATTCGCAATCAGTTGCATTAGATATGAAGTGAAGATAAATATTTACTGACAAAATGCAATTAAATTAATATATATTTTAGAGGCAGTCCAACTAGGTGCCAGGCTAGTGAGAAATGGGGAATAGCAATAATAAAAGTAATAATAAAATATTTAATTGCTTTTAAAAGGGCTTTTGATAAGTTCTAATGCAATTATAACTAAGAGCATACATCAGTAAAGTGCTCAATTGGTTCATTATTTTGTTGCATGTGAAATAAACAGAAATTTTAAAATTCTTGCAAACTCAATTTCATTTATTTAATTAACTTTAAATTGTGGCAACAAGTAACAGCTGCACTCACAGCCACAGCAAAATAAATATGTGTGTGTAAACAGATGCATACGTGCCTTTCTCTCTCTCTCTCTCTCTTTCTGTCAATATGTGTGTGTGTGTGTGTAGGTGTGTCTGTGTTCGTTCAGTTGCATGCAATCAGTGGCTCAATCCTTTGTTGCTGTTTTGTCATTCAACTGAAAAAGAGACAGAGCAACCAAAATCGAAGCGCGTGAAACCAAAGCCATAGCCAAAAGGAAATGCTGGTCGATGCCCAAAGGCAACTGATGCGTGTTAAATTTTTTAAATTGCAGCGACATCAGGCAAAGAAACAACAATTGCTGACAATTTAATGTGTAAATTAAAACATTTTCACAAATTAAATTATTATATACGAAGACATCTGTGATATAAGCGTAAGTAATTGCTACTAAGTATTTTCCATATTGCTCATAAATATATTGGCAACTGAAGAGGATATTTCATAAATATTTCACATAAATGTCTAAACAAAACTTAAGTTATGCAACGCAAAATATCATAGAGCGTTATATATACTTACATATAAAGATATTTTTCATATATTTCTGGGAATTTCAATTAAAATTATTCGCTAAGCGTTCAATGCCCTTCGTGCAGCACTTTTGATTGCATGTCACTTAATCACGTGACTGTGGAAACGTGCATTTATCTTTTTAACCGCCGGCAGCTGTCATAAATGTAGCCGCACATGCAATGGCAATCGCATAAATGCAGCAATTAGCTAAAGTTGCGTATACGCGATGTTGCCTCACGCTATGCGTTTCAGCGTGTTTATTATTGCCCGAGGTACTAAAGTCATACGCCTGCATGGAAATTTATGAGTGCGAAAGTGTAAAATGCAATAAAAACTATGGATGCAACACATTTGATTCGCTCTCTATTGTTAGAGAGAGAGAGAGAGAGAGAGAGAGAGGAGAGAGAGAGAGAGAGAGAGAGAGAGAGAGAGAGAGAGAGAGAGAGAGAGAGAGAGAGGAGAGAGAGAGAGAGGAGAGAGAGAGCGAGAGAGAGGTGATAATGAATGTGTATCAGCACACATATGAATGTGTGTGCAGGCTTCTGTGTGCGTGTGTGTGTGTGTCTGTGGGTGATGCGAGCAGATCTCGGCTAAGCCGTATTAACGTCATTCAAAACACGCACCAAAGCAGCAGGTCCTCTGCCCCAAGTTCAAGCCCCTTCGCCAGGCCTTGCACGGCTGCACACGCAGCCGCTTACACTTGAGCGCTCCCGCCGCTTGCGAAAAGTGGTTGCCGAATTTGGCTGGCGGCGGTGCACAAACGACGTACAATACATACATATTTAAGTACAACTGATGGTGGCATTCTCGTCGCCGCTTGGCCGTGTTAAACACGTATTCAACACATGCTCGATATGTCGTCGTTGTTGTTGTTGTTGTTGTTACTATTGTTAATGTTGTAGCTATTGCTGCGTTCGCCTTGCAGCCACAGCGGTATTCAATTTGTACAGCCAGGAATCATACTGGCACACCCAGAACATTTCTCGCCCGGCAGCAATAGTAGCCTAGCAACATATTCTCGTATTTACTCTGGTGTGTAGAGCATAGAACTTTTTATTGTTGCTTCTCTGCCTCTCTGTCTCTCTGTCTCTGTGTCTGCCTCTATTTTCCAGTATTTTCGTCTCTGCTCCCGTGCCCACTGCGATTTTAGCTTTGTTCGACAGCATTTCAATTACTACAAATGATATTTGTGTGTGCTACAGGATGTGTTGTGTGCTTTGCGCCATGTCGCGCTGCTCACTTGCTCCCAGGCGTCGAACTCCTTCAATTGAGCTTGATTTTCATCTATCTATCTCGCGCATTCTTTCTTTCTTTCTGTTGCCTCTACCAGCAACATATAAGTTTCATTGATTTTTTCACCTTTTCAATTTTTTTTTTTGAATAGCTTTTTTTCAAGTTTCAACAGTTGGAAGACCTCAGAAAGGCCATAGAAACTGTTGCAAATTGAGCTTTAGTCAGGCAATCGGAGCGTCTGCAGGGTGGCTGATTAATGAATTACCTCAAAGCGACTTGTTTGCTTTTATGTCGAAAATCGCAATCTTTTGTCCCTTCTGTCATTAAGTTAAATTGTGCGTGTGTGCCATTAAAAGTTTGCCTAGCCTTCGACGTTGTCCTTACTTTTAATTATATATATCACTGTTTCGTCTCCCACACACACACACACTCACACACTCACACCCACCCACACACGTGCACGCACTCATGCAGCCACATGCTGTCAAAGTGGCCTGCCAACAACCGTTGGCCAGTCGCTCAAGCAATCGAGCGGTCATTGGACCAAACTTTTGATGAGGGTTGTCATCGCCATCGTCAGCGTCAGCGTCAAACAAATGAAAACATATGTAGCGGTAAAAGCAGCACCCACAGCAACAACAGCAGCCCAAACGAGTGTCCATATTAATATCAAATGAACTGTGAGCACAATCATGATGTGCCTCTGGTCCTACGGCAGCAGCAGCATGTGCTGGACAAAACTTTCTAATGGCGTCTGACATCGCCGTCAGCCACTGTCCCTGAATAGATGACACAATTTTACATTTTAACTTCTGTGATTCTGAATTCATAATCAAATGCTAACTAACTAACTGAATATTTCATATACCTTTAGTATAATGTGATTCCCCATCTAATGGGGTTGCAAAACATATTGTACTAATGGAATATACAACTGAGAAATTGTCTATATTTGGCATGAGAAAAAGTCAAAAGTGGATTGATAAAACGAATAGGATGAATAAATAAATCAAAAATAATGATAATATCAACTATTAGGATCTACAATTTTTCATGGCAATTATTTTATTTTATATTTATTAAATTGTATCTACAACCATTTAAAATTGTGTTAAATGTTACAAAAAATAAAGGCAGAACTAATATTCTAATATTTATGAAGAGCAAATTGAATGTGTTTCAAGCAAATGATCTATAAAGAAAAATATTGAAACAACGAAATCGGGTTTGCACTCGGTTTCTTTTTTTGAACCCATTGAAAGTGGGAATTCAGGGTATAATGGTTTTGTGAAAATGTTTGTAACAGGCAGAAGGAGACCCATGAAGTATTTATATTCTTGATGAGCATCCGTCTGTCCGTCCGTCCGTATGAACGTCGAGATTTCGGAAACTACAAAAGCTAGAGCTGCAATTTTACATGAATACTCGTATGTTATTTACGGTGTACGAGTTTTTTTTTTTCGATATCTCATCCCGTTTCCTAATTATTGATAAGAAATCGAAAAATTCGCTAACTTTTTTTGCGATTTTTGAGCGTAACTTCTACACAGTTTGAGCTAGAGAAATTTGTATATTTAGATATTATTATTTATTATTTGCTATTAATACCTTCTGAAGGTTTCATGATGATCGTGCATCTAGAAATGGAGTTATAAGCTTTCAAAGTAGAGCCCAACCCACCTCCAAGCCACGGCAGCAACTGCGCGGATAGCAGAGCGCGCGCTTATATGTGTGTAAAGAAGAAGAGTATTAGATTTCTGCAGGACTCAGGGTATCTCGTGGTCGAGCAGTCTCTACTAAAGCTATGCTCTACTAGCAATAATTGAGAATTTCTGTTACCAGCGCAGAGCAATGGAATTTGTGCCAATGGTCTACAGAGTCGATTCCGGTGGCTACGTTGCTTGTTTACTGGGCATAAATAAAGTAAACATTCCCTATCACAAACACTACCAGAAATACACACAGACACTCATGCCAATGCAATCATTGCAATATCGCATTGCGTATTTGAAAACTCGAATGCAATCTTAGCCAATGTGTGAGTTTATGCGTTGGTCCGACGCCTGCGCCTGCTGTTGTTGCTATTCGAAGTCCGAAGTCCTTTGTCTGGTCAATGACCGTGTAGGTCTGTTGGGCTTATTCAACTGGTGAGTGCAATTGTCGATTATTGGCGCCCGGGTGCGCACATGAATGCACCTCAGGCGATTGCAGCACACCAAGTGAATGCCAGACCGAGTGACATATTGGCCGACGGCACTGGTTGAATGACAATGGCAGGTGAGCCAACACCTGATGTAGTAGCAGCTTACTTGAAAATGTTGATGTTAATGATAATTCCTTTTGCTGCACTGTTTAAACCACTAACTGGGCAGCGAGCAGTGGGCAATATTCATATTTTAATGGTTAAGTCGTTGACTCAATTAGCTACTGGTCGGTAGAGCTAAATGCACTGGTGTGTGTCAACTAGAGCTGACATATTTGTCCCCACAGGATAATCATTGTAAACTGTGGCAATATATGCATATGAATTTATTCAAATCAGGGCATGGGCAGCAGCGCCCAACGAGCAGGCATTTTGTTGTGGCTCTGTTGATGCTAAACTATTTTGCATTTAGACCAGCCAGCGATTAAACCACAGCCAAAGCCATAGCCATAGCCATAGCCGTAGCCGAGGCCAAACCCAGACCCAAGCCTAAACCCAAAGCCAAAGCCACAGGCACTAGCCGAGTCGATGGCAAACGCTTCGTCCTGCGCCAAAATACGTGCCAGTTGCTTGCATTCGCTATATGCGCGCGAGCTCCTCTATGTGTGTGTTTGTACATGTGTGTTGTCCGTGTGTGTGTGTGTGTGGCAGTCTTTCGGTATGGGCAGCTTTGTTCACATGTTTTCACTTGCTGCTTAATTTGCATTTAAATGGTTTTTGCACTTAGGCTATTTCCCGTGTAAATGAGCTTTGTTCACTGTTGTTGTTGTTGTTGCTGAGTTGGTTTTGCCATTGTTGTTGTTGTTGTTGTTGTTGTTGTAGTTGTTGTTGTTTCTTCGGCCCACTAAACAAGGCAGTGCCAGAGGCCGAGCTTTTGTTTTATATAGGCTTAACTTGCATTTTACCAAGGACACATGCTACTTCCTGGGCCCTGTGAGCTAATATCGTGTGGCTGCACGCTGGATATATGTATATATACGTACATATATATAATGCTAAGGACTTCGCGACGCTCCCTGGCACAGCCAATGCTCCTGGAAGAAAAGTAGTCAATGGACCTTTCTTACTTCCAATTACTGTAGGCATTCCCAGTACTTTGCTGTTGAAACAATTTTACAGTTGGAAATTTGGCCAAGTAATAACATAATGAGATTAGGGTGTATAAGCCCATGTATTTCATGTAATCTTAGATTTCGCTTTGAGCTATCTAAACACTTAGCATCGCACTTCTTGTAATCTGAAACCACTTACCGGTAATTTGCAGATGACCTTTATAAAAACCAACGAAACGGTATGAAGTTTGCTAATGTTGTATATATATGTATGTATGTATATATATGTAATTTAAATAAACAGTGTTGGAATGGAAGCTCTATGATAAATAGAAAATCGTGGGTTGTAGATTCCCATCTTTATTTTATATAGAAGCGGTGTCCTTTCTTATGTATATTAATGTAGTGTAGGACAGAACGAATGTAGGATGTTAAGCGTCGATTGCGAACCAGTAGCAGAACTACAGTGTGAGTTATGCTATTAACAGCGCATGATACTGTTAATAGCATAGCATGGCGATGTGAGGGAAGAGCAGTTCTTGATAATGGAATCTGACATTAACAAACATATTTATAATTACAAAACTAACAAATGTCAAGTAGTTAATAACAAAACAATTTTTAAATTGAATGTAAATATTTATTGTTTTAATTGATTTTAACATTAATTTTTGGCGTATCTTTGATTATGTTTACACAATGAAAAAGCGCCACAAAAATAATGTAATCTGTGAGTCTGATATGAAAAATAAATGCGGAATGTATACTATGCAAATTATTAAACGCTTAGCGCACATTGCGTACATTTGCATTTGCATAAACAAATACGAAATATAACAAATATTTATCTGTGCATAACGGAGTACATATATAGTATTTTTGGCTGTCCGCCTAAATTGAATACATGCGGAATAATAACAGGAAAAATGTTATT
Source organism: Drosophila koepferae (assembly GCA_030914345.1). Taxonomy (NCBI): domain Eukaryota; kingdom Metazoa; phylum Arthropoda; class Insecta; order Diptera; family Drosophilidae; genus Drosophila; species Drosophila koepferae. Next base: position 10,102,265 of record JAUESR010000197.1, on the reverse strand, counting down.
TGTAGAACTGTGACATTGGCCAGTGTGGACAGAGCGCTGTGCCCTTCATCTTTCGGATGGCTGGGATTTATGTAACTGACATTTATCATAAGCCAAGTTGGCACTGAGCTTATCGATTGACTGCATGACTGCATGGTGCCTGGAGGAAGGGGGCACATAGACGGAAAATTGTCGTGGGCAGCACAGTCAGCAAATTAACACTGGGCAGCAGCCACGCCTTTTATGACTTAATAGTTGAGCTGACTTGTAAAAATAAGTATGTCAGTCAGCAAACATTGACCGAGCGGAGAGACCGTGTTCCCATTTAGCACACTGTCAACTTTTGTTGTGGTCACTAATGATGACAGCCGCCCAGCCAAAACATCAACACTGTGCCTACACACACATCGTTGTGCCCGTATATGTGTTTGTGTGTGTGTGCAAGGGTATCTGTCTGCTTTTGTGGATAACGCCAACTGCCGACTGCAAAATGCACAAATAGTCCTTGGCTCGCACATGCCACAATGGTGTATCGGAACACATAGCTTTGACTGTTCCCCCTGTTTTGTGGACTAACCTCTGATACCGTCCGCCGCTATATCGGGCCCCGACTAGTGTAGGTAACGAGCGGAGCGGCAAAAACAAGCTGATTTGATTGTTTGTAATTAAAAGTGGACGCAGCGAAAATTAAATGAGTGTCTACAGGACACAACGGATCTGCATGTTTGTGTTCCAGCCATGAAGCACATAAAAGTTGATGCCCACGTGCTCGGTTCTTGCTTTCAATTTAAAAGTCGGTATCTAATAAAAGAAGCGAGCAATGCAAGCAAAGTGTGCGCTACGTGTTAGGACCTGAAGGACAGAATAAATCTGCTGGAAAGCGCTCGGGAAAATGAAATCCCGGTTGCCTGAGAAAACTTTGCTGGCCAGTTTATTTGCGTTGGCCTAACGACTAATTGATACGCCACACTGTCAAAGCTCGTGCCATTGGAAGAGTCTTAAGGGACTTTAGTTACTTTAAGCTTAAACTGAACCAAAAAAAATTGATGCCTGTCAACACAAGGTAATACTAGCAATGACTAATTTACTTACATAGGTGACAATTAGTGGGAGTAGCTGACTCTGCGGGCCAAACGCAGAAAAATAATTGTATGTGGGAGCAATGGAATTATTGAGAAGGTCAAATTCTATTGAGTATATATAATTCAACTACATTTAGTATATACACGAAATATCTTGCATGTTTGTATTCCGCCTCTTCTCAAATAATTAATCATAGGGGCATAGACTGCCCTAACAATTCGTCCTGTTTGTACTAATTATAACTATTACTTGTTTGTATTTTTATTTTCGAACCAATTAATATACATATAATTTATACACTCATCAGAAAATTAACCATAAAGATTTCTGTTCCAATTCCAGGCTGTTTATAGAACGTAATTCGAAATGGAGGTGGTGTTAACTACAAGGTCAGTGGGTGACTGTGAATTAATTGAGGTTAACCGCAATTGAAACAACAATAATTAATATGAAACATAATTGTTCAATTTAATTTTAAATATGGATTCAGGATGCTCAGGATGATGTCTAGAAACAATTAATATTCTTTATCTGTGAAAGTTATTAAATGTATAGCAGGCCAATTATAACGGAATTTCATTGTTTGCTTTCTTTTTTTTTTGGTATTGTAATATCTGTATAAATAATTGCATACTTGTCAATCCTTTGGCAGCTCAAAAAGCAATCAAAACAATGAGGCATTGGGGTTGCTGTCTACCACATTTAATGCATTTAAAAAGGCCACTTTGGGTGCATAGTTGTTGTGGTCAGGGGTCAGAGGAGGGAAGAACGGGCGGCAGGCTACTGGCCAGAGAAGCTTCAACAGCCTGTTGCTTCTACTTTGCACAAGAGCCGGTTCCAGTGAGGACTACACCAAAGCCTGTTGCAGTAAAGCAACAACTGGCTGGATAAAAGAGCGGCAAAGCTCTCTCACTCGCTCTCTCTCGTTCTCGTTCGCTTTGGGCGGCAGGAAAGCTTTTGCTCTCTTTGCGGCGTTCGTTGAATGGCCAATGCTGGTTGAATGGAAATCCTACTCCCACAATGTGTTCGTGCGTGGTGTAGGTGTATGTATCGTATCCGTCGATTTTCCAGCCTCGTCGCGACTCGGCTGTGGCAGTTCAGTCTAGGATAAACGGTTACGGCGGCCACAACATAAGCGCGCGTGCGAATAGCCCAAGTTGGAGTCTTTCAAAGAGTCAAACAACGGAACAGAGCACTCTCATTGCAAGTGTGTTGTGTAGTGTAAAGTGCTACGGAAGTAAAAGTGAACAGTGACACACCGTCGACTATTTCAATGGGTATTAAAGTGTGCTTGTGAGGAGTACTCCCGTACGCAAATGTAAACGCGGCATAGCCACACCAATATTTCTGATGATGCACAACAAAAATGTAACTCCACTTATATTTGGATCAAAGCAATCAAATTAAATAAGTTTTGTGTGCTGATAGAGGCAAATCGTGACGTGTTTTAAATTGGTGCCAAAGCAAATCCATAAAAATAAATGTTAAGCAAACACCACCGACTTGGTCAATTCAATCCAATTCAATTACCTATCCCAACATCAACTGTGTGAAGATAATCAATTACGAGAATTCATTTTTAAATTATATTTATTGAGATAGCGAGCTGATCAATTATATTTTCCGAATAGTTCTTTAAATAGCATTTTCTAAAAACCACAAAGCGTAATCCCTTAAATCGCTAACAAGAATTTGCAGCAGCTGCAGTGCCCACCACAACACAACATCGGAAATATGTTGAACTTTTGGATAATCGTTTTATGTCTAGGATTACTAGCAACTAAGCCAACAAGTAAGTTAAATAAGATTGTGAACAAGCTCTCTTCAATCAAAAAGCTTCTGATCTTTGTAATTGGATTAAAGTTAAATTGAGGTTAAATTGAGGGGCCCACTGCTTTAAACTGATATTAATCTTTATTTATTAACTAATAAATTTGTTTTATTTTTTTCTGAAATATTTATTCCCAAACTAACAACTGTTGCTTAAAATACAGTTAAGAAAATGATCCTCAGCAAACACTGTAGTGCACTAAAAGCTACTTTGAACGCATTTTTCGAAACCTCCAATGATTCATATTACAGCTAGAAACTGCACTTTCAAAATAATGGATTATTTTCTTATGGAATTGATAATACCCAATAAAAAATTTGGTATCCTTAAGTACACTATTTCTGTAAATAGAAATACAAATAAATATTTTTGATTTAAATTGTTTCTGCCGTAGACAAGCAAAAAGCTTGCATTTGTCCTATAAGAGCTTTTGATTAACTTCGAGAGATTCTTATTTACATTGCTAAATCTCAAAGTGTCTATCGAAATGTCGATTATGTGTTAAGGGGAAACTTGTCAGTCAATTGCCAGAGAGTGTTTCTGTGTGAATGAATCTCTGATATTACCTCAATCCTTCAATTATTGAGCACAGATTCCTTCGGCTGCACAAGTACCAAAAATACCTAAAGATTTTTAAGTAAGTAACTTCTAGAGAAGCTGCTTTTTGCCAAGCAAAAGTATGGGCTATTTAAGTTGCATATTTATGCAATGGCTTATTGTGTAATCCGCCTTAAGCTACTGCAGCCAAGAACAATTTGAATATCAAATGCCAATAGCAGACTCCATGCCCATAAAAGAGCTTTGTTCACGTTTTTTTTTAGCAGCTTCCCGACTCCAAAGTCACCAAGGTATTTATAAAATTTTCCATTTTAGTTGAAATATGCATAAGCGATGGAGGCAACAGCAGAGCCTTCTAGCTAATTGCAAATGGCGAGCAGGCATGCAAGCAACAGAAACACCTGCTGGCTACCTTGATTTTCATCTTGTTTGCCATAGCATTGCAAGCGTGAGGAACGTGTTGCTTTTCTTGAAAACCGACTGACCTTGCCCAATGGAATGTCACGCAGTTGGTCAGTGCTGCTGCTCTTTTACCTGTCCCACACCTGCTTCTTGTTGACTGCTGTTCCTGCGGCTACCCTGTGTTTTTTCATAAGCCTCATGAATTATTCAGATGCACGCTTCGATTATTTACTTCATAAACATTCTGCTAGAGTCATGCTTGGCTGTCTGCGTACACGTACACGTTCTATGAATAGAATATACAGGCATGCTTCCTGACATTTCTTGGGCAATACAGGCTTTTAATTTTTAAAATTTTTAATTTGCATTGTATGCTGGCAACATACAATGTATATTTATAATAATGCAAAATGCCTTTGACTTATTTATTAGGCTTCTGATTGTTATCTTCTCGGAATATTAAGTGTGAATGCCAATTGGCATGGCAGCATCTTTGTCGTATGCTTGATATGATTACTTAGCCAATAAGTGAATTGGCTGTGTACATTAATTATATCATCTAGGAAGTATGCCACGAAATTAAATTTAATTACAGCTTCATTTGGGGGAGGCGAAAGTTAATCAAAAACTCAATGAGCGGCTCATAAAAACACCAACCTCGTATCTATTCCACGTTGTCGAGGCAACGTAATCGCTGAAAAATTAATACGCCAAGGAGCAACATCATCGGCCGTAGCAGCAGCAGCAGCAGCAACAGCAATGCCAGCCACGTCGATGAAGCAACAAGGATCGGTGAATGTCGTAAAGCACGTTTGGGTCGTATTACACCGCCAATGGCTGAGATACGAGGCAGCAGCCTATAAATTGTTGCGTTGCCACAGTAAAATCAATTTCAAGTCGTTAAGCGAAATGAACCTTATGAAGAGTTTTCTTTCTATGGCTGGTTTTTAACGGAAGTGAAAGTTTATCAAATTCACGCTCACACACACATCCACAGATGGGCCATTAACAGGCCTGATCGTTCCCTCTTACTCTAGATGTGTAATCAGCCCCTGATGCGATTATTATTGATTTTCCTTTTACTAAAATTAGTGAGATTGAATTATTTAAAGGGAGGGGCGATTAGAGTCATGTGCTGTTATGGGTAGCAGCCAAGAGGCTAATTGCATTGAAACTCTCAACAACTAACTATGATGGGCCATCGAGAAAAGTACATACGTGACGTTCATAACAATTCGTATCTGATAATGAACATCTTCGTTGTAACTATTTGCGCAGATCTTAAAGAGAGATTCAATTTAGAAATTTAAAGAAAATATAAATCAATTTGGTTGCACAAACAGATTGTTGCCCCATGAAATTTACATCCATGTAAATATTATGCCAAAAGCTAGTGGTGATGGCTTCATGCAAACACTGGCCTTCACTGCGTATGCTTAATGTGCGCACATGTCCATATAAATGTAATAGTTATAAGAGCTGCTAGCAGCCAGAGAGAAGCGACAAGTGTGTGTGCTCAGTGCAACCTCAATGGCAGGTCTAGCCACAGGCAAACTTAAGTTGTGAACACGAACACACACTCACACTCTGATGGCACAGCAGCGGGGCCGAGAGATGATTCGGCCTGAAGCTGAGTGACTAACTGGCTGTCAGACTTGGTGACTGTCTCTGGCCAGAGCCGCCTTTCTGTCTGTGCGCCTGTGTGTCTCTGTGCCCGCCGGCCTGACTGCCTAACTGCCTGACTGCCTGACATGTGACGACTTTGACAATCCACAAGAAGCCGTCGCAAGCGACCCTTGCCGTGATTTCAACTTGTACAAAGACGTTTTTGGCATATTTAATGAAACTTGTTTTTTTTTCTCTCTCTTTTTTTTTTTTTTGGCAACAAACTTTTGAATATACTAACTCGAGACTTTAAAACTTAACGCAGCCAATACATAAGTGCTCTGAAATTGTCAATAAATTGTTACCAAAATATGAGAGCCATGGGCAAAGTTTAGGCAGCTCAGCGTATCGAAGTTAACTTGAGTGGCTGAAATCAGATTAAAGGAAACATTGGCACACATACATTCGGTTTACCGTCTCGCTCCTTTCGGCATAGCTCTAATGTTCGGCAATACAATTCAGTTATGCTGCAGGTAGCAGACATTCGCCAAACGACTGGAGCAATTTCGCACAAATTTGGCGCAAAGACAATCAAAAAGTTATAAAACAAGCTTCGGCGGAAACGAAAACAATGGAGAGCTGCGGCCCGAAGCCCGCAAAGCCCCAATGCCAAATCACCAGCACATGGCCGGAGCGCAAATGATGCTGAGCTAGGTCTACGGCGGTGGCGGTTGGGATACGATCTTATTGGCAGCTCTGGCGTATGTGTATCGAGCTGTAAAAACTTTGGAAAACTTTTTTTTTGTTTTTTTGGTTTTGTTACTTGTCGGCTTTCGGTTGTTGTACCTGGCTGGCAATGCGTATACGCCACGTGGTGTTATTATCAGCGACATCAGCGGAACCGTAAAGTAAATGCAAAGTGTGCAAAGTCTATAAACGAGCGGCAAACTTAAAAGCCCCAAGGTGGCAGCGCCTTGGCAAGGACGTTTAGGGCCTCGGCATTTTCAAGCTTTGACAGGGGGCCGACAGCAGCAGCAGGTGCAAGTGAGAGGCCAATACTACAATACATAGGCTTATCCACGGCCAAAGCACACAAACAACGAAGCCTATCAAAAAGTTGCTCATACGACAAATTGTCACTGCGTTGGCAACAGCAACAGCAACAGCGGAAACAACAGCGCTGGCAACGAAACATGGAAAACGAATTTTATTTTTTAGGTTTTGCGTTTATTTATATTATTTATGATGTTTTGGGCAATGCCGTTAAATTGCGGCCATTAAAAAGGTTTCCGCATGTGTGGGACGGATGGCAGCTGCCTAAAGGCAGCATAGAAATTTGAAGAAAAATATGCTACAAAACAATTACACCTAAGTGCGGCACCTTAAATATTCATGAAACGGAAAGTAATTGTTAAGCCATGCCCAGGAGTGCCGAAACACATCATTTAATAAATATTATAGTCAAATTAAATTGCTTCAAAGCAACGCAAACGCTTGGCAAAGAGCCCACGCTCAGCCTCGACAAGTATAGCTTCTATCAAATAAACCAAATTGAAAACTATTAAAGTGTCAACAAATAATTACGCATGGCGGCAGCCGCATAAATCTGATGGCATCTTATTGCCAAATCCGCCACTAAAATGAAACGAACTTAGCAAAAGAGAAAAGTCGAAAGCGGCGAACTCAACGAGGCGTTGCTACTGAAAATGGCCATAATGCGACACTTGGGCCAAATCGCGCAAAAGTTGCCAGTCAACCATTGCTGCTTGCTCAGTCTGCGTGAGTGTCGAGAGAATGAAAGCACTTTATCAAAACGGATTTACGTAGCTGAGGCCAAAGGAGTTGGCTACCAATGCAATGCAGGCAAATTCCAAGGTTGTGGCAGACTCCTCCTCTTCTTCTACTTCTTGAGTTTCACTTTTTTTTTTATCATAATCTTTTTTTAGTTGCTGCCTTTTGGTCTGACAGTTTTGTAATAACAATAAACGCAAACGAAAAGCAATCGATTTGCCATTTTTCACTCAATTTATGGGTTTATTAAGAGTCGCACTTATTGTTGTTATTTTTGGCTTTTGTTGACAGGGAAACGCGCCCTTTTTTTTTAAATAAAGAATAAAGTGTGGATGGATGGGGAAGAAAAAATTGAGATTTTTGTTTGATTGCTGCTGCCTGAGGTTTCGCCCTCATAAAAGTTAAATCTAAAGCCTAACGCTTTGAAGTTATTCTTGAGGTCGTTTTAATGAGCCTTAATAAGGCAGCATGTGGCAATCGGCAAATGCAGCATAAATCTCAACTAATTTAACCCAAATCAAGAAAATGCGTTAGCATTGCCGGCAGACATTTGTTACTGGCAGACCCCACATAAATTTCAAAAGACCATAAATTGGCAAATGGCACGCAATGGGTCAGTTAACGCTGACAAACACTCAGCAACAACAACAACATTGTGGAAATGTTGTGTAAAATCGAATTCTGCTGGCCAAAAAATGTAAATTGACTCTCGGCAAATGACAAACAGCAATGGAATGTGCTCAAATCGGGATTCAATGCTGCGCACCGAACCGTTAATTATTCAGGCATATAGAGCAGAGTGGAGTAGAGCAGACGAGGACAGTAAAGAGCCGAGAAGGACGATAAGTTGAGTGCTTCAGTCTGGCCATAAGCTGACAAATTTTGCGACGCATTCATTACTGCCCACAGTTTGATTTTTGGCACAAAGTTTTTGGCTCTGGCAGAAAACTTTTAACAAAGGTCGAAAGCATTTTAAAGTCAAACCCTGCTGGCAATTCATGCAAAATGAATGAGGCCTGCTGGTTAGCAATGCCAGCAAGTTGGGGGATTTAAGGGATTTAGTCGGACGTCCCAATAGGCCGCTCTCAACCAGCCCAAAACAGAGCAGACCAAAATGGAGTTGGCCCGGTTCAAAGGCTAAATTGATAGCGCATAAATTTGAACCTACAATTTTCGAATATTCTTCGCTCTCTAGTGTGGCAAGTGGTCAAGCCAAGCAACAAATCGCCTGAAAAACTCAAACCATTGTGATTTTCGTACCAAAAGCGTTTGAGTGTTTTTGAGTTTCAGCACAGATTGGAAGATCGGAAGAAGATTCGGTACGTGCATTGCATTTTAAATTCAGTTCAGTTTGAAGTCAGACTTAGACCGTTTTTTTTTATTATTATGAACCTAAAAGATGAAATGTAAAAATATTTCTCGAAATATTACTTATATATTTTCAAATTGAATCTACTAAATTGAATGAGTTGGATTTTTCCTATCGAATTTTGTCAGTCTATGAAAGCATTGATTTCGCAAATAAAAAAGCTTAAAATGTTAATTCTTTAAGCTTATCTGAATTATATCCGAATGCTTATCGGATTTTCATAAATACATTTTAAGCGTATTATGCAGAGCTGCAGAGATTTATATTAAAAATTCTTTCTTCCCCTTATTCTTCCACCTAGCTTACGCATTTCAGCAGACTTACCGGACGACTTTATAAGTATAAAACATCTAAAGCTGTAGCTAACTAAAAAATAAAATCAACAGCACATAAAGCACTCTCGTTTTAATTTTCCCAACTCAACTTAACCTAACTTAACTTAACTGCTAAATGAGCTTATTCAAGAAGATAATCAACATAGTTATGACTACTAATGCTCAGCCAAAATACGTATTCAAATAAATATTTCAGCAAACATTCAGAGATTTTGGTTAATTATATTTAATATATGGCCACAATTAGTTTCGACTGCTGCTGCGTTGTTTGGGGATAACCAAAAGCATTTTATTTGAATAATGTGTTATGAATTGTAAACACATAATGAAAATTACTCTCTACTTCTCACAGAAATTCCATTCATGTTGAACGATGCGAGGCGTGACAGCTGAAAAGTGTTGGTTGAAAATACATTCATTATCTGTATTCTACACAAAAGCTTGGATTTTTCACGTTGTTCTTTTTTGACAGTTTTTAAAGAGTTTGCTTGCATTGTGCACAGCTTAGAGTAGTTATAACAATTTAATCACTGCAAAAGCTGGAGGCGATTCCCAGCCCAGTAGTCCACATATGTATTTTATTTTATTGCTATTACGCACAGTCATGCAGACACTCACACAACGAGGCTATTTGGTAGCAGTAGGCAAAATTAATTAAAAACACTGTGAATGTGCATGTGTCTGTATGTGTGTGTGTGTGCGTATTTACAGTGTCTGTGTGTGGTTGAAATTAAAACAAAAACATGTCTAGGCACTAAAAACTTTATTAAGTCTCAGCAGTGAAGCAAAAAATTACACATAAAATGGCCGAAAAAAAAAGAAATGGCAGGCTGTCTCTCTCTCTCTCTCTCTCTCTCACTCTCTCTCTCTCTCCATCTCTCTGTGTTTTAGTAAAGGAGTATGGAACGCTGAGTGAAAAGTTAAACATAGGCGGAAATGTCACACATACATGCCGCGCCCACTCATCTACCCTTGGACACACACGCACACACACACACACACACACACACACACACGCATCAGGATATAACAAGTTGGCAAACAAACAAACAATAACGACACAAATGTGGAAACAAAGGGCTACCAAAGTTGCCTGACGATGACGTCGATGCCAACGACGACGCCAACAGCAGTAGCGGCAGCGGCAACGACTGCGACTGAGACTGCGACTGCGACTGAGACGCGAACTGGTGGGAAAAAAGTAAACTACACATTTTTATTATGCAAAGGGGACGCAAATGAAAGGCAAATGTTTTTGCTTTTTCCACTCGGCTGCTACTCCTGTGCCAGTCTATAAGAGTCTCCGTGTGTGTGTGTGTGCGCTCAACTTTCTATTGCTGTGCTTGTGTGTGTGCGCTCACTTGAAAGTATGTATTGTTAACGGATAGCATAAAGGGCTGCCAAGCGCGCACTCTGTGGATCTGTGTGTCTGTGTGTGTGTGTGTGTGTGTGTGTGCGCGTCTGTCTGTGTTCAGTAAAGTAGGCAATAAAACACTAGCTTTAGCTGCAGAAATCTAGGCACGCCCACAAACACATGACACACAGTAGCGTAAGCAGCTGTGTTATTAGGCCATTTCCGACGGGCGCTACCATGTTTGATGAACAACAAATATAGGCCAAATAAAGTGTTATTACTCAAAATTGACTCAGCTTCATGAATTGCGTGAGTGAGACAAGCAGTTAACTGAGCGACATAGCGCTGAGAGGAATAACAACTTCACGTTAAACATAGCTACACATTAATAATTTATAATGCACTTTTAAATCGAATTTACGTGTTTAGTTCCAATGAATTTTCTATATGCATTGCTAACAGCTGATATAAAATATGGAAATAAAAATTAATAATTTATTAACAATGAACAATTTAATATAAATAATGTTCAAAATTACTTTATTCAGATATTAGTCTTATAAATAAGTTATTTGCCGATTAAATAAGATATGTAACAAATTAATAATTTCGAAAGTAATTTCGATAATTTTCGGTAAATATTTCCTGAAAGTCAAGTCCCAGCTGTAATATGCTAAGCAGATTAGCAGCAATAGTTGGGCATAAATTGATTTCTCTCATTCGTTACATAAATGTACATATATCTACTTACGAAAACAATCCATTCTCTTGGGAATATTAAGCTGCTCAAGTAGAATCTGTCACAGGTCTTAGCTTTGCCAGACAAGTTAGGCATTCGACGAACGACAGGTTCAATTATATAGCTGCTATTATGCATGCTGAGCCATTAAGCAACAAATTGTTTTCTATAATCATATTGAAATTCAATTTGGCATACTAAACGCCTGGCGGTCTTTTAAATTATTAGAGATTCAGTTGGTGGAGTTGAGAGGAAGCCCAGTCTGACAGCTGCTTAATTAATTGGACGAAGTCTTCCTGCACAAGTCTCGCCTGTTGTTGCTCCGCTGTTAGTTGCTAATGATGCGGCTTACAAATGCTAGTGTGGGTGTATATGCGTGTTTGTGCCTGGCGGAAAGCAAGTCATTTATCTAACCAGTGGCGTGTGCAATGAGCACGAGCAACGTCACAGGCTTGGAAGCAGGATGTATCGTTTTTAGCGGGTGCCGATTGTAGCTGTAACTGCTACGATGATTTTGCGGCGCTTAACCATGTTAAATACCTGCAGTTAATATGCGGTAGGTGACTTAGCACAATGGCAGACACAGATACTGCCTACTGGTTGCTACAGCTGTTAATGAGCCCATAAGTTGATGATTTAGCAGCTGCTGTTACCCATAGGCACGCCTACTCCAAGCCCAGCACACAAACGGCAAAGAAGCGAGCCTAAGAGTGGCGTATGAATAAAATATCTCATGCGTTAAATTCAATTAATAATATTAATGTGCGCAGCTTATGAATATGCATCTTCCTGGCTGTCTAAGATACTTGACTTGCTGCCGGCGGCACACGCTGCGTATGTGTAATTTTTGAGCGCGTGAAATGCGAGTGAGCTTGAGTCGAGCGCGCTTCGACGCTTTATTAATTGCCACATTTATGCAGTTTAAGCATTAGCCAGGCTTTAATTAGCGCCAGCCAAGTCATATACTAAGCACGCATCTTATTTATTTAGCTCCGCCAAGAGTTTCGGTGGCTGGGTGGGTGAGCGTTTAAAATTCAGAGTCGAACCCAATGCCAAATGCTGGCTAAGCTGCTTAGTATTCGAGGAGCCACGATTGTATTCCTCTTGTTATTTCTTTTGTGCTTCACGCAACAATTGACAGAGCTCAAGAGATGGCAATCAAGAATGGCAGACCACAGCCAAATCTCAGCGCTGCTCAATAATTGTATAGTATTATGCTGGGAGTCCAGGGGAAAAAATAAAATAACAGCTCGCTTAAGCACAAAGTCAAATATGCGTCAATTGGCAGCCACATGCGCACTCAAGTAAACACAATCCTTAAGGAATTACCAGCAGAGTAATAGCACAAAAACACAACAAAACAAAAACAAAAAACAGCAACAGCAACAGCAACAGCATGAGAAAAGAGTCTAAGTCGTAGCTGCTTAGCTATAATTGGATTCGAGTAAGTAATGCAAAGAGCAAATGCAAAAAACAAGCTCAAATTAATCATAAATAATAAAATGTTACAAAAATTGCCTAAATGAATATAGCAGCAACCCTGGACATATCCTCACAGAGTCACACAAACAAAACTTGAAGAACGAGAACTTTTTCATTGTAAACTAAAAACAAAGCCAACAATTTATGCAGCGACGACTTGAGAAAATGGGCTTCTGGGAATAGACCAGACAAAATGGTGCCAAGTAGGGAAATATGCCCCAAGAAAAAGAGCCCAAATAAGGCTACTCACATACAAACAGAGACACACGCTGAGAGACTCTCAAGTAGGGACACACTTGAATAGCTGGCACTTCTGTGCTGGTAATTGTGGGCCCAATCTTAATGCTACCTTCGGGCTGTATGAAATGAAAATGCGTAAATTATTGATTAGAATCGCCAGAAAAAACAGAAGGTTGGTTGGCAGCGTGTCTGGCCAGCCTAACCAGTCCAAATTATATACATAAATACGTACATATATATACGCATGTATATGTATGTGTATATATTTAGATACATATATATTTATGTCTATAGTCTTTTTTTGTATGCTGGGCTGATTGTTACGCCTTTTGTGGGAGCCTTTTCCGGTTGAACGAACATATAAATATACTAGCCCTTGGCATTGCAGCGATCCAGAATCGCATAATGAAGGCACTTTGCGTTGATTTTTAAATGGCGCCAGAGTCGGGCAGCAGAACAGCAGCAGCAGCAGCAGCTGAAATTGAAATGCAAACAAAAGCCAGTTGGCATTGATTGGATGGGGACTCTGGTGCTCCTGCTTTTGCGTATATTTCAACAAGTTGTCGAGTGGTCGCTGGAGGCGACTAGCTATGGCCAGCTCTTTATGGGCACTAAACAAATATGGCCTTATTATTGTGGTCATGTGTGCTCGACGCTGAAAACTGCGTCATTTCACGTTCAACTCGATTCTAATGCGCATTTGTTGAGCTCACAGTGTAACATCGAATCATTCATTGTCTCCAAATACGCCCTGTATTCACACTAAGACCTCTGCCTCTACAGCTGCCGGCAGATTGGCAGGAAGGCGGGGAGGAAGGCGGGCCGACAGGCATGCGCCAGGTGCTGTCAAGTGTCAACAAAAACAGTGCCGGGAATTTTGGTTAAAAAAGATGAAGCTACCAAAAAACAAAAGCCCAGCTGAGGACTGGGCAGTGGGTGATTGTAGGCTGTGCAGGCTGGGGACTAACTGCCGAGCATAAATGTCAATATCATCAGAAGGCTCTGAAATTGCCGCAGGTCTTGTTGTGGCTTCCTCGTTTTGTCAGCTCTTGTTTGGCCCATGTTTGTGTCGCAGGCCTAATGCCTGTGTAGATTAAAGATAAGGGCCACATAAAACACTGGCGTTTGGGCAATGCGCAAAGAATTTGCTTAGGCAAATTGCGTATACGTAATACAATAATGCAGCTGTGGTTGTGGTATGGCTGAATTTGATATGGGGTCGCCCTGCCGTTCATTCTTCCGGTATGTCCAAAGTCCGGACAGTGGCAGGTCTTAATTAATTGTTCAGGTGGCCCTCTCCACGTCAGTGGGACGTCAGTGAGTTAAAAGTTTTAATTTAGAATATCCAAAACAGCAGCTGTTTCTGTCATAGAAAATAATAAATAATTCGCATTGTTGTTGTTTGTGATTTTCACAGATTTTCTAACAAATAAATCCATATCCAACGCATGCAGAATTGCTGGAAAATGTAGAACGATGTTTAAATATTTTCAATTTTATGTCCGTGTGCGGGTAAACGATTCGGTAGCTGTCATCAATGATTTAAACGAGTTTTCTAAATTGATTGTGAAATGGGTTAGTGAGAAATGAATTTTGCTGTTGATGTGGTGATAGACTTTATGATATTCTGCATTAATCCTTTCCTTCATTTCAATACGGAAGTATATACCAAGAGAAGGAGAGATAGATGTAGAAATTATGATTAGAAATATTATGAATTATATAACAAATATTTCTTAATAAATTACGTAAGCAAATAAATAGATTTCAATTGTGTTCATATTACAAATATCAATGCAGGATAGATATACTTTTACAAATTATATATCATATTATATATTATACATATAGCAGAGCATCAGCGAGCAGGAGTTTCGATGGAAAAGCTGTAGCCCAATTACTAATTTGTGTCGTTCTTAATACAGTACAGTACAAGATTATACACACACTTATTTATATACTCCTTCATACACAGCACACATTTTCAAACTAATTTTGGCTATAAATATAAATAAACTACGATTTCAAAGCGCGAGTTTAACAAACACATGTTCAAGATGCATTTCGAGTTTGTTGAGCTTTGCTAATTCCCTCATTGGCCATTCGACATGGATATAGGGTATAATGAATAACTGTGTTCGCGCAGATGTTGCGTCTAATGTTCAGTTGTCCAATTGTTGAGCACTTTTCAACAACCGCTTCAACCAAGTACAAATTTAGCATTAAAATTACATTTTTGTGGGCGAGCCGACGCACATACTCACACATACATACAGATATATGATACATATATATATTTATATTCGCATTGCAATTTGCAATAAAATTACGCATTTGCAGCTCTGGCCAACAGCGAATGGCCAACAGTCAGGGCTAAAAACGAAAAAGCAACAAATGAGAAAAAAAAAGGAAACAATTCGCGTTACCAATTTGAAGTGTTATCCAGCCTGTCATTTTGGTGTAAATGTTGTAGCTGGTATAGTTGTTTTTGCTACTGGTGCTGGTCAACGCATTAATAAAACATAATTTCGCTTAAAAGTAATTTAAGCACTTTTATGTGTTTGCCAACGCCGTCGTCACTGTTGTTAGCTGCTTCTGCGTTTGTTTTTCATTTCTATAATGGTCTGCATCTTTACGAGCCAGGTGCGGGTGGTACGGGTGGTTCAGGTCCGGGTCGCGCTCACTGGTCCGGCAACTGGCTCGCAAACACACAAATACACACAGACACATACATAGACTGAAAGTGCGGGGCCCTCGTGGCGCATGACTAACACTCGTTATGAGATTCATGGCCTACATGTGTTTGCTCCACGGCCTTGTAAATGGGCACTGGGCGTGCTGCATGAGCCCTACGTGCTGGGCGCTATGATGGGCGTGCCTGCGTGTAGTTGTAGCTGCTGCCTGTGTGCAGCCGCCAAAGCGTGCCCTTGAAGCCATTTTCTTATGTACTTACTTATAAACGGATCTTTTCTTTTCCCCTCTGTGCCAGTTGCTGCTGCTGTTGGGTTGGCTGTGGTCCCGGCAAGGCCTGCCGGATGCCCAGATAGAATTTTCAAAACGGGAAGCTTGCTTCCCGCAGCGTCCAGGCACTGGCTTGTTTTGACCATTACATTGGCTACTTTTGTCGACCATGTACACAGCTCTGGTTCTTGGCTCTTAGTTGTTCGCTGTTCCTTGTTCGTTGTGCGTGACAGACATACACACTGCCCATTTTCTTTGATATTTTTATTTGTAAAATCTGATTTCATCTTATAAATATGATAAAAATATTAAATTGAAAATTTTATGGAACCATGTACAGAAAATATACACAATGTCATAATGTTTTTTTTTTTTTACTGCACTTGAAAGTGCCAAGCTTTAAGAGAGGTAGCAAAAAGACAAGAAAAAATTATAGAAATATACACATTAATACAGTTGTGAAGTCCTTGAAGTTAATTTGGCTCTTCGCATCGTTTTACGCGTAAGATAACTCTTTACAGACCATTGCTTTCATAACACACAGTTAGGAACAATCCAATAAGCTGCTATTTAAAATAACAATGGATAATTTTCTTAGATATATGGCCAAACTAAAGGCCACTTATCTTTGCAACGACAACCTTGGTACGGCAGCTTAAGATTATTTAGGCCAGCTGAATAACTTACATACTAGAATATCCGCTGCGATTTGGCTCGCATAAAAACAATAGCTTAAATACTTATATACATTTTATGTATACATATCTCTGTGTGTATTCTTTTTTCAAGAATTTCGCACCCGACGGTTTTATTCAAGGACCGTACAGGCCACTTCGTTGCCAAAGACGACCATTTTTCTTGTGTCCTTTTTTGTTATACTCTTCTTCCCCTCCGCCCAGTACATCTGCCTTCCCACTGTGTCCGCTACATATTTAAATTTCACGCGCGCATACACAGGCAAGGATAAACGGGATTTATATCCACTAATGCCTGTGATTTGTTCTATAAAATTACTTTATGCCGCCGAGGCGTTGCCGGCAGACCCTACTTTCTGTGGGCCGCACGCAGCTCTTGCCCACTTCCCCGAGCTCCAGCTTCATTTCAGTTCTACAGAGAAATTCGAAAGCAAAGAGAGGCTATGTTTGCTAAACGAACGCTTTGGCAACACGACTTTTGCCTTCATCCTTTTCCTTGCTTAAACAAAGCTGCATAACATTTTTTTCCTGTCCTCTTTGTGGCACATCCATGTGTGTGTATGGGTGTGGCGGGATATATTTGAGTTATATTGCAAATATTTGCCATGCAACAACCACCAACGTATAGTTTTCTTCAACATTTTCCAATACCGCATGAATAGAAATTGACGAGTGGCTTGGCTCATAACTCAATTAGCAATCATGCTTATTTAAATTTTGATTGGCTTCTGTTATTCACTAAACTGTGCCACAATCAAATTGAAAAGCTACTGTGGCAGTCAGATGGCAATAATTAATATGAAATGCTGTGGTAAATGAAGTTTACAGTGAAACTGTCATTGGCAACCACTCAGTCAAGCAGTCAGTCAAATAGTCAATCAGTCGAGTGCCTGGTGGCTAATGAACATCTGTAGAATGTGCGCATTTTGCCGGCAAGAGTTGCGATTGTTTCGTCTGCCAACCAACCGTAATGATTGAACATTATATTGATAAACAACAGTCTGTGTGGTCTGCAACGACATGTCCAACTGGCAGCTGGACAGGACAACAGACAGCATAGCAAACTGCTCACCAGTCAGTGGGTTGAGGGAAATAATTGCGTTGTGAGTTGTCACTGGAACAGACATGTCATGTCTCCATGAACAGAACCACCAAAAGACAGGGAAACCGATCAACCATAATTTTGGTGGGCTGTCTGCCAAATGCTTGCTGCTGCTCGTCGTCGTGGCATCGTTGCGGCTATTAGGCGAGAGTCGTGCGACCTGTGACCACAGCTGCCAAAGTTCAGATATTGATTTATTAATCAATTGAAGACATGAATACTGTAGAACAATCCAAGAACAAATGATTTTGTAGGTTAGCCGTTCGCACTCGCAGAGCATATTGTTTTACTTATTATTTATATATTTCTCATTTAACCAAGAGGTAAACAGATTGGGCGAAAGAATGCTATTAGCCTTCAGTACTTCTAAAATCGCCATTAAGTGAATCCTCAAACATTGCCGACTTAAAGTCCCATAGCCATCATGAGCTTAAATTCTTAAGTTTGCAATCTTCAAAAAATTGTATGTACGTAAAATCACAGATTTCCTGTTCCTGTAGCTACATGGCAAAGATTTAACATTAGTCCAAAAGTGTGTGAAGCAGAATTCTTCTGAGTAAGTTTGAAAATACTTGAAAGTACTGGTTAAGGAACTGTCTTTAGCTCTATCAAATTCGTATTATTTAATATTTTATTTTTATTATTTTTAATAATTTACTCCTCTTGGCGGCTATTAAATAATTCTCAACCATAGGCATATTGTGTTGCGCTTTAAATTAATTTTCCGTTTGAGAATTTCAATTTCCACGGCATATCAAAAATGGTAATGTAGTTGTTCATGTCGAAGCGTAGCCAAGCTCTCTTGGGAGCAACAGTTGCAGCAGGTTGTTGTTGTTGTTGTTGTAGGCAGAACACGCCCACTCCCGCCTTGATTAATGCTGATTGATTGATTATTTGCGTTTTGCTGACATGGTGCACGCTTTATTGTCGCTCGACTCCTGGAAAATCATCAATTTCCGCTTGTAGAACACGTACACCACGTACAACAAAATGTTGGCGCTGTCGTTGTCAAAGTGAGCTCATTTTTTGCGTTTTTTTTCGTATATATTTCTCTTTTTTTTTTTTCATTTTTATTTTGCCACCCAGTCAGCAACAAGCGAGCAGCCTGTCGAAGCAGGGTAAGCGTTTTCGGTGTAATGAATATTTTCTGTAGCTGGCAGGCTGCAAAACAATTATTGCGGTCGGTCAACATCTTGCCAGCGGACGTGTCGGTAAAGTTTCCTTTCTTTGCTTTTAAGTATTTTTATAAATTTCATAAAAGCAAGCATTGGACAGCTGCCAGGCTAAGCCCATAAAAAATGGATATTGAGTGCGGTGACATTAATGCCAAGTATTCGACATGATTATAAAGGCAGACGTTAGCGAAAAGTCAGTCAATTCGGATTTCAGTTCGCGTCAGAGCTGTCTGCTCTTTGGCCCAGAGCTCTGAATAGACGGGTGTGAGCTTGGTGGATCGATTGGCAAGAAGCTGCTTCATGGCTGTCAAGTCTTGGCCAGCTGTGTATGATTGAATTTTCGTGAATTACGGCTCGTTAGCATGCGGCACGAACACGTACACATACGACTATATACAATCGCTCGCCCACACACACACACACACAGAGAAAGAGAGAGAGAGAGGGACACACAGACGTCCCGCTGATGGCAATGCTACAAAACCAATGAAAGCGTGGCATGTTCACAGTGTATTGCAACAAGTTGGCAACCAGGAAGGCAACAACGTTACCATATTTGACGTTCTGCCAGCCACGTCTGTCGCCTCGCCCCATGCACTTGACGTGCTTCATTTCATTTGGTTTTCTTGTTTTCCGCTATGCCATATTTTTCGCGCGGCCTGACACGTTTTTTACTTACTCAGTCGTTGACATTTTGCGTGACTGACGACAGCCGCGTGGTGTGAATAAATGAAAATGAAATTGGCGCCACTTTGTAGGCCGTCCCCTGCAAATGAGGCAATGTGTTTGCCTTTTACCATTTTGTGTCTTAATTATGATTGGAATTGAGCTCACTGTTCTGTGCAACATTGCCAATTCATTTATCGATTGCCATTAGCCAATTTCCAAATTGTTGCCGCTGTCCAAAGCCATATGCCCCAGCTTACAGCTCTCACAAATATCAAAGTCGATTTAACCAATCGAGCTGCACACACCCATTAAATAGTTTATTTCGATGTTCGCATTTCTTTCCGTATTTAAATATATATACAAATATACAAATATATTTTAGAAAAGCTATATTTACTTAATCAATATAGATTAATCAATATTATTATTAAATGTTAATTAATAAATATATATTTAGCATAAAAAATTCAATCAGTCAATTGAAAATGGGAAATCTGCGTATAATAGTTTTGTTAAAAGTATGTAACAGGCAGAAGGAGACGTTGCAGACCTCATACAGTATATATATTCTTTATCAGTATCCGTCCGTATCAATGCGTCGATCTGAGAAACTATGGGATCTAGAGACTTCAATCTTTTTTGGTAATGTCCCTGTATTGCACGCGGTATACGATTTCAGATTTTTTCAGATGTTCGATAACTTTTTCTATTTCAGACCTATCGATTTAAACATTTATCGAGATTCAGTTATACAATTATAAATCTTTCATCGTTAGAGCTAGAGCCTCCAAGTCTTTAGCTGATATATAGATAACAATTTAATAAAATTTTAATTTTTGTTAGATTTTGGATGCCGACTCCCAATTCGCCCCATTCCCCCAAACGTCTAAAAATGTATTTCAAATACTGTAGACATATAGTTGGGTTTGACATATACATATGAATGTTATGATCATAATCTGAAAGTCTGATTACGATTGTCCGTCTAAAAACAGAATTATTAGTCAAATAAGTTCTCGCCTGCAATGCGTACATAATGTACATATATGCGCATATATATAGTTTATTACGCGTGCAGAAACAAAACGAAGCATTCTTGGAATATCATTCGTTCGGGCTCAGGGGATTTCGTAGTCGAGCAGTCTCGACTATAGCTTTCTTACTTGTTTAAACATTTTTTTGCTGCTGACTCCATTTACCAATTAATTTTAGACAGTATATTGTTCTGAAAAACGTGAATCTAATTAGTTGACACATTAAAGTGATTCTGCCATTGTACAGTTATTAATGAAAATGAATGAAGTATTTATCTTAAAAGTGTTTGCACTTTGCACAAGAGTGCTTGAGGCCAGCCCAGGTGAGCTCGGGAAAAGGTCGATAAAATTCCGCCATTGACTTCACGTATCACTATGAGGTGAGAGAAGGTGGCGGTTATTCAGGTCCCCCGCAACACACGTTTTTTTTTTTTTTTTTTTCATATGCACATGCTCATGTGCACTTTGGCAAACCAATTAAGATTTATTGAGCCAGTCGGAGGTCGTGTGCGAGCCCACATACCATTAACTGACAATTAAGGTGTTTGCTTCTCGTTATTGTTGGTGTTGTTTAAACTCTCACTCTGGCCACACTCAAAATGGTCTGAATATTTGGAAATGTTTTCTTCCTTTCGCTTGTGCTTTTTAATGGCTTTTCAATTAAGCCGCAATTGAGCGTTACTCGATGTGGTCAGATTCTTTGCTGCGGTCTTACTCAGACAGTTCATTTGCATCTATTTTAATTCGGAATTTCCCTTCTTGCTTCTTCCCCAGATGGACAATCGGACGTGGATGTGCAATTAGTGGTGCCGAGGTATGTAGAGCGTGGCTCGAGCGTCACCTTCAAGTGCAAGCACAACGTAATACCGGAAATATTATTCAAGGTAAGTCCTGAATATAATGCTATTTTATTGAATAAGCTTTTACCAGATGCATGCGACTCGCAAATGCAAAGCTTTCAAACGAAATCGGATTGGTAACCGCGACAAAGTCACTTCGTTTGCCTTGTGCTACATTTTGTAAAGGGTTTACGGCTTTGAGCAAAGCTAACGCAATCAGCGGCAGTTGATGTACAGGGTGCATGTTGTTAATGCTGCCACAGACACAAATGTCAGTAAGTGCAGCATTTTGAAAAAGTCACTATCAAAGGGCGGCTCATCAGGTCTTGCCCATTGCCACCGTTGCGTCGTTCTCACTTCCGTCTTAGTTTCAGTTACAGTTGCGACAATTAATTTCACTTCAACTCTCCTATTACTGTCACGAAACATCAAGGGACACGCACAGTCAGGCGGCAAACGGCCCTAAGGGCAACGGCTTTGAATTTATGGCAAATGAGTTGCTTAGTTTTCTTGTTCAGAACTTTCTGCCACTAGTTCTAGTGCAAATCGTGGAATATAAATTCAAGGCCAAGCTCAAGCAGCAGCACCGGCAGCGCCCGTGGCAGAGACTGTTCAGGACGTTAAGGTGGAGCTGGAGGTTGTGCTTTAGTTTGTCGTTTTGTTCACTCTAAGTACCATAAAAGCGTACAAATTTTATGGCGCAAAAATGCCACGAACTTGAGTGCTTTAGAGCCACACAACATATTGATTTTCTCTCTTTTGCTTTTCTTTCACTTTCTTCTTTTCGACAAAGCCGCCGAAGTTGCTGTGAGTAGTTTTCAGCTATTAATTCAAGGTTTTTTTTTATTTTTTTTATTTTTTATTAAATAAAGAGAGACAAGAATTTGATACGACAGTCTCTAGTGAGCGTTAGATCTTTAGTATATTTTACTTTTTTTATTGAGGAAGTTAAACATGGAGTATGTAATAAAGTGTCAACTGTACATCGTTAAAAAAACTCGTTCTCTTCCTGATTAGAGAAAGATGAGTCCTTGCTCATCATAAAACGAAAATACACATTGTAACTCTATATTATGTAGTTTGCAAAGATAGTCCACACGTAGCTAATTTGGTAATTTTGTGTTCTCCCCTTTCATTTTTTCCAATTATATATTTTCCAATTATATATTTCATTTAAAATTTGCAAATCTATCTAGTTCTAGTCTAGTCTAGTTAGCAAAAATGTAATTTAATTTATGAATATTTTTGTTAAATGTATATAAATATTTTTGTATATTAATTTAATTACTACATATTAAAAAATAACTCTCACTTGCATTGTTTTTTTAACCAGTGTCCAATTGACATATTTGTAATGCATATTTGCATACATCGGTTCCTCGGTAGAAATGGGATGGTACAGTTGTTCAATTAGTAGAAGCTGTCGTGTTTACATGTAGGTAGACATTATTTTATTTGGTCAGTTGGCCGCTTTGTGAATACTGCTGCTTGGCGATGGCTAATTAGTATAATTGACTATATAACCGAGTGCGCCGGCTACACGGCTCCATGCCGCCAACTGGTTTTGATTCGAATTGTTGCACGAAGCGTGGCAAATTGTGTGGAAGTGGCACTAAAAAGGCAATTAAAACGCAAATGCGAACACGGCTACCCATGGAATTGAAGTTGGCTCAGTGGCACGGTTTACACATGCTGAAGCATACTTTCGGGTATACAAAAGCAGCGCGAAAAAATATAAATTAAATAAACTAATTACGTTGTGAATGGCAGACTGGCAGGCTGGCAGGCTGGTAGGCAGGCTGACAGCAGGACATCAGTATGGGCCAAAGGGGCCAGCTCAGACCAGGCCACATAAATGAGCTTTTGATTTGCCGACTGAGTACAAAAATAAGCGGGCTAATGAACATAAACAAAATATGTACAAAGTCAGACGATGGCCCTGTGGACACGCCAAAACCGACACATGCCAAACTCATGCCTGGCTAAACAACAACAATTCCAACAATAACAGACTCGTTGTCCCAGCAGAGTTGGCTGAAGGCCCATCAGAAGCAGAACCAACAACAGACACGTCGATTCAGGAGCGGAGCTTTGATTACTTTGCGATACGCACTCTTGTTATTATGATGGCTGTCGCTGTAGCTCCGAAAAGTTCATGTCATATCACGAGAAATTGTTTCAAAAATTTCCACAAGTGGCTGATAAAATTTGATGGGCGTTTGGAGAGGTCGCTGGAACGTGGCAGAATGGTTCAGTGGCCGCATGATAATGTTTGCTTTGTCCCGACAATATAGAGCTCAGTGACACGTTTGTGTGCGCTGTATCGATTGTCTTGACAAAGGACACATGCGTGATGAATGACGACATCTGCTGCCCAAATTATGCATACGCCACATTAGCCGTAGGCCAAGTTGAATGCAATCAATGCAATTAGTGGCGAAGCATGTCAGTCAAACAATATGTCCCACTCTTTAACAAGGCTTCAGGCAATGCATTTAATATAAGCGCAACTATTGAATAAGTTACGTGTATATTTTCATTCAATTGTCAAAACGTTACACAACCAATTATTATATAAACTGTAATAAATAAATATCTGTCGTAGTTAAAAAACTCTTTTTCACAATTTCCATACCTCAAGGGTTATCTCGCGGTCTGTCGCTTACCCCACACTAACAACTTTTCCTCTTTCGTAAGTTATGAATGGAAATGTATTTTTATTTACATTAAGCTTTTTATTTTCCGATGCTGCTTTAAGCCCGTGCAAGTCCCTCGTGGATGGGCAAAAGTTTTTCAGTTATATTCCAGCATTTATGCTGCTTTCGCAGATCTCGTTTTTAATTACGCTTCCGCCGCGTCCCACAAGGACCGGCGTAAACACGAACATCACTACACACCATGCACATAGCAGCTCGTCGAGCTGTTCGAGCTGGCTGCTAGTGACATTTGCTTGTGGCATTTCAATAAAGCATTCTATTATTTGCAGTTTTACAGCTTAACGCGCATTTTAATTGTCGCTGCAAAAAGTTTGTGCAACTTGTTGCAAAGTTAAATTGCATTCCATTTGTGCATTTATATTTTCATTAAATTTTTTATTTATCATTTGTCCATTTGCGACATGTGCCATTAAACGACATACTCCAAATGAAATAAACTGCGAGAGCCATGAACTGACACAATGTTTCGAATTCAAATTGAGGCAGTTACTCAATCAATGTCACAGTCAGCCATATATATTTATTTATTTTTGTTGTTTATTGTTTGATTGCAGGTGACATGGCTCAAGGTGGAGAAGGGCAAGTTCTTCGAATTCATTAACGGACGCAATCCGCCGTTTCGTAACTCAACCATTGAAGGCGCCGAAATTGATGTAAGTAATCAGAAATTGACGTAATACTCATGCTAGCATATAGAATAAAGAAGTAGTATATAATGACTATATTTCCAATCCCAATTTTGATTATATATGTGCATACATAGCATACGGTAACCACTCTGCGCTCTCATAAATCAATACAAATGTTCTTTTGACATCATTATTAGAATTATCTAAACATAATTTGACGATAAGCAAATGTCGTAATACGAGCACGACTTGTGGCTGAAATAGGATACATACATCGGATACAGACTTTTAAATTAAATGTTTCAGTTTCAGTCAGTTATATAAAACAATTAAAAATGTTTTCATTTCATTAAATTATTTCAGCTCGATTAAATATATCATATTATATAAATAATAACATAAATATTTTCATTTCATTAAACTATTTAACTGTAACTGTTGATAACACAGCAAATAAATTTTGAATTCAACCCATTAAATGTCATAAAATAATTTGATGCTCATATCAATGGCGTTATAATTAACAGTTTGTAAAATTAAATTAATTATCATGCACTTATACACATTGCATTAGATATGAAGAGTTATTGAGTAATAAATCGCCTAAAACTAATATATGAAAGAGTATATAGGTTATGCAATTTATTCTTTTTTTCAAGTCGAAGAATCCTCGCTTATCATATGGTATTGTTTATTTATATGGTATATATAATATGTGTATAACAGAGTAAGCCGAAGGTCGTTTGCAACGTTTTTACTTTCTGATAAATTAAAATGAATGCATTTTGCTTTCTCTATTGAACAGTGGGAGAACTCGAACGAAACGCAAGTGACATTGAAGAATGTACAGTTTGATCTATCTGGGCAATTCTACTGTGAGGTATCAACGGACACGCCCATCTTCACCAAAGCCAGCGCTGACGAGTTAATGAGCGTTTTCTGTACGTAGCAATCGCCAAAGCAATTCGAGTTAGCTGACACTAATTGCTACCCCTATCTTCAAATGCTTTTACAGTGCCTCAGACAGGGCCACCCACCATCAAGTTTCGAAAGCGTACACCCTTTGCCATAGGCGAGAAGCTGTTCGCGCTGTGCAATACCACTCGAGGCCGGCCCGCACCGCATGTAACATGGTTAATCAATGGCAAAAAGGTGCGTATGCGTAATTTCAACTATTTATCAGCCAAAGTGCACAATAGTCGGCTAATCGTTTGCAGTTAAATTGTATTGGGCAAAAGCGGAAGCGAAATAATTGCCTATGGTGTGGGGTCAGGCTGCAGTATGCGCTTGAATGTAGATATAGAATGGCTGCCAGGGGAGGTTGGAATGTCAGTGGGGCTGCATTAAGATTAACATCAGTTTAAGCCATTTTATAATTATGGCCTACATGCGCGGCTCATGGAGCTTTCATTTTAATTACCCAGACCAAGACCCAGAAGCCCAACTCCTGTGTGGGACAACGGCAGCATGCACAGCAGTACCCGCAGCAACAGCAGCTGCTACTCGCCGACAACAACAACAGCAGTTAAGGGAAAAGGAAATGAAATATAAATAAATTTATTATATCTGCCGTTGGCGCACAGAATATGGTAAACTCTAAAATGAAATTTATTCATAAACGCGCTGGCCGGCCAGCATCTGACCAGGCGTTGTATCTGTGTGGCCAGGGGTTGTTGTGTTGTGGGTATGAGGTTTTTGTCCGTATGATCCATTTTTAATTTACAGTTGTATTCAAAAGTTTGACATTGAAATGACATTCATTTGCACTTTATTACATATTGCGACCCAAAATTTGTTATGGCATTTCTAACTCTGTTCTGACAGGTCGAGGAGAAATTCATTCGCACACATCACGTTCACTCGTTCAACGGCAAGCATCAGCGTCGCACACAGCAGCAGCCCACATCTCTGACTCAACAGCAGCTGCAACATTACTACCAGCAGCAGTACTACAACCAATATCAACCTCAGTACCACGTGCCCCATTACATCGATCGCTACGACAAGAGCCTGCGCTGGGGCGGCTCTCGTCCGATTGGTAAGTTGTCCACAGTTTGTCTGCAATCACTTAATAGAGATCGTGAATAGCTAGTAGAGATTTATTTGAATCTTACTGAGCAAGCTAATAACGATAAAAATAATCTATGGATATATTATTCCTATGAAATTCTCAACAATTTTCTATTCATTTCTTCGACGGAATAAGTTTTTATCAGTCTGATCGAAGCAGTTTTCAACATCAACTGGCATCAATTAGCTTAAACACTCTAAAGTAACTTTCTACATTAACTTGCTTCAGTACATCGATTAGTTCAAAAAGCGTAATTCATCATCTAATTAGACAGGGTATTCCAAAGTGAGTTCGCCTTTAGGTAACTGCACACAAAAAGTGCAATTAAGCAATTGTTTTGAGTTTGTCATTGAGTGCGGCGCCAGCTGCGGCAGCTGTTGCAGCTGGCAGTTTACTTTAATTAGGACGATTTTGAATGTTGCTTTGTTATTGCAGATGAATTCTCACAGTATGCGCCACATCATGGACACGATGGACACGGACACCATGGCAGTCTTGGCAATATGCACAACAATCCGTTCGGCATGCTGGCCAATTATCATGACATCGGCGAGATACACGAGATACATCAGCGCAACTACGATATCAGCAAGAAGCAGATGGAGCTTAAAAAGCAGCAGATGGAGTTGAAGAAGCACAGGTTAGTCTACACCTGGCCCATTAATCAACCCCAATCCTTCCCCAGTGTATGCTTGGCATAAGCTGAATTTTATTTATGAGCCTTGCAAATTAAAACGCAGCAACTTACAGCCATCAGCTAAGCAGACGTCGAGCTGTTGCTAAAAGTATGCAATGTGCAAAGTTGTTTGCCCTTACGCCTTACTCCGCATTTGACTTAACCGACTAAGTCAAAGACCCTGACGCCCTTGGCTGGGTTATGGAGACAGCTGCTCAGTGCCCAGCGAAAAGTTTTCATATTCTTATCAATTTTCCCAGGTTGCGTGTGTGGCGTGTTTATTAAAGTTTTCTTATCTATGGTCTAAAAGGATTTGGCTTCTGCAAGGGCCACGATGTTGGCACATTGTTAAAACCGTCTGCCAGACGGACAGCCTGTTCTTATCCTCAGCTCCTGATGCCTTTTATTGTTGCGAGTATACAAAAAATGTGAAGCCCTAGCATTCCGCTGCCGTTTCGCCACCGTGCTGCCTGCTGAAAATGTTTATGTGGTGCGATTGGAAGTGAAACGTAAATGAATGCAATAAATTATTTACGCTCACCTGTGATATTAAAAATCAAGAAGGAAAACTTTTCCAATATACCAACTTTTTTTTAGCTCAACTTTCAAAGCCATGGGCATGCGTACACGTTTAAGTGTGTGCTCGAGGAGCCGTGCATGTGTGTGGGTGTAGGCGTGTAGGCGTGTGTATGTGTGGTGTGTGGTGCTAGTTTAATGACAGGCATCGCCACAATTCCTACCAGGTGCTGTTGCTGCTCTTTGAAGTTGTGAGGTCGTGCGTCGCACTCACATGTTTACTATACATATAGGCCACGTGGCAGACATTTACATGGCCTACCTGCAAAGTGGCCCTGACATAAAGTGCAATGGCGAAGCAGTAAACCAGGCCAAGACAGGTGTAAGACAATAACAACAATGCGGCATGTTTTGGGGTTCAACTGTCATCTTAGCTGGCACAATTACATACTTGAAGCATTTTCTCAGACATTTCGTAGTTGATTCTAATTAGAACCCATAGAAACCCAAATCCTATCATATTTAACTTAAAGGTTTTCCGAGAACAGTTTATAGCCAGCCAACAGCCCTGAAAAGCTTTTAGCGCAATTGCCAGCCTATGTTGCGAATTTGCCATTTCCCAGTTGTGTGTGTTCTGTGAATATGTTTGTGCTTGTGTATGTTAATACTTGGAAAAGCTACTTGGTTAATTTATCCCAAAGTGGCAACCATGATTAGCAATTGCGCCATTTCCTTGCCTGCTAATTGCATTGGCAACGCGCAATGGCAAAAATATTTTACAAATAATTTGCCGCATTTCAAAATGCGGCGCGTGCGTGTGTGTGTGTGAGTGTGTGAATGTGAATGTGAAAAACTAATTTTGCTGAAAACTTTACGTTAATAAGCAATAATTTATATCCAAAATGCACGAGACCGCTCCCGGAAGAGCATAAGCCAGGTGGCACGGGTGCAAGTGAACTGCGTTGTGCCTGACCTGCAGCATTTAAGGCCTTGAGACTACATAGTGAATACAGGGTGCTGGGGTGCGGGGTTCAGGATGCAGTCGAAATTAAAAATTAGCTACAAAAATTAAAATAAATTTATCTTATTTGCTTTAAAAAAACACTATATTTATTTCGCATAAATTTTTAATCAGTCTTACTCTGAATTTTATGTACATATGTGATGTAAGCACCCTGTATTGATTTTATTCATGGCTTATGTTACAGTCTGCGCACTATTTACGTATGTGGGTACGATTGTGGGCGTAATTGCAGACTCGCCCACTATTAAAACTTGGCGCATATTTATGCAACACTCCAGCACGAAGTAAAAAACTATAAAAAATGCGCAAGCAGCAACAGCAGCAGCAGGAACAGAAGGTAGAAAGTAACGGTCACGTTTATGTTTACAGTAGCGTGCATAAATTTCTCTCAGCGTATATGTATATGTGTGTGTGTGTGTGGGCGTGACGTACACTGGAATGTTTATTAAGTTCATGCTTAATACACTACGCTACATACATGCCTTACTCTGTGTGTGTGTGTGTGTTATACTATGCATGTGATTTTATGCAAATAGAATGTCAATGTTTGCTATAAAGTGCCGAAGTCCCGAACTGCGCCCTTGCTGCATTCATGAACTGCATTAAGTATGCGCCATGTGCGCCGTCGGGCATGCAACGTAATTAACCACTAAATTTGATTAAATTATTGCCAAATACAATCAAGGCTAAGAGCAACACAAATTAACTGCTTATTGTGCCGCGCTCTGTTGCTCTATTAAACAGCTTTGTGAATGGCCGCCATTTGGTTAAGAGTTCTGCTCAACTGCTTGAGGTGCAATGCCTTTAAAGAGCACAGAAGAATGTAAAGAATTGTTGCTATAAAACACACAAAAATAACAAGAGCAGCAGCAGAAACAGTGGCATAGCTATAAAAGGCATAACACGTAGTGCTGAATGTGCACTTGAGCGACAGAGACGGGGCAAGGCAAAGTGGGGCAGGTGGGGCAGCTAGAAAGGGTGTCCGTGCACAGGAAACTCAGCCAGGCAAAGGCATATGAATGGGGCATTTTATGCAGTCAAAAAGTAGTTTACACGTTGTTGCACAATTTATGTTTGTGCAACACGTAAGACCATTGTACCAGGCACAAGCCTCTGGAGATAAATGTAGACATACGTACACTTAGAGCGTGCGTGTTGCTGCTGAATACCTTCAATAGTTTGTTTCGTCTCTATTATCCAGCTTGCGTAACTTAAAAAAAACACAAACACACACACACAAATGTGAATACAGAATTCATGTATTTTCATTTTATTCGACAGACTTTCGTCTATCGATTTAAATTAATTTAAGGAAATATTTGTTTAAATATTTGCCAAACAAAAATGAAAAAATTAATTTAGTAACATAAAACTGTGTGAGCTTTGCCAAAACTCCTTTCAAAATGCTTCAAGCAATCATGTTTAGTCAGGCTTTAAATGAGAGTGAGCTTAAGGCATAATAACGCCTTCGTTACCTAAATCATATTATTAAATAAATACAAAAAAAATACAAAAAAAAAAAAAAAAAACTAATCAAAAAACATAATAATAACAATGAAAATAAATATAAACAATGTTAAGCTTGGCAGAGGCATAATATTCTACTTTGTAACTATTTCAATAGCATATTCCGCATACTTGGACATTTTATTGTTATTGTGTGTTGGATTTCTTGGGCCTTGCTTCGGGGTGGAGAAACTACAAAGGCGCGCCCTTAAATGCAGCTTGTAATTTTCATTTAATTTTCAGTGTGGTTTCATTTCTTTGTTTTTCGTGTGCTGAAAATGTTACCACGTTGACCCGCCAAAGGGGCGGCCATTAAATGTCGCGACTCGCGCCAGCTTAAGGCCCAAGAAATTGGCTGTAGCCATGGCTGAGCAGCAGTATGGATGTAATTAGCTGGTCTCTGGCTCTGATCGCGTGTGTGGCAGTAATCCGTCTGGGTGGGTCTGTAGAAGCCATGGCGAACCTGTCATAAGCCGGGGCACTAATTCTGAATAGGGGAGAGTAGGGAGCAAAGACTGGGCGGTGCTGCCACTGGACTGCCTTTAGATGAAAGACCATTTTGAAGCAAGGGCAATGCCAGTGCGCTTTCAGTTTTAATTGCTGGCGGTGTGGCGAGTGGGGTAGGCAAAAGTGCTTGCTGATACCAGCAACAAGACGCTGAAATGGTGTATTCCATTAATCACAATGAGGGCAACAAAAGCAACGCAACGAGTGTACATTAAAATTAAATTTGTGTTTTATAACGAACGTTAGGGCGAAAAACTTAGCAATACAATTTGGCTAATTTGCTGCAGTACAAGGATGTGCCTCTCCTAGTTAACCTTGTTAACAGGCAAATAGGTGGAGCTGGGTGAACCAGCTGCTGGAGCAACGTATGCAGCAGGCGCCTCTAGCTCTGATACGATTGAGGCCCCATTGCCATTGCCATTGCCATTTCCGTGCGTCTCAAGGTTGACAGCCCCTGCTCGGCGTTCATTTAGGAGCTGCAGCGACTGCAGCGGCTGCTGTGGCTGCCGAATCACCTCCTTGGAGGCAAAGTCAAGTACAGGCGCAATGCCAGCATTGTGTGAGGTTGAAGAGCCGCCCAGGCGATCGTACTCTTGCTGAATGGTGCGCTGCGCATTAATGGCGTCCTCTGGAGTACGGTACTTTACGAAGTGCACCTCAGGCTTCTTGGCATTGATGTTATTGAGGTTCTGCAGTTTATTAGCCAAGCTGGTGAGGTCGCCTTGCTTGGTGAGAACATAAATGGCCGTCTGTTGTTCGGCTGCTTGTTTGGCTAGCGCGACGGCTGCATTCTCCAGACCTTTGTTCTCGGGCGCACGAATGAAGAGCACGCGCAGATTTCTCTTCAGCGAAGCGGCCAAGTCGCCAACACTACGATTATCCTCAAAGTCTGACTCGGGTGCTGAATATGTGAAAAATTCCTTGTTAAACTCTGTATTTCCGCTGGAGTAGTCGGATGGGCTATTGGACCCAAAGTCAACTGCTGAGCCGCCAGTTGGAGAACCGATACCCAGAGAACCACCAATTACAGAGCCACCACTTAGTGAGCCATCCGTCAGCGAACCACCCGATAAAGAGCCGCCATTCGATATGTTTTCAATGCCTATTCCATAATTATATCCGCTTACATCTGCATTGGCTGTCGCCAGCAAAGCCAACATCTGTCAAGTTGAGATAAAACAATTGAATATGAATGAACGCAAAGTGCAAAGTTCTTACATTCAACTTACTATAATTGCGCGCATTTTCCACTGAAGCTCCAAAGTCCAATTTTCTGCAGCAATGTCACTGTGCACGATTACGCCTCGAGGTGTGAAAGGCGTGTGATGCTGCCCGTGCGATCGAAGGGCGTTTTTATAACCGGCAGCAAAACGGGCCAAACGCCCGCTGAAGATGCCGATTGCGCAGTCGATAGCCGCTGTGAATGCTGTTATTTTGGCCGTTCATCCAGCTCATCGCTGAGTTTTGTATGTGACGTAAAATGCTAAAGCGGCCAGCCGTATCCGCCAGCGAATTAGTTTGCATAAATCAAAACCCTATTGCAAATTTCGCTGAATCAATCGAGTCGAGTCATGGACATGGAAATGGATATAGTGGAAGCACCGGTTCACGATATCATTGGGGCGATTAAACGTTACATATGTGGCGCCAATGCCAAGTGGTAGGCGGCGTATTTTGTGTTTGCAGCGGCTGATGTGAAATTTGCATTCTTGACCATTTTGTGGCCATGTAATTAATTAATTATAAACGCTCACACAAATGCAAAAAATATTACAGCACTGTGAAAACAAGAGAAATGTCAACACTGAAGCTAAATAGTTGCATAGCCAGTGATTCGGAAACTGAATTGAAATTAAATATATGCACGATAAATATATTATAATGATAGCCATCGATTAGCATGACAACAACAGTGGGAACCGCCTGCTATGGACAGCCAATTAATGCAATGCAAAGTCATTTCGATGGCCCTTGACAACTGTAACTGTATGCGTCTTTATTGTTTGGCCAAAAAAGATAACAAAACCGTTTCGTAAAGAAAAAAAAAAGAAAGAAAAATAGTAATAATAATAATAAAAACAAATATCAACGCAAACAACAGTAACAAAACACACCAATGAAAATACACAGCACAGGCAATATTTATGCAAACTAACAAGCGCTTGAAGCATTTTATAGGAAAGCATAATTTAAGTTTTTTTTTTTTTTTTTTCTTTTGAATTAATTTGATTCTGCATATATGTTGGGACATCACAAACATTTTATTTACCTTTACTGGGACTGCTAAAACTGATTGAACACGATTCGTTGATTCGATTTGCGTTGTTGACATTCGCAAAGTTTGCGAATAAAATTGAGTTTCATATATAGGATTCTGTTTCGAATATACTAAAATCTTGTTTAGTTGAATTATGTGTTATTAATATTTTAAATAATTCATATGACTGTTTTATTATATACGATTACATTTTGTATCTTTGGTATTTTTCTGTGTTAAACTTCGTAGTATACTTTTGCGCACCTGCCACGTCTAAAAATTCTGTGGCCACACATTAGGCTGACTATCTAAAATGGCATTCACTTGAAATTTTATCATTATGACATTTCTTTTTTGTATGTAGCAAGCTAAAATATTTGTGATTCGATAATGTGACTAGCGAGTGTTTAATTTGACTCGTCAAATTGCGGAAAGCCTGATCGAAATCAACAGAAATGTAATTTTGTTAATTGGTAGCTCACATGCTTGGCAATATGGCATATGTACATACAATATGTACGCAATCTGTCAAAAAGCTATAAATGTGCAATTAAGTAAATTATCCAATTGCTGCCCGCAACTTGTCAATTTGATGAACGGAAAAACAAGCAGCCATAAGTGCTGAGAAAACAATTACATAAACTACCTTTCAAGAGCGAATGTTCACTACATATAGCTAAAGGAACAAACGGAAAGTTGGTCACAGTTTTAATGAATATGCAAAGCCTCTTATTATTTTAATATAATTAATTAAATATACTGTAATTAAAATATTCAACTATAGTGTATCATAGTTGTTTGAAAAAACAAGTAAGAAGGCTCTAGTCGAGACGACTCGACTACGAGATCCCCTGAACTCTGCAAAAAAGTGATACTCTTCTTCTTTACGCACTTATGAGCGCTCGTTCAGCTAACCGCGCAGTTGCTGTCGTGGCTTGGAGGCGGGTTGGGCTGAATTTTGGACGCTCATAACTCCATTTCTAGATGGACTATCTTTATGAAATTTTCAAAGTAGATTAAGAGTATCTAAATCTATCTATATGCCAAATTGCAAATAGTATTTGAAATGCGTTTTTTTTTAATTGGGGGCGAAGGGGGCGTGGCATCAAAAATCTGTAAATTACATAATCTGCGTATCCATAATGTCTATCTAAATAAAGTCTCTAGTCTCTAGCTGAAACAGTGTAGAAGTTATGCCGAAAAAACCTAAAAAATGGAAACGAATTTTTTATCGATCATTTGGAAATGGGATGAGTTATCGAAAAAACAAAATAAAGTCGTACTGCGTAGCTAACATACACATGTTCATGTGAAATTTCAGCTCTCTAGCTTTTGTAGTTTCCGAAATCTCGACTTTCATACGGACGGACAGACGGACAGGGCTCAATCAAATTATTTTTTTATGCTGATCAAGAATATATATATTTTATGGGGTCTGCGACTTCTCCTTCTGCCTGTTACATACATTTTCACAAAACCATTATACCCTGAATTCCCATTTTCAATGGGTTCAGGGTATAATACATTTGATCTCAAACCTCATATCCTATAAGAACTTGTTGTTGTAGTATGATTCCTCAAAGGTTGCACTGATAAATATTATCTATTCCTCTTAATGATTCCACTTAAATGTTATCGATTTCAGATATTAAATTATTTTGTGTAAATTTGAAATCATTTGTGTGTATGTGAAACACGCAAAATATGCGTTAATCGCAGCCAGAATAAATCTATCATACTCCGAGCAAGAAATTTGAAAAATCATTTTCATTATGTTAGAAATTGGATACGAGACTACACGCAGATGCATGAGCCTTCCAAATATTAAACGGAAGTCCATCGAAATCGCCCTTATTCGATAGGATCAAGGGCTGTTGGTGAACTTTACTGGATTGATGTATTCTTTGAACTTAATCAGAATAACTTCTTGATAATGCTTTGTTTATGTCTTTTTTAAAAATAACTTGATTTCCTTGCCGGCTTACTTTGATATCTTATGTTCATATATACAGATTTACTAAACGCAATTTGCTCTCCTTAAGTAGCACTGACGCAGAGTATAAATCTAGAAAAGTATATACATATATATGTACATACATGCATATGTATGTATAGGAATGTAAAATTACTCAGTCGCCGTTCTCGTTATCCGTTGCTTCTCGGCACGCGAAGGCACTTTACGTAGCATAAATAATTCAATGGGCCGAAATGCCGCGACGCGACATAAAACATAAAAAAAAAAACCTTCGTTGTCAGTGTCAGTTATAATATGATGCCTATGACAGCCAGTGTTGTTGCTGTTGTTGTTCCCAACGACCTCAGTTGACCCAATTTAAAGAGTGATGAACCTTTGTGTGCGTGTGGTTAAGTGCACTCTGTTACCACTAAATGGTGGGGTATACTGGTTTTGCTGTTGTGTATGTATGTATGTATGTATGTATACTCACATAAATTTCCTTCACTCATAAGATAAAAAAAAAAAACAAGTAAGAAATCTCCAGACTGCTCGACTACAAGATCCTCAGAATCCTTTCCAAGAACCAATAATATTCCAAGAATTCTTCGCCTTGTTTCTGCACACGTAACTAACACATAACTATACATGCACAAACACGCACACGCATATACATTGTATGTGTATGTGCATAAGTACGCATTGCAGACGTCTTGCTGTCTATGTTATGAGAACTTATTTGATGAACAATTCTCTTTGTAGATGGAATTTCGTAATCAAACTTTTTCATTTTCAATGGATTCACAATATAAAAAAAAAAAACTAAGCATAATAGAAATCAATGTAAATAACATTGTTATCTGTCAGTGCGTTAGATGTTGGCTAGCAATAATTAACATGATTTGACATGGAAATTTGAATAATTTGTGCTTTAATGGAAAGGTCTGTCGAGCTAAGAGCAAAGTTTGCAAAAGTTGAAGTGCTAATCATGGTGGTGTCTGCCTTGACCATTCTGGCTACGGTTACCAACTTGTGGTTAGCTCTACTTCCGGTTTTCGATTACAAAGGTCTTTGAACATAAGAAATTCATGGGATTTGGCACGTAACCGTTGCGTTGCGGTGTTGGGCGTTGTTATTATTGTTGTTGCTTTTGACGTTGTTGTTGCTGTTGCCTTGCTATGGGCTAAGTTGCTTTTCTTGTTTCTCGGGAGAGTCCTTGCGCTCAAAACAGAACTGGCTGTGGGCCCGGTTGCAAGAATATCGAGAATGTTTTTTCGTAGTTCAGGGTGTGTGCTGGCAGGGAAGGTAACCCCTGGCCATAAATTCTTAAAAGGATTTGTTGCTTTATGCTATGTGCCCTTAGCTCATTTGCTTGCGTTAGAAAAGAGAATAAAGTTAAAACTTTTGCGCCCAATAGACATATAAGCCAATAACATGCGCAACAACAGCAAAAGCAGCAACAGCAACAACAGCAGCAACAGACTGCATGACATATCAATTAATTAGGCGTATTTCTCAAATTATCGCCTTGGGCAGGGCAGCGATAAGGCCGAGCCGCGTAAATGACCTTGCATGTCAGCGCCAACTTAAGATATCTTATAAAATAGTTAAAGGTAGAGTTTAAAGCATTATGAAACTTTCATAACTTGCCTGCTGCCTGCTACCAATATTTCTCGACGGTTCACCGGGACCCGCATTTCCGCTTTATTTGCATTACTTGCCAAGTTTGTTGTGTTTTGAACTTGAGCTTCCTGCCACGGCTGCTGATGTTCTCGCTGCCGGTTGTTGATTTTCCTGCGAAAAGAGCGCTGCATAAGGAATTTTATTAAGACAACAAGTACGGCAACGATAATACCAACAGCAGCAGCAGTAGCAGCAATAATAGCAACAACAACAGCCCCATTGATGATGTTACTGCAGCAGCTGTTGCTGCCGTCATCGCTGCCATTTCTATTGCTGCTGCCAAGCTCGTCAACGCAATGCTGTCGAAGGCTTATGCGGATATTGTGCATTTGCTTTGAGTTTAGTCCGGCATTTGTTTTCGCTCTAAGTTAAACTAGCTTATTGTTGATGCTGATGCTGTCTGCCAGCAACTGGCTTTTCATGTTATTGTAGATATGGCTGCTTCTGAACTTCATCCCTGTGCTATCCAGAGACAATGGGGATTGTTCTCTTCTTGTACGTGATGAAGTCTTAAGCATATAGCGCACAATATGCGCTGCATACATTTTTCGATGTTGTATTGAAAATACATTCTAATCCTGATTAAGCATTTAGATATCAGACTGAAGAGTACCTTTAAGTATTCGAAATGTCCAAATTCTCAAGAAAAACTACAATTGCAGTGTATTCGAAAAGCATTGCATCTCAACTTTTATATTTGAATATATGAGTACTTTGCATGGACCACGCCAAGAACCAGCGGAAGCAGCTCGAAACTAGGGCATAACTAAATTTCGTTATACCTATGCTGTATCTTGAATGCTACCGATAGCGGAAGCACTATTACTAACAGTGTCGAGCATCTGTATCCTGGCTCTGGCAGGAAAATAATATTTAAATAATATTTGCCGAGCACTTGCTTTTAAATTGGAATACGACGCTTTTGCAGTCGTTGCCTGTTAAGTGATAATATATAATTGTTCAAATGAGGCGAAAATAAGCGCATTGTTTCCACTCCAACTATCGTTGACGGAAGTTTTAATAAGCCTCAAAGTTGTGACTGCCAGCATGCTGTTAAAGTCCAATGACACTGTGGCTTTAAACTAACACAGCTGTCAATTGGTTTGCCAGCACATTGGGTGCATAAAACTTTACGGTCCCCACATAATTTTCTCAAACGAAGCTACACGCACTGTGCGTGTGTGTGTTGATGTGTGTGTGTGTGTTCGTGCGTGTGTGTGTGCAGGTAATTTCGCAGTCATTTTGCATTTGTAATAAAGCAACACGTCGTCACAGACGTCGACGCTCGCACGTCGACGCACGGCTGAGGTAATTACGAGGCCGCAGCCGTCGAAATCTCACCAAGCACACTTCAACTCATTTATATGCCGTGCAGGCTTCTTATCAAATATGAAACAAAGTCGTAAAGGATAATTGAACTTACAATGTGTGAGTGGGGCTCGCGGCGCTGCCGTACGAATAATGCAAACTTATCTACAAAAATCCGCTCAACTTCATTAAAACAAGTTGAGCTATAACAGCTTAAAGCTTTTGTTTTTATTCACTTGATTTCACATGTTTCACGGAACTATATTGGTCTGAGGCAAAATATTTAATTACAAATTTAATTGGACTGTCAGCATCGAATGCTTTTTATATACAAGTATCGATACATTACCTATTTGAGAGAACATCGATTTTTATTCACAAGTATCGAGTATTATGGATACATATTCATCTTCTATTTGCCTATTCTAGATAGTCAGCAGAATATTTGGCCAATTGCGCATAGGTTTGCTGAAATATATTGTACTTAAATTCGTTTTAATGCGTGACTGGCATGTGGAAAACTCTCCTTTGTTTGGCTTTTCATGTTATCACACATCAATCATAAAATGCAAATATTTACGAGTTTATTTGTGTGCAAATGGCTTTTGGCTTGCGGCACATTTAACTCAGACTACCGAGTGTTACTCATGTCTAAGAATCTTTTAACCATTCCAACTTTTTTTAATTCCAATCTTTTTCAGAAACTCAAACCGAAAGTTTCGCCGTCATATTAACGAGAATGCGCTCGGCATAATTCGCAGTACTTTGAACAGCGGCGGCTTCGGCCCTCAGGCACCAAACATGAACAAGGAGCTGGGCATCCCTTCAAACGCCGGACCTATGAACCAGCTGGCAGCTGGCTATCAGCGTCCGCTGTCTCATCCTGGTGGAGGAAGTGCCGTGGCCGCCGCCGCGGCAGCTGTGACTGCCGCTCAGATGGAGAAGGGCATGTTCAGCATTAGTCAGCTCAACCTGGAGATAACCGAACAGCACGTGGGCACCAATGGTCGCATGGAGATCACATGCCTGTCCACAATACCAGCGACAGTCGGACAGGGCGAGCAGTATGCCGATTACAAAACATATTCGGTGAAAGGTGAGTGTGGTATTCGCCGAGCGCGTGATATGCATATAAGTATGGCTATTTAGATGTGTGCCAACGTAAATTAGAATATCATACCAAAGCATGTTTTCATGTATTTATTGTGCGCAACGTGTAATGCTGTGCAAGAATAATATTTGTTTTGGTCCTCGCTTCATAAAATTGTGAGCAATGAGCTCATCAGAAATATGGCTCGTTTGCATACGGGCGCTCGACATGAATGTGAGTTACGCAATGTCGGTCGGAAGGAATCTCGGCCGCATTCACACAAAATAATTTAGCTTCATACGGCTGCTGCTGGATTAGACAAGCCTGCTAAATGTGTGCCCATTGTTATTGCTCTGTCTGCCTTCGTCATGATGACTCTCACAGAAAGAGACAACAGCAAAAGTCAATGTAGCAGCGTTTTTGGCATTTTCAAATGCGTCCCTAATTTATATTTCTGCCGTTGACTTTACAGGCAGCCACCCCCAGATTTACCACCCACGGCGCAGCAGTGTGTGGGCGTGTGTCATCTATTCTGTTTGCCTACGTTTAATTTTCGCTTAATGCCGTCCTGCCCGTATTACCGCAAGGCGGGCAAACAAAAGTTAATTTATATATTTGCTCGGCTTTGTTTGCCTGCCTACACGCAGGCTGTTAGCACTTGCAGCCAGTAAAGCCGTTGACTCAGCCAGTGTTGTAAATTGTCTCAAATTGCATGAAATAATTTACACATTACTAGGCCCATGACTCAAGACGGTCGTTGCCCACTGTGGCTGTCGCTGTCGCTGTCGCCGGCGGTTGCTAACGGCCTGTTCGGCTCTTGAGAGTCCCCTAAACTAAGGGGCGTATGAGTGTTATTTATGGTGCGTGAAGTGCGTCGTTTGTTTTAGCCACTTCACAGAAAAGAGCGCTTCAATCCTTAATTATTTATTATGAAGTCTCAAACATCTGGTAGTATTTTGACCGCATTGATTTTATTAAACCAGTTTTTCTGAACCTATATCAAAATCGTTCAATCAAATTTAATTTTTCCTCGAAGTGAAATAATTCCGAAAGTTGTTTTTCTTCAGATTCGTTATATATTCGAATATATGAATGCATATGTATTTATTTTTTCCAAAGTGACTTAATCGAATTTAGAGTCACAGAAAATATATTTTTGTGTCACTTAGTCTTGATTTAAAATCGTCTATATACAGTTTTATTGGAGCACAGCCCAAATCTCTGCTTGAATTAGGTTTTCCTTTATTTTCTTTTTATTTCGTAAAAGCTCTTTCCACATTCATTATTCATTATACGTTCACTTGTCAACTTAGTTTTTCCGTTGTCTCACAGACTGAGTTGAAGGGGTCTAATTAATTTTGTTAGGCCACCTTGACTGCTAGCTGCCTGCATCTAAAGTATATTTTCCACCTGATCCGACCATTGTTTTTGACTTTCTAAAGCTTTATTTATAATGTTCGTCTCTCCTTTGACCTTTGCAGTGGAGGTTGAGCGACACCAGGCGTCCTCCACGTCGACGGCACCGCCCAGCATTGGGATGGCAGCTCTGGGCAACGGTAATGGGCACGGCAACGAGACCTCTGCAGGTTGGAGGGCGCGCGGAGCTGCCCTAACGTATCTGTGGTCGCTGGCGCCCCTGCTGATATTCGCATTGCTGCCACTGAGCTATTAGGAAGACCCAACGGCAAAAGTTGCAACACAAACTGCTGTAGAAGAGCAGACCACCGAAGTAGTAAAGGTACAGTAAACCAAAACCAAGGGCACCGATTGCAGCAGCATAAAAAAAAAAAAAAAAAACAAAACAAAAACAAAAATAGAAAAAAAGAGACAGGCACAGCAACAAAGTCATACATAAGCTTTTGTCTCACACTCACATATATTGTAGACCAAATTTGATTTCAGTGTAATTACGCTGAAAACAAGCGGAATGTGTGAAGAGGAGTAAATCAAGCAAACATTTTAGAGCGAGTGCATAAACAATAAACAATATTTTTTGTCTCGTTCTGGCAAGCTAATTAAATGAGAATTTTTTGTAAATAATTGCCGGACTGCAATTTTGCTATTAAAAAAAAGAAAAAACAAAAAAATGAAAGAAATATTTGTAATTAAGTTGCAGTCAAATGAGAACCATGAGAATCTGTTTCATTTTCAACAGAAGGCAATTTTTTAGCGTAGCGAAATTTGTGTAAAACTTACAGTTGAACATTCCTTTGTCACAGGTCCTGAGGATGTCCTGAGAAAAACAGATTAACAAAACGACAAACGGTTAGTTTGCCATTTGAAGGTCAGCCAGTTGCAGTTGCCAGTTGGGCCTGGCCAAATATTTGTGAAAATGAGCTAGCAAAAGATAAAAGAATATATATACATACATATATATGAAACCAACCATTAAACAGAGTTTACGACAAACTTAAGCAGTTCCAAGACTGCTTGGGCTTGGGTCCATGTACCTACAAAATTAAAAAAATAAATAAATAAATAAAAAAAAATAAATAAAATAAAACGTTCTGCAAACAAAAAGATATTTTTTATGGTGTTGTAACGCTTTGGCTAATAGCGAGATGGAAAATCTAAGGCTAGGATTCGGGCAAAATTGAATTTGGGCCCTAGTTACCAAAAATTAATTAACCCCCACAAAGAAAATTAAATGTTTAAATGTAAAATAATTAGACAGTTAAACCAAGAAGCTTACAAATACAATCAGTGTTGAAAACATTTTAAGAAAACCAAAAACCCTAACAACAAAACAAAAACAATACAAAACAAAAGAAACGCGAAGAAAAGGCGTTGAAATGGTCGCAATCTGCCGCACGTGGCTAACAGAAAAAAGGGTCACCCTAAAAGGGGTGAACCCTGGCTGACGCGTGATTCGCCTGTCCTTGTGTCGGCACGCCCAGTTCCCTACACTTACACAGCTTATTTATTTGTATTCATTTAGTCTTTAATTGCGTTTTGTAAATTGTTATTATCGCAATGGATCTGTCTGAAATGTGCGAGTAGTTAGGAAAATATATTCATTTGCATTTCGAAGTTAGTTATTTTTATTTTGTTTAGAGGAGGTGAGATATAGCTATGTGGGTGTTAATAAGTACTATGTTTAATAGGGAATTTTTTAAAAGCGCTTTTAATGTCTATTGCTAACTGAAAACTCTAAACGCCTAGAACTCATTGTAACTATATATGTATCTATACCAATTAAGTCAGAAAGAAGAAAGAAGTAAGAAACCCAAAAGGTAATAGCACAGCGCAAAGTAAATATGTGTAAAGCAAGTAGAAACCTAGTATATACACTATAACAATATACACCAACCTATAAATATGCGTCTACATAAGTGTGTAACTACTATTTAGAAGTTAGGTAAATATTTTTAACATCACAACAAATACAGACAAATGCAAAATGTAAAAAAAAAAAGAAAATGTAAAAAATTTACTAAGCCTGCTAACATTTTACTACAGTTTGAAGTAGTAAAATAAAATGAAAAATATACATACAAATATTAACAGAGAAACCCAAAAACAAATTTCCGGAATAAATAGAAACATTTTTTAAAACGGTTGTTCAAAAACTTAGCTAATAAATATGCAGTATACCCTTATTTTCAAATAGAGAAAACAAAATCCGAAATTCAAAAGAAATGCATTAATGTAGTGTATACATAATGCTTTAAGGAACTACATACAATTTTTATAAAAAAAAAAATAAAAACATATAGTTACAAAATGGTATAACAAAGTACATATTAAATATTAAAAATATGGCTAAAATGTCTTATGCAGGTATTGACGTCTTCCTATGCTACGCTGTCTATTATTAACTGAACAAGTAAAACAATTGAAAACATTTATAATATATACATTAATGAACTAGATATTAGGTATATTCTAATATATGTATACATATATTCGTATGTTCAACTTAGAACATACAATAAATGCATATTGAGAATGTGTTAAAATGTTGATGCGACCTTCATCCGAGGGATGGAAAAACAATAAATAATATCTTTATCTATAAATGATTTATTTTAAGTGAGAATCTATGGACTTTTACTTATTCCATATGTTAAACAAATTTCTAATTACGCATTTGTTTGCTAACTTTTGTTTTCATCTTATTTTAAAATTCATAATTTTCCTCTTTTCGTCTTCATTCTTATTTATTCAAATATATCTATCGGATCCTTTACATTAATCATGATTTTCCGTCTCATAATTACGGCTAAATACTTCCCACCAATCTATGTAACACTAAAGCATATTCCTAATCATATCACACTTTCATATCAACCACATCAAGTAAAACATTCCATAAATGTCTCAATGCGTATGCAGAACATATGAGCACGGTATACATACATCGGTACATACACATACATTTGAGCATATCTTTCTGTCGTCTGACTTTCGTGTATTAATGCTTTAACTGTTCGGAAATAAGTCCATGCACTGATCAAAAAGAATCTTAACACTTACACTCTTGCTTACGCAAGCAAACAAATATCGATATTTATGCGGTATATACATAAGCAAGAAAAACTCTTACAAATGGAAAAATTAAATAATTAAATAAATAAATGTCACAGCAATTCGCAATACATATCATAAATGTTGTACAATTTCTGTGTTAAATGGATGTAAGCAAAAAGAACATGTTATATTTATATATTAATACATATGTATGTATATATATATATATATATACTGCGACCCAACGAACTTTCGGGAACTTAAGTAAAATCACATTTTTGCAATTTAAGAAATCTTCGATTTACTCAGCGCCTAGTGATGGCTTGATATCAATAAAAAGAGGAAAATTTAATAAAAAGCGAAGATAATTGAATTAATGCCCATGCAGGTAATATGAGTAACTAACAGAAAATAAAATTGACAACCACAATTCGAAAAGAGACACAATTAACAATGGCCAATGCAATTAACATAATTGAAATCAATTTAAATAGTTCAATGATGCTCAATTGCGAAGCAACAATAATTGTGGATACTGAACGATTATTGAAATGCAAATACGATTCGTATACACATCAAAATATATACAGACAAACATGATAAATGCTTTTGCTTGACATTATTTATGTTAGCTTATTAGTCTACATATGTATTAAGCCGATATTCGCCAACGTAAGCGTGCAGAAATATTCATATTTTACATAATTTGTTAAGCGTATAACATCAGGCCAGGTACAACAGAACATTAATACACTGCAAGTATATTTGTAATCGTAACCGTGGATACCTACATAATTTCATTGACATACTACACGATTCTTCCAATTACACATATCATTGCGTATATATCAAATATTTACAAAAACTAGTTATGAAAATTATCTAAAGAGCGCATGAACTTTGCAGAAACAATTATCGCGGAATTTGTAAAACAGAAAACTGCAAAAAAAAAAAAAAAAAAAAAAATATATATTAAATAAATAAAAAAATATATATATATCATTTATTTCATTTATCGAAAATGAAAAAATTAAATATATCAATGCATGCTTATACACATGTGAAAAATGTCATAATTCAACTTTGATTTATTGTATCGCAATGAGTTGCCCTTTGTTAAAGATATATTTT
Source organism: Drosophila koepferae (assembly GCA_030914345.1). Classification (NCBI taxonomy): domain Eukaryota; kingdom Metazoa; phylum Arthropoda; class Insecta; order Diptera; family Drosophilidae; genus Drosophila; species Drosophila koepferae. The sequence goes on along the minus strand of JAUESR010000197.1, from coordinate 10,057,483 downwards.
AATAAATATTGTACTATAAATCTTAAGATATAAGTGAATAGTGAATAGCATAAAAATAAGTATGGAAAACCGAAGCGGCTAACAAACTTAATTCAATGATGAAGTTGTTGTTGTGTACCACAAAGTAAACAAACAATTACGTAAATAAATATGTATTTATAGATACAGGCATACCGAACGACGCATCAAATATACACTTGTAAAAATTGCAACCTATGCAAATCAATTTACAAACATATATACATATAAATATATTTACATATACAAAAGGTAACTGTGGAATATGTGTGTATGTACTTATTATTAAAGAGTTAGTACGTAGTAAATACGAGTAAATATGTACAATTTGGTGTCGAGCTGTCAACCTTACTATGACAAATAAAACTTTATAGTGAATTCCAATAACAGATGGATGACAAAAATGGAAAACTCAAATAAATGTCAGCTCTTAAAATGACGCCTGCTGCTTGGCTTGTCAATTTACTAAACCGAATATATATATATATATATATATATATATATAACTTAAAAATATGATTAAAATTATTTGTGGTAAAAAAAAAAAAATGAACTAAACATTATAAAATAAATGTTGAAAACTGAAGCACGTTCTGCTTGTATTGAAATTTTCCCCTTGAAACATTCCAGTTGCTTTTCAATTTAAAATTAAGTTGTGTCAACCGCAAAAGCACAATACGTAAACAGTTACATAAAGTTAGAAGGTAGACACACAAATCGGTCAAGGGTCGGGGTCGGGGTCCCTCTGCGTTTGACGAATTTCCTTTTAATCCCTTAAAATGTGCATGGAAATTGAAGGAGCTGTTCGACAATAAAATACGTAAACAAAAACAAACAACGTGGGTGCGCATTCGGTCAGAGGTCTGGCGAAATTACTAAGAGGATACCAGCAGCAGAGTGCGAGCAAATGTTGTGCAATAATCAACGAAAGGATCAAATACGAAATAAATGGCGAATCAAGGGTATCTTGGCCATAAAACACATCCGACCAGAGCCAGAGCCACGGACAATGCTTGAGCATTTTCTTTTTATACAGCTTGTCCCTTTCCAGCTCTTTCTCTTCCTTTTCCTCTTCCTCTCTCTGCTCCTCCATCTCTGTCATTGTATTTGTCTTTGTCTGCCTACTATCCTCTTTCGTATGCTCCGAGCGCTTCAAAGGTGCAACGAGCTTGGCTGCCTCATTACGGAATCAAAGCCGTGGGTTGTACAAATACACATGTACACAGCAGCTCGTGTGTGCTCAGTGAGTATGTATGTATGCTAGGTCGCAGATGTGTTCTACCGATTGAAAATGTGTGTGACAGACAGACTGCGGCAGGCAGATGGCAGGTTTGAATGGCATTGGTCAATTAACGCCTGGCCATCAACAGATTTCCTGAGGAAGCCATCAAAAGGGATGCCTCGGTGTCTTGATTAAGGTATAAATATTAAATTAGCCAAGGCTAACGCACAACTTTAGCTTTTGTTGCTCCTGCTGCTGCTACTGCTTGTGTTGGTGCTGCTGCTGCTGCTGCTGCTGCTAATGAGCCATGTCTCAAAGAGAAAAAGGCAAACAGGATGCGGTTTATTCAGCGTTGATTTAGACCCCACTATCAGCCGCCCGGATTCAACTCTCAAACTTGTTTAATTATACATGGCAGCGCCTAAAACTCAACTAATTGATATGCAGCAGTGACAGCAGCAGCAGCACCACCAGCGGGTCCAAAGTCTGTGAGTGGGGCAAAGTTAATGAGCCAAAACTGGCAGCATGTGTGCCAAGTTTCGACAGGCAGTCGAGCGGTGGTCGCTTTGCATACAAACTCTCAATGTGCCCGAGGTCTGATCGAGAACCAAACGAATAACTCAATTTTCATAGAGTGGCTGTTGCACATAGCCAACCAATAAACACTTTTTGCAACAAATTCCAAACTATGCCCGCAGCAGCCACAGCCAAAGCCGCAGTCCCAGCCCCAGTCGAAGCAGGAGCAAAAGCAACGGGGACACAGAGAAACTTTTTGACAGCGACAAAATTGCGTACAACTGCCAGTTGCATTTGGGGCATTCCATTGGCTGCTACCTACATTCTTTGAGAGCTGCAAATAGCAGTGTGGGATTAGTGGGGGGCTTGCACTGCCGGAAGCATTTGCCGAATTAACAGCAGCTGCAACTTTGCTGCAGCCAAAACGCAAAGAAACTCACTGACACACGGGCAAAACAATAACAGGTACAAAATGTCTCAAGCACATTTCAATTTGTGAGCTCTGCACACACGTAAACACAGAAAGTTGTTTCACCTGCATGGATAATGCCAAAATATTTAGTTTTACAACGAAACTTTTGCACGGAACTCGCACCATTTGAAAATTAAAAAGAAATATTGGATAGAGAGTACAGTGCAGAGAGAAAAAGAAACTGAAACAGAAATGGGTAAAACTGAAAATACACTTTTTTTCTTGTATTTATTTGTTTTTCAATTGGATTGCGTTGTTTTCGGCGTTGGGTTCTGGTCGGCTCACCGCAGCTGTCAGCTCGTGTGATTGAGGGGCGCCAGACGCATGCTACGATTTTGCTTGGTTTTTTTTTGGTTTTTTTTTTTTAATTCCTGCGATTTGTAAGCGGTCACAGAATTCAGTTGATTTTTAGACGATGCGTGTGCGCTTTGGGAATTGCATTTGTGTCTGTTATATTTTTGCGTGAAGCAATATATATGCTTTAGATGCTGACATCATTCCCGCACGGCCTAAAAGCATGCTACATATTTTAAAGAAAAAATATGTAAGCTTGAACGAATACTTTATAGTGAAATGACGAATTAAGAGGTACAGATTTGATATATATAGAACTTCATTTAGTTAGATACATATTGCAAGCACAGGTAAGTATAAATATATTACATAACTCATATTAAACAACTTCATTGATCCTTAAATTTCACATAGATCAATCTGAATTGATCGTCATATTTGATGTTAATATGTGAATATGAAACTATCAAAACTACGCTTTCGTCGGGCTGATAGTAGAGCGAGAGCTTAATGGTGATTTAATAATTTACTGGGTGAGCACAGCACAGCAGGTTGCTCATTAGCACGCACACTTACACTTACACACACACATAGCACACTCACACATTGAAGTATGAGGACACTTAGGCGTCTCTCACACATAGTAGAACTTAGCAGGCAACTCGAAACCGTGTGGCGAAAGGCACGCACATAGCACACACATTCGGTTGGGAGCAGAAGAGAAATCGACTCGGTCGGTTGCCTGCCGCATATCACCTTAATTACAGGCAACAGTCTGAGTGCAGTCAGACGGCAAATGGAAGGCAGGCAAACGGCTTTTATGCTTGGCCTGTCATTGCCACACCGCTGCTGATGCTGTTGCTGCTCTGCAGGCATCGGGTGCGTGGCATATTGTCGTTGTTGTTACGCTTTAGCGATTTAACACTGTACTTGCAGAGCAAGCAAAACGGATTCAGCTTGCACTTGACTGCTGATAAGCGTGTGATTTCTGCACACACACACACACACACACACACACACACACATTGCCACGCCAAATAGATAGACAGCTAAGCCACACATATATGTTGAAACAGCTGCCGTCATGGCCATGAATACATGCGCCGTTGAGTTGCGTTTATGCCAGTTTTATGTTACATCTAAGTGAAATTTAAGGACTCCACTCAACAACGTTCTAAATCCACTGCATAGTTCGCAAAGTGTGGCTGGAGGTGTTGGTTGGCTTGGCAAAAGGGCATTTGGGTGCGGCTTTTCACATGATGAGTTTGCCTGCAGGAAACCATCATTGCGAACACACGCCCATTGTAACGAATAAATACACACACACACACACACACACAGACGCACTCTCACTCTCCGGGTGTTGGCAAAACAGAGCAAACACCGACCAAATCAGCCGGTGGAACTTATACCTGTGCACAGGTGCCACTTATTCCGACCACAGCAGGCAACGAGCATGGTTTCCGGCCATTGTACGGCAGCTTCGTTTCGATTCTAATAACTCCAATTACAAATGGCGGCTATCTAAAACCATTGTGCATACATATGTGAGCCCCACTGCCTGTGTGTTTGTGAGTATCTGTGTGTCTGTTTGGGACGGTGGTTGGCTCAACTTGTTGCAGGACTTTATGACATGCCTGCCGCTTTATCCATGCTATTATTTCAAGGATTAGCTGTGAAGGGACAACGCACGGCTGCACAACTAGTCGCCGACACCAACGACAACGACAACGCCGACGCCGACCTCATAGCCCTTGGCTTTGGATTTACTTTGGAAAACAAATCACACATAAAACGAGCTAACCAGGCAAATGACATTGGGTCAGAGCGCATTAGAAGGACAATGTGGGAATGAATGTCCAGCACAGACGAACACACAATTAGACCGCAATGAAAGTTGTCTCGAAATCAACTTTCAACTCCAGTTTGCATTTGAACAGAGATGAATTTATATCAGCTAGTACATTTTATTCCTGTAATGAGACTACAAACTAATGGTGGGTGCAAGGGCGGTTGGATGTGGATGTGTTGTCGCATAGGAATCGTAACCATAGATAAGACATCGTCACAGTTTACTTGACACGGAAGCGACGCAGTGCGGGAGGCAGATAATCCTGTGAAGAGACCACATTGGTCGGCAGGTACTCAGAGCTGGGAAGGCGAACTGAGCTGACTGGGGCAGCAGGAGTCTGGGAAGCAAAATTCAAAACTGGTGCACTGCCTTCGTTGGAGATGCGAGAGACGCCGGGCAGTTGATTATACTGATTCTGAATAGCCAGCTGAGCGTTGGCAGCATCTTCAGGGGTACGGTATTTGACGAAGTGGACTTCGGGCTTATTGCTGGAGGTTGATTTGAGTGCGTTTAGCTGTTTGGCCAGATTGGCAACATCAGCCTGCTTGCTCAGCACATAGATGGCGGTCTCTTGCTGGGCAGATTGCTTGGCCAGCTGCAGAGCGGCGCGTTCGAAGCCGCGATTCTCGGGTGCGCGAATGAACACAATGCGCAGATTCTTCTTCAATGAGTCGGCGATTTGTTGATTATTGATGCCATCCTCGAACTGATCCTCAGGCGCAGCATATGTGTAGAACTCCTTTTGGAACTCCTCGATAAGCGGTGCTGGCTGTGGAATGATTGTGCTTGGAGCCGGTGCAGCGATTGGCGCTTCAATGGGCAACGATAGTTCAGCCTCGCCATGCTGCGCGCTAGGTCCAGCAGAGACTGAGCTCAATCCGCCGCCGGCCACAAATGAAAGCCCCTCATCCGAATGAGCCACTGGCTGATAGTTATAGCCCAGTTTGTCAGCGCCACAAATGGCAGCCCATAGGAAAATCAGCTACGAAGTTTGTGATATGGTTGGGTGTGATTAGCATTGGAGGCGTGCAACCAGTAGCTTTTCATAACTTACAATAAATCCACGCATTGTTTGTTGTTGCTTAGGCTACCGCACTGCTGAAGCTAAGAGATGAAACTAATGTGGGAATTGGCGCGCTCTCTGCTTTTATAGGCGCAGTCGACTGCAGTTAGATATTGCCGCTAGTCCCCACTTCTCGACTCCCAATCAAAAACGATAGGAATGAGGCATCGACGACCTTGACAGCGCATGCCATATTAATTTGTTATTTATACCATGCCAAAGTCATTAAAACGCTCAAATTCAAATACAACTAAGTCAAGACATCGAGTAGGCCTGGTCAACATCTTTGGCCGTTTATCTCGGCTTCAACACCATCGCATTTTGATTTAAATGCACTTTACGACATATATAAATATGCATGGTCCGCTTTGTCTCATTCTGCCTCATTCAATTCCCCAATCAAAATATTTTGGTTGCTTCAAGTCGGAAAAAAACCAAAACCCAAAATACGTAGCACTTCAGAGTAGCAGGGCTTATTATGAAATATAAATAGCTACCGATTTCATCTGAAAGTAGCTCGGAGATTGTTCAACCCCGGGTCAGCACTAAGCTGCTAATTATAATTCTCCCAAAGTTTGCTTTCATCTATCTCACTTTGTGGCGAAAAGCATCTATACATTTTGACGGCTAATAAAGTTTTCTCAACCAATTATATTATTTAAGCATTCATGAATGGCAAAAACAGTGCGAGATTTAAGCAAAAATTATTATGTTTGTCACAGTTGATTTTTATTATATTTTTATTATTTTAATATGATTTCTGTATCATTTGGATTAAAAAATGAAATTTTTATTAAAATTTAAAGCAAATTTGATAAGCAAGTTTTTTATTCCGTTTAAAATTCTGTTGTCATGTTGGGAATAATTCTATTATTTAGTACTTGGGTGAGGCTCGCAGAAAAAAGGGCAGTGTGCGTCTAGGCCAAAGAAAATGCTACTAATGTGGTAATGACAAGCCAGTCTAGATAAAAAAAGTAAGAAAAGTAAAATAAAATAAGAAAGAATTCGCATCACAAGATTGGCAACACGCAAACTTGGCATCTGCTGCGGGAAGTGAGTTTGGGACGCTGTCGCTTGCTTGGACCTTGGGCACACCTGTGTTGATATTGGAGCAGGAACTTCAAGTCATGAGCCGCCAGCCAAGATTAAAGCACCCATGTACTTGCAGTGTTTCCCAAAGAGCGGCAAAAACCTGGCAGCTTTGACGTGACTGGCAAACTTTTTGGCAGGCGCCGCTAACGAGCTACGTTCTTCGACGTACCGGCTCTCATGTTGCTCGAAAATTCTCAAACTAAAACTTGCTCAACAGATTTGTAGTGCCAGGATGCCCTTTTTGCGTTTGCACTGCAGTGTGCCACATGGCAAAGTGGAAGTACGACAGTGCGCCTGTGTGTGTCTGACCTCTGCACTAAAACAATTTGCAAGGCAACATGATGTCAGCCCTAGCGTCGCTGTCACTGCCGGCACTGCCATAATTTAGTTGAAACATTCTTAAAGCAATGCCTGTCGTTAATCTTAACGGATGGATAGCAACTCAGCTTGTGAGACAAAAAATAAGGCCGACCCAGCTTCGCGCATAACTCATTAAAAAGTTTTCCAACTCCACCTCAACCACAGCAGCAGCAGCAGCAGCAGGCACATTGCTTAAGAAAATGTTTGCATGGACGCAGGTCGTTCATGATTATCTATGCGATATCTTAAAGATAATCCGAAGCTGTAGCGCATGGCGCAGCATGAGCTCAAAAGTGAAATGTTTCGACTTGTCAACCAAATCATTAATTATTCATAATACCAAAGCTGCGACGAGGCCTTTCTGTATACCCTCACGGGTGACTGGTATACACATCTGTAAATTATATATTTATATGAGTATATAAATTGTCTATTTTCTTTAGATTAGAATAGAATATAAAGGCATTAAGCCATCTCCCTAGTTAAGGTAAATTTAAGCATGCGCTGTAGAGTCAATGACAAAAGCTGCAATCAATTGAAATCTAAAAAAAAAAAAAAATATATATATAAATAAAAATTTCTTTTCATTCCATGACAAAATACAATTAAAAAAGGTAAAAATTTCAGAGTATTAAATCTTCGTCGGTCACAAGTTCTATACAACCTCTTGCTTTGATTAGAATCAAAATGTAAATGATGTTTTCTGTAAAAAAAAAAGTAAATAAATTAAGTTATGGCAATGATGATGTTCTTGGAGTTGGCTAATCAAGCTTCGCCCGATTGAGACGAAATTGACATTGAGAGTGAGTACAGATAATTTTAATTTGCATAAAGGACAGTAATTTCTATTAAAACTTATAATAGAAATTATGAAATAAACTAATTAAAAATCAGTATATTCCAATATTTGATGAAGCAACTTTTCCAAAATAATCAAATTAGCCAAAGCAATTTCATTAATAATAAGTTTTAATAATAATAAGTAAAACTGGAATTAAGGTTTGCTGAAGATTTACATTGGCGAACCGAAGAAGGGAAACTAAAACATTGCTAAAAATATTTTTGTAAATTATTTTATTTATTTATGTATTTCTAATGACGTAGAATTTAGTTTAGAGTAGCAGTCTTTGGCATTAGTCCAGATACAGTAAGCCTAACGCCGATGCGCTGGAGGCAAATATTGTCGAAACAGCGCCTGCAGTTTGGCGGTTTCAAGTTCACTCGCCTGCTCATGAGTGTCGTACTCTGCTCTGCTCTTGGGCAAGATCTTGAACACCACTGGATCTGGCTGTGGCTGTGGCTGTGGCTGTGCTGTGTGCGGTGGTGGGTTGAGGCGAATGACATCTGCCGTTTCCAAGGCATGGTTGAAGCTTCTGCCCGGCAACTGCTCGTATTTAGCACGCAGGCTGCTTAGGGCTCGACTCACATCATCAGGCGTTCGATATTTGACAAAGTGAACGGTGGGCTTGTGGCCCAGCTGCTGTTCAATAGCTGCCTTTTCCTGAGCCAAAGCGGCAGCATCCATTTGCCGCTGGAGCACAAAAATATCCAAAGTATTTCGTGCCGCCAGCTGCTTGGCTGTCAGCGTAAAGAGATTCGACTCTGGACTGCGTATGAAGATCACTTGTTGCGGAGGCGTAAACGCCTTGGCAAGCTGACGAGCGGTTTGCAAAGGCAGGCTCTGATCGTCCTCCGGTGGTGCACTGTAGCTGAAATATTCCGTAACGAGAGGCCGGCGTGTTGCATACTCATTGTGGGCTGGCAGGTAAGCGTTGTTAAGTGCGAAAACCTGGCTGGTGCAGAGCAATAGCAAACAGCTCTGTCGCATGAGAGAGATGGAGAGTGCATCAGATGAAAGTTACAATTCTTGCTTCGATCAATAATCTTACCAGTAAGCGGCGCATTTTTGCTGGGGCTTAGGACTCTGTACGTTTTTAGCGTTCGAAGCTCAATGTGATTATAACCAAGTCACACCAACAAATCCATCCTTATATACGACACAAACAACAAACCTCATTTATCGGCTGCGTTGGCTTTGTTTGCGATTTTTTCTGCCTTTCAGTGTTTTTTTTTCTCTCTCTCTCTTTTTTTTTCTGTATTTATTGATTTTTAAAAGATTTTTGCAAACATTTGTGCCCTGCTCGCTGTGTTAGCCTGATCCGATTATCCATGTTAATATCGTTCAATTTGAAAATGCAAATTTCGTGAGTTGCCAGAGACAAAGCCAGGCAAAAAACTCATGCGAATTTGACCTGAGCCCAGCTTGAACTTGAATTAATTCGCATTAAATTTACAAATGAGCCCCCGATTTGAATTAGTTATCAAATTTTTTCATATGCGATTGGTGTCCGCTACCATAGATATATACATTTGTCTCGACTCCAACGCACTTTGCACCTTCGTCCCATCCTCCGTAACAACCCTTTGTTTTATACTTTCACTTGAATTTGATTTTATGATCGAGTTTTATGGCAGCTTTTTGGGCTAATTTACACGTCATTTGGGTATGTTTTGTTGTATGTTGTTTGTAATAAGCTAACGAGCCTCGCTCCAGATTTTCGCTGATAAGCCGCTTATTGAAATTAATGACTTTGTCTCCGAGTCCCCTCTTCAGATTTCGAGTAGACACAAAAAGATATTTACAGAGATGTTGTGATATTTATTGTATTGAAAACTTTAGGCAATTTGAAGTCTTTGGGAATAACTATTTTAATGTCTTAATTAGAGGTGGAATTCTCAGAAGTGTGAGCGTCTTCTGCGCTTCTGAGGTGGCAAATAGCTATTAGAGATGGCTGGCAGATATGTTTTAGATGGTTTTTCAGTGGGAAACACCATTCGACTATTTGAGCGGTGTCTTTCGTTGACTCGGAAATCGATACGTCTTGATTTGGCAGTGCGTGCATCCAAGTCATATGGACTAGGTGCCAGTTGCTGTTCGGGCAAGGGCAGTGGAGGCAAATCAAGATGACCTTGGTCGAGACCACCAAAGTAGGACTGTGGTAAACCGCCATAGTTGGGCACATGAGGTGGTAGATAGCTTGATCCAGGTGCTGGAGGCGAACCGAAGAGCTCCTGAGGATAGGCGCCTTGCTGTGCCGATGGCTGATTTTCCGGATAGATGGCCGACGTGGGAATATCCGTGGACTGCGAGTAGCCCAAAGATGAATGCTGTGAAGATTGCAAGGCCGGACTCGTCGCTCCTCCGTATTGCGCCTGAATTAGCTGCTGCGCTTGCAAGGCCTCCTCTTCCGTCCTATATTTGACAAAATGTACTTGGGGCTTGTGTTTATGTTGCGCTTGCGAGGCGCTCAATTTGCTTGCCAATTCATGGGGATCCGTTTGCTTGTTCAACACATAGATTGCAGTCTTATCCTCGCTGGTTTGCTTGGCCAGTGCGTTGAGGGCGCCTTCGACGGCCTTGTTCTCGGGCGCTTTAATGAAAACAACCTGCAGGTTTTTCTTTGATTGCGCCAAAATCTTCTGCTCCACTAGCTCAGCCTCATCGACAGCATCTTGGGGTGCTTCGAAAGCATAAAAATGCTTATGGAAATCTGCATGGTCTTGATGATGGTCTGCTGTTTGGTATTTATCCACCAATGCATCAGCATCGTAGCCATAGCCTGCTGAGCTCGGCTCATAATTATAGCCCAGCTTGGCTGAACATATTGCTATAAAAGTTAAAAACTAAAAAAACAATACAATTCAACGAATATTCCAACATTTCCCTTTTAACAATGCCACAACTTACCACAACTTTCCGCATACTGTAATCGCATCAAAGGCAAAAGATCATTTGTTAAGCAGATCCCAACCCAAAGAGCTTTTTATAATCTTTGCTTGCTGACTGTAAATCCAAATAGGGAATAATGATACTGGCCGCTTGCCAAAAATAGTAAATGGGTTACCCAGATACAATATTACGAAATTTGTTTTGACATAAAGCTGACCTAGTATTAAAATTTCAGCATTTTTTTCTATTATTATTATATTTATTATTATTTATTATAAAATTGCAATATCATCTTAAAAGAAATAGTCTAACATATGCGTGGGAATCAGTTATGGATAGTCTGGAGGCTTGGATGGATTTGCTAAATTCAACTCCTAAGCACGGCTACGCAGCAACGATGCGGGCAGATACGAGTTTGTGGGCTCTTGCACAGCTGGTACATCTCGAACGGGTGTCTTGGAGGCAAAGTTCAGGACAGGCGCGACGCCTCCATTCTGATGAGTGGAAACACCGCCCAGCTGATCGTATTGACCCTGAATAGCGCGTTGAGCATTGACAGCATCTTCAGGAGTGCGGTACTTGACGAAGTGAACCTCCGGCTTCTGGTGGTTGTTGGTGCGAATATTGTTCAGCTTGTTGCCGAGATCGTTGATATCAGCCTGCTTGTTCAGGACATAGATGGCAGTTTGCTGTTCAGCAGCCTGCTTGGTCAGGGATAAGGCAGCATCCTCGACTCCATTGTACTCAGGTCCCTTGATGAAAATAACACGCAAATTTCTGCGCAGATTGTTCGAAAGCTGGTCTTGGTTGATTGGTTCATGGAAATCTCGTTCGTCTGCGGTATACGTGAAGAATTCCTTTAGCAGCTCGGGCGGCGATTGGTATGACTGCTCGGCAGGAGCCGGTCCACTCGAGATTAGGGACTCTCGGCGTGGTCCTGTTTCCGCAGGTGGTATATAACTAGCTGGATTTTGGCCAATATTACTGGACGGGTAGGACACACCGGAGATGGATGGTTCAGCTGGCTGATAGTTATATCCAGACCTCTCAGCATTGACTAAGGCCATAAGACAAAGAGCCTGCAAAAGTAAGATTGAATTTATTTCATTGCACTTCCATTTGGTTGATCCTCTGAAAACTCACAATAAGGACACGCATTTTATTGGTTTTTAGATAATACTTGTGAACTATTTGCAGTATCGAGCTAAAGTATACTAATGTCTTTAACACCCACGCTTTTTATGTGTTTCATCGAAGCGTTTTGCAAATACTGTGCTTTTTCGCACCACAATAAATTTACGATATCGTTTATATTGGTCATCTTTGATTTGTGCACCGCATTAAGCGCTATTTGTCAATATCAATTCGCTGCTCACTTTTTTATTTCTTTTCGCTGACTGCATATATTATTTTATCGCTAGCCCCTATTCACATCTTCAGTCATTTCTTTTTGTATTGCTGAATGTGATCAATCGCCAATTTTAGTTGACCTACTTACTTTCCAAGGTCAGCATAGCCTTCGGGATACCAGATAAGAGAGAGCATTGTTGGGTTATAAAATGTATTTAATATACCAAATCCATGATCCATTAAATTGCATTAGAATTGTCAATTATGGGTCGCATGCCAATCGAGGGAGTTCAGGAAAAACACAATTTTGTTTAGATTTACATTTTACATTAAGAAATAAGAGTAATAAATAATAATAAATAAAATGAAAGAAAATATGTTGATAAATATTTTTTGCATAAAATTAAATGAGCATATTTTGGCATGTCTATGTCGATGGCTATAAAAATGTAAATTTCATTTTCATTTTTATCAGGTTTCAAAATAATTTATTTCATATTCCCTGATAATTTTTTTCGTTGGAAAAGTAAATTTCAATTCTTCGTGAATTGCAAAGAAAGAAAAGAAAATCTAGCCAAGCTAGTTTAAAATCATTTTGAAATAAGTACACTCATGTACAAACGTTTGATTTAAACATTTTATTTGCTACGTTACAAACATTGCACTTAGCTAAATATAACTTAAAAGACAAATTTAATAAAATATTAGAAATAATATAGCACACGAATGAAAGAAGCGCTAAAACAACGATCGCAAGAATTTTATAACTTCATCTGCATTCACGTGCCTAGATTTTTTACGAATTTATTATGTTCAGCCATCGCCAACTGGATTTCTATTTCAGCTCACTATTTGCCAGCGATCGTATTTATTGATACGAAAAATAAAAAAACAACTATTGTATACTTTTATTTTTGGTTTATGCAAATCAAGAATAGTGGGTGCTCTTGAATACAGCTTCTATTGTCTGGGTTTGTTATTGGGCATTCATTCGGTCGCTCTGTTATTACTCATACATAATGCATTGAGATGGCTTTGGCCGGCCTAGTCATGGTAGTTCCGTCTTGCAGTTGCCATAAATTTAAGTGCCAATAGTTTGTCTAGCCTTTTACTTCACGCAAATTAACATTTTAATTATTATCGAAAAATTTTGTTTTGCGCCTCTTGTCAATAGGCGTACACACAATATGCTAAAATGTAAATTTGATTGTCTTCCACTTTGCGCTGATAATATCGTCACAATGATGGAATTTTTATAACCCATAGTAAATATCGAATGCTGTAATTTTGTCAGCAAAACATGAACAGATATTCAATACCTTCTTAATTTTATAAGAGATACCATGCTATCGTTATATATGGGATTGATCATAGATGAACTTGTTGAATACGTTTTAAATAAGAAATTTATTTGCAATACTTGACAAATCAATAGATAACAGACGTTTAACAAAGCAATGGTGATAATAGATTCCAAATTAGAAACGGTACCGAAGACGACGAAGCACAGATGACGGCAGATATGAGTTCTCCGGAATTTGAGCATTGGGCTGACGATACTGGGGTGCCGAAGCGAAGTTCAGAGCGTTAGCCACTCCTCCATTGTGGTTCTGGCTGCTGCCTCCTAGAGAGTCGTACTGCGATTGGATGGCACGTTGAGCGTTGGCGGCATCCTCGGGGGTACGGTACTTGACGAAGTGCACCTCGGGCTTGTTGTTGCTGTTGCTGCGGATGGCATTCAGCTTGTTGGCCAGATCACCGATATCAGCCTGCTTGTTCAGGACATAGATGGCGGTCTGTTGGTCGGCGGCCTGTTTAGCCAAAGCCAGAGCAGCGTTCTCCAGACCACGGTTCTCGGGTCCCTTGATGAAGACAACACGCAGACCCTTGTTCAGAGAGCTGGATACCTTCTCCAAAGCTTGTGGCTCATCGAAGTCCTCTTCGTTGGCGGTGAAGGTGAAGAACTCTTTTTGCAATTCAGCAGCTGGGGCAGGGGCGTTGTACGAGACTGGAGCTTCCAGATTACCGCCAATCAAGCCACCGCCGTTACCGCCAGTCAAGCCACCAATGCCGCCAAGATTGCCACCCAGACTACCAAAGTTGCTACCAACACCGGAATCTAATCCACCTAGACCACTGCCGCCGCCAAGTCCACTCAGACCGCTTCCGCCGCCAAGTCCACTCAGACCGCTGCCGCTGCCAAGTCCACCCAGGCTGCCTCCGATCAGGCCGCTGAGTGAGCTACTGTCGCCTATGCTTCCAATATTTGCACTTCCGCTGCCAGGGCTGAAGGATAGTCCCGATGGCGAATGTCCTACCGGCTGATAGTTGTAGCCAAGTTTATCGGCGCAGGCAACGGCCACAAAGCACAAAACGACAAAAGCGCGCATTTTTGAGGTTCTAGTTCTACTCGGAGCAGTAAGCACAGAATGATGTGGTCAAAAGGTGAGGTGCCATTTTTATACCAAGATGTATGATATTTTGAGAACAATCGTTGAATAATCATATATGAGATCAAGATAAGGCTCATCATATGTAGCGACATGCCATCCCAATATGTTGTCGAACATGTTTATTTAAGGTGACTTTGATTATTGGCTGACGCCAACAACAGCAGCCGCCTCGTCGTTGATTAAAATTTGATGAACTTCGGCTTACAAAGAAAATTTTTATGCAAATGGACAGCGCGTATTGACGCTGGCAGCGCAGTCGACGGCGACCGAATCCGAGTTGGCTGCGACAGAGGCAGCTCCAAATTGTTTGGCTGTGCGGTAGCCAAATTCTTTTGTTAGCTCATTTTGTTATGCAAATTGAGCCCGCACCGATTGAAAGTGAAACTCTGGCTAATGGCCACAAATATTTGTATTTTTGGGGCAGTATGCGAGCTTAATAATATTAAATTGCCCGACGCTACGTTTTTGGGCATTGTTCGTTGTAGCTAAATGCAATTTGTCAGACAATTCATACGAAATCAATTTACAAAACTCGTGGGTTGCTCACATGCATATTGTGATCTAAATAAACAACAAACAAATATTTGTATGTTGTTGCTGTTGATATACACAAGCACTGTCATAGAGCTTGTACTTCCCATTTGCAAATTTTCATGCCGCTCTAAGAGTTTGGCAACCTATTTAACCCGTTGAACCCGTTTGTCTCACAAAAAACCCAAATCCGTTTCTAAATTGAAATTCAAAATATTTTCATAGACAAATTCCTCAGCATAAAAAAAAATGTACTATCTATAAATAAGCTAAAAACTATTTTCAAATAAACCCATTTAAAGTAACGACCCGATAGATACCCATTACATAGTCTTCTAAGCTATACAAATTTATTTAAATTTTAATTTTATTACTGCGCCAATCTTCTCTTGGCGTAGCCGAAACTCATTTACGACGATAAAGTTAAGATTCCCTTTGCCAGCTTGCCTTGAATAATTAGGTTAAATCAAAGCCAAAGAACAGAATGAATGTAGAATAAAGAATGAAATAGAAAGTGTTAAAAAAAAGGCGATGAAACGGAACCGGAGTGTTAGCAAATTAATAAATAGTAATTAATAGTAATTAAAACATAAGTCAAGCTTCTTAACTATCTGCTAAAATTCGCACGAATCAATGGGCGTTTCAGCATATTGGAAGAGTCTTAACTTGGTTTTCAATATATTCGATAATAATGATCGCAATTGCTTAATATACCCCGTTTAAGCCAAATTCGTTGCAGGGTACAAGAGTAAACATCCGCCACTCAAATCAGAATTTTAATTTTTTAAATACAAATTTTATTTTCAAAACAATAAGTCAACAATAACAAACGTATTTAGTTACAACAAGGGAAACACGTCAAAGCCTAAGATATTAGAATCTCAAGCGGCGCAAAATGTTTGCAGGTAAATAAGTGCTGCCTGGAGTAACAGGTGGAACATACGAGGAAATCGGCTCCGTGGCAGCCGCATCAGATATTTGTGGTGCTGGTGCCGAAGCCGCTGGAGTAGCAGCTGGCGCAGCATTGCGGGATGCGAAATTTAGAACGGGTGCAGCACCGCCATCCTGATAGTTGGATGGTCCTCCCAGCTGATCATATTGATCTTGAATAGCTTTTTGAGCATTGGCAGCATCCTCAGGAGTGCGGTACTTGACGAAGTGCACCTCGGGCTTGTTGTTGGTGTTGCTGCGGATGGCATTCAGCTTGTTGGCCAAATCCGCAATGTCAGCCTGCTTATTCAGAATATAGATTGCGGTTTCCTGTTGAGCAGCCTGCTTGGCTAGAGCCAGAGCAGCTTTCTCCAGACCATTATTTTCGGGCCCTTTGACAAGGACAACACGCAGAGCTTTGTTCAGCGAATTGGACAACTTTTCAGATGCAGCTGGATCATTGAAGTCCTCCTCATTCGCCGTATAAGTGTAAAATTCTTTCTGCAGCTCAGGCTGTGCTGCAGAATAGTTTGGAGCCTCTGCAGATGGCTCAGCAACAGATCCGCTTGGCTGGTAGTTGGACTCCACACGTGACGGCTGGACTAAGCCTGCGTCATCAGAATCAGCAGCTGAGCCAGGTCCTGCTGAATATGAGGGTGACACATTACTCGCTGCACCGCCAGGTGCAAATGAAAGGCCAGACCCAGAATGAGCGACGGGCTGGTAATTATAGCCAAGCTTGTCTGCTGCAGACAAAGCCACAAGCCAGCAACAGAGAATGGCGGAAAAATGTCGCATGTTTAGTCTGTTTGAGTTGCTTGTGGAATATGATGGCAAAACCCATCTCTTGGTGGTTTTTATGTTAGCGGCTATGTGGAGCATTTACCGTTATGCAAAATTATTGAATAAAACGCTCAAATTATGCAAAAGTTCTTTTTAACTGCCGGGTACTAAATATGCAATAGAACGCCTTGATTGTGTGCAGCCTCTCTAAGAGCTTATGGCTACTAACCGGGTCGGTGTTGAATATCTTGATCAGCATGCCATCACCGACACCAACAGCGACGCCAAAACATTTATATTAAATTCAATATTCTGTATTTAGCTGTAGTTCCAATAATTCATCTCTGCCTTTTCTGCTTTTGAAAAAACCTTCACGAAACTTTTCTGCTTATCTTGGTAATCAGCATACGTCTAGCTTTAATGAGCAGATTGTTGACTGACTAGCTAATGGCTCGTAAACTAAAATGGGTGCAATACACTTGTCTATTCACTAACTTGGATGCAATAAATACGGGATTTGCAGTGTTACCCAACGTCAGCGCCAAACAAAATATGCAAATGGGGCGTGCCCTGTCGCGTTATTCAAAAACATTTTTTAACAATCTGCGAAATTATTATTGCCTTTTTGCGAGGCTTTGAAGTGATTTTGTGGCTTTATCTTTTGCTTTATGCTAATATTTGCGGGTGGAGATGACCTTCTGAAGCCGGCAATAGACATGGATATTGAATGGCGCCGGAAGTGCCGACGACGTCATCGCTAAATATAAAAGTTTATTTTTTTCGGCGAGTGATTATCAAATGAGCTAATCGAACTGCAGCGCGGTGTCATCGGTAAATAAGATAATTTGATAATTGGTTATTTAATAAATTACTTGGCGCCGCTCGGTTGGCATTCAAGCCCAGCACCTCGCTTCTCTCTCCCCATTTACATATCGACATCGATCAAGACTCTTCATTCCCAACATGCAACAGTGCTGGACTAACTCAAATTATTAACGACAACAGAATGGCTTCATTATTTTTTATATACCAAATGATTACTCTTCAAAATGCTTTTCGCCTCTTAATGTAGTTTACATATGCCAAATATGCCAAATAGCTAACATCGGCGACTTGGTCAACAAAATGAACACCAACTACAAGTCTGCACGTGCCCTTTATCAAGCAGGCAGCGCTGAAATATCCTTTCCAGGACAACTCTCAACCCTGTCTTTCAAACTACAACCTCAGCTCAAAAACCAACGCGTCGGAGAAGTATGCATTATGCTGTCAAACCTTCTCCGTCGTCTGCACTTTCAACATATATTTATTTTTGTAAAGCTTTAATAAACACAGATTGAAAGTTGTTATCTAATAATTAAATATTTTGTTTACTGTTTGCGTTTTGAGTGATATTTTTTTATGTTAAATGTAGTTATAATTCGGATATGTTACTATAATAACTTATACCTTCTACATTGTTTTTCTAAGAGACACAAAAATCTCTTTTTTTAAAATTTTATTCTGCCAGTGTTTCCAAAAAAAGATAAGTTCTTCATTGAATTATAAATGAAGAAACACGGCCAACGCTCATCACTAAAGCTAAGAAGAAGCTGATACTTAAACAAGTATTCAGCTGGGGCAATAACCGATCCATTATACAGCCAAAGGCTTTAGATCAACTCACAGCTCAAATATTTCTTTCGATAAAATATAAACAAAATAAAATCAATGTTTCGTCACGCATAATTTATCGTAAGCGGCCAAATCAAAAGCTGTTAGCAATGTTCTAGCTTTCTCAGATGTATTCATTATTGCAGGCATTCTAGTGTGAATGCGGATACTAAAATGGGCAGCATAAAATTTGCCAGTTACGATGGCTGTGAGCTAATTGGATTCGTTTATGGTTTCAAGAACAAGTTCGATAGTTCTTAAATAATTTCTCTGCCGAATCCAAATACCTATGCTGAGTGGCGAGAACGAACATCAATAACCGGTCCCTCCTTCCCGTGTTCCCTAACTCGGAAAGTTGAAGAGCTTGTCGAGTTAGATAGTTTTGCATAATCACTTCATAAGCGCACTGCTTTGCATACAAGACTCGTTAAATTATGTGCCCGTAAAGAATCCATCTATTGTTCTAAGCACGATCCCACTTCAACGACGGTGTATAAAAGGCCCGTCGCAAAGTATCAGGATTCAGTCTCAACCATTAGCTGTTTAGTACAAACATCTCTCAAATTCACAATGCGTTTCCTCATCGTGCTCTGCTTGTTTGGCGCCGCATGCGCCCAGTATAATTACGGACAAGGAATTGACACTGGCTCAGCCAGCAACAGCATTCCGAGTGTTGCATATGATCAGCCCGACTACAGTGGCGCTGAGAGCAGGCCCAGCTCATCCTATGCCCCTTCCGGAGGTCTTAACAAGGAATTCTACACATTCGAGGCCAATGAGGACGACTTCAACGATCCTGCTGCTAGCGAGAGAGTCCTAAACAGTGTCAATAGAGGTCTGCGTGTGGTCTTCATCAAGGGACCCGAGAACCGTGGTCTGGAGAACGCTGCTCTGGCCCTGGCCAAACAGGCTGCCGAGCAACAAACTGCCATTTATGTCCTGAACAAGCAGACCGACATCGGGGATCTGGCCAACAAGTTCAATGCTGTACGCCAGAACGCCAACGCGAGACCCGAGGTTCACTTCGTCAAGTACCGCACCCCTGAGGATGCTGCCAACGCACAGCGCGCCATTCAATCACAGTATGATTCTCTGGGTGGTACTAGCCAGAACATTAATGGCGGTGTTGCCCCAGCCATCAACTTTGCATCCCGCGGCCCAGTCTCACAATCTATCGGTAGTTATGGCTCTCCAAGCGCGCCCAGTGGTTCCTACTTGCCAGCCAACATCCTTCGCCGTCTCCGTCTGCGCTAGAAGAAAAGTCCTTCAAGCTTATTCCACCGAGGACGCTAGACTGGTTATTGTTTTTATTTCCTACATTTTATAGACGAACACACAATAAAATCGAACAAATGAATTAAACCCAAAATTACAATCATTTTGTTTTGTCTTTTCTTCATATACATATTTGCCCCTGTTTGCAAAAATATTGCATTTTTATGCTCACGATTTGATTTTTATCACTTTCCTTATAATAACATTTATGCAAATCTGAATTATCGCAACAGGCGCCAAGACAAAAGACGAACGCAGCTTATTTTTATGCGGAAAAATATTTTGTGACATCGCCGCATTGTATTTAACAAGAAGATACGCTAACAACCTCGAAGATAAGTTCGTATAAATATTAGCCTCAGTCGCAGTATCAGGCAGAAACCAAACAAGCCTCAAAGCAATAGAATCCAATCAGCAGAATCGAAGATGCGTGCTCTCATCGTAAGTTTGCGGTTTCAGTTACTCAAGCCCAAGGATATTTTAACGAACTAATTCTCTCCATCATGAAAAAAGGTTGTGTGCCTCATCGCAGTTGCCTACGCCGATAAGCTCGGCTACAATTATCAGCCTGTAGGACAATCCGGATCAGGATTATCTTTCAATCCAGGCAGTGGAAGTGGAGCAGGACTCGGCAGTGACTCACTTAGTGGCTTCGAGAGTAGTCCCATTGGACGTCTTGCAGGTAGTTCTCTCGGTGGATTGAGTGGAGGACCAAGTGAATTGGATTCTAATCTTGGCGGAAGCAACATTGGAAACCTTGGTAGTCTGTCTGACGGTGGTCTCTCCGGTGGCAAACTCGGTGGTCTCTCCGGTGGCAACCTCGGTGGCTTGTCTGGCGGTAATCTGGATGCTCCAGTCTCGTATAACGCCCCTGCTCCAACTGCTGAATTGGAGAAGGAGTTTTTCACCTTCACTGCCAACGAACAGGACTTCGATGAGCCACAAGCTTTGGAGAAGGTATCCAGCGCACTGAACAAAGCTCTGCGTGTTGTCTTCATCAAGGGACCCGAGAACCGTGGTCTGGAGAACGCTGCTCTAGCTTTGGCTAAGCAGGCCGCCCAGCAGGAGACCGCCATCTATGTTCTGAACAAGCAGGCCGATATCGGCGATCTGGCCAACAAGTTGAATGCCATCCGCAGCAACAACAACAACAAGCCCGAAGTGCATTTCGTCAAGTACCGCACACCTGAAGATGCACTCAACGCACAGCGCGCCATTCAAGGACAGTACGACCAACTGGGAGGTTCCTCTCAGTCTCACGAAGGTGGTGTTGCTCCCGCCTTGAACTTCGCTTCCCAAGGGCCAGTGCGTCAAGTATCTGCCCAGAACCCCGACAACTCGTACTTGCCCTCATCAGTCTTCCGTCGCGTGTAAATAGCTCATACTGTATCAATACAACTACATAATCTCTATGGACTGCTAAGTCACTGCTTGTTAAATATTTCTATTAATTGTTGATTACATATAAATGAATAAAAAACTATTTTCAATTTAAAAATGTTGTATTGCATAATCATTTATACTAAAAGCATTCTTATAATTATATTTGTAGATTAGAAAAGCTTAGATATGTATAAGTTAGTGAAATAAAATTAATCAGAAGAGAACTTATAAAAGAATATTTCTCAAAGAAAAATCAACTTTTTGTAGAGTTCAACCCTTTTGTTTTTTTGTAATTATCTTGAAATCGCATCAATTTTAATGCATGCATTCAAATAGATTCGCCATAATTTTTTGATTGTGTGGATTATACATCTATCCAGAACATGTATTTATTTATAACTATGTATTGGATATACCTCAGCCAGTTGAAAATATTATCGTGTCTTATGTCTTCTATAAATTTTACTGATGCAACTATTAATTATGTGTTTTCTTATGTAAGGTATGGGAAAACAGAAATATTCGTTTCAAATGAATATTGATAACTTTTCTCTGTAATGGAGCTCAAAATAGTTCTTAATAATTTTGTTTCAGTTTTATAGAAATGACAGGATAAGATGTTATCAAGTAAACAACGGAGTGTGTTAGCTGTTATGTTGTCAATTAATATACTATTTTCCAATCTTGTGAAATTAAAATTGAAGTATAATTAAAGGGAGACGGACAACTCGTATTATCCGAGCTATTGCTATACGTACTCTTAGGTATTTCTTTCTGAATGCGAGAGTGCTACTTATGATTGCTAAATTGCTTGGATAAAAGCGATTTGTTTCTGGATTGGTAAATCATGATAGAGCGACTTAAGGAAGAGCATTTCTGGAAAACAAAACTCATCAGCTCAACTCCGGAAATTTGATATTGAGCACAGTTGAAAAATTCTATCCTAACTTACTAACGACCCGAAATTTAATACAAATATGTGTTTAAAATATATATATGTATTTATTTACCAAGTATTGAATAGTCTCGGTCTTAGAATCAAATTTCATCTGCGTTAAAAACATAGTAATTATTTAAAATATATTTTAAATCACCAAGAGAGACTTGTGGAGAAGCTTAGACAACAACAAAATAATTAGCACACGGAAATGTAGTAATAGTTAAAAGATAGTTAACAATTGCAGTGTAATATGGTAAGCCGATCGAAGAAAATAATTTTAAGCACAAAGAGTTCATTTTTGGAATTGGTGGCTTTTCAGTTTCATCGTTAGCTGTACTTCTAAAATATGACTTGATGTCATACCATAAATCACCATCATCAAACTTGGTTAATCGAAATTCCTATGAATGACTCTAAAATAGATGTCCTACATAAAACAAGCTTGTAGCCTTGCCGAAATATTTAGGAAAAACATTTATTTTATATTTATAATAGATAATTATGACCCATCTTTATGGCATCAATATGCATATAAAGTGTGTTCAATGTGCTCGCCACATATTAATTTTATAATTTCATATTAATTCTTGTAAAAATTATTGAATAAAAAACTCAAAAATTTGAATAACCTAAAACAATCAGCCACAGTCGCAGTCGCAGTCGCAGCCGTTGCCCATTGAAACGCAACAAAAATTCCACATCGACCATAAAACTGTAGAGCTAAAAAGCTTTGTAGGCGGCAAAACACAGTGGCATCAAAGCGATTTCTATGCAAGCGACACCAAGGCGGCAGTTTTGTTTTTATCAGCCTCGAAGATGGATTTGTATAAATAATAAAGACTGCTTCAAGCAGAAGACAGAAGCAAATCGTAACTTGAAGTAGAAGAACGAAGAAACAAATATTTCACATTAAGATGCGTGCTTTTATTGTAAGTAAAAAGGATCTGCAGCTGGACATACAAGGATTATCTCTCCCCTTTTTTCTCTAAATACGTATAGGTTATGTGCTTGGTGGCCGTTGCCTGTGCCGATAAACTGGGATACAACTATCAGCCCGTAGGACATTCGTCATCGGGACTATCCTTCAGCCCTGGCAGCGGAAGTGCAAGTATTGGAAGCATAGGCGGCGGCAGCTCACTTAGCGGTGGCAGTCTGGGTGGAATCGGAGGCGGCAGCGGTCTGGGTGGACTTGGCGGCGGCAGCGGTCTAGGTGGATTAGATTCCGGCGTTGGTGACAACATTGGTAGTCTGGGTGACAATCTTGGCGGCATTGGTGGCTTGACTGGCGGTAACCGCGGTGGCTTGATTGGCGGTAATCTGGAAGCTCCAGTCTCGTACAACGCCCCTGCCCCAGCTGCTGAATTGCAGAAAGAGTTCTTCACCTTCACCGCCAACGAACAGGACTTCGATGAGCCACAAGCTTTGGAGAAGGTATCCAGCTCTACTGAACAAAGCTCTGCGTGTTGTCTTCATCAAGGGACCCGAGAACCGTGGTCTGGAGAACGCTGCTCTGGCTTTGGCCAAGCAGGCCGCCCAGCAGGAGACCGCCATCTATGTTCTGAACAAGCAGGCCGATATCGGCGATCTGGCCAACAAGCTGAATGCCATCCGCAGCAACACCAACAACAAGCCCGAGGTGCACTTCGTCAAGTACCGCACCCCAGAGGATGCTCTGAATGCACAGCGCGCCATTCAAGGACAATACGATCAACTGGGTGGTAGCTCCAAGGCACTTGATGGTGGTGTTGCCCCCGCCTTGAACTTCGCATCCCGCGGTCCAGTTCGTCAAGTTACTCCTCAAAGCCCCGACAACTCATATCTGCCAACATCGATCTTCCGTCGTCTGCGTCGTTAAATTAATGTTTAGATTAATTATATACTGACGAATGTTGAGAACTTTATCATCGCCAATTGTTGACTAATGCATAATTTCAAAAATAAATATGAAATAATTTTATAACGAAATTTATTATGTTGTAATTAATGGGAAAACGAAACGAAACAAATAGAAATTTGAATAATTTATTTCAAAAATTACTTTATTTTATGTTATGTAAACTGACATGAATTACTGAAATGAATTACTTATATTATTAAAAGAGAGGAATGGAGAGCTTCTATCTAAAACAGAATAAGTAAAAAAAAAAGTGACAATCACACAATAATTAACTGAATTCGATCTCTCTAAGTAATGTAAAATAACGAATGACGCCAGTTATTACTAGAGGTCATATGACAGTCGCAAACCGTTAGCTGACCTGATTTTTCTTGGGTCACCTTGCCATGTGCCAAGCACATTTAGAAAGGAATCTTAAGAGCTGCGCACAAATAAACAAAGCCTTACCATAAACATGAGGAACTCTGAAGATTTACGTTTGACCAAAACCTGTATGCTATAAAAGCAAAAGAGACACATCCAATCATTAATTTTATTGTGCTGACGATCACTTTTTTGTTAATATCATTATATTAATATGCGATTCTGTATATCCGAAATATAACGAAAAAGTCTGTCATTTGGAGTTTGCTGAATTTTATGCATAAATTATAGCCCAATTATAGGTGAATCACGATCAACCAATCGCCAATCGGAAACAGACGCGACAGCGTCGGCATCGGCGGCACGATTGAAGCTGCTCAAAACAATGTGTTAAATGTGTTAAGAGCGAAATTATGTTAACAGATTAACAGCATTCCAAAAACTTGCTGGCCAATCACTACTCACGAATCTTTGTCGTAGCCGTGGTCGTGGTCGTAGTCGTCGTCTGGCTCGGATCGGAGTCGGGGTCTTCCGCTAGCGAATGGCGAGCGGACGCATCAATAAATGGCACAAGAGAGCGAGACGGCTTAATTCAGTTAAATCAACTAGGCTAAATATAGCATCTGGTAGCGTTGGCGGTATAAAAGCTATGCTAATATAGACAAAGCCACCATTCTAGCAGAACAGCAGAGAACGGCAAGATGCGTGCGTTGATTGTATTGTGTTTAGCGGCAACAGTCAGTGCCGCTCGCTTGGGCTACAACTATAGGCCCGGTGGCTCAGCCCTCATTACAGATGCCATTGACAATAGTGGTGTAGGATATCGTCCAGGATCTGGTTCAGTAACTGGTCTGGGAGGCCCAGTCAACTCCAATGTTGCTCCACAAGCCGGCATTCATAAGGAATTCTTTTCATTCCGTGCCAACGAGGCCGACTTTGAAGATCCCGATGCAGCACGGAAGATTGCTGCTGCGGTCAAGAAGAGCGTGCGTGTAATCTTTATCAAGGCTCCGGAAAATCGTGGCTACGAAAACGCTGTTCTGGCTCTGGCCAAACAGGCTGCCGAGCAACAAACTGCTATTTACTTGCTTCACAGGCAACCCGACCTCGATGAGTTGGCTAACAAGTTCAATGCCGTGCGCCAGAATGCCAATGCCAAACCCGAAGTGCACTTCGTCAAGTATCGCACACCCGAGGATGCTGTCAATGCACAAAAAGCTATCCAAAGTCAATATGACTCTCTAGGTGGTACTAGTCAAAATATCAACGGTGGTATCGCAAATGCCCTCAACTTTGCATCGCGATCTTCTTTGCCTGCACGCGAAGGACGGATCCAGGAGCCCAATACCAACTACTTGCCATCCTCAATTCTGAATCGCCTTCGCCATAAATAGAGAACTTAGATAAAATTTTCAAAATAATTAGGAAATGTTGAATATTGATCGATTTGTTAAATAAAAATATTAGAATTTGCTTACTTTTTAATTTAAATCACGTTTTGTTCTTAGTGTACTAAATTAAAATATGAGTACGATAACATATTCTGAACGCAGAAGAATATTATTGTTAACATATTTGTGTTTATCGATTAATCTGTGTGAAGTAATAAATGACTGATTAATTTAAATCCACTTATTGATGTTATAGGCTTACTAATGCCATCGCGGTTAGATGAATTCTACAAAATTATATGTTTTTCAAAGACTCCTAAATGGTGTTTCCGTCCCATTACTAGTATTATTACTTTATAATTTTACAAATTTTCATAATTTAGCCAAGAAAAATTGAAGCAGATTTTTTTTGTATTAAACTATATCTAAACCTAAGTTGTAAACTAACTTTGTGGCTTTGAGTAGGTAGGATAGGTGTGTTACCTAATATATAGCGGATTAGAATAAATCTCCGTACTATAACGTCATTTATGTGGATCTACTATTCTCATGAATAACGGACAATCTTTCAAAAAGCTAGCTTAGAGAAGATATGCAAAAAAATAGATAGGAAATTAATCAAAATACCTATTTTATAAAAAATATAAAGACTTATGCAAAATTAAAAAAATTTTCAGTTTTTCTTGCGATATTTCAAAGCACATCAATAAACACAGAGAACGAACATTTTGGTAAAGCAACTAAATTTTCCAAATATTATATGAACCAAAATTGTTTTTAATATTTCCGGGGACCAAAAATCTAAAGAAAATCGAAAAATGTAAATGAGAAATGTAATGAGAAATTTTCGTTTGAAATAAAATGTAAGAAAGGGAATTTATTTAAGCATTATTCAACAAAAACTAGGTTTAAAAATCAGTCAAAGATCGCTGCCATTATCATTCATATGATCTAAATCTAACTGTAAATTTAGACACGACGGAAAATCGAGGTGGGCAAATAAGCATTATCGGGGGACTTGGCGTTCACCTGACGCACTGGACCCTGCGAAGCGAAATTGAGAACGGGAGCAACACCTCCATTGTGAGCCTGGCTGGATCCACCAAGCTGATCGTATTGTCCTTGAATGGCACGCTGTGCGTTGGCAGCATCCTCAGGAGTGCGGTACTTGACGAAGTGCACCTCGGGCTTGTTGTTGTTGTTGCTGCGGATGGCATTCAGTTTGTTGGCCAGATCGCCGATATCGGCCTGCTTGTTCAGAACATAGATGGCGGTCTCCTGCTGGGCGGCCTGCTTAGCCAAAGCCAGAGCAGCGTTCTCCAGACCACGGTTCTCGGGTCCCTTGATGAAGACAACACGCAGAGCTTTGTTCAGTGAGCTGGAAACCTTCTCCAAAGCTTGTGGCTCATCGAAGTCCTGTTCGTTGGCAGTGAAGGTGAAGAACTCTTTCTCCAATTCAGCAGCTGGGGCAGGGGCGTTGTACGAGACTGGAGCATCCAAATTACCACCGAGGTTACCGCTGGAGATACCACCGAGATTACCACTGGAGATACCACCGAGGTTACCGCTGGAGATACCGCCGAGGTTACCGCTGGAGATACCACCGAGGTTACCGCTGGAGATACCCCCGAGGTTACCGCTGGAGATACCCCCGAGGTTACCGCTGGAGATACCCCCGAGGTTACCGCTGGAGATACCACCGAGGTTACCGCTGGAGATACCACCGAGGTTACCGCTGGAGATACCCCCGAGGTTACCGCTGGAGATACCACCGAGATTACTTCCGAGGTTACCGCTGGAGATACCACCAAGGTTATTGCTGGAGAGACCAGCGACATTGCCTCCGACGTTGCCACCACTGTTGCCACCTCCAATGCTACCACCAGGGCCGAAGGACAACCCGGATGGAGAGTGTCCCACTGGCTGGTAGTTATAGCCCAGCTTATCAGCGTAGGCAGCTGCCACAATGCACATCACCTGCATGCAGAAAACATAAATGAAGTAATCCTATATGAGGCTGGTGTTAAGCTCCTGGATACTTACAATGAATACACGCATCTCGAATCTTACTGAAGTTCTTTGACTTTAACTGTTTGGTTGTATCTGACGTTTGGAACACCATTGCGTCTACTATTTATACGAAAACAACCAAACTGTGTCACTCGACTGCGCTCAAGTTCATGCAGAGACCGAGCCGCGATGGTCGTGGCTGCTGCTACAGCAGCTGCTGTTGTGGCTGATGCCGCGTAGTTGTTGTTATTGTAGTTGATACAGCAGTATCTGCTGTCCCTCTCGATGCTCGAAGCATTTAGCATGAACTTCTTTTGCTGCTTTTGTCTGCTGATTGAACAGCGAGCCCTGAAATACGAGCCAATCCAATAAAAACAATGCCAGCAATGTCAACGACGCGTCGCAGCGCACCTCCAACAGGCCTATTCTTGCCAATATCGCAGTCTGCACTATGCAAATGAGCTACAGCCCTTGCACAAGAGTAAGTCGCATTGGAATACCAACTAGGGTCGATCACAGACAGGCTCAGCAGCAGCTCAGTATTGGCATTGCCATTAACAAAACGAGTTTAGATAATATGTTGTGCTTCATTATGATTTTAATAAAAGAAATTATTTTCTTCATACATATTTGTATGCGAAAAATGTGGAATGGCGTCGATCGATGTGATACCCAGCTTGGATTGGCGGCGCATCAAAACAAGTTCGGGGCGATTTTTAAAATTCCCAGTCAGGTAAGTATATATATTGAGATAGTCTGGTGCGAAGATTTCTAGTTTGGAAATTCCCCATCGTTTATGGTGGCTGGTTTTGGTATGAATTTGAATCTATGCAGTAATATTTGGCAAGGGTCCCCTAAAATCTATCGAGTTACATTCAAAGGAATGTGTGTAAAAAAATAAAACAATGGCCTCAGCATCTATGAAATACTCAGAGTCACAAACAGAAATAGATATTCGAATCTTGTTTAGTTTTTTGCGCATCCGTTTAGCCCTCAACAGTGTTTGTTGTTTGCTATTTGCCTTATAGGCAGTTGGCCAAAATATAAGCCATAAAGCTAACAAGCGTTGCGACCTTGACGTTTTTACTGTTCACCACCTGCAGCTATGCGACGGTAATCAGCTGGCGCCAGGCGACGACCATTTAATCTGATCAGCGATTATTACGTTTTCATCATGCTTTATTGATATCATAAAAATGATTGTTTTTGCCTCTTTGAGCCCTGCTATAGATAAATAAATGCCAACAACATATTTGAAATTGAATCCATTTGCATAATAAAATGTTTTCAGCATTTAAATTCGATAGATTCATAACTAAGATAACTGAATAGATTTGCAAATCATCGGCGCCTCAAAGATGCATATCTTTGAGATAAGTTTAGCTATGACTAATCACAAATTGAACTCTCTAGCATACATATCTCTAGCATATAGCATCGTTCACATATAACGAACCGGTAAGGCCTCAGACAGCCTCAACTTGTATTAATGGACTGTGTAAATTCTTTTGTGATTCTCGTCAATTTCTCTTTCCATTCATGAGTTTGCTAATAGTTTTTCGGCCTTTGACCACATTGGAGAAGTTGTCAATCAGGCCTCAGAGTTGAGTAGACACAGCCTAAACCGAAAAATAATTTGTCTTTGTTTTGTTTTGTTTATGTCTCCGCCCAGACCACTGAACCATGCAGCCAGCTGCTCTGCTGACGCTGCTGCTGCCACCGCCTGGCGCTGGTGGCAATGTCATATGCAAACTAAACAAATGTAAACATATTAAAATAAACTAGCTACAATTTCAAGGTCTCGGGCGCCACACGCTCATAAAAAATGCACGCAGCACCAACATAAAAACTGAAACACAACACAAATTGGAAAAAAAAAGAAGAGAAAAACATGAATATAATAAAAAGCAGCAGAGGGCGCCGCACGCACAAAAACAACAATTGATAATAGCCGTTGGACAACTTCGCAGCATCAATAAATAAATAAAATGTGGCCTAGTCCGGGACCGAGCTGACAGAAGCGTTTTATATTAATGTCCCACAGGTCAGACGGGTAATCGATCTATTTTATCCGAATGCTTATCAAGCCTTCAACTGCAGCGAATAATAATCAATGAAAAATGCAAAAGTGTATTTTTGCAGACATTTATTGAATGCCATTTGAACAGCGGCATACGAAGCCTTCCTTTGTTTTTGGATATTAGTGAAGATTTTAATTACCACATTGCTATAAATTGGAGCATTAGTGGCTTCTCTAAATTCTTGTCTTTATCTATAAAAATTGCAAATCTGCTGTCATTAGTTGCCGCCGGTTTAACGAGTTTGTTTAGTTCTTTCTTCGAATTTGCATAAATGTTTGAGCTGCCGCCAGCTAAGGACTTCTTTCGAGAACGTTTCCGCATGCCTAAAAGCCAAAGTATTAAACAACATCAAAGTGGACTTAAACAAATGCAAATTTGTCAAACTTGGCTCGCAAATAAATTATGGCAATTATTGCAAACCACGAAAAAACCCACGAAAACAAGAAGTTAAGCTCATAAAATATCAAATTTTAATAACTCGTCACCTATGCAGAAAAAATAATCAAATCAAATTATTGTCCATTTTTGTATCTCTGGCCAATTTATTTGTAAATTTGCCATAACGGTCGAAGTATTTTGTGTAAACAATCAAGTATCGACGACAACAGCAGCTGATTGCTGGACAAATAAGCGTAAAATGATGTATCAAATAGATGTGCATAAAAATGAGACTCAGGCAAGTGCTAACAAATATTTTATTGCTATAAATCAGGCATTAAATTACCACAAGCAATTGACAGAGAAACGTAAAAAAGCAAGAGAGCATATACAATTTAGGCATGCCCTGTATATGGTCTAACAACCAACTGTAGCACCTTCAAATTGGTCGCACATAAATTCGCAGCTTAGTGTCGCAGCGCCCACAAGTAGGCAATAACTTATTTTTGATGCCTGCATGAGGACACAACAGTCTTGGGCATAATCTCGTCTAAGAACCTCTTGGCATTTAGTACTGAGTCCATGCCATGTTTAGCTAACACATGTGGGCTGCTTTTTATTTTAATTGCGAACATGCCTACACATATTGCCCACGCATTATGCGTCCTCGTTGTGCTATTCACGAAGCGGCGGCCCTTTCAAACTCATTTGCGCGTAAGGATTGTAGCCAAACAACACTTTCCGAGTACTGTCAGAGCCAGTGCCAGCACCAGCACCAGCACCAGCACCAGCGACAACAACAAGAGCCACGTAATGACAACAACTACATTGACAGGCAAACAGCGAGTTCTGCATGCGCAAATTGTCGTTTAATTTATTAAGCAGCGAGTACGATGGCTTTTAATATAAGCATACAAAACATTAATTACACACTTACACACCCGCACACAAAGTCGTGCAAATGTTCTGTAATTAGAAATTAAAGCACCCACTCACTCACATGCGTATGCGCGTGAGTGCACTGCCATAAATTTTGGGCCATAGGGCCTATGGTATACGCTCATAGAGGGATCTTTATAGATTGAGCGCAGTGACGATAAAAACAACAAAACAACATCGTAACATCGAACTAATCTCCCAGCAGAGTGTCAGATAAGGTTGCTGCATTTGGCCGTTGGCCTCAGGTTGAAAAACGGGTTAACAAACTAGACAACTTTTGGCTTCGACTATCACCTGGTTTGTTGGCCTTTCCGAGGCGTGGACACCCGTTATGAATTTTATGGCCAGATTGAACTTGAGCTGGGGCCATAGCTGATTTGCATTTCTAATGAATTCAATGCATTGGAAAAGCTACAGGCCAGCCGACCGCACTTTAGCACTTTGAAATTAAAAGTTTTGATAGAATAGTTATATAATAAATATAGAAAATGCTAAAGGAAACACAGAAATACACATATAAAATAGCAAATATATAGTACCATACATTAAGATGTCAATATTTATTACAAATTTTAAAATTTTAATAATTTAATCTTCAACGAAATTCATTTTCACACAAGTTTAATTTAATTTATTTAAATTTTATTGTAAACCGTATGGCTATTATAACAGTTTTAAATATTTGGCCACCGATGAATTGTTGTCATTTGCAGTAGAGCTATGAAAAATTAAATGAAATTTCTATGTAAATGAATTAATTGTGAAATGACATGGTAATGCTCACATTGTTTAGTGTCAGTTTCGCCACTTGCCGAAAATATTTTTATTGCATTTTATTTACTTGGCTAGTTACATAACGAATTCCTGCTGTGTCAGAACAATTACTGAGGACCTCCCACTGAGAGCATTCATTGTTTGTCCGTTGGGTGAAATAGGGATTTAAAGCGTGCTCACTCTTCCTCTATCTCTCCCTCCTTTTATCGGCCTTTCGCTCTTTAAGTGCTTGACAAGTTCTTTATTTAATGTGTTTGGTAAATATCTTTGTAGCTTGTTGTGATGCGAGTGAAAGTACACGGTGCGTATACTTGATGCGAGCCAGCTTTTGTTCCTTAAATGTTCGTATTGAGTATTCAGTTGCGCGGTGTTAGTTCTGCTCACTATATGGCTCGCCCATATTTTCTGTTTATGCGCCGTACATGACAATGAGCTCAGGATTCATTCCGAAGCCAGACAATATCGCGCTCTACCCATACTTGTCACGTCTCGGGGCTTTGGGCGAGCAGACCTACCCACGCAACCTTCTGAAGCGCATATTAAGTGCTGCCATCGTATAGTTATATCAAAAGTGACTTTGGCACGTGCACCGTTCATCCGGCTGTCCGTCCACTTCACATCAGCATCCCATCAAGGTGTCCAAGATGGAAAAACTAGCCAACGAAGTAATAACAATTCTTGAAGCGTTGTTGATGCTGCGATGTTGATCTACGCGCGGTTTAATCAATCAGCAAAACGATGAACGTGTTTCTGTTTGACCAACCGCACGCGCTCTAAGTCTATTTAATTTATGATCTGGGTCAGTGACAACTATATGGAAATCGCGGCTTAACCGGGGGTTACTGATACACGAAACATAAATTCTTTACATAGGTTATGATATTAAAAAAGAGCATCGCTTTGCAAGTAGCAATCCCTCATACCTTTAGATATATTTTTTGTATTATTGTAATTTTTTTTTTTGAGCGTACGTGCACAGGTGACATAGCTGTCAGTAGCTCCTGCCCGACCGACACCACGATGACAGTTATCTATGCATGGAAGAGCGAGTATATTGGAAGAGCGGGCATGGCAGGCAGGCAGGTTGAATATTTTTCGCTCTATCAATAAGCTTCGGCCAGGGTCACAGTTGGCTTGAACGTATTTCAGAGTGCGTCACGTTTCAAATTTATTACGCAAAATATTCTTCAATTTAGCGCGCCTTCCTTGTCTATGCTCGTAAACACCTCACCGCGATAGCGCTGACATTAGCAAGCGCCACATGCTGACAGCAAATTTCAGTTTAAGTGGAGGCCAAGTTCCGAGCAAAAAAATATATATATAAAAAAAAAAAAAAGAAGAACCAAACAAACTTGAAGTGGTATAGATGACTTTCTAATTGAGACAACACTTGATAAAAATTTGTTTCAACTTTTGGATAAAATATCTTAATAATTTGAAAAATCTGAGCTCAGTATGAAGTGAACGTTAAGATTTATGCACAACATATAAAAAATATGAACATATCGCCATAAAAAGCTGGCTTTTTGATATTCAGCCAATTTCAGCTAATTCAGCAAATTGTGCATGCCTTGAAATCGCGTACATGTTCTAATATTGTTAGAATGTTAGGCAAATAAAAAACCATCGCAAAAGTCGCTTCTGCAAGTATCTGTCTGTGTGCGCATGCCAAATGCTAAAGCGGGTGTATGAAAGAAGGTGTGGACTGCCGAGCAAACGCTTATCAATATTTGCACAGTTTCGGGGTGCGATTTTTTTTGGGACTGCCTAAAAGGCAAATAAGAAATTCCAAAGTAATCAAAAACTCATTGTATTTCAGCTCTCGCTCTCGCTAACATTTCTCGTTCCGGCCGTCTGAGTCTGAGCGGCTGGCAAGCAACTATATTTTTATGGTCGTGCTTTGGTTATTGCAAATTGCAAAAGCAAAACGCCTTCGCACACATTGCCACTTAACTTGGCATTCAATTGCCGTTAAGCTTTCCCCAAGAAAACTCGCGCCACACACAAACAGCAACACACACACACGTACACACAAAGACACATGCGTTCAAAATGAACAACAACAATAGCAACATTGACAACAATAAGTACGCCTAACGCTTTCGCCACGCCCCGGCAAAGTTTTTTAAAGAAATTTTCCTTTTGTGGTGAGAAAATTTTTATGTTTATAGTGGGTGCAGCGGCATTGACACTTGTTACAAGTAGCCGCAACGCCATTTTGTATTTTGTTTTTCGTTTTCGCTTTTTTTTTTTTTCTTTTCATTTTATTTTTTGCCTTTTATATTTTGTATTTTGTATTTCGTATTTTGTGTATTTTCTGCGGCCGTTGAAGCGCTTTTCTATTTATTTATATGAAAACTTTGACTGGCAATTTGCGAGTACATAAAAGAAATTTATTTTATGCGACGTTATTTTGTAAAGTAGCCACTTAAATCTAAAGCGCACCAAGAACTCCCAATTATCCCGCCGCACCCTATCTCACACTGTTCATGCCCGATCTGACTGTACGTGACGCTTGCAAGTTTAATAAGCAGTTTTAAAAAGCGTTGCCTGCTTTTCGGGACGCCCCAGCACTCAGTCCGTAATGAAACATCCGCTTGTCGGAGCAAAAGATAAAGCCTCCAAATTTATTGCGCACCGAGAATATTGCAGCTGCGTTTGCGCTCGAATTTGTATTATTTGAATTTGATGTAGCTTCAAGTATTTGATAAGTGAATGCTCGAGATTGACAGACGGTAATGACTTTATTAATGGCAGCTGAGACTTACTGCGACGAGGACGACAACGACAGCAATGGAAATGGCTGTCTGTGTTTAGAGAACTCGCTCTTCGATTGCTCAACCTGTTAGCCGTCAGGCACTTCGGGTTGTTGCCTTTGAGCGCAAGGTAAATATAAATGTATCGATCCAAGCAATTAGTGTTAATTGAGTAAATAAACAATATTTCAACATGCGTTCTGCCACATAAAAATAAAGCTAATGGCCGAACAATGACACCAAATTGTCGGTCTCTGAGCCGTTAGTGTTTGTATCTGTGTCTGCTGCTAGGGCTGTGTGCCAGTAATGCCATCAAAGGAAATGCCACAAGGGAAAACAAAAATAAAGAGCATCATTAAGTTTTCCAACTGTCTCAATTATCTCTTTAACTTTCAAGCAAATGCAGGCGAAACTTAAGTTGAGTATCAACTGTCCCCAAGGTTGGTTGTCATAAATGCCACTAAATCAAAACTGCAAGCTGCTCACTTCAGATGGCTTGTTTAGCTCCTTGAGTTGCCGCAAACTCCACTTGTCTGGACTTGAGTTACTGCCACATTGATGTATTTTATGTGCGTGCTAGCCTGAGCTGAAACTCGAGTCGGCCATGACAAACAGGGACGTGCAGAGAAATGACAAGTACAATGGGGCGTACTTTATATGCAGACATGGACAGCAGATTGAGAGACAAACTGGCCACTGAATCGAATCAGAGCTCTCCTCAAAACACGCTCTCTTTTATTCTCTCTCTCAGTCTCTGGTAGACAAGCCAACTGCTCTGCTTTCTGTTTAGAATGCAATGCAAAACTTTGCGGTTGCTCAATTTAAAAACAACACCAAAATTGTAACAAAATGAATTTTTATGACATGCAAATGAATGTATATTCTGTATATATATATGTGTATGCACACCAAGTCCGGCACGCCCTAGTCAAATAAAAATGTTCATTAAAATAGTAAGCACTACTGTTTGTCCAACATGTTTGGGGTTGTCCATTTCTGCATATATTATAATTCAACGCTAGAAAACCAATTAAATTGAGCTGAAACTGAAATCTTTTATCAATCGGCAGCTGAGCATACACGCGCTAAGATGACACATCCTCAGCGTCAAGCTTCAATTCATCATATAATAACGGTTTAATATATCTGTGCCACACTCTGCACAAGTGTTTGAGCAGGACTCCTGGGGCTTCTCCCTCTCAGACACACGCAGCTCTTAAAGATACGTGGGAGTCGCGCCTATTCGACGTGTGCGCACATGTGTATGAGTGACAGAGGGAAAATATTGCGCATAAAATAAGGAATCACTGGGGCACATAAAATATGTGTGTGCTGCGCACTTTAAAATCGTTTTTCACAGCCACTAGGAAAACCCAAACGATAAGCCCCACAATGTACTTTACAATGTGACTGC
The DNA here is from genome assembly GCA_030914345.1 of Drosophila koepferae. Classification (NCBI taxonomy): domain Eukaryota; kingdom Metazoa; phylum Arthropoda; class Insecta; order Diptera; family Drosophilidae; genus Drosophila; species Drosophila koepferae. The sequence goes on along the minus strand of JAUESR010000197.1, from coordinate 10,021,563 downwards.
TAAGTGCGCACTGGAAATGAGCTTGAGTAAGGGCTCTCAATGTGAGCAACCGACTTGATAAATTGAATCTAAAATTGAGAATTTATAATACTAATCTAAATATATTGCGTTACTTGGCAGACGACATTGCTGATTGACCTCGAGAGTGAATATAGCACATGCGTACGTATAAGAGCGTATTTAATTGAATTAATATTGCGGCTACTATTGTTGGTCTTTATAAAAGCATATTGCCCTAAACCATATATCATATGAAATACAACAATTAGCACACTTTTGCCAACAGAAAAACACATAATTTATGAATGACATAAACTGGCTATTTTTGCACATTTATACCGGAACCAAGTGCAACTGGTAAATGTGTTTTGTTGCACGTCATGAGCAGCTGCATGCAATTAAAAATAATTACGGGTCAGGTGCAGCCAAGCAAAGCTATGAAATATCTGGCAAGTCTTGCTGAAGGCTAACGGCAGAATGCATGCCTTTGAGTTGACGGCACATACAGAATGTAACCGAGCTATGACCAAGGCGAGGTCCAAGCCCACATCCACGCCCATTGGTGCAGTCTTGCAACCACAGCTCCAAAAATGTTAGAAAAACAAATGAATTTCATTTCCGGCAAATTTGTGCTAGAGCAAAAAGATTGCTAGCCGCAAATGCCAGCGATGAAAACTATGAAAATTACTAAACTTAAGTTCTCTGACAACTTATTTGTTAGCGTCGCGTGGCGTCGCAGCGCTGTAAAAGCCGCAACTAATTACAACAAAATTGTCATTAGTTTCAACTTGTCGGCCGCACAACGAGCAAAGTTTTTGTTCATGTTTTGCCACTTAGTTGCTGGTGGGGAGGTGCTGGGATTTTTACTGTCGCAGCGTCGTCTTCGCCATTGCCATTGCCATTTTTTTTTTTGCGCTTTTCCGTTTCCGCTGCCGATGCGCAGCCGTTTGGAACAGTGCCAGCCCAACATGCACTTGACTTTCATGGCAGCAACGGGAGTCAAACGACAAGAGTGGAACGGATACATTTATAGAGTCGTGCAGCCGGTATCCTGCAATTGAATGGCCACCCCTGTCTGACTGGCAACAGTTGGCATTGACCATATTAGCGTGCCCGTCCCTGTGCCATTCCACAGTCGCGAAGGTGGCGCAGACGGCGACGGCGACGGCGACGGCGACGGCTAGTTGACAAATGAATTATGTTCAAAGGGAGGTGCAACAAGCTATGAATTTCTTGTTGCATTGCAATGTTTCTCTTGGCCCGCAAGCATAATAAATGGCAATTTAATTTTTTGAAATGCAATTACTTTATCAACTATATATGGCTTATCCATATAGATTATGGATCAAAATATATAAATTAAATACGAAAGATAATAAAATGCATATATTCTTAATTACAAAACAATTATTTACCAACAATATTAATAATTATGCAGTTAGTATAAGAGCTGTATATTGATTTACTCTTCCTACATTTATTCACTTCAGCTTTTAATTGCGTTCTCCTTGATTTTGTTGATGTTTTGCCTCAGATACTTTTTATTTATCTTGAGTAATTTTCATAATTTTTGTTTGCACTTTCATGCGATGGACTTTGCCGATATAAATCAATAAATTGACCATATAATAATTTCTCTGAATGCTCCCACACTTTCATTATATTCAAGAAAATCATTTCGTTTCAAATACGACTTACATTTCACGTACTCCTTAAAGTTGCCTTCTCTTAGAGCTCGACAATTTTCAACAATGTTTCACTTATTTAATTTAATTTCCCTTTTGTTTCATTCGCTTTAATATTGGAGATGACGGCGCTCACTCGATCAACATGATTTATATAGCATGCAAAAAAGTTGCCAAGCAAGTGCAGCTATGGGTGGGCGAAGCGCTGCGTTTATCTGCACGCAGCCGGCACAATATATTGTGACCCATATAAGACATCTTAAAGAAGCAAGCGGGTTAAGAGTTTGCAAGTGGAGGCATCTGAAATCAAACAAAAAAGTTTAGATGTTGAAAAATGGGAATGGCGGCTGCTGCTTACAAGACAAAGAATTGTCTTAGCCCTGTGTAGGCAGCAGTTGCAAAACTTCTTTCATCTTTGCAAGGCCCGCGTGTGTGTATAAAACGCATCGGGTACAATCCATCATTGCTAGCAGCAAGGAGCAGGCGATGTGGAGACATCAACATAGAGCAGCGCCAGCTGAGCTCGCACTGAGCGCTGCGACAATATTTTTCAATTTTCCTCAGCAATCGAGCGTTGATAACAAACTAATGCTGGTTGCAGTTAGCTTCTCGCTGATGTTGTAACAGTTACAGGCTAGGGGGAAGCTGGGGTGAGCCAACTAAACTCTTCCCATCCACGACGACAAAGATGCCATTTGAGTTCATTTGTGTTAGCAGAATGGCCAACTACGTATCCGTCATGTACGCCAAGCTGCACTGATTCCTGTTTGATGAGCCAGGGGTAAAGCAATTGAGATAGCTGAAACTTTGCCAAAATACACACACACACATAAAAGTTACACATTTTCTACTCTCATAAATAAACCGAACAGCTTTTGTAGCTATCTGTTCTGGCGAGCGTCGAGTGGAGTGTGCATCCACTTTAATTTCCAATTCTTTGAATTTCCCATATCTTTGTTTACTGAGTATTCTACTGTTATTTAAATACTTCATGAGAGCAGCGAGTTAAACTCGCTCAATATGTGTAATTTGCTGATCCAATTTCACTTAAAATACAATTTAAATTTAAATTTTCTGAGAAATGTACATTGTGTTTATTGGCCTGGCAGTTCTTTCAGCTTTACACAAATTTTACTTTATTGAAAATATTTTAAACCGCTTATAGTGGACTATAAAATAATGGACTACTTTAAAATATATATATATAAATTAAAATAATTAAAATATCGTTTTTCAGTTGCGTCCTTTAATGGCAAAACTCATACGCAAGACCTCAGTTAACCACATTCATCGGAAAAAGGATGAACTGCCAGGAACATCCACTGTCGCTGGCTTAATAAAATAACCACATATCCGTCATCAGCTCTTGCGTTTGAGCATTCAATGAAACTGCCTTTGTTTTTGTTGTCAGCGTGTTGCGTTTATTAATGAGCGCACATCAGTCGATCTACCACAAAGATGCAGCTGGTCCATGTCCAAGCAGAACATCATAGTGCGCTGTGCATTTCAGCGGAGTTCTGCTCGCCATTGTGTACAGCATCACGTGCTCATTCGAATCTGTGGTGGTCTTCGATAATCACAAACCAAATGTATGCAAATTGCGCCCGCAATGCTCTTGTTCTTACTGCAGTTGCCAAGCAATTTAATCAGATTTTTTTCCCAGTCGGTCAGTCGATAAAGTGCTTGAACGCCAACAATTGGCAGACACAACCTCAAACACACCCACACATATATATATATATATATATGCATGTGTATGTAAATGAAAATTAATTAACTGAAGTTCAGCTTGGCTGGAATGCAATTAAAGGAATTTAATACAGCACAATTGAAGTATATTGCACAGTCCATGTCGTAAATGCCATGCTGCGATTCGCACAAGATATTTTGGTTAATTATTGTGTTTCCCGCTGATAAGATTCAGCATTTGATTAATGATCGTGTGTGCGTATTTCTTTAATTTTACATTCTGAAAAAGTTGTATAATGAAATTATAAGTTTTATTTCTCTTCTATTAAATTGAAGATTATCCGAATCAATCCGAATGATTAGATATATTAGATATGAATTCTGAGCATGAGTTAATCCTATTTTGCTTTTTATTTAAATTTGACACCTTCAATTAATGATTAGTTAGCTAATGACATAGATTTACTTATGGCTACAATGATGACAACTAATTAGATCTACAACTGTTTAGTGAATCATGATTATTGATTTTGAGAAACTTTACCTTTGCAGCTGTTCATGTCTGATAACCAGAATAGAACTAACCTTACTGCTGCTGGCTCTGGCCACGATTGAATGCGTTAACTATGCGCAACAACTGCGCAAATACAGATAAAGTTGAGCCATGAGGCTTGGCTTTGCTAATGCCTGCACTATTTCTAACAATTTTGGATCTCTTTGGTTATGTTGGTCTTTGCATTTCGACTTCACTTAAAGCACCCAAGTTTGTTAATGCGAGTACGTGAGTGTTGTTTCGATGAGCAGACACTTTTTGTGGCACCACCTGCTTCTCGCCTCATTCCGGCGAATCGTAGCGGCATCATCTTATTTCGCTGTCTGTCTATTTTCCTTTCAAGTCTACTAATTCAAATGCCCGCCGGCAGCGTGAGCTCCCAGCTCAATGTCGATGTGCAAACTTCAATATGACGGACAGCACACCTTATATAATCAGAGTCAGGCGTCATTGTTAAGAGCTCGTTCGCTCCGGCGCAGGTCAGTAATTGTACTGATAGTTGGGACAGTATTAATAAATTCTGCACGTATTGGGCCGCCCGTATAAATCTGTTTCGAACTTACCCTTATCCTTGAAAATTGCAATTGCAAGCTACCAACCAGTAGAAGCAGCAGCAGACAGTCGAGCTTTGCAACAAAGTAAGGCAGTCGAGGTCTCATGCTCGTACAAACAAAAAGAGGCCCCAACACCAGCAAAAGATACGCATTCCAGGCTTTGAAAAACGTAATAAAAAAAAGTAAAAAAAAAAAACAAAAGACAAAACTTTGCGTGGGCTTCCATTTCAGGAGAGGGAATGAGTACGATTGCGACGACGACGACGGCAACAACGATGACGAACACTGCCCTGGGGATGTGCCCCACTCACACAGTCAGCTAATAAAGGCAGCTGCCTCTTGGATAAGCCATACGGATAAAGCTGGTCGTTTTAGGGGCAATGTTTTTGTTCTACCAACTGCAACAGTTTCTACGGCATTCCAGCGCATGCGTACTTCACCATCTGCAAGCACTAACAAATAGCAACAGGCTAAAAAAAAAAAAGAACAAATACCTAAACAATAAGTCACATCACACGGCGTCTTTTAGCTGAGCCGCGAGCTGCAATCTAAATTACAGGACGAGAATGGCATTTTTATGTGCAACCAGATCTGTCAAACGGCTTGTACGGTGTACCTGTGGCATTACGGCCTTATTTATAGAGACGTCAGCCATATTTGGAATGATCTCGTATTTTGTATCAAGGTGATATTATTGTAGATTAATGATAAAAACTTAAGTATGCTTTATATCCACATAAAAGCTCAATTCTATAGATTACGAATTGGAAAACACTTTCTTCAATTTTTATATTTGCTTGCAAAATGCAAAATTCTGTTGAATTTCGAATACAAACCAAATTCGATACTGGAAATTTCGAAATTATACTTTCAGATACATTATTGCTACGAAGTACCTATCTGATGTAATAAAAAAACGCCATTATTTTCATAGCTAAAGATTCTAAATTAAAAAAAAAAAATTACATATAAATATATAGTCAATTTACGCTCATTTGGGGGTGTACGACAAATCAAGTCAAACGGTATATTTTCACAATTTTATAGATTTATATATATATATATCTTAAAATTTGTATGCATATGAAAAATCTTTCCAAATCGGAATATAAAGTTTTTAGAGTGTTGCCAAAAAGAACTTCAGCACAAATTCTGAATATTTTTCCACAATTTTAGAACTAATAATATTTAAATAATAGTTAAATGTTTCTGTTTATATTGTTTTATGCTTATTTAGACTTTTGTGTGCGAATCTAGAATTTTATTGTCAGCAGTTGCATTTCAAGAGTCACATGCTTGTAGCTGATAAACAATTTGATTAATTGTGAAATCAAATCATTGCTGACCGCTTAGCACGTTTTTCCATGCTAATATTGCAAATTATGCACACACAGACATCTGGTCGCGGCCGAGGTTTTATGTAACGCTGCTGCAGAAATTCTAGTCCTGCTCCGCCTTGAAGCACTGTGGCAGCTGCTGCGCTTATTTAAAATTTATGAAAACGCATCAGCTGCACAGCACGTTCCAATATTTGCTAGATAACTCAGTAACTGGCGGACGCAAACAGCACGATGAGCTCGCCCAAGGACTAGAACTGCACAGGACACCTGCGTTTATGTGTCGGTTCAAGTGTGTGCGTGAGTCTGCACTGCTCACTGGACATTTTTCACCAGCTTTGTTGACTAACAGTAGCAGGAGTTACACCATGAAGCATCTTTCCAAAATTTATGTGTGTAATGTGAAAAATTTCAAACAACAAATGTTGTAAATTTGTGACACCCGCAGCAGCATACCTACACAGAAACGGACACACAGACCATGCCCAGGAATAAAGTTGTGCGAATGCTGGGGCATGTGAGTAAGTACATTTTGTGCTTAACCAAGCATTATCCCATTAAATGTGACAGGCAACGACAATTGGTTAGAGTCGTCGTGACGCAGACAGACCATGTAATGAGCACACCCGCTGACCTGCGTTGCCAGATCAGTGGAGTGTATTAAAATGTGACAAACTGCTTTTACTTAAGCCACAGCAGCAACATGCATAACGATAACGACAGCTTCTGGTACCACAAAAATGAGATTTTGATTAATGCGCAACACATTTGCTGGTGCAGGAGCTGCGACATTGCCGAATTCCCGCAGTGTTTCGTCTGCGTGGCTCCTGCACTTGAAATGTTAAACAAATGCAAATGCAACGAGGACTCAAGGGCATGCTGCTGCATTCATTTGTCTTGCTCAGCATGGTGCAGGCAGTGGACCTGCCCTAAGCAGAATCATTGCACTTGACACCAGCCCTGGTGCATGCAACAAGGTTTTGCGTCAGTTACAACAGCAGCAGAGCGGCGGCACTAGCACCCAATGGAGGCATCCGTTGACTACTTTTGCAGTGTAATTCAATTGGTTGGCATTAAATATTTAAAATGCTGACGCAGGTATCTGCAGAGCGTACGTATGTACATTTCGCATACGTTCTCTTTAAGTTCTAAAATCGAATTATGCACGTTGCACATACGCAACGTTAGCCCCAAGCGTTCAATGCCGAGAGCTTCCGCTGAAAGCTTGCTTGCCTGCTACAGTTGATGTTGATGTGATGATGTTGGGCACCCAACAAACTCTAACGATTTTTACATTAAGAGCGAACGCCCATCTGCCAGCCAACTGTCTATCTTGTTGACAACCTCAACAGACGTTGTTTCCGACGAAGTTTTGTTGCGCATTCTCTAAAATGGAAACATCTTCCGTAATGCCATTAAGCTTGATGTCGCCAGCCTCGTGATGTAACCTAAGCATCACATGATTCCTCATGAATAGATTCGTTCTGTTTTATGGTTGTCTTTAATTTCCTTAACTGCGCAAGGAAAATATTTCAGAAATGTAAGTCTTTAATTAAAAAAAAAAAAAACCCTAAAATGATATTTCGCCTTTGGTTGATTATATTTATTTATACATATACATATATATATATATATATGCAGTTATTAATATTCACACCAGCACAATATCTAGGTATAATCGCTGCTAAAACTTGTGATTGAAATAGACAATGTGTAAATAAGCTGATTTAACCATAGTATGTATGAAACCTCGTTGCAGCTTTATGCGCCATTATGAAACTAGCTAAATATAAACCATAATCCATAATACCCGCCGTATAAAAATAGCATGATTGTGTATTTGTGCTCGGATATAACAAATGGCAACACAGTTTTTGGCCATTTGACACAAATCTCCAACTTTTTGCGTGGGCCTTCGGGCAATACCTTAAATAGAAAGTTACCTGTGTATAAACGAGGTTAGCCTGAAATGTTGTCGTGATTGACAGGAAAATTTAGAAGTTAGTACATTTACATATCACATACTACCCTCGTTTGTTTCCCGAAAACATTTATTTATAGCTGTGAGTGTGTGTGGATGTGTCAGTAAAAGATAGGTTTAAAAATAAAAATAAATTGAATTATTTATTACATTACAACAATGTGTTTTCTTTTCTAAGTTTGTAAAAAGTTGGTTTGCTTATATACTAAACACATTTTATATAGATAGATATTATATAATTTTGCTCGCATTAGACTTTTACAA